>QRDG01001778.1:445819-1194330 GCA_012064385.1 Puccinellia tenuiflora | reverse complement strand
TGGGGTATTACAGTAATGCTGGACCGAAATCAAGTAAAGCAAAGTAAAGCAATAAGGTATCAAAACTCCCATAATAAATATCAATTGAAACAAATATCTATGGAGGAGATATCAAATTCCAATTAATACCAATTGATGGTACCTAGGCAAGGCCAATGAGCATATAAGATAAAAGAAATAGACATGCTCAAAGGATTTTCTCATTCAAGGAGATAAAACACAAGACGAGGAATGAGAAAGCAAACTCCCAAGAGAGAGCAAGGTTACACCAAATAAGCCTAACACCCTCATTCATGATGGCACAAAGCATCAAGAGAAAAAGATTTGTCTTCCATAAACACATACGATAGAAATCAAATGCCAATTGAAAGGATCAAATATTGATAGATAGGATAGTGTTCTAAATAAAAGGAATGCTCCCCCAAGATTCATGCATTATCTTTGATATTTGCATTTGAATACAACATGCACACACAAGGGATCATTACTCTCCATATTTTATTTACAACACTAAACACTACCAATTAAAAATTAGGATCCATGCAAAAGGCAAGGAAGACAAAGGGAGTCAAACAACGCAAGAGCCAATATGAAGATGGTCTACAAAATCCACCACAATTACTAGTATCACTTGTCATGGACAAGGAGTATATAGAGATATTTCTCGGTGGTATAGAGGAATGATGTTCAAGACCAACTTCACAACAAACAAGCATAAGGCAAGAGATAAGAAATAAAACACCATATTTTGAATAAGGTTTGTTGGTAGTTTCAACTATTCGAACCAACCGGCAAAGCCATGGTTAGAATAATATGAAACGAATGGTTTCTCAAATAATATATGGAAAACATATTAGAGAAAAACCACACCAAGCAAACTCACACAAACAAGAGCCAAAGGATAACCAAAATGAAATTTGGAACTTGTTCGAGCCAACATGCCACATTGGAATAAGATGATTTATAATATCAAATCTAAGTGGCAAACCTCAAATGTTCATGTTTTGTGGGATCGTAATATGCACATAGCTTATTACTCCCCCATAATGTGATAATTCATTTTATCTAGACAAGAGGCAAATACAACCAACTAGAGAAATTAATGGACATTGTAGAATTTGAATTTCTCGTGAATATCACATACCACATAGTAACTAGATAATATTGAAATATCAATACTAGGTGGTGTGCCTCATGTACACACATTTTTAGGTTTGTGAGGTGCACAAAGCACATCACTCCCCCAAAATGGGATAGTCCATTAATATCTCAAAAGAGACAAATAAAATCCACACAAGATCCAATAAATCTCAACACAAAGTTACACATACATGATACACAACTATCATACACAACCTTGAATAACAAGACAAGTAGAAAAGTAGCATATCATATACAAGCACATGCTAGGAACAAAACTAACACATGCAAGGGAGCAAGCAACTTTCAATGTATATATGATTTAAATACAAGTTACTGCAAGGAGGAAGCATTGGATAAGAGATAGAGCAATATATTCCAATTGACTTGGCTTGAGGAAATATAACCATGAAGATCCTTAATTCTTCAAAAGTAGCCAAGTCTCCAATGTCCTCCACAAACACCTATTGATCAAGTTTGAGCTTGTTGGTCCCCAACCAAGTTGGGTCCTAAGAGGTTAGTCACAATAGGCTTGGGAACCCAAATGGTTCTTTTCTTGACACCACTTTGAGTCCCCACATATTTGGCAAACACATTGCAAATTCTATCCTTCCCAAGAGAATAAACATCATCAATTAAGATGGGGTTGGATAGGTTACCGCTAGTGCATGAAGAAGCAAAGTGACCTTTGCCACGGCAAAGGTAGCAACATCGACTCTTCCCTTTCTTCTTAATAGGCTCCTCAACTAGAGGAGCGTTGACTTGAGTGTTCTTAGGAGGTGGCCGTTGTTCAACTCGTGATTGAGCATGAGATTGAACAAGAGGCCGCTTACCTAGTTGCTTCTCACTAAGAGGCTTCTGAAAGTGCATGGTTGCCCCCATGTGTGGTTTTGGTAATTAATGACAATCTCTATGGACTAATGTTTGTATTGAGCTATATGTGTAGGAGTGTCCATTTGCGTTGCCTGATCTCCATTTGTTGGAGTCAAGGCTAAGGGAAGAAAAGTATGTGTTGATCAAGGCTAAGTGCGTATTGATCAACACTCAAGTCCAAGTGAAGATATGCCGAAGAGGTGCTTCTACCATATTGGTGTATGGGGGAGCAACATGTGAATCTTCATCAAAGCGCAATCGAGGAAGGTGGTGCGTCTTGAGGAGATGAAGATCGTCTTTATCGACCTCAAGTGGATTAATGCGCAAGGCAAAGGTATGATCTTGATAGGGTTTCTATTTTACCGGTGATAACCCCCAAGAGCAGGGGATCACTGTAGCACCTCTCAATGTGGAAGTAGGGTATCGATCCACAGGAGCAAGAAGGAAAAGTTATCTATTCCTTACAACTAAAGTGTCACAAGTTTTAGTTGATTATGCACTAGACAAGTTTAAAGAACAAGATGGTTGATTTAATGGATAGAAGTTTAATGTAACAAACAAGAATGTGAAAGTGTCCCAATCCTCTTTAATGCAAGAGGACAAGACAAGGGAACAAGAGTGTGAAAGTGTCCCAATCCTCTTTAATGCAAGAGGACAAGACAAAGGTGTAAACGGTGCTTTGGTAATAAGGCCTAGGGATCATACTTTCACTAGTGGACACTCTCAAAAATAATAATATAATTGAATACATAGATATTTCCTCTTCACTATGCTACCCCGAACTATCCTCTGGTTGGATAACGAACACCAATCCATTATGTAGGGCTACAAAAAGCACACCTTAAAGTTCGTATTCCACATCTATGGACACTTCATGCAGTCACTATTCGCATCCAAAGATAGTACTAACAAACACCACAATATCATAGAGACACCCAACACAAATAATAACTCATGATAAGTATTCATGTAATCTTTAGCCTAAGAGACACACACGGTGCACACACTGTCAACTTCACACCATGGGACAAGGGTGACTCCGGCAATCACATCAATAAAACCACTTGAGTAGCATAATTCATAAGATGATGAATAGTAACATCTATGGATTCAACTAGATTACAAAGCTCATGATCACATAAAGATCACACCATGGGAGAGAGAGATAAACCACATAGCTACCGGCATGAGCCCTCAGCCCCGATGAGGGACTACTCCCTCCTCATCATGGAGATGGTGGAGATGAGATGATCTTGCTATAGAAGTTGATGATGAACACGCCGGAGGGGGGTGGAGCCCTCCGAAGGTGGATTCCGGCGGCGTTTCCCCCCTCCGATCTTCTCCGGCGGCAGCCCTCTGCCTCTCTGTTTCTGGTTTTGCATTTCTCCGCCGCCTCCCTCTGGAAAACGTTGGGGGACCTTTTATATAGGCGTTTTTAGGTCACGAGGATGCTTCTGGGCAAAGGATCGATGCAAACGGGGCCACGAGGGCCAAATTGGATGGGCCCACGTGGCCTGGTACTGTAGCCGCGTGGGACCCCCCTTTTGGTCCTCCGGCCTTCGTTCATTGACTTCTTTCGCTCCTAAATCTTCTCCTTCCAAAATAATGACTCCCCTAAATTTATACCACATTATGACGTCATTAAGGTCCTGAAACAAATAAAGAAAGAAATAGGGGTTTTCTGCCTGCGCAGGATTAATTCCATATAAAGGGGAAATCATTATAAATTACCAAAAATCATTAAATAACAGTAATATACCCCTTATATGATGCAAATATGAATGGAATATAACTATTATAGTGCAAAGTTCATGTATGCATTTTAGATGCATCAACATCCATAAGATTAACTCATGCTCGTCCTCGAGTATGAAAGTGATAAAACTAACATGAACTTTGCAATATAATCACAACATGGATATACAAGATGATTGCTACTGCTACATAAAGTCAAATGATTCATTATTTCAAAGAAGTAGCAATATGCAAACAGTTTATAAAGTGATATCAAGTATTCAATGAAAAGATGATCAATGATAGTTCACAAAGTGCAACATAAAAGATAGTACTATGGACATTCTTACTTTTGCATACTTGTGGTCCATAGAGTGTAGATGAAAATCTGAATATAAAAGGTGGACACTTTGGAAAAGATGTATAAATAAGTAGAGGTCAAACATGCATAAGTTTCATCTATCCTCCAAACTATTCTACTTAAGTTATTGATTGCAATGGTAATACTTGGTGTCAAGCTCTCATTCCCCTATCATAGCATCTTGAATGATTAAAGTTAAATGTGAAAGCAAATATGAGTAGTGGCCTTGATAAAGTAAAGGTTAGATGTCTCATGCCCCTTGAATACAAGTACCTACACCATGATTACTCAACTTGGGAAACAAAGCAAGTTTATGTTATCTATCATTGTAAGTAATAATGGTATCATCAAGATCCTCAACTGGGGTACCTCTTGTCCCATGATATGGATCAAGCCCACATCAAAACAACAAGACAAACAAACATAATGAACAACCTCAACACCCTTTTTATTTACCACTTGATATAGCTTTTTATTGTAGGGTGTATCACAGAAAGTTCAAAATAGCATGTAAGTAAATTTCCACCATGAATGATGCATGGCTTAGATTAGCGGCCCAGGATTCTCTCTAACCATTTATACAAACTCATTTAAACTTAACTCTATTTCCACATTATTTCGTCATGATAGGCATCCATAGACAAAAGTACATGATATCAACTAAATAGATAATGGAACATGTTGAAAGCTTTGCATGTGACAGCACATATGGGCTAACTCCCAACCTTAAAAATTTATCAAGCCACTATCATCATAATATTAATCACAATGGTTCATGTTTATTAAATGCAATAAAAGTAAAGTGTGCATCAAGTTCGTGAGAGCTTTTTAACCAACTTTTCCCATTACAATAAATAACATAATCATTTTCATTTAGAGGTATAGATAACACAAATAACATGATAAACATACTTGGAATAGCATGAAGCTAATAGGTAGATATGGTGGACTCACTGGAAAAAAAACTTTGGTTGAAGGTGTTGGAAACAAGTTTTTACTTGTTGGAATTTTTGGGCTAGCAAAAGGGAGAAAGATGACCATCTAGATGCATGCATGAGTGTACATAGAACTAACTAATTCATGTCAAACAAGGTGAAATAACATATAACATCAAAACATGAATAAAAGATAGCTCATGATAAAGCATTTGCAAATTATTACTCATAAAGAAGCTCATGAATCATGCAACTATATGTGTCATTAAAAATCAACTTAGATATCCCTTTTCCCAACACAATAAAAGCATGAAAGATATTTCAACCCATATTTCCAGTAGCTCTTTCATATATAAATGATAGTGGTGGTCTCAAAACAAAATCAAATCAAAACAAAAAACCAAATAAAGACGCTCCAAGTTCATGCGATAAAGTGCATTGATAGAAAAACAGAAGTTAGACGTGTGCAAACCGAGAGTGTGTAGGTCCAGTGGGGTTGTCTTCACATACCCAAGCTTATGGATTTCACCATCCTTGGATAGCTCTTGGTGCATCTCCTCTAATCCCTGTGAAAAAACTTCAAAATACTGTTTCTCTCATTTCTTTTCTGTGGGGTGACATTAGTAGTGGTAGACAAATGCATTACTTGATGCTTATAATCCTAAGACAAAAATTCATATGAATGTCCAGAAAGTGTATAATGTTGTATGCCTATTCATAAACTCAATTGGATCAACAAGATTCAAGTTAAAAGTTCAAAACATGCATCAAACAATATTGGACAGAATCTGTCCAGAAAACTAGCAGCAGAAAAACGTATTTTTCTACCTGACTTACACACGTCTAAAAATTCGGAAAAACTTCATGCATACAGAGGATGAAAAGTTGCAGTTACAGTCAAAATATCAGCTCATTCGGAGTTACATAATAAGAATTAAAAATCAAACCGTGCACAGACTTGTGCTGGAATGAAATCTCCGCATGCAAATAGCAACTTTTTCAAACCAAAATGGGTAAAACTTGGTAATTTATTAAAAATTCCAGAAACTAAACTAAAAACTAAGTCTCTTGTTACAGAAAGAGGACACAAAGAAAATCAAAAGTAAAAACAACCGGGTTGCCTCCCGTAAAGCGCTTTCTTTATAGCCATATAGCTAGGCTTACTTACTTGGTACCAAGATGGTTGGAGTGAGGTGGCTTGGCATCCCCAAGCTTAAATTCTTGTATGTAGGGTGAGCTTAGGGGTTACATCCCCAATCTTGAGTGTTTGTCCCTCTTGATCATTGTTCATCACCCTCAACTCTTCCACTTGAAAATTTCTTTACACAAAACTCATCATAAAACTTGATTAGAGGGGTTAGTGTCTCCATAAATAAAATCCTTATAGGTACAGCAAAGACATATCATGAATTTATTCTAAAAATTAGCTACTATTACTACGGTTGTGTAATGCTCCTTGATCAACAGAACCGCACAAAACACAAGTAATGAGAGTAATGCAAAATAAAGACAAAATCTGTCAAAAACTGGACAGCCCGTAAAGAGTGAATTTTCAGAGGCACTTACGTTGCTCAAATCAGAAAACTTTGAACTAATGAAATGTGTATTAATAGCTGAAGATTGCTGTCGTAAAATTTCAGGTAAAAATTCCCCTTCTGTGATTTTTAACATTTTTCTAAGTTAAGCTTAGGAATCTGTTTTCTGGACAGCCATGATAGTTTTAATGATGCTCACATAGGAATAAGAGTTGAAACGCAAAGGTGAGCAACAAGATAAAAATATGAAACACATTTAAGTCTAACCCACTTCCTATGCATTGGAATCTTGTAAGAAAATAAATCAATGAAGCATATAGTAATTAGCATAGGAAGGTAAAGCAAGTGCAACATTAAAACCTTCAACATAAAGAGAGGAAACATAGTATTATTGAGATATTTAGAGACATGTTTCCCTCTCTCATAATAAATTTCAGTGCCATCATGAACAAACTGAACAATATAAGTATCATATAAAGCATTCTTGTCATGATTCACATGCATAAAAGTATTATTATTACTCTCCACATAAGTAAAATCCTTCTCATTAGTAATAGTGGGAGTAAAACATTCATAATCATCATTGTAATCATCAAATATAGGAGGCATATCATAATCATAATAAACTTTATGCTCAATAGTAGGTGGACTGAAAAGATCACATTCATCATTATAATCATCATATATAGGAGGCATAGTATCATCAAAGCAAATTTCCTCCTCAAAGCTTGGGGGACTAAAAAGATCATATTCATCAAAACCGGCATCCCCAAGCTTGCAATTTTCCATAGCATTAGCAACAATGGTGTTCAAAGAATTCATGCTAATAGCATTGCCATCACTATTATGCGAACAAACTCCCATTGGTTTAATTATCTCTTCAAAAGCATCATGTCCTAATTCAATATAAAGTTCATAAAGTTCATCAAGATCTCTAATTTTTTTGTTGTTTTCCATTTTCTAATTTTTTTTGGGTTTTTGATAAATGCAAAACTGAAAGTAAAACTAAACTAAATGCAAAACTGAAAGTAATCTAGAGTATATGCAAAACTGAAAATAAAAATCTAGTGCAAATAAGAATAGAAACTTAAGCGCTACGCTCCCCGGCAACGGCACCAGAAAAGTACTTGATAACCCCCAAGAGCAGGGGATCACTGTAGCACCTCTCAATGTGGAAGTAGGGTATCGATCCGCAGGAGCAAGAAGGACAAGTTATCTATTCCTTACAACTAAAGTGTCACAAGTTTTAGTTGATTATGCACTAGACAAATTTAAAGAACAAGATGGTTGATTTAATGGATAGAAGTTTAATGTAACAAAACAAGAATGTGAAAGTGTCCCAATCCTCTTTAATGCAAGAGGACAAGACAAGGGAACAAGAGTGTGAAAGTGTCCCAATCCTCTTTAATGAAGAGGACAAGACAAAGGTGTAAACGGTGCTTTGGGAATAAGGCCTAGGGATCATACTTTCACTAGTGGACACTCTCAACAATAATAATATAATTGAATACATAGATATTTCCTCTTCACTATGCTACCCCGAACTATCCTCTGGTTGGATAACGAACACCAATCCATTATGTAGGGCTACAAAAAGCACACCTTAAAGTTCGTATTCCACATCTATGGACACTTCATGCGGTCACTATTCGCATCCAAAGATAGTACTAACAAACACCACAATATCATAGAGACACCCAACACAAATAATAACTCATGATAAGTATTCATGTAATCTTTAGCCTAAGAGACACACACGGTGCACACACTGTCAACTTCACACCATGGGACAAGGGTGACTCCGGCAATCACATCAATAAAACCACTTGAGTAGCATAATTCATAAGATGATGAAGAGTAACATCTATGGATTCAACTAGATTACAAAGCTCATGATCACATAAAGATCACACCATGGGAGAGAGAGATAAACCACATAGCTACCGGCATGAGCCCTCAGCCCCGATGAGGGACTACTCCCTCCTCATCATGGAGATGGTGGAGATGAGATGATCTTGCTGTAGAAGTTGATGATGAACACGCCGGAGGGCGGTGGAGCCCTTCGGAGGTGGATTCCGGCGGTGTTTCCCCCCTCCGATCTTCTCCGGCGGTAGCCCTCTACCTCTGTGTTTCTGGTTTTGCGTTTCTCCGCCGCCTCCCTCTGGAAAACATCGGGGGACCTTTTATATAGGCGTTTTTAGGTCACGAGGATGCTTCTGGGCGAAGGATCGATGCAAACAGGGCCACGAGGGACAAATTGGATGGGCCCACGCGGCCTGGTACTGTAGCCGCGTGGGACCCCCCTTTGGTCCTCCGGCCTCCGTTCGTTGACTTCTTTCGCTCCTAAATCTTCTCCTTCCAAAATAATGACTCCCCTAAATTTATAGCTTATTATGACGTCGTTAAGGTCCTGAAACAAATAAAGAAAGAAATAGGGGTTTTCTGCCTGCGCAGGATTAATTCCATATAAAGGGGAAATCATTATAAATTACCAAAATCATTAACTAACAGAACCCCTTATATGATGCAAATATGAATGGAATATAACTATTATAGTGCAAAGTTCATGTATGCATTTTAGATGCATCAACCAGTCTGATGATGTTAGTTGAGAGACCGGGTTATAGGATAGATAGCCGTATTATCAAGAGGGGCTCTCGACCGAGTATCGCGATCGTATCGTCGTAGAGAGCACAAACCTTTGCATCCATGCTATCATCTTTATTGGTTCTTATTTGTCTCTTATCGTGGTGTGGTCTTGGTGCTTGTCATGCTTGTCATGACAAGGCTAAGTTCACCGAAAACGGTTTTCTTATGCGTCTTCTATTGCGGTTTCGGTATTGGAGATTTTGCCGGTTCATCCATGCGGAAGATTTATCTCATCCTTTTCTTTGCAAAATCTTCATTTCTTGTTTTCCATTTACAAAGGTTGCATTTGTTGTCCTCTTTCCAACAAAAATGGTTTCATGTCTTTTGGACTTCATTTGCAAAAGATATTTCATTTCCGGTTTGCGAAATAGAGGTTTATCCTTTCCTCTTTGGTTTTTATAATATATTATTGAACTATGATATTTCTATACATAATCTTGTAGTGCTCATTATGACGACTCCAACGAGTCCAAGATTATCGAAAACGGAGTTCATTTGCAAAAGTTATGGGGTTCCGTTTTCACTTTTTTGATCTGGCTCGGAGATGGTCCGGAGTCTCCAGTCACACCGGAGTCTCCACCCCAAAGGACCCGGAATCTCCGGTCCCGTGTTTTTCACTGTTTTATGCCAAAGTGTGGTGCGCCCCTGTTGTGTGCCCGGAGGTACACCGAAGATGGTCCGGAGTCTCCGGTCCCACCGGAGTCTCTGGCCCAAAGGACCCGGAATCTCCAGCCTTGTCTGCTTCATCGACAGAGTCTCCATGGGGCTGCGGAGTATCCGGCACTCCCGCTTTGTCTCTTGTGCGGTGTGTCTCTGGTGCCAGTCCGGAAGAAGGCCGGAGCCTGGCCGGAATCTCCGGCCTAGGCCGGAGTCTCCGGTGCACTTAGACCGGAGTCACCGGTCTGCGCAGGCTCCAACGGCTAGTTTTTGGGGGAGGCTATAAATAGCCTCCTTCTTCCCCAAGAGCTGGCTGCTCACTTGTTTTCGTCTCTCCTCCATTGTTGCTAACCTCGTGAGCTTGATTTCTCTCAATCCCTCCAATGATTCTTGCCCAAACTTAGGGATTCAAGAGAGGAGATCTAGATCTACCATTCCTCCAATCAAATTTTCCTCTAAGTGAGGGGAACCTAGTGGATCTAGATTTTGGGGTTGCTTTGTGTTCATCCCTTTTGTTCTTCCTCCTAAATCCCTCCATAGCATTAGTTGTTTTGGTTGGATTTTAGATAGAAGGACTTGAGCACTTTGTGTGTTCTTGTCTTTTGCATTTGTTGCATCGGGTTATGCTCTCCACGAAGGTTCGTGGGATCGAAGTTGAGAAGCTTGTTACTCTTGGGTGCATTGTGTTCCCAAGAGCTTGTGCCTCTTGGGTGCATTGTGTACCCTAGACGGTTGGAGGTGCCGCGAAGACTTCGAGTTGTGAAGCTTCGGCACGTTTTGGGAGCCCCAATTGAGTTGTGGGTGTGTGCCCCAAGGAAGTTGTAAAAGGGCTCCGGAATCCGCCTCGAAGGATTCCGATAGTGGAAGGTGAACCAAACCCTTGGGTGCGGTTCATCGGAGAATAGGGTGAGGCCTTTGTGGCATCTTGAGTAGGCCTCTTGTGGCGAGCTCACACCCCTCCAACGAGACGTACTCCCTTAACAAGGAGGAACTCGGGAATACATCCTCGTCTCCGCGTGCCTCGGTTATTTCTATACCCGAGCCTTTTACTTATGCAATTTACATTGTGATAGCCTTCGTGCTTGAAGTTCATATCTTGCTATCACTTTGTTGCTTGCCTTGCTTAGCATAAGTTGTTGGTGCACATAGGTAAACCTAGTAATGTAGGTTGTTGGCTTGTTAATTTAAACACATAGTTTTATTCCGCAATTATCAAGCCCTTAAATAGAAAACGTGTTAATCGCCTATTCACCCCCCCCTCTAGGCGACATCTAGGCATAGTTTGTTCTTTCAATTGGTATCAGAGCCTCATCTCTCTTGTTTGGCTTTACCGCCTAGAGAGTAAAGATGTCGTTTAGAAGATTAGTGCACGATCACATGTTTATATTCAATGGCACAAATTTTAATGTTTGGAAAACTCATATGCTTAGTCACCTACGGGTCTTGGACCCCAATATTGAGCGTATCTTTGATATAGGGTGTTCTCCTCCAAAGGATTACGAAAGTATGACTTTAGAGGATGAGAAAAACTTATATCTAGATGCTCTAGCTTCTAATGAGTTTTGCAAATTTGTGAGTGTTGTAGTTTTCGAGTCAATCTTGCCTCTACGGAATGCTCATGAGCTTTGGACGAAGCTTCAAGATAAATATGGAGTGTCCAACTCTATTGAGGATGATTGCTCTCCCTCCACCTCCGGCCGTGACGAGTTCTCGTCTTCGTCTACTTCACCAAAATGTGGTAAGCCACAAACTAATGTGATGGTGAGTAGTGATAGGTTTTGCAACATTGATAGTGAGCTCATTATTGATGATCATTTATCTCTATCTTGTTGCAATGCTTCATCTTTGGACCTAAACACACATAGCACTATAAATGATTTACATGCTAGTGTTGATAGTCCTTGCATATCATCAAAAAAATTGCTTGGATAAATCTCTTTATGATATGCTTGCTTTATCTTGTTTCCATGATAAAAATGATTGTGTTCCCTCTAACTCTTGCATGAATAATAATGTAGAGGAAACCCAATTTGCTATGCAACAAGATGTGAACTTGAGTAGTTCAAAAATTAATTGTTCCTCTTCATCCACCTCTCATTGCCTTATGGCTAAATCTTCTTCTAGCAATGGTAATGATAATGATAATGATAATAATGATGAAAAAGATGATGAGGAAAATAATGATGCTCTCCTTCATGATAAAGGTGTAATGATTCTTAAGGCTCTTTCAAAAAATAAAAATGCTTGTGATAACCTCTATGAAATCATGAGCGCCCTTGTTGAGCGCGGGGAAACTATTGAGGCTTTGGAAGCAAGCCTTGAAGAAAAGGGTAAGATTGAAAGAGATGATGCTATGGAGAAGGCATCGCTAGAAGATGCTCTTGAGGAAGAGAAAGAGACTCGTGCTTCTCTTGAGGAGAAATTAGAATCTATTGAGGAGTCTCATAATGAAATAATTGCTAAAATCATTAAAGAACGTGACCATGCTCATGCTAAATATAAAGTCACGAAAAAGGAAAATGCTAGATTAAATGAAGAGCTTGCTAAGCTTTCTTCTTCTAGTACTAATGTTAATGATGCTTGTGCTACTAACTCCATTTCTTGTGAAGCATCTATTTTGAAGGAGAATGTTGAGCTAAGGGCTCAACTTGAGTTGCTAACTAGTAAGTATGGGAAGCTTTCTAGCTCTAATGATGATCTTCTAGCATCCTATGCTTGTCTAAAGTTAGCTCATGAGGCCATCACTATAAAGGTAACATCTTGTGAGCCTGATGTGGATAATAGCACAACTTTAACTAAAAATGCTATATTGCCATGTGCTAGTCCTAGTAGTTCATCCACTCAAAATGTTGGTACATCATGTGATGAATTACTTTCCTTGCCTTGTTGCTCTAACAATGAAGCTTCTATTTCCTCTAGTGCTTTTGTTGCCACTAACCATGTAGAGGAAATAAAAGACCTCAAGGCCCAAGTCGCTTCTTTGAAGAAAGACTTGGAAAAGCGTCATGAAGGGAAGAGTGCACTTAACAACATGTTGAGTGTGCAACAATCCCCAAATGACAAGAGTGGACTTGGATTCAACTCCAACAACAAGATCAAGTCCAAGTTTGAGAAGAAGAAGGGCCAAGTACAAGTCAAGAGTCCGACCAAGATCATTTGCTTCAAGTGCAAGCTAGAGGGGCACCATGTTCGGGATTGCCCAATCAAGAAGAAGCCTCTTAGTGAGAAGCAACTAGGGAAGCGGCCTCTTATTCAATCTCGTGCTCAACCACAAGTTGAACAAAGGACACCTCCTAAGAAGACTCAAGGTAATGCTCCTCGAGTTGAGGAGCCCATTAAGAAGAAAGAGAAGAGTCGATGTTGCTACCTTTGCCATGGCAAGGGTCATTTTGCTTCTTCATGCACCATCGGTACCTCATCCAACCTTATCATAATTGATGATGTTTATTCTCTTGGGAAGGATAGAATTGGTAATGTGTTTGCCAAATATGTGAGAACTCAAAGTGGTGTCAAGAAAAGAACCATTTGGGTTCCCAAGCCTATTGTGACTAACTTCTTAGGACCCAACTTGGTTGGGGACCAACAAGCTCAAACTTGATCAATAGGTGTTGGTGGAGAACATTGCTGACTTGGCTATTTTTGAAGAATTAAGGGATCTTCACGGTTGTATTTCCTCAAGCCAAGTTAATTGGAATATATTGCTCTATCTCATATCCAATGCTTCCTCCTTGCGGAAACTTGTATTTAAATCATATATACATTGAAAGTTGCTTGCTCCCTTGCATGTGTTAGTTTTGTTCCTAGCATGTGCTTGTATATGATATGCTACTTTCCTACTTGTCTTGTTATTCAAGGTTGTGTATGATAGTTGTGTATCATGTATGTGTAACTTTGTGTTGAGCTTTATTGGATCTTGTGTGGATTTAATTTGGCTCTTTGAGATATTAATGGACTATCCCATTTTGGGGAGTGATATGCTTTATGCACTTCACATACCTAAAAATATGTGTACATGAGGCACACCACCTAGTATGGATATTTCAATATTATCTAGTTACTATGTGGTATGTCATATTCATGAGAAATTCAAATTCTACAATGTCCATTAATTTCTCTAGTTGGTTTTATTTGCCTCTTGCTTGGACAAAATGATTTATCACATTATGGGGGAGTAATAAGCTATGTGCATATTACAATCTCATAAAAATGTGAACATTTGAGGTTTGCCACTTAGATTTGATATTATGAGTTATCTCATTCCTAAGTGGCATGTTGGCTTGAACAAGTTCCAATTTTCTTTTTGGTTAT
Organism: Puccinellia tenuiflora; assembly: GCA_012064385.1. Classification (NCBI taxonomy): domain Eukaryota; kingdom Viridiplantae; phylum Streptophyta; class Magnoliopsida; order Poales; family Poaceae; genus Puccinellia; species Puccinellia tenuiflora. The sequence goes on along the minus strand of QRDG01001778.1, from coordinate 1,180,138 downwards.
CCTTTGACTCTTGTTTGCGTGAGTTTGCTTGGTGTGGTTTTTCTCTAATATGCATTTCCATATATTATTTGAGAAACCATTTGTTTCTTTTTATTCTAACCATGGCTTTGCCGGTTGGTTCGAATAGTTGAAACTACCAACAAACCTCTTTAAAAAAATATGGTGTTTTATTTCTTATCTCTAGCCATATGCGTGTTTGTTGTGAAGTTGGTCTTGAACATCATTCCTATATACCACTGAGAAATTCTCTATATACTCCTTGTCCATGACAAGTGATACTAGTAATTGTGGTAGATTTTGTAGACCATCTTCATAATGGCTCTTGTGTTGAATTGACTTACTTATTGCCTTCCTTGCCTCTTGCATGGATCCTAATTTTCAATTGGTAGTGTTTAGTGTTGTAAATAAAATATGGAGAGTAATGATCCCTTGTGTGTGCATTTTGTATTCAAATGCAAATATCTAAGATAATGCATGAATCTTGGGGGAGCATTCCTTTTTATTTAGAACACTATCCTATCTATCAATATTTGATCCTTTCAATTGGCATTTGATTCTTTATCTTATGTTTTGGTACCTTCAATTGGTATTAATTGGAATTTAATATCTCCTCAATAGATATTTGTTTCAATTGATATTTATTGTGGGAGTTTTGATACCTTATTGCTTTATCTTACTTTACTTGATTCCGGTCAAGTATTATCCTTTTCTTGGTATCTTTTCTCCTAGTGGTATCTTATTTTCAATCGGTGTCTTATTGATCATTTGTTGTGTTGATTCAATTCCTTTTGATATCACACTTCATGTGTTGATGTGTTTTGGAATCAATCATTTGTTGATTTGATTTTTCCTCAATCATGTGTTGATTTGGATTTTGATATAATTTGGACAACCTTTTGTGTCACACTTTGGTGTGCTCCCTTCTTGGTTTACTGGGTGTTTTCGTCCAAGTTATGTCTCGTTCGGTTCTAGAAAGCCTTTGCATGCTTGGTTACTAATTTATATTATTTTAGCATGCTTATCTTTCTTGATCCAATATATAGGGTATACTCCATCGAATCCTAAATCGGCTAAGATGTGCATGAAATTCAATTTCATATCTATATGCACATATTTATGTGGAGTATGTCCTATATATTGTAGTTTATCTAACTACTATGGGACCCAATGAGTTTGGGAACCATTTTGTACTCTAATTTTGTTTTAGGTACAATGGAGATGCATTGGATGCTTGCCTCATTCATAAGGAAGGTGGTCTCACCATGTGATTTTAGGAGTCAAGCTTTGATTACTAACAAAGGATCATTCTCGTCATCACCAATGCATCTCGGTAACAAGTATCTATCCCATGCATACCTTTCTAGTATTCAACCTTGTGTAGGTTGCCTCTTGGCATGAAAGCCTCTAATTATATGCAATTGTTGTGGTTTTGGATTATTTCCTTCACTTAATATATCTTTGTGATATGTGTGATGAATTTGCAAAAACCTTTTCTTCAATTGATATTGTTTCTTTGAGATACTTATTGCCTATCTTAAAGCATCTCCACTATCTCTTGTTCCCTTAGTGATATGTGTGATGTCTTTGATATTTTTTTGAACTTCATTTATATACAATGGGATAAATTTGAGCTAGGTGCTATGCTTTTAAGCAATAATATCTTTTTTATATTCATGACTTCCCTTTTGGATTCCGTGGTCTCCACTTTATCAACCATCTCATATGTGCAAGTTTCTTTGTGGATGTATATCATCAACGATTTGTCTACTTAGAAATCTATACATATGAGAGAGGTCACCTTTCAGTTGGTATCCTATTTCTTTTGAGCTACCTTGTTTTTATCTATAATTCTTTGGTGGCTCCAATTGTATCTCATGAGTGCTTGTCTCTTTGTTTATTGGTATCTTTGCACACTCATGTTTTTGTTGAGGATCTTTACCTCATGCTTACCATGGTGATCATGTTGAATTTTATTGGCTAAATGCTTTCACTAGCTTTTGGCATTTTCAATTGGTTTTAATTTCCAATTGGTATCCCTAAGCTTGTGAACATACTCTTTTAAAGATCTTATTTTTATCTCGGTTGGGCCTATCTTATGTTGAATCGTTGAAAATTGGTATTTCCTTTTGGCTCAACCATATCTTTGTTGCAAGTGCTATGATTTGCTTTTGCTTTATGCACAATTGCACTTGTTGCGTGTTCTAGATGATTTTGGGGGAGCAAGGATGCCATTTTTGTGCACTTCTCCATAGTGCATGAACATTGGGGAGCTTCTCTGGTTTTATTTTGAACTCTCGCTTTGGATCTTTTTGATTGCCTATCTCCTTTGTGGAGATTAAAAAAAATGATTTCATCTTTTTGCAATCTTTGGATCCTCAATATAGTTTGATTTCCTCTAATTATTCGTCAATGGATATGTGCATTTGATTCCATTCACATCTTGAGAAATGCACACCTTTATGGAGGAACTCTTATTATATTGGCTCTCTAAATTTTTCTTCCCATTTCGGCAATCGATGCCAATGGGGGAGAAGTTTAGAGGGTTTAAGGGAATTTGGGTCTTATGCTTTTGTTGCATTTGCCGTTTGTAGCGCCCCGACCCCAGAATTATACAATGACGCGATGTGCAACCGGTCATGCTACACAATCGAAGGTTACTGAGGTTACCAATCCCAGGCCAAAACCTTTGGCAGGCGTGCTCGGAATGGATCATCGGCAACGCAACACTTCGATCATGCCATAAGCTCAGACATAGCTATCATGCATAGTAGAGAGATCAAGACTGCGGAACAACTGGCACATCACAGACTCTACGACACAAAGAGATCATATAGCAACTCATATATGAGAAAGATACAGATTACAAACAAAGGTCACAGACTCATCAGTACATCATGCGGAAGCGAAGTAGTGCTGTCTGACAACAAGATCCAAAATATGGCCTAAGAGGCCTACAGATAAACATCTCGTGCCAGCCTGTTCCAGGACGTCCCAAGCTGCCACCTGGGAACCCCAGACTACTCGTCGATGTCCACGAAGAACCCACCTGTCTGCTCGGTGTCGTCCTCCTCTGAAACAAGTAATAATCAACAAGGAGAGATTGAGTACGACGTACTCGCAGTTTAGTAGGGCGATATAGGCCCAATGATGACGGAGGCTCTAAAGCGGTATAGTAGTTGTTTTGCATAAAGCTAGTTTTCATTTAGAAAGATATAAACGACCCATGGCATCGACTACTCAGAGTGTTTGTCATAAAAGGGATAAGAGAGTAAACTTTCATCTTCGGTTCTCATTGAACCAACTTGTAACCAGAACCTCTCATCTCCACCAAGGCACTCCCTCGAATCACCCTCGAGGAAATGAACCTTTTATCACACGTTGAATTGCAACCTCTAGCTGCCAAATTAATTAATTACGTTCAGGTTCTCTAAGATCTTATCGTCTATTCCCAAGTCGTCCATAACCGCGGACACGGCTTTCTGAAAAGATTAAACCCTGCAGGGGTGTACTAATTTACCCATTGGTACCGTCCGGCTCGACTGATTAGCTCTCTTCCGGGGAAAACTGGCAAGTGGGCGCGGTTAAACCTTTACCTCGCATAAGACTATCCAAGGATCATCTGTGGCTACAGGACAAGTTTACCCAGCCTATTTCAGCCCCTGCCCCCATCGGCACGTCCTAAACACCATCAACTTCATCGTTTCTTTTTCCACTCACACACCCACACGCAAATGGAAATAGCAAACTAGAGGACCCTTGGATACGCCCGCACAAGTTATTTAGTTAGTAAGGAGCCCATACTCCCACCAATGGAAGCACGCTCGTCTTGGTTCAAGAGGTAAAGAACTCGCACCTAGGCGACAAGGATGAGGCAAAACACCATAACCCCGATGGCAACTCATCCAAGCCTTTTAAGCAATTTAATTAAGTATCACAAGTAACCACCATGTCCGAAACATTCCATCAACCTCATAAATATGGAATTTAATCAACAGACAATATAGCATTCGACTAAGCACAGCTAAGCATAGCTAAGCATACATATACAACAATTATATCTTTAACTCCGGCCAACACATCAAACCTATGGTTCATAGGAGGGGAAACATGTGATGGGTTAGGGGACAATGCATAGCATAGGATATTCTATATCTTGATCAAAAGTTGACATTTGGAATCGAATCCAATATTATGGTGGGAAAAATACTTGTAAACAATAGGATGCTATATGCCAAGAAGGTTAGGTTATCTCTTGCCTTGCTGAAAGTGCTGGTCACGCGGATCGTCGAGGTATTGTGGTGGAACCTCGACTCCGGAATCTACCGATACCCAAACAATAACAAAAGAACAAAATAAATAACATGAATGGTCTTGGGCATGCACACTCATGATGAGATGGTCAAATTATGCACTGAAATGGTCTTGGGCATGTCCCACAAGTTAAATGGAACCCCTAAAATAATTACTGCAATTAACAGGTTATATCTCCATATGTAACTTAGTGAACTAAGCATTTATCCAAAATGTCCAGTACTAAAATATGAGTTCTACATGCATGAGAATGACATTATTAGATAGGTATTGTTTTCCTGATCATTTTGGTACTTCGTTTGTAATTTTTCGATTAACGGTGAAGAAATGGTGCATTAAACGGTTATTCAATTTGAATCATTTCAACCAATTCGAAAATGACATCAAAGGAAAAATTGGTTTCGTGCTGTGATCTTAACATAGCTAAACAGCCCTTGAGTTGCTGATCATTTTGGTATATCATTTACAATTTTTGGATCAATATTTATCAAGTTATGATATTTCCAATTATTGATTTAACTCTGCCATTTTAGTATTTAATCAATATTGGCAAAATAATTTAAATAATTAATTCAACTAAGGGCACTAACATGTAGGGTTTATTCTCCTGAGCATTTTGACATATTATTTGCATTTTTCTGATTTGTGGTTCAAAAGTTATTGAATTTCAAAGTTTGGAAATATTTTCTGTCTTTTATTTAAATTCAGAAAAACGGCCGAACCGTTTTGTACCCAGCCCGAGCTAGCCAGTGCCACTGACCACCGGGCCCAGGCCACGCTGGCACCCATGTCACAGCGCCGGCACACGGACGGGTTGACCCGGGGGGGGGGGGATGCCACGACCGGCGTCGAGCGCGCTGTGACCGACGGCAACGTCGAGCACGGATCCGTCGACGGAGCGCGCACGGGGACTAGCTAGCGAGTGCATTCGTCGTGGCTGACTACGTGGAGTCTAACGACGGCGCTACAGACCAAGAGGTCGTCGGAGAGAGGCTCCGGCGGTGAGCCGTGGCGGAGGCCGACGGCGGCCGACACCGACCCAGGGATCTAGAGGGAGGGAGAGGCGTCGAGGATGCCCGGGAGATTCGTAAGCTCACCCTTGATGCGTGGGTGGTCGCGGCGGTGGCGGAGGAGGCCTGGAATGGCGGCGATTCATGGAGGACGGTGGCGGCAGTGCCGGAGAAGAAGAAGACGACGGCGTCGATCCCAAGCTTTCGGGTCCGATTCCTCCTAGCCGAAGGACGAGGACGACGAGGCGAAGACGGTGGCGTGCTCAGCTGGCTCCGGGGAAGCTCCTGTCGACGGCGATGCGGCGGCGGCTCCTGCTAGGTCACAGCCATGGCGCCGCTAGGGTTAGGGTTAGGGCACCGGGGGAAAATGAAGGGGGAGAGATAGAGCAGGCACGGCGGGGAGCCTTCTTATCCACCAGGGGGGCAAGGCGCGAGGGAGCAGCAGAGGAGGACACGGCGATGCGCGGCCATGGCGCCAATGTTCCCACTGTGGCGCCAGGAAGAAGGAGGAGGGGAGAGAGTATGACTGGGGGACCCACCTGTCAGGTTTTTAAACTTTTCTTTTTTCATTTTAAAACCAGTAGGGTTTAGGCAATTAATTAAGGCCCTTAAACATTTTTATAAATTCTGGAAAAATTCACCTAGCTTGTATATTATCTTAAGAGGCTGCTATAAAAATTTCAGCCCATTTGCAAAAACTTTTATGTGTAAATTATTTTAGAAAATCTCACAGGCATTTGGGGTCCCTTCTAATTTATTAAGTTTGATAAATGAATTTCCCCTGCAACTTTCATATTTGAATTTGTGGAAACTTCCTGGACAAATATGATAGTTGAAATTGAAGTTTGTTTACCCAACAACATTAACCATCATTGATTTATCAATTGTTGCTTTAACATTATTTCATGTTGAGCAATTTAAATATGGATGCCATGATGCAATATGAAAAGAAAAAGTGAAAAATTTATTCATATTTTCAGGTTCCAACTGGGGCTGTTACACGATAATGTGCTTGCTTCCTTGCTTGTTTGTCTTGCAAGGATGCTTTATTCATTATATAAACCCTATTAAAAGGGATTGTCATCAATTACCAAAATGGGGGAGATTGAAAGTGCATGGTTGCCCCCATGTGTGGTTTTGGTAATTAATGACAATCTCTATGGACTAATGTTTGTATTGAGCTATATGTGTAGGAGTGTCCATTTGCGTTGCTTGATCTCCATTTGTTGGAGTCAAGGCTAAGGGAAGAAAAGTATGTGTTGATCAAGGCTAAGTGCGTATTGATCAACACTCAAGTCCAAGTGAAGATATGCCGAAGAGGTGCTTCTCCCATCTTGGTGTATGGGGGAGCAACATGTGAATCTTCACCGAAGTGCAATCGAGGAAGGTGGTGCATTTTGAGGAGATGAAGATCGTATTCATCGACCTCAAGTGGATTAATGTGCAAGGCAAAGGTATGATCTTGATAGGGTTTCTATTTTATCGGTCTCATGATGTTAGTTGAGAGACCGGGTTATAGGATAGATAGCCGTACTATCAAGAGGGGCTCTCGACCGAGTATCGTGATCGTATCGTCATAGAGAGCACAAAAATTTGCATCCATGCTATCATCTTTATTGGTTCTTATTTGTCTCTTATCGTGGTGTGTTCTTGGTGCTTGTCGTGCTTGTCATGACAAGGCTAAGTTCACCGAAAACAGTTTTCTTATGCGTCTTGTATTGCGGTTTCGGTATTGGAGATTTTGCCGGTTCATCCATGCGGAAGATTTATCTCTTCCATTTATTTTCAAAATCTTCATTGCTTGTTTGCCATTTACAAAGGTTGCATTTGTCGTCCTCTTTCCAACAAAATTGGTTTCATGTCTTTTGGACTTCATTTGCAAAAGATATTTCATTTCCGGTTTGCGAAATAGAGGTTGATCCTTTCCCCTTTGGTGTTTACAATATATTATTGAACTATGATGTTTCTCTACGTAATCTTGTAGTTCTCATTGTGACGAGTCCAACGAGTACAAGATTATCGAAAACGGAGTTCATTTGCAAAAGTTATGGGATTCTGCTTTCACTGTTTGGATCTGGCCCGGAGATGGTCCGGAGTCTCCGGTCACACCGGAGTCTCCGCCCCAAAGGACCCGGAATCTCCGGTCCCGTGTTTTTCTCTGTTTTATGCCAAAGTGTGGTGCGCCCCTGTTGTGTGCCCGGAGGTACACCGGAGATGGTCCGGAGTCTCCGGTCCCACCGGAGTCTCCGGCCCAAAGGACCCGGAATCTCCAGCCTTGTCTGCTTCATCGACAGAGTCTCTGTGGGGCTGCGGAGTCTCCGGCCCCTCGAGACCGGAATCTCTGGCCCTCCTTGTCTCTTGTGCGGTGCGTCTCTGGTGCCAGTCCAGAAGAAGGCCGGAGCCTGACCGGAATCTCCGGCCCAGGCCGGAGTCTCTGGTGCACTTAGACCGGAGTCTCCGGTCTGCACAGGCTCCAACGGATAGTTTTTGGGGGAGGCTATAAATAGCCTCCTTCTTCCCCAAGAGCTGGCTGCTCACTTTGCTCACTTGTTTTCCTCTCTCCTCCATTGTTGCTAACCTAGTGAGCTTGATTACTCTCAATCCCTCCAATGATTCTTGCCCAAACTTAGGGATTCAAGAGAGGAGATCTAGATCTACCATTCCTATCAAATTCTCCTCTAAGTGAGGGGAACCTAGTGGATCTAGATTTTGGGGTTGCTTTGTGTTCATCCCCTTTGTTCTTCCTCCTAAATCCCTCCATAGCATTAGTTGCTTTGGTTGGATTTTAGAGAGAAGGACTTGACCACTTTGTGTGTTCTTGCCTCTTGCATTTGTTTCATCAGGTTGTGCTCTCCACGAAGGTTCGTGGATCGAAGTTGAGAAGCTTGTTACTCTTGGGTGCATTGTGTTACCAAGAGCTTGTGCCTCTTGGGAGCATTGTGTACCCTAGACGGTTGGAGGTGCCGCGAAGACTTCGAGTTGTGAAGCTTCGGCACGTTTTGGGAGCCCCCAATTGATTTGTGGGTGTGTGCCCCAAGGAAGTTGTAAAAGGGCTCCGGAATCCGTCTCGAAGGATTCCGATAGTGTAAGGTGAACCAAACCCTTGGGTGCGGTTCATCGGAGAATAGGGTGAGGCCTTTGTGGCATCTTGAGTAGGCCTCTTATGGCGAGCTCACACCCCTCCAACGAGACGTACTCCCTTAACAAGGAGGAACTCGGGAATACATCCTTGTCTTCGCGTGCCTCGGTTATTTCTATACCCGAGCCTTTTACTTATGTAATTTACATTGTGATAGCCTTCGTGCTTGAAGTTTATATCTTGCTATCACTTTGTTGCTTGCCTTGCTTAGCATAAGTTGTTGGTACACATAGGTAAACCTAGTAATTTAGGTTGTTGGCTTGTTAATTTAAACACATAGTTTTTTCCGCAATTATCAAGCCCTTAAATAGAAAAAGTGTTAATCGCCTATTCACCCCCCCTCTAGGCGACATCTAGGCATAGTTTATTCTTTCAGCTTCTTCTTCATTGGGCAATCCCGAACATGATGCCCTTCTAGCTTGCACTTGAAACAAATGATCTTGGCCGGATTCTTGACTTGAACTTGGCCCTTCTTCTTATCAATCTTGGACTTGTTCTTGTTGTTGGAGTTGAATCCAAGTCCAATCTTTTCATTGGGGGATTGTTGTGCACTCAACATGTTGTTAAGTGCACTCTTCCCTTCATGACGCTTTTCCAAGCCTTTCTTCATAGAAGTGGCTTGGGCCTTGAGCTCTCCTCTTTTCTCTACATGGTTAGTGACAACACAAGTACTAGAGGAGGTAGATGCATCATTGTTAGAGCAACAAGGCAAAGAAAGTAATTCATCACAAGATGTGCCAACATTACGAGTGGATGAACTACTAGGACTAGCACATGGCAATATAGCATTTTTAGTTAAAGTTGTGCTATTGTCCACATGAGGCTCACAAGATGTTACCTTTGTAGTGATGGCCTCATGAGCTAACTTTAGACTAGCATATGATGCTAGAAGATCATCATTAGAGCTAGATAGCTTTTCATGACTTTCTTCCAACTTCCTATACTTGCTAGTTAGCAACTCAAGTTGAGCCCTTAGCTCAACATTCTCCTTCAAAATAGATGCTTCACAAGAAGTGGAGTTAGTAGCACAAGCATCATTAACATTAGGTATGGAAGAAGACAACTTGGCAAGCTCTTCCTTAAAGCTAGCATTTTCCTTTTTCGTGACTTTATATTTAGCATGAGCATGGTCATAGTTTTTTAATGATTTTAGCAATTATTTCATTATGAGACTCCTCAATAGATTCTAGTTTCTCCTCAAGAGAAGCCCGATTCTCTTGCTCTTCCTCAAGAGCATCTTCTAACGATGCCTTTTCCATAGCATCATCTCTTTCAATCTTACCCTTTTCTTCAAGGCTTGCTTCCAAAGCCTTAATAGTTTCCCCGCGCTCAACAAGGGTGCTCATGATTTCATAGAGGTTATCACAAGCATTTTTATTCTTTGAAAGAGCCTTAAGAATCATTAGACCTTTATTATGAAGGAGAGCATCATCATTTTATACATCATCTTCTTCATCATTATTATCATTATCATTATCATTACTAGTAGAAGGTTTAGCCATAAGGCAAAACATGGTTGATGAAGAAGAATAATTAATCTTTGAACTACTCAAGTTCACATCTTGTTCCATAGCTAATTGGGTTTCCTCTACATTATTCATGCAAGAGTTAGAGGGAACACAAGCATTTTTATCATGGCAACAAGATAAAGCAAGTATATCATCATTAGATTTATCCATGCAATTTTTGGATGATATACAAGGACTATCAACACTACCATGTATGTCATTTATAGTGCTATGTGTGTTTAGGTCCAAAGATGAAGCATTGCAACAAGATAGAGATAAAAGATCATCAACAATGAGCTCACTATCCAAATTGCAAAACCAATCACTACTCACCAGTACATTAGTTTGTGGCTTACCATATTTTGGTGAAGTAGACGAAGATGAGAACTCATCACGGCCGGAGGTGGAGGGAGAAAAATCATCCTCAATAGTGTTGGACACTCCATATTTATCTTGAATTTTGGTCCAAAGCTCATGAGCGTTCTGGAGAGGCATGATTGACTCAAAAACTACAACACTCACAACTTTGCAAAACTCATTAGAAGTTAGAGCATCTAGATATAAGTTTTTCTCATCCTCTAAGGTCGTAGTTTCGTAATACTTTGGAGGAGAAAAACCTATATCTAAGATTCGCTCAATATTAGGGTCCAAGACCCGTAAGTGACTAAGCATATGAGTTTTAAAAACATTAAAATTTGTGCCATCGAATATAAAAGTGTGATTATGCACTAATCCTCTAAACGAAATCTTTACTCTCTAGGCAGTAAAGCCAAACAAGAGAGACGAGGCTCTGATACAATTGAAAGAACAAACGATGCCTTGATGTTGCCTAGAGGGGTGAATAGGCGATTAAAACTTTTCTGGTTTAAGGCTTGATAATTGCGGAATAAAACTATGTGTTTAAATTAACAAGCCAACAACCTAATTATACTAGGTTCACCTCTGTGCACCAACAACTTATGCTAAGCAAGGCAAGCAACAAGGTGATAGCAATATATATAACATCAAGCACAAAAGCTATCACAATGTAAATTGCATAAGTAAAAAGCTCGGGTATAGAAATAACCGAGGCACGCGGAGACGAGGATGTATTCCCGAGTTCCTCCTTGTTAAGGGAGTACGTCTCGTTGGAGGGGTGTGAGCTCGCCACAAAAGACCTATTCAAGATGCCACAAAGGCCTCACCCTATTCTCCGATGAACCGCACCCAAGGGTTTGGTTCACCTTCCACTATCGGAATCCTTCAAGGAGGAATCCGGAGCCTTTACAACGTTCTTGGGGCACACACCCACAACTCAATTGGGGGCTCCCAAATCTTGCCGAAGCTTCACAACTCGAAGGCTTCGCGGCACACCAACCGTCTAGGGTACACAATGCACCCAAGAGGCACAAGCTCTTGGGAACACAATGCACCCAAGAGTAATAAGCTTCTCAACCTTCAATCCCACGAATCATCGTGGAGAGCACATCCCGATGCAACTAATGCAAAAGGCAAGAACACACTAAGTGGTCAAATTCTTCACTCTCAAATTCCAACTAAGCAACAAATGCTTTGGGGGGAATAAGAGAGGAAGAACAAAGAGGAGAACCACAAAATAACTCGAAGAACTAGATCCACTAGGTTCCCCTCACTTAGAGGAGAGATTGTTCGGTGGAAACATAGATCTAGATCTCCTCTCTTGAATCCCTAAATTTGGGCAAGAATCATTGGAGGGATTGAGAAAAATCAAGCTCACAAGTTTGCAACAATGGAGGAGAGAGAGAGAGTGAGTGAGCTATCCTCCTGGGGAAGAAGGGGGTTATTTATACCCCCCCCCCAAATCTGACCGTTGGAGCAGCGAGGGGCCGGAACTTCTGGTGTTATGTACCGGAACTTCCGCTACGTACACCGGAACTTCCGGTGGTTCGGAAATTTCCGGAGCAAACCTCCGGTGCAAAGATCCGGACCCCCTCCAGAACGAAAACGCAAAACGACTTAGCCAAATTTTTCCTAGACCGGAACTTCCGGACCAAGGACCGGAATTTCCGGACCCCCCCGGAAATTTCCGAGGAAACTTCCGGGGCAAATTTCCGGAACCCCTCCAGAGAGAAACACCAAAAAGACTTAGCCAAAAAAGCTCAGATGAAAATATGGGCCGGAACTTTCGGTGCCTGGGCCGGAACTTCCGGGGACCGGAATTTCCGGCCTCCGGACCGGAACTTCCGCCCCACTAAAAAACTGCAGAAAGAGCAAAACGAAAACAGACATATCTTTTGCATCCGGATTCCGTTTTCGATGATCTTGGGCTCGTTGGACTCGCAACGAAAAGCTCTACAAGGATATATAGAAAAACATCATAGTCCAACAAGGGAGGATAAAACCGAATGGAGAAAGGTAAAACCCCTCTAAGAAAGACGATCCGATAAACCTCCGAAACCAAAAAACGCAATAGGAGACGCATATGAAAACCGTTTTCGGTGAACTTGGCCTTGTCATGACAAGAACGACAAGCACAAAGACCACACCATGATAAGAGCCAAATAATAACCAATAAAGATGATTGCAAGGATGCAAGGATGTGAAGGTTCGAGCTCTCCACGAACGATACGATCAAGATACTCGGTCGAGAGCCCCTCTTGGTAGTACGGTTATCTATCCTATAACCCGGTCTCTCAACTAACAATATGAGACCGGTAAAATAGAAATCCTATCAGGATCATACCTTTGCCTTACGCATTAATCCACTTGAGGTCGATGAAGACGATCTTCATCTCCCCAAGACGAACCACCTTTCTTGATTGCGCTTCGCTTGGTGAAGATTCACATGTTGCTCCTCCATACACCAAGATGGGAGAAGCACTCTTCGGCATATCTTCACTTGGCCTTTATCTTGATGACGATCACCAAGACGCCATCCTCCACGAGCCACATAGGATCCTTCACTTCATTCATGCTCATGGAGAAATACCTTGAGTGTTGATCAACTTGCACTTAGCCTTGATAAACATATAGCTTCTTCCCGTAGCCTTGACTCCAACAAATGGAGATCAAGCAATGCAAATGGACACACCTACAAGTAGCTCAATACAAATATTAGTCCATAGAGATTTGTCATTAATTACCAAAACCACACATGGGGGCAACCATGCACTTTCAACATCATAGAGGTATAAGCTGTAGGTGGCAGAAATGTTCGATTTAGATGCAAGTATTGTACTCGGAAATAAAAAGATCGAATCTACGTGAGAGTTTAACAGCAGCAGATCTAGACCAAAATTTCCGGTGGAAATGACAAAGTATGAGTGTTTCGGGGAGGGAAAAAATCCTATTTTCTAAATCTAGATCCTTCCCAAAAACAATCTTCACAACATGGTCCAATGTGTGTGTGTGTGGGGGGGGGGGGGGGGGGGGGGGGGAGGTGGGGAGTGCCCCCATGGCTTGCAGTAAGCCCGCCACTGAAATTTAACCATATTTGCTCAAAATATTCAGGAAAGGGATCACTATGCTTAAATATGACTAATCTTACGTTCGGTAGCTTCATATCGAATTTTTGACGACTGGAAAATATATTTTTATTATTATATAGGGAAAAGACCTGGTGTGCATGGTGGTAGCTACGCACCCAAAGTCTGACCGACGCATATCTGCAAAGGTAAAAAGAGATTACTCAAAGTGATCGGGGGATGTCACTACTAAAGTTGATAGAATTATTAAAAAGTGATTTGAAAAAATTTCAAGTTTTTTCCTGACCATTATGATTATATTCAAAAGTCAACAGAAAAAGTCAACGCAAAATCAACCAGCTTTGTATTAAAATGTCCGAACAAAAAATATTTTTTTTCAAAATTGTGAAACCATATTTTGTACACCAAGATTCCATATTCTAGTAGGTAAACAAGCTAAAATTAGGTATATACGGCTTACATCACATCACATCACTGTATAAAGCATGGGTGTGTAGCTACCACCATGTGTAGCAAATTTTCTCTCATATTATATATGTACAAACATATCCTCACATATGTATTTTTTTAAATTGAATATCGCGGTATTGTTGTATCATGTACGTATCTGTATCGGCGTATATGAGCATCCTAGAGGAGGAGGCATTCCTTGATCGGGAGGGTAGGGCGAGCAACAGGGAAAGAGCGACACCTAACAGTATGGGCGAGGTACAAAGGCCCCTCTAGCGGCAGATGCCTACCCATGCTTAGAGTGCAAAAGGTGTGTGGCGGTGGCGACGACGAAAGCTGGTCACCGAGGTGGCGGGGTGCGGGCGTGAGAGATCGAGGGTCAGGCGAACTCAACTCATGATGGATCAAAGAGCGCGAGAAATCAAGAGTGGCGACGAACGACTGACATATGTAGTCCCTCAATGCCTTCCATTTGTACATAACTCCTCTTTTTTGTGATTAATAAATGAAAAAATGACGCAGTGGGGGTCTTCCCCACTGTCCCTTGCGCCAAAAAATATTAATTGACTTTAGAATGAATGTTATGAGACATATTTTTGTACTAGATACATCTATTTTAAATTCAATTGATATGGAACGGAGGGGCTATTATATAGCCTGCCGATAAATTCAGCATGTAATGGAAAAGTGCACGGTTGCATGCCAGTTCACCATTAGCAGCGGTAAACCGACCATTGACGACATGCATGCTGCTTCTACACCATCACCATCAGTGACCGAGCTTGTGCTAGCTCCTATATATCGTTTCAAAGCGACGCGAGATGGTCCTGGCGCCTGTAGTGCCACTAAATGGGATGCAATAATGCGGCTCATTTAACACGTGATTTACTTTTTATTTTTATTTTTGTTTGTTTTTTATTTTTACATAGAAAACAAAATATAAAATATAACTTTTGAAATTCGAACATTTTTTAAAATCTAAACATTTTGACAATGTGAACAATTTTCGAATTGAACATATTTTAAATTTAAACAAATTTCAATTTTGAACATTGGTTAGAAAAATATAATAACATTTAAAACCTGGACGCTTTTGAAAATCCAAATGTTTCTAAAGCTTGAACAATTTTGAAATCTGGACATTTTTCAAATCTAAAACCATTTTTAAATATAAATTTTAAAATATGAATATTTTGAAAATGTGAACAATTGTCAAATTTGAACATTTTTAAATTTTAACAAATTACAATTTTGAAAAATTATCAAAACTGGACAATTTTCAAATTTTAACATTTTTAAATTTGAACAGTTTTTGAATACCAAAAAAATTCAAATCATATATAAGTTGACAAAAACAAAAACGAAACAAACACAAAAGAAAACAATAAAAAAAGAATACAGAAGGAAAAAAGGCATCATAAAGAAATATCCATCAAATGGGCTGGAGTGGGGTCCTTCAGGGCCATGGGCAGGTCGGCCTGGCGCAAAAATTCCCGGTCCGGCCCAACTATGCCATCGGGCCTGGCTCGGGCCTAAATTTTGAGCCTGACGGTCGGATTGGGGTCGGGCTTACACAAAACACAATTTCAGCCGTGGTCGGGCCGGGCCGGTCGGACGTCGGGCTTTTTCGGGCTCGGCCCCGATTTCTACGACCGACGGTCGGGCCGGGCCGGGCTCGGGCCAGATTTTTCTGTATCGGGCTTTTTCTACGTCCGGTCCGACCCGAGAAATGGCCAGGTAATCGCTGCATGGCAGTCTGTCGGATTTGCAATGGGGGCTAATGGGCTGGGGGGCGACCAAATCAGGTAATGTGGTAGTTTCTTTGGATATTTGGATAATTTACAAAGTGACAAATAGGAAAAACTGCATGGGCTTGGGGGGCCTGGGGACACTGATCACCAGCGTCATACTCTGAGAGGTGCATGCATGCATATAATATAGCTATGCACATATAATACTCTGCGCGCACGTGGGGGCCGTGGGGTCGTGGCCTCAAGGTGCAGAATGGTACAACTGTCTCGATCGCCTGAGCTGCGTGAGACTCTTAACTGTTAAGCTGCCTCAGCTTACGATGGATCCTAGTGCATAGAACATAATTGGATCGTTTTTTCGCTTGGACTTGCGAGATCAACATGTCTGCAATCACGTTCATATTTAACCTAAATGAAAAATTAGAAAGCAACAACAAATGATGAGCATTTTAAAGTGCCTGTTGCTTTTTTTTTTTTTGAGAAAGGTTAAAGTGCCTTTTGCTTGTATTGACTCGTCGTACGTATGGATATAGATGGTCAAATGGGCCGTGCTAAACGGGCCGGTCCGAGGCACGGGATTTTTGGCCCGGCCTAAGCACGACCCGACACGGAGCTTAACAGGCCGCTGCACGGCACGGGCCCGGTCGGGCTCGTGACCGACTTCGTTTCGCGGCACACAGGCCGGCTCGGCACGGCAATATTAGCCCGTTTTTTAATTGTTTTGTAAGTTTTTACCTATGTTTACCTATTTTGGGCCGTATTAGTGCCGGTGGGCCGTATTAGTGCCTAACGGGCAGTGCCTAACTCGGCCCGTCGGGCCACATTAGTGCTGGTGGGTCGTGCTAGAGATGGAGTCGCGGCACGTGGGCCGGCACGACACGAATACTAATCGTGCCTAACGGGCCGTGCCAGTCATG
The DNA here is from genome assembly GCA_012064385.1 of Puccinellia tenuiflora. Lineage (NCBI taxonomy): Eukaryota > Viridiplantae > Streptophyta > Magnoliopsida > Poales > Poaceae > Puccinellia > Puccinellia tenuiflora. Next base: position 1,163,609 of record QRDG01001778.1, on the reverse strand, counting down.
AGTCGTGCCGTGTCGGGCCGTGCGGCCCGTTTGGCAAGCTATACGTATGAAGCGGGTGCAACTAGTAAAAGGGCACCCTTTTCAAAGGGAAAAAACATAACGTTGTGAGCGTGTCATGTGTCGTGCTGTTAGACTACGTGGACCCGACCAAGTGGCCAAACCAAAATTCGCTACGACATCGAGGCGTGACGTCCGTGTATGGAGCGACCATGCAATCGGAGCTTTTGTTTCCAAGAGCCTATGACGTACCTAATTAGCTGAAAGGATTTGGCGGTCGCGTGCGATGGATGTACATGACCTGAAGGCCCCCCGCGTACATGCGTATGGAGGTACAGAATCGCAAACGAATGCCCCGCGCGTTGACTGGTCCGATCGTTCCGACGGACGTACGTAACCTGGTAGTGCACGCACGGTATATAGTCAATTAAAAAAATGAGATGTACAAACTATATGAAGTGTACAGAAGAAATAGAAAGACTATGTACAAACTATAAAAACACGAACACAAACTACTCGCTTGCGTACACGCACACGCGTGATGTACAAACAAATTAAATCTCACCCGCGCGATGTACAACCATACTGCTACCGGATGTACAAAACTGGAGAAGTACAAAACTGGAAATATACAACCACACTGCTACCGGATATACAAAACTGAAGATGTACAAAATTAGATATGTATAAACTGTAGATTTACAATCACAGTGCTACTGGATGTACAAACTATACAGAACCGGATGTACAATTTTTTTTTTTTTTTTTTGTCGAAACCTATTAACATGGGATTTAGTTTTGAAAATCTCGACGCGAATAGCTCAAAAGTGAAAACGGTTCGTAATTTGGATTAGCGATTCTGAAGATATTTCGTTTTTTAGTTTCCGTTTTGAAAAATAAAAGGGAAAACTCCCTCCCACCCGTACACTCCTTTCTCTCTCTTCCTCCCCATATTTAATCTGGTGGCGACACTTGGAGGACATGCAAACACCCACGAGGGACCAAGCGAGGAGAGGCGACACTTGTCACGACGGGAGTGCATCTTAGGTTCCCTTTGTAAAGGGAACCCTTTTTTTTTAACGATTACCGCATGAAGCATATCTATTTGAGGTTGATGGATGCAAGGCAGGGAGAGATGCGGGCTCGACCTGGAACCATATTTGGAAGATGAATCTATGGGCTAAAATATGGATTTTTCTATGACAAGTTGATGACTAGCTCATGACAAGCTTATTGACAAGAGTGACTCTTCAGAGGAAGCATATTGAGCTCGATATCAGATGCCTACTGTGCCTCCGATTGGATGAAGACGGAGGCCATTTGTTCCTTAGATGCAAGTCTCTGAAGAAGGTTTGGAGGAGCTTGAACTTGGAAGAAATACGAGTGTCCCTGGTGGAGTGCCAGAACCCACACGCTTTGAGGTAGTGTGACGAAACCGGCAAAACAACAGGAATTGGTTTCAATCCTTCTGTATGATCGGTGGAATGCAAGAAACATAATAAATGTCGGCAGAAAACCATGGTCATCCGAGAAGGTTTGTCACTAGATTTATAGAATGTCCATGAGTTTGCTGGGGAGATTGTTGGAGTTTGTGTCGAATATGTATAAAGGCTAAAGTTGAATTTGGATACCCGGTAGATTGTAGTATTGAAGTCGAACATTGTAACCAGTTGATAATATATAATGACACCGTGGATAGCCACAATAGACTAAGTTGTGTTTGGATGTAGGAATTGAGGCTCGAAATTCAATTGGACTATGAATTCGAAATCCAAGATGAAAAGGAAATGGGCTGCAATTCGAATTCTGTTGTTTGGTGGGACATGGAATTTATAGTCGGAATCAAAGGGTAGCACCCAATTCCAATTGCTGTTTGGATGTACAAACCATGGAATTGAATAATTTGTTGAGTTTGAACAATATAAACTTGTGTACATGTATGAGAAATAGTATGTGTATATTTAAATATATATACATTATTTTGCACATATAATAATATTAAAATATTCTGAATAAGGTCATGAATATTTACACAAGTAAAAATATGAAAAAAAGAAAGCATGACACAAGTAAAAAAAAATAGCATGTGTATTAAGGAGTAAAAAAATAGTATGTGTATTAAGCATGACACAAGCACATGGAGGCGACCCCAAGCAGGAGTAAAATCCCCCAACTGAACTTGCAGATAATACATGATGGCCACCATGGCCTCCCATAGCTGCTTGGTCTGCAACACCAGGTCGTATGAGCAGCGATCTGCTTGGCATAGCTGAAGATCTCGTCGACGTCCATGTTGCGTAGGGCGCGGATGGCGCCCATCACGGAGCGACATGGCAGACGGCCTCTCATCACGGACGGCCTCCTTGATGTTGCCGGTGCCGGCCTCGCCTTGGTGCGGATCATGGCGCCGCCATGGAGAGGCCGACGATGCCCTCTCACCGTCGTTCACCTCCCACTGCCGTTCCCCTAACGCCGCAATCTATCTAGGGTTAGGGGTCAGGAATCGGAGGACGGAGAGAGGGAGATGATGGCGGAGGACGAACAGGGGGATAGGATGGTGGAGGAGAACGGGGAGAGGGAGAGGATGCCGGAGACGGGAGAGGGAGAGCATACCGGAGCCGCCGTTGGTCTTCCTCCAGGTCGGGCTCGAGGAGGCGCTCGCTTTGTTTCCTCGGGAGCGAAGCGGTACGAGTTTCCGAGCGTTTCCGAGATCCTGAGCTCGGAATTGTCGACCGAGGGGTGCATGCGTGCGGGGGCTCATGCGGAATTTGAGCGAGTTTCTAGGGCACAATTCCGGAACCAACCAAACAACGGAATTCAGGCCGGCAATTCCAAAACTGACGATTCCGAGCCTCAAGGCCCTCAATTCCAACATACAAACACAGCCTAAGTCGAAATCTAGGTTGGACATAAGATCCCGTTTACAGGACGGTCCGGTGACCATGGCAGGGACGCCGAACCGGCATGGCATCTAAAGATCTGACGTGTCTGTATACCGAGGCGGACTTGTCGTTGGCGGTACTTTCATTAGTACATGGGGAGGAGCACCCGTTAAGCATGCCCCACAGATGTACGCATTGATCGCTGAAATGTGTTACCAAATATCGGCTCTCCACTACGTTCTGCAATGATCTAACTGATATATGTATAGCAGCCCCAAAGGCCCTTGTAATCCATATACCAGCTAAGGCATGTGCCAATGCATCTTCTGTTAGCACGTTATCATAGGAGTAATAAAAACTTAAGACACAAATAGGACAATGCATTGTTTCTCATGCCTTGTATCTACATTTAATGATTTGTGCCTCATGCACACATATGATTGGGTTAAAATCGCACTAAGAACCTTGCATAAGCAGAATTTTTGTGAAGATTAATTTTGTTGTTGTTTCCAGGACACTATGTGTGTGGCGCGTGGGTGTTTGGGGTTGTGTTCTTTATTCAGATCGATGTGTTTTCCTTTGAGGGTGCAGCGAGAAGGATTGAACATGTTACTATCTACATTGCAAGCTGAGGCAATGGCATGTGTGGCTCTGGCGCTAGTGGATGTGGTGTCATGGTCCTCTTAGGTGCGTTGTTGCGGTCACCTTTGGCACGCCAGAGATCTGAGTGAAAACCCTGACCGTCTCGATCTAGATGGCGGCGGAGGCGCGTTGTGTCATCACCTTCTTAGGGGCGTAGTGGAGCTCCGGTACCTTTCAATCCCGTCGTGTTGTCCTCGACGGACATGTTCAGACCCCATTTCAAAGCGCTTGTGGCTCTGGTGTGTGGCGACCTCGACGATCTTCTATTTGCTAGCAGGTTTGAGGCTCCACATCCCGAGATGAGAGGGCATGCAGACCTCTCAGACGGACAGGTTGGTGGGCATGGTGCGTGGTTTCCTGAAGGGGCGTGATGTCGATCTAGTCTGGGGAGCTTCTTGAGGGGTGTGGCTCCTCTTGTGACTTTTCTTTTTTTATTTTGATGTGCTATATAAAAGGATTTACTCATCATTTCGTATCAGTTCGATCGTGTGAGTTTATTTATAAAACGGGGTGAATTCATGTGGCTGCGATTGAATTTGTTTCTTGGCTGGGTTTAGAGTGTCATGCTTGAATCCGATCTAGCTACCTTATTCCTACCGCCGAAGCCGACCGAGTACGATCTATTAGAGATCTGGATTATACTTCAGTAGGTGAGGAGCTCAGAGCATCTCCACCGGAGGGTCCTAAAGGGGCCCCTAAAGGCCCTTTGGGGTGCCGGACAGAAAAATCGGCCACATCTGGGGGTCGTAAAGCTCTCATTAAGCCCAAAACCTATCCGGCACCGCCAACCGGGCCTTCAACTTTGGTGGCTGGCTTGGCGGTGTCGGACACTGTCCGGCTCGCATATCCGACAAGTATGGCCCGCCCGTCATCCACACGAAACGAATGGTGCGAAATTTCCCCCTTACATTACCGTGTCGGCCGCCAAAACATCTCAAACTTGTTCCCTCTATTCTCACAAACCCCTCTCCTTCTACTTCCTCGCCGTCACCGACCCCCTCTCCTTCCTCTCCGTCCTCATTGCCGCCATCGCATCCAACCTGTCACCGGCTTCGATAGCGTCGGGGTGGGAGGGGGGCTGAAAAAACCGAACCACAACAAATCCACCAAGACACCGAGGGTGGTGAAGACCCAGCCGATGAAGACGCCAGTGATGAAGGCAGAACAAAAGATCTGTCGATGGACGAGGATACCATGCAGTCGGCTCAGTCCATCGCACAAGCTGACCGTCAATGATGCGCAAAGGCGAAACACGCTGAGCTAGGCCTTCTCTCCATTGCCCAATCTCTAGGTGAACTGAGCCAAGGGAGCTCGTCGGGTCACCCTCCTCGGGGATCACGCTGTCTTCCCCTAACTACTTCAACGAGACATCTATGTCGCCATTACAGTCATCGTGCTTCTCCAGTTCGCCCGACGACCCAACGACGTCCGAGGCATCGACCTTAACCAGGATGCCCACTTCAGCGACTCGCCCGTGCTTCATCGATCTACAGGCACCCCGGCCTTAGCGCTGCAGTAGCTGTTCAGTGATGACGAAGCCAACACCACCTACGTGCTCCGCGGAATGGCGTCACGCGAGGTACGTTTTGAATTGTGCATTTAATGATGTCGCCGGTAGTTTGAATTGTTCATTTAATGTTTATAAAGTAGGACGCTGAAAGAGCATGGTTGCCCCCGTGTGTGGTTTTTGTAATTAATGACAATCTCTATGGACTAATTTGTGTATTGAGATATACTTTGTAGGTTTGGTCCATAAGCAATGCTTGATCTCCATATGTTGGAGTCAAGGCTAAAAGAAGAGGATTATATGTTGATCAAGGCTAAGTGCATGTTTATCAACACACAAGGCTAATGATGTACCATGAGGGATCATATGATCTCATGGTATGGTAAGCAATTGTCAATATAGCCTTGTGAACTAACCCATTATCTATGTGCTTGTATCTCTATGTGGGGTTAGGTATTTCTCCATGAGCATTCAACGAAAGGGAGATCCTATATAGCCCATGGATGATGGCGTCAAGTGGTGATCTCCATCAATACAGGGGTAAAGTTAAGATATGCCGAAGAATTGTCTCTCCCATGTTGGTGTATGGGGGAGCTATATGCGAGTCTTCACCGAGTGAGCGCAATCAAGAAAGGTGGTCCAACTTGAGAAGGTCAAGATCGTCATCATCTAGCTCAAGTGGATTATGCGCAAGGAAAAAGTATGATCCTGATAGGTTTTATATTTTACCGGTCTCATGATACTAGTTGAGAGATCGCGTTATAGGAGAGATAACCGTACTATCAAGAGGGGCTCTAGAGCGAGTATCTTGTTCGTATCATTCGTAGAGAGCTCAAACCTTTGCATCCTTTGCATCACCTTTATTGGTCTTTTTTGGCTCCTACCTATATGTGTGGTTGGTGCTTGTCGTGTTCTTCGTGACAAGCCCAAGTTCATCAAAAACGAATTTTATATGAAAAACTTATTGCGTTTTTGATTTTGGAGGTTTATCGGTTCGTCTTTTCTAGAGAGGTCTAACCTTTCCGCTTTTGGATTTAATCTCCTTTATTGGTATTTGATGCTTCTTTGTATGTATATCTAGAGCTTGTTTTTAGCTTCAAAACAAGCCCAAGATCTTAAAAAACGGAGTCTGGATGATTAAGTTATGATTTTTCTCGTACCGGTTATTCTACAGTTTTTTGTCCAGCGGTAGTACTACCCCGGTACCGCCTGGGTACCGTCCGATACAGTACCGAACGCCACAAAAAACCATCCGGGCGGTAGTACCGCTCCCAGGAGAGGTAGTACCGCTGCCCGGGGAGGTAGTACCGCTCCTATACGTGTTTGGAGCTAACGGTTAGATTTTTGGGGACCTATTTAAGGGGGCCTTCTTCCCCAATGGCTCCCAACTCTTGAGCTCGTGTTTCCCCTCCATTGTTGACCTTCTTTGAGCTTGATATCTCTCAATCCCTCCAATGATTCTTGCTCCTTCTTGAGGGAAAAGAGAGAGGAGATCTAGATCTACTTTTCCAGCAATCCATATCTCCTCTTAGTGAGGGGAACCTATTGGATCTAGATCTTGGGATTCATTTGTTGTTTTCCTTGTTCTTCCTCCCATCTCCCTCTATAGCATTAGTTGCTTTGGTGTGATTTGAGAGTGAAGGACTTTGACCACTTTGTGTGTTCTTGCCATTGCATAGGTGCATCGGTTTGAGTTTCCCACGGTGATACATGGGATTGAAGTTTGAGAAGATTGTTACTCTTGGGTGCATAGGGCTCCCAAGAGTTTGTGCCTCTTGGGTGCGTTGTGTACCCTAGACAGTTGGTGGGTGCCGCGAAGATTTTCGAGTTGTGAAGCTTCGGTCAAGCTTCGAGAGCCTCCATTGGTTGTGGAGTTAGCCCCAGGAAAATTGTACGGTTTTGGTCAACGCCCTCAAGAAGACCTCATAGTGGATGAGCAAATCCCCCATCGGGTATTCCCCACGGGAGGAGCTCATGGAGAATAGGGTGAGCACAGACGTGCTTGTAGGAGTGCCAAGGAGGCTCTACACCCCTCCAACGTAGACATACTTCCATTGGGAAGGAACTATGGGAAACAAACCTCCGTCTCCACTTGTCTCGGTTAATCTCTATAACCAAACCCCTTTACTTATGTGTTTACTTTGTGATAGCCATCGAGCTTGAAGTAATATATATCTTGATATCCTTGTTGTTAACTTGCCTAGCATAAGTTGTTGGTGCACATAGGTGAACCTAGTATATTAGGTTTTGTGCTTGATAAATTAAACGTTAGTTTTATTCCGTATTTATTCAAGCCCTAACCATAAAAGTTTTAAATCGCATATTCACCCCCCTCTTGGCGACATCTCCTTCTTTCAATTTGTATCAGAGCAAGGTCTCTCCTTATTAGGCTTCACCGCCTAGAGAGTAAAGATGTCGCTTAGTAAATTAGTGCACGATCCCACTTTTATATTTGATGGCACAAATTATGATGTTTGGAAAATTCGCATGCTTAATCTTTTTAAGGACATGGGTCCAATTATAGAGGGAATTATAGATATGGGATTTCCTCCTCCAAAGGACTCCCAAAAGGTGTCTTTAGAGGACGAGGAAATCTCTTGTCTCAATTCTCTAGTATCTAATGCAATTGTCCATGTTTTGAGTGATGTATTGCTTGGGTCAATCATGCCTTTTCAAAGTGCTCATGAGCTATGGACAAAGCTTGAAGATAAATATGGCAAGTCCATGGCTATCAAGGATGATTATTATCCATCCACCTCCGGATGTGATGAGCTCTCAACTTGATCTAATTCACCTACATGTGGTAAGCCACAAACCATTGAGATGGTGGGTAGTGATAGGTTTTGCAATGATGATAGTGAACCGATTTGTGATAATTCTTTGTCTCTATCTCATTGCAATGCTTCATCTATGGACTTAAACACATCTAGAAAAATAAATGATTTACATGCTTGTGTTGATAGTCCATGCATATCATGTAGAAATTGCATGAATAAATCTCATGATGATATGTTTGCTATATCTTGTTGCCATGATCAAAATGCTTGCGTTTCCTCTAGTTCTTGTGTTCTTAACAATGTAGAGGAAACCCAACTCTTTATGAAACAAGATATGATTTTAAGTAATGCATAAACTAATGGTTCATCTTCATCAACTGTCTTTTGCCTTATGGCTTAATCTACAAGTAATGATGATGACAATAATAATGAAGATGTTGATAATGATGCTCTCTTAAATAAGATGAGAAAATATGTTTTTCATGCTCTTCGAAAAAATGATAATGCTTCCTCTACTTTCTTGAACATCATGTCTATTTTTGATGAGAGTAAGAATGTTATTGATGAATATGAAGACACCATTGAGAAAATGGAAGCTCTTGAGCATGATTACGCCAATGATATTGCGGACATGTCTATAGCTCTTGAAGAAGAGCAAGGTCGTAGGTCGACTCTTGAGGAAACTCTTGTGAATCTTGAGGAGACTAATAATTTAGATAGGTCTAAACTAAGAAAAGAACATGATCATGCTCAAGCTCAAGCACTTGCTAAAGTCGTCAAGACTAAAAATAGTGAGCTTGTTGTTGAAAATGTTAGACTTCTTGAAGATAATGAGAAACTTGAAAAGGAACTCAAAGCCTTGGAAGTTTCTCTCGCAAATCTCATTAAGTCTCATGATCAACTCCAAGATCAAATGCTAAAGGAGCTTCCTACTTGTTCTCCCATTGCTATTAATGATGATGCTTGTGCTACTAACTCTACTTCTTGTGAAGCATCCGTTTTAAGGGAGAATGATGAGCTAAGGGCTCAACTTGAGTTGCTAACTAGCAATTATGAGAAATTGGAGGAAAGTCATAAGAAGCTTTCTAGCTCTCATTATGATCTTCTAGTATCTCATGATAAGCTAAAGTTATCTCATGATGCTACCACTACCAAGGTAATATCTAGTGGGACTCATGTGGACAATGGCACTATTTCTAGTAGAATTGCTATATTGTCATGTGCTAGTCCTAGTAGTCCATTCACTCATAATGTTGGCACATCATGTGATGAATTACTTTCCATTCCTTGTTGCTCTAACAATGATGCATCTACCTCCTCTAGTACTTTGTTGTCACTAACCATGTAGGGGAAAGAAATGAGCCCAAGGCCCAAGCCACTTCCTTGAGGAAAGGCTGGGAAAAGCGTCATCAAGGGAAGTCCACACTTGACAACATGTTGAGTGTGCAACAATCCCCCAATGACAAGAGTGGACTTGGATTCAACTCCAATAACAAGAACAAGTCCAAGATTGACAAGAAGAAGGGCCAAGAACAAATCAAGAATCCGGCCAAGATTACTTGCTTTAAGTGCAGATTGAAGGGCACCATGTTAGAGATTTCCCTATGAAGAAGAATCCTCTTAGTGAGAAGCAACTAGGGAAGCGACCTCTTGTTCAATCTCATGCTCAACCACGAGTTGAACAACGGCCACCTCCTAAGAAGACTCAAGTCAATGCTCCTCAAGTTGAGGAGCCTATCAAGAAGAAAGAGAAGAGTCGATGTTGGTATCTATTCCGTGAGAAGGGGCATTTGGCTTCTTCGTGCACCAATGGTACCCTATCCAACCCTATTATAATTGATGATTTTTATTCAAAATGGTGTCAAGAAAAGAACCATTTGGGTTGTCAAGCCTATTGTGACTAACCTCTTAGGACCCAACTTGGTTGGGGACCAACAAGCTCAAACTTGATCAATAGGTTGTGTTGGAGGACATTGGAGACTTGGCCATCTTATGAAGAATTAAGGGATCTTCATCATTTTGTATTCTCTCAAGCCAAGTCAATTGGATTATAATATCTCTATCTCATATCCAATGTGCCTCCTAGCGGTAACTTGTACTTAACTTATTTATATTGAAAGTTACTTACCCATGTGTTAGTTTTGTTCTTAGCATGTGCTTGTATATGTTGTGCTTCCTACCTACTTAGCTTGAGAGATCAAGCTTGTGTATGTTAATTGCGCACCATATATGTGTAAATTTTGTGTTGAGCTTTTATTGGATCTTGTTTGGATTTTATTTAGCTCTTTTGAGAGATTAATGGACTATCATATTTTGAGGCGAGTGGTATGCTTTGTGCATCTCACAATCCTAAAAATATGTGTACATGAGGAATACCACTTAGTGTTGATATCTAGTCACAATGTGGTATGTCATGCTCATGAGAAATTCAAATTCTAAATTGTCCATTAATTTCTCTAGTTGGATTTTATTTGCCTCTTGATAGAAAGAAATGGATTATCATGTTATGGGGGAGTATTAAGTTATCTACTTATTACAATCCTAGAAAATTTGAACATTTGAGGTATTGCCACATAGATTTGATATTGTAAATTATCTTATTCCTATGTGGCATGTTAGCTCAAACAAGCTCTAATTTGTTTGAACGTTTCTATTTGCTTGTCTTTTGGGTCTTGTGTGTGTGAGGTTTGCTTGGTGTGGTTTTCCTCGAATATGTATTTCCATATACTATTTGAGAAACCATTTGTTTCACATTATTCTAACCATGGCCTTGCCGGTTGGTTCGAATAGTTGAAACTACCAACAAACTATATCAAAATTTGGTGTTTTAATTCTTATCTTTTGCCAAATGATTTATTTTTGAGGATGGCTTTGGATATCTCTATCACCGCGAAATAATTCCGTATTCTCATTGTCCAGACAATTTATATTCATGTTTGTGGTAGAATGTTTGTGATTATCCTTACGTTGGCCCTTTGCTTTTATTTGCCTCAACTATTGCCAAAATTCATTGTGTTTTTACTCCCATTGTCTTCCTTGCCTCTTGTGGATCTTTATGTATTATTGATCTTGTTGGTGCTTTAAATGGCATATGAAGAGTAATGATCCCTCGTGTGTGCTTTCTATTCAAATGCAAATCTCAAGATAATGCATGGATCTTGGGGGAGCTTTTCCTCATTATTTAGAATACCATCTTATCAATTGATTTTTGATCTTTTCACTTGGCATTTGATTTCTATCCTATTTTTTTATGGAAGACAAACCTTTTTCATTTGGTGCTTTGTGCCATCATGTAAAGTGTAAAGAGTGCTTGGTTTATTTGTCGCAACCTTGCTCTCTTTTGGGAGTTTGCTTTCTCATTTTTTGATTTGTGTATTATTGTTTTAAATGAGAAAACTCTTTGAGCATGTACCCTTTAATCTTATCTTCTATGCTCATTGATCTTGTTTTGGTACCTTCAATTGTATCTATTGAAATTTTATATCTCATCCATAGATATTTGATTCAATTGGAATCTCTTATGGGAGCTTTGATACCTTGTTTCTTGATTTTTCATTTTACTTGATATCTTCCAAGTAATATTCTTATCTTGGTATCTTTGCCTCTTGTTGGTATCTTATCTTCATTTGGTGTCTTATCTCTCTCATGTGTTGTTTTGATTCGATTCCTATTGATATCTCACTTCATGTGTTGATATGTTTTGGAATCAATCATTTGTTGATTTGATTTGTCCACAATCATATGTTGATTTGGATTTTGAAATAATTTGGACAACCACTTCTTGTCACACTTTGGTGTGCCTTCTTGGTTTACTTGGTGTTTTTGTCCAAATTGTGTCTCCTTTGGTTCTCTAAAGTCTTTGCGTGCATAGTTACTTATATATATATATATATATATCCTAAATCGGCTAAGATGTGCATGAAATTCAATTTCATATCTATATGCACATATTTATGTGGAGTGTGTCCTATGTATTGTAGTGTATCTAACTACTATGGGACCCAATGAGTTTGGGAACCATTTTGTACTTGAATTTTGTTTTTAGGTACAATAGAGATGCATTGAATGCTTGCCTCATTCATAAGGAAGGTGTTATCACCATGTGATTATAGGAGTCAAGCTACGATGATTAACGAACTATCATCTTCTTCATCACCAATGACATCTCGGTAACAAGTATCTACCTCATGCATACCCTTTTAGTATTCAACCTTGTGTAGGTTGCTCCTTGGCATGAAAGATTCTATATGCAATTGTTGTGGTTTTAGTTTATTTTCTTCACTTGGTATATCTTTGTGATATTTGTGATGAGATTGCAAAAACCTTTACTTCAATTGATATTCTATTTGTGATACTCGTTGCCTTTCTCAAAGCATCCCCACTATCTCTAGTTCCCTTAGTGATATCTGTGATGCCTTTGATGTGTTTGAAGTTCGTTTATATACAATGTGATAAATTTGAGCTATGTGCTATGCTTTTAAGCAATAATCTTATTTGTTTATTTATGACTTCACCCTTTGGATACCTTGTTCTTTTATTCTCTAACCATTTCGTATGTACATGTTTCTTTGTGGATGTATATCATCAATGATTTGTCTACTTAGAAACCTATACATATGAGAGAGGTCACCTTTTAATTGGTATCCTATTTTTTTGAGTCACCTTGTTTATTATCTTTGATTCTTTGGTGGCTTCAAAAAGAAAATTTCTCGTGAGTGCTTGTCTTATTTTATTTGCATCTTTGCGCACTCATGTTTTATTGAAGATCTTTGACTTCATGCCTATCATGGTGAGCATGTTGATTTTTATTGACTAAGTTTTCTCACTAGCTTTTGGCTTTTTCAATTGGTTCTAGTTTCCAATTGGTATCCTTGATCTTGTGAACATATTCTTTTCCTTTAAAGATCTTCTTTGTATCTTGTGTGTTGGCAAGATGTGCCTTGCATCTTGTCACACACACATATGCTTGGTTGGGCCTCTCTTGTGTTGAATCTTTTAAATTGGTATCTTCTTATGGCTCAACCATATCTTTGGTGCAAGTGCTATGATTTGTTTTAGTTTTATGCACTCTTGCACTTGTTGTGTGTTCTACTTGATTTTGGGGGAGTGATGATTCCATATTTGTGCACTCTTCAATAATGCATGAACATTGGGGAGCTTCTCCATTTTAATTAGAACTCTCTTTTTTGGATCTTTTCGATTGCTTTTCTCCTTTGGGGAGATGTTTAGATGGATGTCATCTTATTTGCAATCTTTGAATCCTCAATATAGTTTTATTTTCTCCAACTATTCGTCATTGGATGTGTGCATTTGATTTCACTCATATTTTGAGAAATGCATACTTTGTGGAGGAATTCATATTATATTGGACTTCTAAATTTTTCCTCCCATTTCGGCAATAGATGCCAATGGGGAGAAGTTTAGAGGGTTTAAGGGAATTTGGCTTTATGCTTTTTGTTTGGTTCTTAAGCGTTTGCATTTAATGCTCTTGCATCCTTGCTTGTCTTGTAAGGTTGCTTTAATCATTACATAAACCGTCTTAAAATGGACTTTCATCAATTACCAAAATGGGGGAGATTGAAAGAGCATGGTTGCCCCCATGTGTGGTTTTGGTAATTAATGACAATCTCTATGGACTAATGTGTGTATTGAGATATACTTTGTAGGTTTGGTCCATAATCAATACTTGATCTCCATATGTTGGAGTCAAGGCTAAAAGAAGAGGATTATATGTTGATCAAGGCTAAGTGCAAGTTTATCAACACACAAGGCTAATGATGTACCATGAGGGATCGTATGATCTCATGGTTTGGTAAGCAATTGTCAATATAGCCTTGTGAACTAACCCATTATCTATGTGCTTGTATCTCTATGTGGGGTTAGGTATTTCTCCATGAGCATTCAACGAAAGGGAGATCCTATATAGCCCATGGATGATGGCGTCAAGTGGTGATCTCCATCAATACAGGGGTAAAGTTAAGATATGCCGAAGAATTGTCTCTCCCATGTTGGTGTATGGGGGAGCTATATGCGAGTCTTCACCGAGTGAGCGCAATCAAGAAAGGTGGTCCAACTTGAGAAGGTCAAGATCATCATCATCTAGCTCAAGTGGATTATGCGCAAGGAAAAGGTATGATCTTGATAGGTTTTATATTTTACCGGTCTCATGATGTTAGTTGAGAGACCGGGTTATAGGATAGATAACCGTACTATCAAGAGGGGCTCTCGAGCGAGTATCTTGTTCGTATCATTCATAGAGAGCTCAAACCTTTTGCATCCTTTGCATCACTTTTATTGGTCTTTTTTGGCTCCTACCTATATGTGTGGTTGGTACTTGTCGTGTTCTTCGTGACAAGCCCAAGTTCATCAAAAACAGATTTTCTATGAAAAACTTATTGCGTTTTTTATTTTGGAGGTTTATCGGTTCATCTTTTATAGAGAGGTCTAACCTTTCCCCTTTTGGATTTAATCTCCTTTATTGGTTTTTGATGCTTCTCTGTATGGATTTTTAGGGACCTATTTAAGGGGGCCTTCTTCCCCAATGCCCCCCCAACTCTTGAGCTCGTGTTTCCCCTCCATTGTTGACCTTCTTTGAGATTGCTATTTTTCAATCCCTCCAATGATTGCTGCTCCTTCTTGAGGGAAAAGAGAGAGGAGATCTAGATCTACTTTTCCACCAATCTGAAAGTGCATGGTTGCCCCCATGTGTGGTTTTGGTAGTTTTGGTAATTAATGACAATCTCTATGGCCTAATGTTTGCATTGAGATATCTTTATAGATCTTGTCCATGGGAAAAGATTGGAGTTCATGTGTTGGACTCTAGAAGAGTATATGATGACCAAGCCATCATATACATCAAGAGAAGAAGATGAAGTGCAAGTGGATACATGAATACGGAGCTTAGCAAGGCTCTCCCATAATGATGTATGGGGGAGAATTTGAAGAAGTCTTCATCAAGCATGTGCTAGCATGCACAATCAAGAAAGGTGGTCCAACTTGAGGGAGTCAAGATCGTCATCATCTAGCTCAAGTGGATTATGCGCAAGGCAAAGGTATGATCTTGATAGGTTTTCTATTTTACTGGTCTCATGATGTTAGTTGAGAGACCGGGTTATAGGATAGATAACCGTACTATCAAGAGGGGCTCTCAAGTGAGTAACTTGATCGCATCTTTGTGGAGAGCTCAAACCTTTGCATTCTTGGCATATCATATTTCTTGGTTGTTATTTTTCTTTTATCCATTTGAGAATTTAGAGCTTGTGTTCATCTTCATACCAAACTCTAGTTCATCAAAAACGGATCTCATGAATATCTTCTTGCGTTTTTTATATTGGAGGTTTTACCGGTTTTCTCTTCTAAGAGAGGTCAAACTCTCTTCTTGTGGTTTCCTCCTCACATGATGGACTATGATGTGTATTTGCATGATATTATAGGGCATGTGATTATCTTTGAAACAAGCCTAAGATCATAGAAAACGGAGTCCAGATAAAAAACTTGTTGGTTTCTAGATGGTGGAGGATTTACCGGTTGTCTTTTAATAGAAAGGTTTTACCTTTTACCATTTGGTTTTATTCTCCCTTGTTGGACTATGATGTTTCTCTGTATATTCTTGTAGAGCTTTTCGTTGCGATTCCAACGAGCCCAAGAACATCGAAAATGGAGTTCGGATGATAAAGATATCTTCGTTTTCGTGTTGATGTTTCTGCAGTTTTTCTGTAGGCCGGAGTCTCCGGCCCTAGACCGGAGTCTCCGGTCTGCGCAGTTTATTTTTCGTCCAAAACGCGGTGCGGTACTGGACCCTGGTCCGGAGGTGCACTGGAGTCTCCGGCCCTAGGACAGAGTCTCCGGTGTAAGTAGTTTGCAACGACTCTTTTTCGTGGGGACCTATAAAAGGCCCCCTTCTTCCCCAAAGGGACCTGAGCTTCACACCCCTCCAACGAGACGTACTCCCTTAACATGGAGGAACTCGGGAATACATCCTCGTCTCCGCGTGCCTCGGTTATTTCTATACCCGAGCTCTTTACTTATGCAATTTATATTGTGACAGCCTTCGTGCTTGAAGTTTTATATCTTGCTATCACCTTGTTGTTTGTCTTGCTTAGCATAAGTTGTTGGTTCACATAGGTGATCCTAGTTTACTTAGGTTGCTGGCTTGTTAATTTAAACACCTAGTTTTATTCCGCAATTATCAAGCCTTAATCCGGAAAAGTTTTAATCACCTATTCACCCCCCCCCCCTCTAGGCGACATCGTTTGTTCTTTGAATTGGTATCAGAGCCTCGGCTCTCTTTTTGGGCTTTACCGCCTAGAGAGTAAAGATGTCGTTTAGAGAATTAGTGCACGATCCCACTTTTATATTCGATGGCACAAATTTTAATGTTTGGAAAACTCATATGCTTAGTCACTTATGGGTCTTGGACCCCAATATTGAGCCTATCTTACATATAGGTTTTTATCCTCCAAAGGATTACGAAAGTATGACTTTAGAGGATGAGAAAAACTTATATCTAGATGCTCTAGCTTCTAATGAGTTTTGCAATTTTTTGAGTGTTGTAGTTTTTGAGTCAATCATGCCTCTCCGGAATGGTCATGAATTGTGGACAAAGCTTCAAGATAAATACGGCAAGTCCATGACTATTGAGGATGATTGTTCTCCCTCCACCTCCGGGCGTAATGAGTTCTCAACTTCGTCTACTTCACCAAAATGTGGTAAGCCACAAACTAATGTGATGGTGAGTAGTGATAGGTTGTGCAATAATGATAGTGAGCTCATTGTTGATGATATTTTATCACTATCTTGTTGCAATGCCTCATCTTTGGACCTAAACACACATAGCACTATAAATGTCATAAATGCTAGTGTTGATAGTCCTTGCATATCATCCAAAAATTGCTTGGATAAATCTCTTGATGATATGCTTGCTTTATCTTGTTGCCATGATAAAAAATGCTTGTTTTCCCTCTAACTCTTGTATGAATAATAATGTAGAGGAAACCCAATTTTCTATGGAACAAGATGTGAATTTGTGTAGTTCTTTAATTAATTGTTCTTGTTCATCAACCATCTTTTGCCTCTGATGGCTAAATCTTCTAGTAGTGATGATAATGATAATGACAATAATGATGAAGAAGATGATGAGGATGATGATGAATCCTTTCATAAGAAAGTTCTAATGATTCTTAATGCCCTTCCTAAAAATAAAAATTCTCAAGCTATCCTCTTTGAAATTATGGAAACCCTAATTGAGCGTGTGTAACGCCCCGACCCCGGAATTATACAGAGAGGCTATGTAAGGAACACAACCATCAATGTATAAAACAAAGATCGAGACTTGTGGAACAGAACTGGCACAAAGCACGACTCTACGACACAAAACAAATATATAGCAACTCATATAACGAGGAGAATACAAATATTACAAGGCAAAAGGATCACAGATCCTACAATTCAACAAGCGGAAGCGAAGTAGCGTTGTCTAATACAACAAGAAGCAAATTATGGCCTAAGAGGCCTACAGGTAAACATCACCCAAGCCAGCTTGTTCCACGGTCCCAAGCTGCCACCTGGGAACCCCAGACTAGTAGTCGACGTCAACGAAGAACCCACCTAACTGCTCGGTGTCGTCCTCCTCTGAAATACAAAATCATAGAGGCAGCAAAGAGAGACTGAGTACGATGTACTCGCAAGTTTAGTAGGGCGATATAGGCCCAATGACTGACGGAGGCTCTAAAGCTTTATATGTATTTCTTTTGCATAAAGCTAAGTTTCATAAACAGAATTGTAAAAGACACTTGGCATTCGTCTACTCAGAGTATTTTTATAAAGGGGTGAGAGAGTATCATTGTCATCATTGGTTCTCATCGAACCCTTTTGTAACCAACTCTCTCGTCTCCACCAAGGCACCCCCTCGAATCACCCTCGAGGAAGTGAACCTTTAACACACGTGATTATGCAACCTTTAGCTGCCATATCAATTAGGTTAAGATTCTCTATGATCTTATCGTCTATTCCCAAGTTGTCCATAACCGTGGACACGGCTTTTCGAAAAGATTAACCCTGCAGGGGTGTACTATTTTACCCATTGGTACCGTCCGGCTCACCTAGTTGGCCATCTTCCGGGGAAGGCCGGCGAGCGGGCGCGGTTAGACCTTTACAATGCATGAGACTTACTCAAGGACCATCAGTGGCGGAAGGACAGGTTCAGCGCTCCCAGCGCCCTGCCCCACTGTCACGTCCTAAACACCATCATCCTCGTTCCTTTTCCACTCACACCACACACGCGCAAATGGAAATAGCAAACTAGAGGATCCTTGACAAGCCCCGCACAAATTATTCGGTCAGCGAGGCGCCCATACACCCACCAATGGCAGCACGCTAGTCTTGGTTCAAGAGGTAAAGAACTCGCACCTAGGGGCTAGAGTGAGGCAAAACACCATCCCCGATGGCAACTCACCCCAACCATCTTAGCATTTTAATTAAGCATCTCCGTTATCCACCATGCCCGAATCATTCCATCATTATCAACAATTATGGAAATAATAACGGACATAAAGCATTTACCTAAGCATTGCTAAGCATAGCTAGATATATGAATACAACAATTCTATCTTTATCTCGGCCAACACTTCAACCCTAGGTTTCATAGGTAGGGATACATGTGATTGTCTTGGGGAGAACATGCATTCATAGGATTCTCTATATTATACCAAAAGACATTTGAACCGCATGCAATATTATGGTGGATAAAATAATTTGATAAAATCATAGGATGCTAGATGCCAAGAAGGTTAGGTTATCTCTTGCCTTGATGCCCGGTAGTGAAGCACTGATCGTCGGGGTAGTTAGAGAGACCCTCGACTCCGGAATCTATCGATACCCAAAAGAAATACAAAGCACACATAAATCACACGAACTCAAAATGAAATGCTCAATCACATGATGACATGTCAAGAATTTATGCAAGGATTCCATTATATAAATTTAAAGGCATAATTAAATGGGGAGCCAAATAATTAAGGAAAAATATTTGGAAAACACCTCATATTTATCTTAATGTCCAATTGTTCATAAAGATTCCATTATTTTAGAAATTGCTCAAGTATGCATGAACATGACATGATTGAAGAGGTTTGGTTCTTATGTTCACTTCGGTGCCTTGTTGGTAGTTTTCGGAGTACCGATGGGTAATTAGCAATTTCAAAAGGTTATTTGGACTTATATATTTTATCCAATTCAAGATTAATATCAACGTCCAAAGTGTTGGCATGAGGTGGTATTAGCATGTTTAGATAGCATTTTAAACACTGATCAAATTGGTATAACATTTGCAAGATTTAACGAAGGGAGGCTAAAATACAAAGTTCACAAGTTTTCAGCTAGGTTCGGAATTCATCCGGATTGGTCCGGAATATTCCGGATGGTCCGGAATAATCCGGGCTCATTCCGAGCCAAATCCGAGGTGACCTCAAAATCTTTCGGTTGGGGTTTCGGAATTCGTCCGGAAATGTCCGGAAAAATCCGGTCGACCCGGAATCGATCCGGAATAATCCGGGCGATTCCGGACGGCTTGAAACTGGGCAGAGAAAACGACGGCGGCGGCGGGAACTCGCTCAACGCGAGCAAGAGAGGGAGGGAGAGGGAAAACGGTAAGGGGCCTAGGGGATGCGGGGCTCACCCTGGACGCGTATGGGTGACCGATTAGGCGAAGGGGGGGGGGCGGCGACGACCGAATCGAGCCGGCGGGCTCGGCCGGCGGAGGATGGTGTCGAGGATGAAAACGTCGGGACCGAGGCTTCCCGGCTCGATTCCTCGGGTGGGCAGAGAGAGGAGAACGCGGTGGACCTCTCCGTGGTCTTGGATTCGTGCGGGGCGGTCCGGGACGGCAGCGGCGAGCTCGGCAACGGCGAAAGTGAGGTGTGGCCGTGGGGAGCTCGGGAGGGAGACAAGAGAGAGAAGGAGCAGGGGGAAAAAGGGCAGGCGTGCGTCCTTGGAGCGGTCTTTGGCCTCAAGGGGGGGGCCATGGCGTCGAGCGGCATGGGCAAGGGAGCAGGTGGCATCGACGGCATGGCGCCAGTGTTCATTCGTCACTGTGCTTCGTCCGGAATTTTCCGGATGGGTCCGGAAAATTCCGACTGGCCCGGAATAGATCCGGAAATTTCCGGGTCATTCCGGATGAACAGAAATTTGGCAGAAAAAGGCCAGGTTTTTGAAAAGCATTTTACAGAAGTCCAAAAATTACAGAGAAATTTAGGGATGCTCCCAACCAGAATAGGAAGCTCCCCATATTTTCCTTTGGATTTTTAGGGCATCACAACATGGTTCACAATTAGGAAGTGCCTTGCAACCCAAAAGAAGTTTTGAGACTTGGAACAAAAATAGAAGACAAACCATTTGTTGTCTTGAGCATTGTTTGAACTTAGGGAAACTTGCTAGACCGTAAGGTCACTTGCCATGACAAGGGTTACACCATAGTTTGCATTTCAAGAAGTAAAGAGTTTTGGGAAGTTTGGCTTCCCTCATTTCATTGTTTTCCATTTGATTACTTATTAACATTAGCAATTTAAAGACATGCCATGATGCAAACAAGAATGCAAAAAGTGGAAAAATTCTTCGTATTTTTCATTTCCAAACTAGGGCTGTTACAAATCTACCCCCCTTACAGGAATCTCGCCCCGAGATTCTAGGCTTGAGTGAAGAAGGCGGGGTATTCCTGACGGAGACTAGTTTCTCGCTCCCATGTGGCTTCTTCCTCGGAATGGTTAGACCATTGGACCTTGAGAAACTTGATGGACTTGTTGCGGGTTTTCCTCTCCGCTTCATCCAAGATGCGGATAGGATGCTCGCGGTAGGTCAAATCCTCTTGGATGTCCAATGCCTCATGATCAACCCCACGGATGGGATCCTTGAAGCACCGGCGGAGTTGGGAGACATGGAAAACATCATGGACATCCGGGAAATTGGAGGGCAACTCAAGTTGATAGGAGAGATCTCCTCGCTTGCCTAGGATGGTGAAAGGGCCAACAAAGCGAGGTGCCAATTTGCCCTTGATTCCAAAGCGACGAACGCCTCGGAGAGGAGAGACTCGAAGATAGGCCTTGTCACCAATTTCGTAGTGGACCTCTTGATGATGCTTGTCATAATAGCTTTTCTGACGGGATTGAGCGGCTTTGAGGTTTTCCCGAATAACACGGACTTTCTCCTCGGCTTCATTGATCACATCAGGACCGAAGAGTGACCTCTCCCCGGTTTCAGACCAATTGAGAGGAGTCCGGCATTTCTCCCATAAAGGACCTCGAAGGGAGCCATTTGCAGACTGGCTTGATAGCTATTGTTGTAGGAGAACTCAGCGAGAGGGAGATACTTTTCCCAATTCTTACCGAAGGAGATGACACAAGCACGTAGCATATCCTCAAGAACTTGATTTACTCTTTCAGTTTGACCGTCTGTTTGGGGATGATAGGCGGTGCTGAAGTTGAGACGGATCCCGAGGGCCGTTTGGAAACTTTGCCAAAACTTGGACACAAATAAGCTTCCACGGTCGGAGATGATCCGCAAAGGAACCCCGTGCAAAGGAACAATCCGGGCCATATACAAGTCGGCAAGCTGACTTGCTCGAATATCATCACGGACCGGAAGGAAATGGGCAACCTTCGACAAACGGTCGATGACGACCCAAATAGCATTGTTGCCCTTTTGTGACTTGGGAAAGCCGGTGATGAAATCCATTCCAACTTCATCC
This sequence comes from Puccinellia tenuiflora, assembly GCA_012064385.1. Taxonomy (NCBI): domain Eukaryota; kingdom Viridiplantae; phylum Streptophyta; class Magnoliopsida; order Poales; family Poaceae; genus Puccinellia; species Puccinellia tenuiflora. The sequence continues at coordinate 1,142,066 of QRDG01001778.1, read as the reverse complement.
CATTTCCACTCGGGAATGGCTATGGGGCGAAGGGTACCAGCTGGCCTTTGATGTTCCGCCTTCACTCGGCGACAGACGTCGCATTCAGCAACATACTCGGCGATCTCGCGCTTCATGCAAGACCACCAGAATTGAGGGCGAAGATCTTGGTACATTTTTGTGCTACCCGGGTGGATAGAGATGGGTGACTCATGAGCTTCAGAGAGGATCAACTCCCTCATATTCCCACTCTTGGGCACCACTAGGCGGTCACCAAAGTAGACCACACCATGGTCATCAACCAAGAAACAATTGGCCCTTCCATTAGCGATCTTCTCTTTGATCTCAAGGATTTCAGGATCATTTTGTTGGGCGGCCTTGATATCATCCTCGAGAGTGGATTTGATCTCAAGGTTAGCTAGAAAACCCGAAGGAACAATTTCCAGGTTCAATTTAGCAAATTCCTCGTGGAGAGCCGGTTGCGCCTTTTCAACCATCACGGTATTGCAATAGGCTTTGCGGCTCAGAGCATCCGCCACGACATTTGCCTTGCCGGGCTGATAATTGAGAGTCACATCATAGTCCTTTATCAATTCCAGCCATCTCCTCTGCCTCAAATTCAGATCCGGCTGGGTGAATAGATATTTCAGACTTTGATGGTCGGAGTAGATCTCGCAACGGTTGCCCAAGAGGTAGGGCCTCCATTGCTTCAGAGCATGCACCACGGCGGCAAGCTCCAAATCATGAGTTGGATAATTTTGCTCGTGTGGCTTGAGTTGACGGGAAGCATAGGCGACCACATGGCCCTCTTGCATCAAGACACATCCCAAGCCTTGGAGAGATGCATCGCAATAGACAACAAAGTCCTTGGCGGTATCGGGAAGGACCAGCACCGGAGTGGTAGTGAGCTTGACCTTAAGGGTTTGGAAACTCTCTTCGGCCTTGTCTGACCACACAAATTGTTTGCCTTCTTGAGTAGGTCAGTCAGCGCTTTGGCTATTTTAGAAAAGCCCTCGATAAATCGGCGGTAATAACCCGCCAATCCAAGGAAGCTTCGGATATCTTTGACGGATTTGGGAGTTGGCCAATCCAGGATTGCCTGAATCTTGTCGGGTATCACCGCTACTCCGGCAGCTGACACCACATGACCGAGGAAGATGAGCTCCTTCAGCCAAAACTCACATTTAGAGAACTTGGCATATAGACGGTGATCACGGAGCTTGGCCAAAACAAGTCGGAGATGCTCAGCATGTTCGTCTTCGGTTTTGGAGTACACAAGGATGTCATCGATGTAGATGATGACGAACTTGTCGAGGTACTCGTGGAAGATGGAGTTCATTAGCCTCATGAATGTAGCCGGAGCATTTGTGAGGCCGAAAGACATGACGGTGTACTCATATAACCCATAACGGGTAGTGAAGGCCGTCTTAGGAATATCCTCCTTCCGGATCTTTATCTGATGGTAACCCGACCTCAGATCCATCTTGGAGAACACAGTGGCTCCAGCTAATTGATCGAACAAGTCGGTTATTCGAGGAATTGGATACTTGTTCTTGATGGTCACCGCATTAAGAGGGCGGTAGTCAACGACCAGACGAGGAACATTTGTATCCCTCTTCTTGACAAAGATAACCGGGCAGCCCCAAGGTGAGCTACTCGGTCGGATGAATTCTTTTTCCAGCAGCTCATCAAGTTGTTTCTTCAACTCAGCTAGCTCTTCCGTTGGCATACGGTAGGGCGTCTTGGAAACTGGGGCGGTTCCCGGAACCAACTCAATCACAAACTCCACGCTGCGATCGGGTGGCATGCCGGGCAATTCCTCCGGAAAAACATCGGGGAAGTCACACACCACAGCGACTTCAGACATATCAGGCGGGGTGATTCCTTCCAGGAAATACAGACTGATCTCCGGCGAGAGAGGAGTAGCCGCGGAAGGAGTTGCAGATGTTGGGGACCAATAACGCACTTCCCCATATCTTGGGTGGAACACTGTGACAGTCTTGGCAGCACAATCCAGGTTGGCCTGATATTTCACTAGCCAATCCATGCCCAGAATAACATCGATACCCTCTGACCTCAGGGCTATCAATGAGAACGGAAAAGGGACTGACCCTACGGCTATTTGAACATCGGGAGATATCCAATTGGTACGCCAACTAGAGCCGGGTGTCTTGACCACTAACGGAGGATCCATCATCACAAAAGGTATTTGATGGTTGTGCGCATATGCTATGGATATGAACGAATGCGAAGCTCCAGAATCAAATAGCACTGAAGCTGGATAAGTATTGATTTGAAGCGTACCCATAAGAACTCCGGGGTCCTCCTCAACGCCTTCAGCCGAGACGTGGTTCAGACGGCCACGGCTGACGGGGGTAGCCTTGGCGGCTGGAGTAGAGGGTGCTGGTGCAGGTGCTGAGGGAGCCGGTGCCTTCTGGGGACACTCCCTGGAGTAGTGCCCCGGCTGGCCACAAGAGAAACAAGTGAGCCCCGGTGGTGCAGGTAGTCGAGGTCGAAAACCGCCTCCAGCCGCACCCAAGGTCGAAGTAGCTGGGCGAGGCGGAGGTGGCAGGTACCCGGTGGGCTTCGGCGCGAAGGGTGCCTTTGGCACGGCGCTGAAAGGCACGAAGACCTTGCGCTTCTTGCCCTCCGTGGAGGAGGAGCTCTGGTGGTCGGTGGAAGCTGGCCTCTTAGAAGCCTCTAGCTCCTTCCTACCTTGCTCCATGGTGAGAGCCTGGTTGTAGAGCTCTTGGTAGGAGGTGAACTTGAAGGGTAGGAGCTCGTATCGGAGACGAGGTGCGAGCCCCTTGCGGAAGAGGTATTGCTTGTCCTCATCATTCGTCACGTCCCGAGGGGCGTAACGGGAGAGGTGGTTGAACTCCCGTCCATAGGACTGGACGTCCATGCGTCCCTGGGTTAGGTCCAGGAACTCCCGCCTCTTGAGCTCGAGGATGGGCTTGGGGATGTACGCCGCACGGAAGGCGGTGCGGAACTCCTCCCAAGTGATAACATGGCCCGCGGCGACCATTGCCACGTGGCTCTCCCACCAAGAGCCGACGGCTCCTTCCAGAAGGTAGGTGGCGAAGTTGACATGTTCTGCCACCGGAACGTGAAGAGCGGCGAACTTGCGCTCGATAGCCCGAAGCCAATCATCCGCATCAAGCGGCTCCTTAGCTTCGGAGAAAGTGGGAGGTTGGGACCGCAAGAACTGGTTGAGAGTGGTGCAGTCCGTGTTCCTCCTGGCCCCTTGCTGGACCAGCTGCTCGAGCAACCGCTCATTCCTCAGACGGTTTTGCTCGATAGCCATCATCACCTCCGCCATTGAGGGTGGCGGCGGTGGGTCAGAGCTGCTATGTTCCCCACGACGGGTAGGAGCCATTCTGAAGAATTGGAACAACGACAAGTTAGTAACCAATTCTGACAGTTAAGATAGATCATTGGTTGCTCCCAAGTATAGATATTTAAGAAGCAATAAACACCAAAGACAGATTTAGGCAACCACAGTGACATCACGTCATCGTGGCGATATCAAACGGATATAACGGACTCGAGGTATAACTGGACGGTAAGAACCCAAACCCCGAGAACCTAAACATTGACACCAAGCACAAAACAAATAGAGGTAAGAATCAGAGTAGAGCGAGTTGGATGAGAAGCAAAAAGAATCCTAAGAAGGTTTTCACAACTCATTTTTAGGTTGAAAATAATTTTCACTAGACTCGACATCGACCAAAAGAAAGGGTTTCCTACAGGCAGTCCTGCTCTGATACCAACTTGTAACGCCCCGACCCCGGAATTATACAGAGAGGCTATGTAAGGAACACAACCATCAATGTATAAAACAAAGATCGAGACTTGTGGAACAGAACTGGCACAAAGCACGACTCTACGACACAAAACAAATATATAGCAACTCATATAACGAGGAGAATACAAATATTACAAGGCAAAAGGATCACAGATCCTACAATTCAACAAGCGGAAGCGAAGTAGCGTTGTCTAATACAACAAGAAGCAAATTATGGCCTAAGAGGCCTACAGGTAAACATCATCCAAGCCAGCTTGTTCCACGGTCCCAAGCTGCCACCTGGGAACCCCAGACTAGTAGTCGACGTCAACGAAGAACCCACCTAACTGCTCGGTGTCGTCCTCCTCTGAAATACAAAATCATAGAGGCAGCAAAGAGAGACTGAGTACGATGTACTCGCAAGTTTAGTAGGGCGATATAGGCCCAATGACTGACGGAGGCTCTAAAGCTTTATATGTATTTCTTTTGCATAAAGCTAAGTTTCATAAACAGAATTGTAAAAGACACTTGGCATTCGTCTACTCAGAGTATTTTTATAAAGGGGTGAGAGAGTATCATTGTCATCATTGGTTCTCATCGAACCCTTTTGTAACCAACTCTCTCATCTCCACCAAGGCACCCCCTCGAATCACCCTCGAGGAAGTGAACCTTTAACACACGTGATTATGCAACCTTTAGCTGCCATATCAATTAGGTTAAGATTCTCTATGATCTTATCGTCTATTCCCAAGTTGTCCATAACCGTGGACACGGCTTTTCGAAAAGATTAACCCTGTAGGGGTGTACTATTTTACCCATTGGTACCATCCGGCTCACCTAGTTGGCCCTCTTCCGGGGAAGGCCGGCGAGCGGGCGCGGTTAGACCTTTACAATGCATGAGACTTACTCAAGGACCATCAGTGGCGGAAGGACAGGTTCAGCGCTCCCAGCGCCCTGCCCCACCGTCACGTCCTAAACACCATCATCCTCGTTCCTTTTCCACTCACACCACACACGCGCAAATGGAAATAGCAAACTAGAGGATCCTTGACAAGCCCCGCACAAATTATTCGGTCAGCGAGGCGCCCATACACCCACCAATGGCAGCACGCTAGTCTTGGTTCAAGAGGTAAAGAACTCGCACCTAGGGGCTAGAGTGAGGCAAAACACCATCCCCGATGGCAACTCACCCCAACCATCTTAGCATTTTAATTAAGCATCTCCGTTATCCACCATGCCCGAATCATTCCATCATTATCAACAATTACGGAAATAATAACGGACATAAAGCATTTACCTAAGCATTGCTAAGCATAGCTAGATATATGAATACAACAATTCTATCTTTATCTCGGCCAACACTTCAACCCTAGGTTTCATAGGTAGGGATACATGTGATTGTCTTGGGGAGAACATGCATTCATAGGATTCTCTATATTATACCAAAAGACATTTGAACCGCATGCAATATTATGGTGGATAAAATAATTTGATAAAATCATAGGATGCTAGATGCCAAGAAGGTTAGGTTATCTCTTGCCTTGCTGCCCGGTAGTGAAGCACTGATCGTCGGGGTAGTTAGAGACCATCGACTCCGGAATCTATCGATACCAAAAGAAATACAAAGCACACATAAATCACAGGAACTCAAAATGAAATGCTCAATCACATGATGACATGTCAAGAATTTATGCAAGGATTCCATTATATAAATTTAAAGGCATAATTAAATGGGGAGCCAAATAATTAAGGAAAAATATTGGAAAACACCTCATATTTATCTTAATGTCCAATTGTTCATAAAGATTCCATTATTTTAGAAATTGCTCAAGTATGCATGAACATGACATGATTGAAGAGGTTTGGTTCTTATGTTCACTTCGGTGCCTTGTTGGTAGTTTTCGGAGTACCGATGGGTAATTAGCAATTTCAAAAGGTTATTTGGACTTATATATTTTATCCAATTCAAGATTAATATCAACGTCCAAAGTGTTGGCATGAGGTGGTATTAGCATGTTTAGATAGCATTTTAAACACTGATCAAATTGGTATACCATTTGCAAGAATTAGCGAAAAGAGGCTAAAATACAAAGTTCACAAGTTTTCAGCTAGGTTCGGAATTCATCCGGATTGGTCCGGAATATTCCGGATGGTCCGGAATAATCCGGGCTCATTCCGAGCCAAATCCGAGGTGACCTCAAAATCTTTCGGTTGGGGTTTCGGAATTCGTCCGGAAATGTCCGGAAAAATCCGGTCGACCCGGAATCGATCCGGAATAATCCGGGCGATTCCGGACGGCTTGAAACTGGGCAGAGAAAACGACGGCGGCGGCGGGAACTCGCTCAACGCGAGCAAGAGAGGGAGGGAGAGGGAAAACGTAAGGGGCCTAGGGGATGCGGGGCTCACCCTGGACGCGTATGGGTGACCGATTAGGCGAAGGGGGGGGGGCGGCGACGACCGAATCGAGCCGGCGGGCTCGGCCGGCGGAGGATGGTGTCGAGGATGAAAACGTCGGGACCGAGGCTTCCCGGCTCGATTCCTCGGGTGGGCAGAGAGAGGAGAACGCGGTGGACCTCTCCGTGGTCTTGGATTCGTGCGGGGCGGTCCGGGACGGCAGCGGCGAGCTCGGCAACGGCGAAAGTGAGGTGTGGCCGTGGGGAGCTCGGGAGGGAGACAAGAGAGAGAGGGAGCAGGGGGAAAAAGGGGCAGGCGTGCGTCCTTGGAGCGGTCTTTGGCCTCAAGGGGGGGGCCATGGCGTCGAGCGGCATGGGCAAGGGAGCAGGTGGCATCGGCGGCATGGCGCCAGTGTTCATTCGTCACTGTGCTTCGTCCGGAATTTTCCGGATGGGTCCGGAAAATTCCGACTGGCCCGGAATAGATCCGGAAATTTCCGGGTCATTCCGGATGAACAGAATTTGTCAGAAAAAGGCCAGGTTTTGAAAAGCATTTTACACAAGTCCAAAAATTACAGAGAAATTTAGGGATGCTCCCAACCAGAATAGGAAGCTCCCCATATTTTCCTTTGGATTTTTAGGGCATCACAACATGGTTCACAATTAGGAAGTGCCTTGCAACCCAAAAGAAGTTTGAGACTTGGAACAAAAATAGAAGACAAACCATTTGTTGTCTTGAGCATTGTTTGAACTTAGGGAAACTTGCTAGACCGTAAGGTCACTTGCCATGACAAGGGTTACACCATAGTTTGCATTTCAAGAAGTAAAGAGTTTTGGGAAGTTTGGCTTCCCTCATTTCATTGTTTTCCATTTGATTACTTATTAACATTAGCAATTTAAAGACATGCCATGATGCAAACAAGAATGCAAAAAGTGGAAAAATTCTTCGTATTTTTCATTTCCAAACTAGGGCTGTTACAGCGTGGGCTTACTATTAAGGCTTTGGAAGCAAGCCTTGTAGAAAAAGGAAGGATTGAAAGAGAGGATGCGGATGAAACAGCTTCTTTAGAGGTGACTCTTGAGGAAGAGCAAGAGACTCGGGCTTCTCTTGAGGAGAAACTCGAATCTTTTGAGGAGCTTAATAATGAAATTATTGTTAACCTCACTAAGGAACGTGACCATTCTCATGCTAAATATAAAGTCACGAAAAAGGAAAATGCTAGGTTTAAGGAACCAATCAATCTCTCCTAGTGGATCTAGATCTTGGAGTTCTTTTGTGGTTCTCCTCTTTGTTCTTTCTCTCTTATTCCCCCCAAAGCATTTGTTGCTTAGTTGGAATTTGAGAGTGAAGGATTTGAACACTTGTGCTCTTGCCATTGCATTTGGTGCATCGGTTTGCTCTCTCCACGAAGATTCGTGGAAGTGAAGTTTGTGAGCTTGTTACTCTTGGGTCATTGGACCCTAGACGGTGTTGTGGTGATTCTTGGGAGCCTCCAATTCGGTTGTGGATGCGTGCCCCAAGCTAAGTGGTGTAAAGGCTCCGGATTCCGCCTTGAAGGATTCCGATAGTGTAAGGTGAACCTGACCCTTGGGGTGAGGTTCATCGGAGAATAGGGTGAGGCCTTTTGTGGCATCTTGAGTAGGCCTCTTGTGGCGAGCTCACACCCCTCCAACGAGACGTACTCCCTTAACAAGGAGGAACTCGGGAATACATCCTCGTCTCCGCGTGCCTTGGTTATTTCTATACCCGAGCTCTTTACTTATGCAATTTACATTGTGATAGCCTTCGTGCTTGAAGTTTTATATCTTGCTATCATCTTGTTGTTTGTCTTGCTTAGCATAAGTTGTTGGTGCACATAGGTGAGCCTAGTTTACTTAGGTTGTTGGCTTGTTAATTTAAACACCTAGTTTTATTCCGCAATTATCAAGCCTTAAACCGGAAAAGTTTTAATCACCTATTCACCCCCCTTCAAGGCGACATCATTTGTTCTTTCACAATCCATATCTCCTCTTAGTGAGGGGAACCTATTGGATCTAGATCTTGGGATTCATTTGTTGTTTTCCTTGTTCTTCCTCCCATCTCCCTCTATAGCATTAGTTGCTTTGGTGGGATTTGAGAGTGAAGGACTTTGACCACTTTGTGTGTTCTTGCCATTGCATAGGTGCATCGGTTTGAGTTTCCCACGGTGATACGTGGGATTAAGTTTGAGAAGCTTGTTACTCTTGGGTGCATAGGGCTCCCAAGAGCTTGTGCCTCTTGGGTGCGTTGTATACCCTAGATGGTTGGTGGGTGCCGCGAAGATTTTCAAGTTGTGAAGCTTCGGTCAAGCTTCGGGAGCCTCCATTGGTTGTGGAGTTAGCCCCGGGCAAATTGTACGGTTTTGGTCAACGCCCTCAAGAAGACCTCATAGTGGATGAGCAAATCCCCCATAGGGTATTCCCCACGGAAGGAGCTCACGGAGAATAGCGTGAGCACGAACGTGCTTGTAGGAGTGCCAAGGAGGCTCCACACCCCTCCAACGTAGACGTACTTCCATTGGGAAGGAACTACGAGAAACAAACCTCCGTCTCCACTTGTCTCGGTTATCTCTATAACCAAACCCCTTTACTTATGCGTTTACTTTGTGATAGCCATCGAGCTTGAAGTAACATATATCTTGCTATCCTTGTTGTTAACTTGACTAGCATAAGTTGTTGATGCACATAGGTGAATCTAGTATATTAGGTTTTGTGCTTGATAAATTAAACGTTAGTTTTATTCCGCATTTATGCAAGCCCTAACCGTAAAAGTTTTAAATCGCCGATTCACCCCCCCTCTAGGCGACATCTCGTTCTTTCAGACGCCATGAATAATATTATCCGTGGTCCGATCCCTGTTGACGATGCCGGCCAGGGCGAGTACGAAGGCCAGTACGAACACGGCCGAGACGAGGAGGGCCACGAGGAGGACGAGGAGTGCGGGGATGATGACGAGAGCCAGCTTGTGCGCGATGTTGAAACCGGCTACGATATCAAGTTGTCGAAGGGCGGACAGAATAGTGGCAAGACATGGAGGCCAAAGGAGGATGTGGCTTTGTGTGAGGCATGGATGGGTGTAAGCGAAGACGCCATCATCGGCGCACAAGAAAATAGTAATTCGTATTGGACCCGAATTCACAAGGACTTCCTCGAGATGACGGCGTACCCGCACTCAATGTGCCCCCGGTTCACAAGTCGAACGCAATACAGAAGCGGTGGGGGGTCATACGAGAGGCCATCAACAAGTTCCATGGATGTTGGGATCAAGTGAAGAAGAGAAACGAGAGTTGCACCAAGCAAGTCGACGTAGTAAGATGCTAAACCAAAGCCCCCTCTTTTTGGCATGCACCAAAGTTTATATTGTTCTTCTAACATGTCTCTTTTGAACTAGTTGAAGGAATCTATCATGATGTATCAAGACTTGTACACAAATAAGGCCTTCAAATTCATACATTGTTGGTATTTGCTTCAAGATTGTGAAAAAAGGGCTACATTGCGTTTGTCCATTAGCCGAGGTGGCGTCGATGAAACCCGGATGTTGGGGGCCGGGCCAACCTCACGGCCAACAGGGAACAAGAAGACGAAGGCGACGGCACACAAGGCCGGGGCATCTTCCTCACTACAAGAGTCTCTTGCCACGTTCATGGCATCCTCACCTTTTCAAAGAGAAGATACACGAAGCGAACAACGAAAGGTGGGATATGTACTACACCGTGCAAGAACAAAAAAATGAAGGAGATGCAAGAATAGGGGGGAGGGGGTGAAAGAGATGAAGATTAAGGAGATGCAAGAAATTAGGAGCTCAAGATCATGGCCATGGAGACGTCAACCATGACGGCGGATCGACAACAATACTTTGCCAACGAGGTCGCGCTCATAATGAAGGCGAGGAAACGAAGGGCCGTGGATGCCGAGACCCAAGAAGACTGATTTTCATGTTCTTCGATATCTAGATGTATTTTGGTGGCAAAACATGTTGATGGCCGTGCCTGTGTTGGCCGGTGAAGCTATTGGCCATGCCTGTGTTGGCTGGTGAACCATTTGGCCGGAACATTCGTGCCCGGCCGTGTTGGCAAATGTATATTTTGGATGATCAATTCTGTTTTGGGGATTTCGTTTAGGGGGTGCCGGTGTGGGAGGCCGAACAAAAAAACGCCGGGCAAGTGTCCGGCACCCCCAAAAGAGGCTCCTATTAAGGGGTGCCGAACACAATTTATGCGCCCCGATGGAGATGCTCTCTTGTAATCAAAATTTCGATGATTTTGAATTCTGTTTTTTGCGGTCGAGAGACGAGAGTGTAATGTGTTGCTCATGAGCTTGCTCAATATGGTGCTAGGGCGGGTCTGCCAATCTCGGAGTGGATCGAGCATTCCCCAGAATTTGTTGCTGTTCTGGTAGCGAGTGATTATGCTTAGCTAGTGGTTTGATAAAGCTATGGACGTCGCGTTTTTTCCTAGTCTGAGCGCACGCCTATAGAGACAAAATAAATGACGTCAGCCACATGCAAACTCATTTGAATTTTTTTAAAAAACATAACTTTTAAATAAAGCATCCAATTTAAAATCGATTTTCACCATAGTGTACCTTGCGAGTAGATGTTCAAAACTAGATCCCACTTGAATATATTCTAATGATTATTTTTAAAAAGCAACTTTTTCCTAAAAAATTGTTTTTCTATCACAAAAACAACTTTGTAATATAAACCGGGATGAAAATCAACTTTTTTACTATAAACTTGCTTTTCTATCAAAAAAACAATTTTGTAATATTGGGACGAAAAGCAACTTTATACTACAAACTTGTTTTTCTGTCACAAAACAAATTTGTACTATAAACTGGGAAGAAAAGCAAGTATGTATTATAAACTGTTAAAAAGCAACTTCTTCGCTGATAAAGCAAGTTTTTGCCATAAACTTGCTTTTTCGTGAAAAATTTGCTTTTCAAAATAATAATCATAATGTGTTCATGTGAGATCTAGTTTCGAAAAATAACTTTGTACTATAAACTTGGTTTTCTATCACAAAACCAAATTTATAATATAAAATGGTACGGAAAGCAACTTTATGCTATAAACTTGCTTTTCTATTACAAACATGAAAAATGTGAGGACGAAGGGGGCTTGTTTTTAGTCTAAGTAATGGCCAACTTGTCGGTTTTACGGGAGAAAATCATATTTATTTTGTATTATTTTCTATGGACATACATAGTTGCTATTTAAAAAGGCAACTTTTTCAATGGAAAAACAAGTTTATAGTACAAAATTGCTTTTCAAAAACAATTATCAAAACATGTTCACGTTGGATCTAGTTTTAAAGAGCTCATGGCGAGGAAGACTACAATGAGGAATTTTACTTTGGACGCTCGATTCAAAAGTTATGGATTTTCAAAATTAAAAATAGTTTTGTATGGTAATGACGTCATCTATTTTGACTTTATATGGGTATCTGCTAGTTTTAGCCATGCAAACATCAATCCACGGCACCCGGTTCCGACAAGTCGCCTAGACACAAAAGGGACGAGCCTTAGCCATGCAAACATCAATCCACGACCCCCAGTTCCGACAAGTCGCCTAGACACAAAAGGGACGAGCCTCGCTGCACCGTTCCGACAGGACGCGTGTCCCGGGAAAGTGAGAAGCGCACGCGCGCCACGAATCAATTAGGTAAAGCTATTATTCCATGTAAAAAAAAGTGTGCGCGTGGCGGGCGAACCCATCTCAGCAAACGTGTAAATCCACGAAAATAACCTCTAGACAAAACTTAAGCAGAAAATAAACCTATTCTGAAACTAATTTCAAAATTGACCCTTTTCGGTAGCGCCTGTACGGGAGGCGCTATGTGACATACGGTAACGCCGGTTCCGGCGGCGCTACAAAACCTACCAGCATGGCGCGGTGGGCCCCAAGGCGGGTTAAGTAGCGCCACCACCGGTAGCGCGACCCTAGCTAGTGTAGCGCCGGTGGCCTCGGCGCTACCGTACTGACGTGTTACAGACTTGAAAGCACCGGCTCCGTTTTTTCTCTAATTCACTTGGTAGCGTTAGCGTCGGTTCCGTTGGCATGCACACAACCACACCACCGGTGCCGACGCTACTTAACCTGCCCTAAGGCCCCACTATCACTATCGAAAAGGGTCAATTTTAAAATTAATTTCAGAATAGGTTTTTTTTCTGCTTAAGTTTCGTCCAGAGGTTATTTTCGTGGATGTGCAAACGATCAGCTCGGGTCGCTATCCTCTGGTCCTTCCTCACCGTCCGATGACATCCAACCCCCGCTCGCCCGCCCGCATGTCATGGTTAGACAGTTATCCTACTTGGGCTGCGTCCCGTATCTGGCCAATGGGCCGTGTAACCCGGCCCACTGTGGCATCGCTGGAACATGTCGTGTATAAGATGTAGCCAGCACGTTGGTGTACGGGGGGAAAGAGAACATATGCTATTGGCTGATCTCTCTCTCTGATCTGTTGCTTCTGTCTCTCCCCTGTGCCCCACATTTCCCTCTCGAATCCCAAATTCCTAGCCATCAATCGTTGGGTTCGTAACAAATTGGTATCAGAGCTCGGTTGTGCCGCTATAGCTTGAAGATCGGAGCAGAAATTCACGAGAAATTTCGATTTCTCCCGGTCGTTTGGGTGCGATTCCTTCGAGACATCGCGCAAAGTTCCTTCGGGACGCCCGCGACTGGTCGATTTGTGCCCGATTTGACGGTTCTTCAAGCTGGCGCCGCACAAGGGAGGGGATCATGCGCAGGAGCAGTTCCGCGCATTCGTGACGCAATCCATGGCGACCGCTGCAGAGCAACATCAGGCGCTGACGGATATGATGAAGCAGATGCTGGATGGCTTCAACGAACTGAAGGTCAAGCAGATCGAGACGCAGGAGGCGATTCGCGAGATCCGTGAGCGGACTGAGGCGGTGGAGGCACAAACGGCGGAGTTGGGGGAGCGCTCGTCACCAACACCTCCCACGCCTCCTTCACCGACGGATCAGGGTCTTCCGGCACGCGACGGCAGAGCATCGGCGCCGAACCTGGCGGGACTTGGGTCTATTGACCATCGCACTGCAATTCTTCACCGGGGTGATGCACCGGGTATCCTTGGGATCCCGCTGTCAGCCCCGGGAACAGGTGCAATTCAAACCCGAACCTCTAGTGCTGGTTCATCTCGTATGCATCATGACACGCGTGAGGACACTGTTAGGGCACCAGCACCTAAAATTGAATTTCCCAAGTTTGATGGTGATAATCCTAAGCTCTGGCAACAACAGTGCGAGACCTATTTCGAGGTGTTTCGAGTGCAGCCGTGCTTACGCACACGTTATGCTGTACTCGGATTCCAGGGAAATGCAGCACTGTGGTTTCAGGGGGTGGAGGCGAAAGGCAGGGTGGAAGAGTGGCATGAAATGTGTCGATTAGTGCATGAGTATTTTGGTAAAAACAAGCAAGCGAGTTATAGGCATCAGATGAGAGTCCTCCGCCAAACTAGTTCAGTATCTGAGTATTGGGATAAATTCTCTAGACTAAGACACCAGTTACTGCTATACAATCCACACTTAGATGAAGGGCACTTTGTTGATGAGTTTATAGCTGGCTTACGAGATGACATTTGATCAGCAATTTGGTTACATCGTCCACAAGACTTGGAAACTGCGCATTTGTTGGCTTTAATGCAGGAAGAAGAAGCTGTGCCCAGTAAGAAGAGGCCCTTTTCCAAGCATGATTATTCTGAATCCAGCAGAGGCAAATGGGGCAGCAAGTCAGTGGATGAAGCTAGGGGTGAAGGAAAAAAGGTGGATGGGTCTAAAAGGGATGAAAAGTTGGAAGCTCTGAAATCATTTCGTAGAAGCAAGGGTCTCTGCTTTACATGTGGGGAAAAGTGGAGCCGAGCTCACAAGTGTCCTGCTCAGGTGCCATTGCACGTGATTGAAGAACTATTGGAAGTCTTGCAAATTCAACACTCTTCTAGCCAAGCAAACAGTGATTCATCTGATACTGAAGAAGACACAATCATGTTCATGGGAGCTCCTGTACCAGCTGGAGTCAAGCGTAGAAAGTCCTTTCGGTTACAGGGTTCTATTGGAAAACATCAGTTGCTTATTCTAGTGGATTCTGGTAGTGTGTCTTCTTTTGTCAGTGAAGAATTGGTCTCCAAGTTGCACTGCGTACGCAAGCAGATGCCACCATCAACATTTGTGGTGGCTAATGGGAATAAGATGATCTGTGACCAGTTTGTGCCACAATTGGAATGGGGAGTGCAGAGTCACATTTTTAAACAGGACATGAAGATTTTGGACTTGGGCTGTTATGATATGATTTTGGGGCATGATTGGTTGGAGGAGCAGAGTCCCATGTGGGTGCATTGGCAACGCAAAGTCATGCGTTTCACGCATCAAGGACGCTTGATCACTCTTCATGGAGTTAAAGATAATGTTCAACAACGTAAGCCTCTCCAGTTGAGCAAGTTACAAGGATTACATAGGAGAGGAGCAATATCTCATCTGGTCCAATTACAGCTGTCACCTGAGGGGCAGCTATGCCAGATGACTGTATTGGATGAGGAATCAAAGACACAGCTACCTGACCTGCCACCTGAAATTCAAGCATTATTGGATGAATTCGCTCCTGTGTTTGAAAAGCCAACAACACTACCACCATCTCGACCAGCTGATCATCAAATTCCGTTGTTGCCAGGTGTTGTACCTGTGAAAGCTCGACCATATCGTTACACACCACAACAGAAATCTGAGATCGAGGCCCAGGTGAAGGAAATGTTAGCAAATGGCATTGTACAGCGCAGTGTTAGTTCATTTGCATCTCCTGTGTTGTTAGTAAAAAAACAAAGATGGTACATGGCGTTTTTGCATGGATTACCGTCAATTGAATATGCTGACTGTTAAACACAAACATCCTGTGCCAATTGTGGAGGAACTTTTGGATGAGCTAGCTGGCGCCAAATGGTTCACAAAATTGGATTTACGGTCTGGCTATCATCAGATATGAATAGCCGAAGGAGAGCAACATAAAACAACATTTCAGACTCATCATGGCTTATTTGAATTTCTGGTGATGCCTTTCGGGCTTACAAATGCACCTGCTTCGTTTCAAAGTCTGATGAATCAGGTTTTTGAGCAGTTGCTGCAGAAATGTGTGTTGGTATTCGTGGATGATATATTAATCTACAGCCCAACTTTAGCTAATCATGTGATGCACCTCAGAGCTGTATTTCAACTGTTGCAGCAACGATACCTCAAAAAAAAAAAACTGTTGCAGCAACGATACCTCAAAAAAAAAAAACTGTTGCAGCAACATTGGTTGGAGTATTTGGGGCATATCATTGGTTGCAAAGGCGTGTTGACAGACCCTAGCAAAGTTGCTGCTGTATTGAATTGGCCCATTCCTGCCACACTGAAGGAATTGCGAGGTTTCCTTGGACTTACTGGATATTATCATCGCTTTATTCAGTTTTATGGCATTCTGGCTTTACCATTAACTCAGCTGTTAAGGAAAGGGGTTCCATTCATATGGGGACCAGAGCAACAGAATTCATTTCAGTTGTTGCAGCAGGCAATGTCTCAAGCGCCAGTGTTAGCTGTACCTGATTTCTCTCAGGGGTTTACACTGGAGACTGACGCATGTAACACTGGCATTGGTGCAGTTCTTATGCAAAATGGGCATCATATTGCATTCCTGAGTCAAGCACTGTGTCCTCGCAATCAAACTCTATCAACATATGAGAAAGAATGCATGGCTATTATCCTTGCCGTAGACAAGTGGCGTGCGTACCTCCAACACAGAGAGTTTGTCATTTTGACTGACCATCAGAGCTTGCTGCATCTGACTGACCAACGGCTATTATCTAGAATTCAACATAAGGCGTTTGTCAAGCTGCTGGGACTCCAGTTTACTATCAAATATAAGAAAGGGATTACCAATGCAGCGGCCGATGCTTTGTCCAGACAGTCAGGGGAGAATGTGATTGCAGCTATCTCTCGAGTTACCCCAGTATGGATGGAAAAGTTACAGGCTGGGTATGTCGATGATGTTCAGGCTCAACAGTTGTTGACGGAGCTGAGTGCTGCTGATAGTCACTGTAATGAAGCCGGTTTTTCTCTCCAAGATGGTTTACTGCGGCACAAAGGACGCATTTGGGTGGGTAACAACCCTTTGGCCCAATCTCATATTCTCCAGGCATTGCACAGTAGTGGTGTGGGAGGGCATTCTGGCATTCGGGCAACTTATGAGCGTGTAAAAAAGCTGTTTTCCTGGCCGAAGATGAAGTTGTCTGTCCAACAGTACGTGCTGGGTTGCAACATTTGCCAGCAAGCCAAACCGGAGCATGTTAAGTCGCCAGGTCTGCTACAGCCTTTGCCTGTACCAACCAAGCCATGGGAGATGATCAGTCTCGATTTTGTTGAAGGACTGCCGAAATCACATGGTTGTGACGTAATTTTGGTGGTTATTGATCGCTTCACCAAGTATGGCCATTTCTTGTCGTTATCTCACCCCTTCACAGCACTCCAGGTGGCGCAGGTATTCATCAGCAACATATATCGCTTGCATGGTTTACCATTGGCTATTGTGTCCGATCGTGATCGCATCTTCACAAGTACACTTTGGAAGGAACTATTCCGGTTATCTGATACAGCTTTGCACATGAGCTCGTCTTATCACCCACAATCTGATGGTCAGACTGAGCGCTTGAACCAATGCCTGGAATCTTATCTGAGATGTGCAGTTCATGCGTGCCCGCGTAAATGGTTTGAGTGGCTTCCACTGGCCGAGTATTGGTACAACACCACGTACCACTCCAGCCTGGAATGAACTCCATTTGAAGTGTTGTATGGTCAGCAACCAAGGCATCTGGGGATTGAGAATGTCCAAGAATGTCAGTCGCCAGACCTGGAAAGTTGGCTTGCAGAAAGAGCGCTCATGACTAAGGTGTTGCGCCAGCAGCTGGTGCGTGCTCAACAAAGAATGAAGCACCAAGTAGATAAGAATCGTTCTGAGCGCCACTTTGAGGTTGGGGATCTGGTATATCTTAAACTTCAACCCTTTATACAGCAGTCGGTTGCAGCTAGAACTTGCCAGAAATTGTCACTCCGTTTCTTTGGACCATACAAAGTACTTGCTAGGGTGGGATCGGTGGCCTATAAACTGGAGCTACCTGACTCAAGCAAGATCCATCCTGTTGTGCATGTGTCATTGCTCAAGCGCCATGTTCCTCCGGCAACGGTGGTAAGCGGCGATGAAGATTTGGCTTCTTGCTGGGAGGCGTCGACTACAGCAACGGCATGAGGTCATGCCGGTCCTTAAGGAGAGGGGATTGTCATGGTTAGACAGTTATCCTACTTGGGCTGCGTCCCGTATCTGGCCAATGGGCCGTGTAACCCGGCCCACTGTGGCATCGCTGGAACATGTCGTGTATAAGATGTGGCCAGCACGTTGGTGTACGTTGCTTCTGTCTCTCCCCTGTGCCCCACATTTCCCTCTCGAATCCCAAATTCCTAGCCATCAATCGTTGGGTTCGTAACACCGCCTCCCGCATCGGTTCCTATTAAACCCCGAGCCCATCTCCTCTGTCGGTGAAGCGGGTCGGATGTCCTACACCATCCTGTGCTACAGTGTCGTCGTCATCACCTCGCCTTGCGCCGCCGCCGCCGCCGCTACAAGCGAACAAGGTGAGGCTCCCTCCCGAAGCTCCTCCTCTTTCCCATTTCCGTTCAGCTACTATCCTCGTTACGATCTACTTACTAGACGGATTCATTTCTCTTTGGCTTCATTTTGCTTCGCTTGCCATCCTCCTTTCGATCTGATAAGTGTTTGCTGTGGCTTGTCGCGTGGGGGGTTAGAAACGACCGCCTATTGAGTCTTCATTCGTCGCCTTGGTATTTGGCGGTGAAATTTGCAGTTATTTCTGGTGAACTTGTTAAGCTGTTACTCATGATTGGGGATTTGAGTATCTGTTGGAAAGTGCCGCCTCTTGCAGTATTTGGCGATTAGCGGCTAGATCCTCATGATTGGGGATTTGGGTACCCTTTTGTCTCGCTGTCTTTGGAGATTCAATGCACTACTATCATTATTGTTTGTTCCTGTTAACTACTCGAGGGGTTACCGTTAGTCAGGACACATGCATGTCTGTTTTTGGCGAAATTATTTTGTAATTAGAGATTTATCTATGCCCGGTCCATTTTCTGAGATTTAATGATGAACAATGGCTTGGGAGGAGTGCTTTGACGATGCTGATTGGCAGGCTGCAATAGTTTTGCAGTGGTGATTCTTTTGTTTGTGTAATATTGTCCTACTTGTACAACTGATCTTTGTTGGGCTGCTTAGATTGCTGTTCTGTGTATCTAATCTTTATTCCTACTGCCAACGGGGCTTTTTCAAGCAGGGAGCACAACGACTTCGCGCATTCACACAGCTGCTAACACTGATGAGTGATGAGCAATCACCAGATAACTGTTGTTATTGTAACGAGCTTAAGAAAGTTCACTCAATTCCATGAAAAAGTTTCTCCTACATTACGAAATTGCGCTCTAGGAACATATTTACATTTTTCATAAGTTAAATAGAGATCTTTTGTGCCTGGTAAGTGATAACAATCATTCCTTTTGTTTTAGAATATCCTTTACCAAACTTATAATTGGACAAGTTCAGTATTTTGGAGCACTCAGTCAAAATAAAGATAATAAGATGTGCCAATAATGTCTAGTCACAGCCACTTGCTTAAAATTAACCAGCTCTTTGAACAGGATAACTAAACATTATTCAAGAAACTAATGATCACAGGGAATCAGGGATTAGCAGGTGCTCTCCAGAGTGTACTTCACATTGGTTTATGGTGTAGTCACTTGGATAGCTAATTATCATCAGGAGGCGGGGGAAGGGGAGGAAGTTCTATCATGCTTTGTCTGTTATGCTTTTTGAGAGATGAAATGCTTGTGCGTCCATTGACTTCTTGCCTTCAGTTTCGTTATGAGAGTAATTTGGATGTATACCAAATCTGTTTGTTCAAAACAAGGCAAACCTCTGGTGTGTTTTTTGGTACTTATGAATCATTTATGGTCTGACACAGATCACCTTTTTACCTAGGTCAAAGATGGCTGAAGTTGAGACCTTTCTCTTCACATCTGAGTCTGTGAATGAGGGACACCCTGACAAGCTCTGTGACCAGATATCTGATGCAGTTTTAGATGCATGCCTGGCTGAAGACCCTGACAGCAAGGTTGCTTGTGAAACATGCACCAAGACCAACATGGTCATGGTCTTTGGTGAGATCACTACCAAGGCCAATGTTGACTATGAGAAGATTGTCAGGGATACTTGCCGTGGCATTGGTTTTGTGTCCAATGATGTCGGGCTTGATGCTGACAACTGCAAGGTGCTTGTCAACATTGAGCAGCAGTCCCCTGACATAGCACAGGGTGTCCACGGCCACTTCACCAAGCGCCCTGAGGAGATTGGCGCTGGTGACCAAGGACATATGTTTGGATATGCAACTGATGAGACTCCTGAGTTGATGCCCCTCAGCCATGTTCTTGCTACCAAGCTTGGTGCTCGTCTCACTGAGGTCCGCAAGAATGGAACCTGCGCGTGGCTGAGGCCTGATGGTAAGACCCAGGTGACAGTAGAGTATCAAAACGACAATGGTGCCATGGTCCCTATACGTGTCCACACTGTGCTCATCTCTACCCAGCATGATGAGACTGTCACCAACGATGAGATAGCTGCTGATCTAGAGGAGCTTGTGATTAAGCCCGTCATCCCAGAGCAGTACCTTGACGAGAAGACCATTTTCCATCTCAACCCGTCTGGTCGCTTTGTCATCGGTGGACCTCATGGCGATGCTGGTCTCACCGGCAGGAAGATCATCATTGACACTTATGGTGGCTGGGGAGCTCATGGAGGAGGTGCTTTCTCCGGCAAGGATCCAACGAAGGTCGACCGCAGTGGGGCATACATCGCAAGGCAGGCAGCAAAGAGTATTGTTGCTAGTGGCCTTGCCCGTCGCTGCATCGTCCAAGTTTCTTATGCCATAGGTGTACCTGAACCCCTCTCAGTGTTTGTCGACACATACAGCACAGGCAAGATCCCTGACGAGGAGATCCTCAACATTGTCAAGGAGAACTTTGACTTCAGGCCAGGCATGATCATCATCAACCTCGACCTGAAGAGGGGCACGAATGGGCGGTACCTCAAGACGGCGTCGTACGGGCACTTTGGAAGGGATGGCCCGGACTTCACCTGGGAGGTGGTGAAGCCCCTCAAGTGGGAGAACCCTTCTGCCTGAGCGAAGACTCGCACACAGCATGTAATCTCTCTCAGGTCACGTCTCTGTCATCTGCAACTGTATATAAGGCTTACTGTCTCTGTTAAAAGGAGCTTGTATTGCGGGTCTGCTGCTTGTGTTCTTTTCTGCTCATGTAATGTGGCGAAAAAAGATAGAAACGATCGAAGAAATGAAACTTTATACTTTTTGGTTATCATCTTGTGTTGGAACAATTCTGTCGGGCATGATTACAACACCTTTTCCTTCCGCGTTAAGGCATGCACAACAGTTCAGACCTGTCTGTAATATCCGTCCACATCCTCTATGGACAACACTATAAACATCTTTCACAACGGAGTGTCTTTTTGGCTATCGATAACAGTCCAGATTAATTATTTCCATTCTCTTACTTGAATTACATGAGAAAATAAAAGAAAGAATTAAACGAAGCAAATCCCAAGCCATAAAAATTGGCAGCACGGAAAGCATTAAATCTCCCAAGTGCCCGACTAGAATTGGTGTGATTTTTCCTAGGCAAAAAAAAAAAAACTAATGCGATTTGAGATTTTTCTCTGAAGAAGCAAGATTACTACAAGATCTCGAGAATTTTCAACAAGGGTAACATCCCTAGTCCAACAATCTGTCGCTAGTATGCAAATCGAGGAGCTGAGAAAAACACATCACACACATATTTTTTTAGACGACATCGCTAAGCTTTATTGATCAATAGTAATGCTTACAGGAATAAAGATAGAATCATGGGGAACACCCAGCCATAAGTGGCGTCCCACATCTAAAGTAGTAGCATGCTTAGCAATGTTGTGAACCGCAAAATTCTGATGTCGAAGCTCATGTACTAACACACACACACACACCAAAGGACCTGGATAGGTGGTTTGTCTCCCTAATAATCGCTCCATGTGTGCCCATAGTATCATGTTTGATGTCGTCCACCACCTTGCAATCTGAAGCAATAGCACTGGCATCAGGAGTGTATAGACTGGCTCAGTTGGCAGTCTTATCACTTGGGGCCCCAACGCATAGAGTTCCAGTCGAATGGGCCGCTCACACCGCCGACGGTCGGCGGGCTCTGCATGATCAAGCCTATGCAGACACAGACAGCAGCAACGGCGACCAAGGATAGCACCGCAGGCCTGTTGGACAAAAACCTGTTGGGACTGGGATGGTAAGCAACGTGCTGGAGCTGGACACATTGTCTGCAGTTGGGTGATTGCTTGTCGTTATGTTGGCTTTTCTCCACATCCACATGAAATGCGGTTTGATTAATAGACTTTGATCGACCCACATGCTTTTCCGTGATATGGGTGGTAGATGGACTGCTAGTCATGGAAACAGACACATGGGCTTCAGGTAACCTGCTGTTGATTTTGTTCTCAACCATCTGGATGTAGGATATGTGTCCTCTCCTCCGAGCATAATCCTCTGGAGTGTACCCAGTAGCATCACGGGCATTTTTCCAGGTTTTAAATCCTAGCTGTTACATTGAGGCTGAGTTAAGAAACAAAACAAAAAGTTTTGAACAGAAGCCACACAGTAAATATAGTTTCGAAGTCTGCAACAAACTTCAGAGTAAATGAAAAGCTTGTAGGAAACTATCTTTGACACTCACGTACAACTCTGTTGTAACAGAATATACCTCTGCAAGATCTACTCAACAAGGTTACAATTAGCAAACACACAAAGACTTGACACGAATTTCATTTGGTCCTCTATTGAGATGTAGAAAATGAATTCCTTAGAAACGTAATTTCAGATGAAAATGCTCTCGATGTTGGTTTACTATGTTTCCGGAGAGGGGCATAGGAAGCAAAAACAACAGGCTGCTTGTGAATGTAGTTGTGCAGTTTTCATAGCAGAAGGGAGCGAAGACAACTAGTAATACATATCAATTCGGTTACATTAAACATGAGAGTTTAGTGTAAGTACCTGTTGAGGATCGTCAGTTAAAGCATCTAAAATAGCAGCAGCATCAGTGATGGTAGCTGCAATATGAAGAGGTGTTATATTTGATGAACCAGTTACGTCAGGTGTGAACAAGAACCTAACTGGTGCCATGGCTCCACTGTCCACCGGTTCAGAGTTCGTTGTGTATCTTAAGAGGAAATCAACCAAAGGCTTTGACCTCTTATTGACAGCAGTGAATACTAAACCTTCTCCCAGGACAAATTCAACTGGTGAGGGGACATCCAGATCAATATTACCCTGAAACAAGGTGTCGAGAAGCTTCTTTACAACAGAACACCATTCTTGTTCAATCGCAAAGGATAGGAGCCATCTAAATCTTGCGACCGGAAAACCCTCAATACAATATTGTGGAGTCTCAGATGTAGCACGTGTGTGGCTCCTTTGAAGAAACCACCCTATTTCATGTAAAAACTCCAAGGCACGGCTGCGAGATGCCATCACGACCTCTCTTTCTTCAAAGGTGTCACCAAATGTAATTATATTCAATTTTTCCTCCAACATTCGGATCTCAGAACATACAGATTCTTCAGCGACAACAAAAGGAAAGGAAAGGCTGCTTTGATCATAATCTTCAACCTGGAAAAGGAATCATAAAATTAAGTAATATAGAAGGAGAAATGAGAACATATACAAAGAAAAAAAAACTCAAATAAAGCATTTCTATTTTGCAAAAAGAAAAAGAAAAATATGCACCTCTATAAACCCCCTTCCACTTGTACTGTGGAAGGAGCAAGAGAAGGTCAGACATTGAGGGCCATGCTGCATCATAGCATCATCACATAGTATTTCTGTTGCTTCTTGGATTAAATATTTCCGACCAAATATACAAAGTAATCTGAAATGAATATCAACATTATTGTCAGTAAAAAAAATCCAAGTCAATGTACACTGATGCGTGAATGCGTGATACCTACCTTGTGGTTGGTTGAACTATGTTGAAACCTCTCACTGAGAAGTTTGCTGTTGAATAACAAGCAGCTGCAATAGGAGTTACAGACAGTATCTGATGCTTGTCACCTATTACAGGTTCCCAAGGAGACACTAACATAAGCCTGCCTGCGAAGAAAGGGAGACTTCAAACATAAGAAGCTTTTGGTTGGGGATATGAAAATAAAATCTGTAAGGAACAAGAATGTGAAAGAGAAAAAGAAGGCGAACAAACCATTGCAACTTAATGTCAGGCAGTCCTGCACCCTAGCATACAACCATCCTGTTTCCCAGAAGCCATGAGTCGATGTGCTAATAAGATTTTCTATCCAAGGAGCTGGATCGACATTAAGCTTTAGAGATATTCAGACAAAAGAAAGAGAACAGTAAGTAAGGATTATGCTTCTCTATCCAAGGTTCATAGTTTTAGATTCTTCTAACTGCATTAGTATGCAGTTATTCACTAGTAACCATAAACACGTATGCATATCTAGAGCACTGTTTTTAGAACACAACCCTACCTTATCCCACATCCAATTAGGAAGTCGAAGGTAAATAGTTAGAATGACACAACCAGGCCTAATATAACTTTCCATATCAGTTGGGTAATGTGACAACCAGTTTAGGATCTGCAATAGCAACGATTTGATCAAAAAGACTTGTGAGGAGATACAGTTGTTAAGAGAAGCACTATTCCAGTTTGCATATGGTAAATGACCTGTGCACGTAGATCAGTAGGAAAATCGGTTGGCTCTTTCCCAAAGAGCTTAAAGACAATTTTATCTGTTCGGCTCTGCAGATGTTATGGGCGTCAGCCATACTCCAGCTAATATGGAATTAGCCAGCAGGAAACCTAAGAGAATCAACCTAAATAATGTACCTCATATTCTTCGACATAAGCATCATTCAGATCAAAATTCTGCATATGTCTTTTCACTGGAGGTTCTTCTGGGAACACATATCAAATTGTGCATCCGTCATTTCATTTCAGAATGTGTACTTATTTGCCTTCTGCAATAGCAGCAGATAATCAAAGAGTTTTTACCTGCGGAGGATTCAGTTCCATGAATTGGTGGTCCAGTTTGCTCATGTCTGGTAAATCCATTCACAACATAGTTACCAGCATTTGATGATATTGCAGCAGAACTTGCATTCTTTAGCATATTTTGATATGCCTGTGTGCCAGCAATAGCAGCAAGGTTCTTCAAAAGATCAACCAAATAGTTTGGACCATTGATTTGCTCAGTTGAGCTACCAGCTGCCACAACATAAGAATGAGGTTATATGGCCATCGATGGATTGTGTGTGAGCCGATTAAAACTACTGTAGAAAGCTGCACGTAAATCGGAGAAACTTACAATCTTGTCCAGCAAGTTGTCTCAATAGGAGGAGTAAGGTGTTCGTTAGAGAATGATTTTCACTTGGGGAATTCTTAGCCTGGGCTGGGGCTTTCCTTCTCCTTCCATTATGTTTTGCCAAACGTGAGCGGCAACTCTTCTTCCCTTCATCAAATTCTTGAAGAAGGTGAAACCTGACAACAGATGTCAAAAATGACTCCCTTTTTACAACTCATAACTGATTAAAAAGATACAGAAGATACTTTTGCGCATGAGGAAATTTACAATTTTAGTTATAGCCATCATTCCTTCTTTTCATATACACCTAAATTTAGTATCATTCTTCAGTTTGGTGCATACACCAGATTACTTGTCAATTAATCAATAATTATTAAACTTAAATAGGCTTAGACATGAACAAGCCGACAATTATGATAACAGTTGTTGAGCCGAACCATATCCATTTATCTATACAAAGTAATATTGACATGTTCTTGTTTTTGATACTCAGAGGTGAAACTGTGACGCATTATCATCAAGTGCGCCTTTAGCTGTTATTAGACAAGGGTATTGATCATCAGCACAAATGTTAATCATTAACCGAAGCATCAAATTTAACCACCATTCAAGCAACTACTACATTATGAAAACTTATTCGGTTCTTTTAAGCTGTAATCACTACTACTACTTCAGTCACAAATAGTTTAAGTTAGAGGAGTAAAAGTCGCGTCCAGAAACACAACCTTGACCTCCAACTTTTACTGCAATATGTATATATCTGTTAACCTGACAAAAAATAATATTATGATTTTTTCTTTGAGACAAATCCACTCATATCATTCTATATAGCATATTTGAATGTGCAATTGTGGAAGCCACCTTATGTATGTATTTTATTAGTCATAATGTTTTTGAAAACAATAACTTTTCCTTTTTTTTTCGATAGCATAAGGACATATTCTTGTATGTAGCTCATGAGCTCAAGAGAGAGCAATATAATCAGAAAATCAGAGAAAGAAACTGAGAGCAAATAACAGATCTGCGGGAAGGCATTCTAAGTAGGATTAACCATGAGTATCTGACATGTGCAAGAGAACATTTTGTGATTAAGTAACAATTTCCTAGCAAATGAATTTAAATAATGCTCAATTACAAGTAATATCATCAGCAACGCTAACTTTACACAAAGAAATTGCTGACTGACCTGCTGCACTGCTGACAGAACCGATGCTCTACGTTTTCTATACGAACAAGAGGGGACTTGGTATGGACTTCACACACCTTGTGTCTCTTGTGGTAGTCCCTGCCCTTGCGGAGATCAGCGTGGCAGCCATCAACTTGGCAAGATGGAGCAGAACTAGAGCATGCACGTGTTGCATTTGCAGGTCTCTCTTCCTCGCTGCTCTGTCCTCTCCTAACAATAATCCTGTCATGATCTCCGTCAGTAATCGCAGCATTGCTGCAGCCCTCGTGGTTGTCCATCGTTGAAACTCTCCTCCTCTTGTCAGCAACACCAAAACCGATACCCTCCTTAGCTCGCCCCAGCTCCCTGCTGCTGCACCCCGGCGGAGCGTCCGCATTTGACGACGGCGTGGCCAGGAACATGTTGCCATCCCATCTCCAGTCGTTCAAATCCCACTCGTGGCCCTTTTTTTTGTTGAGACCGCTGGACCTTCTCTCCAGATCAGTTTGGCCGCCTTCCTGCAGGAACCCGGCTTCCATTTAGCCCCTTCCCCTCTCTGGATCCTCCTGTTGTTGGCACGCACGAAAAACGAAAGATCTCGAATTTCAACTACATCCCCGACACGGCTACAATCGCATCAGCGCGGCAGGATTAAACAAACAGGGATCAGGCGGCCAACCTAACTTTGGTATACTGTAACCAATCTTGATCTGAGAAAGATAAATAAGTCAATCAAGAAGCAAGAAACTGCACCGGCTACGGCTATGCCAGACAGCGCGCTGCTGATCGAGAGATAGGTTAGAAAGATTGGGGGCACAGAAGAGGAAGTAAATACTTGGGAAGGGATGAGAGAGAAAGTCAAGTCAAGAATTGGGCAGGGTAGGGCAGGAGCCTCATCATCACCTCTCCGGTCATGGACATGGGGCGGCGGAGTGGAGTTGGTTGGAGCAGAAGAGGAGGATTGGGGGCACCTGGGGCGAAAGTACCTTGGGGAGGCAGGACCTCCCCCCTGCCGGCATATTCACATCATCGGAGCCTCTTTTTCTTCCCTCTTGGGGAGGCCTTTGGCAGCTTCGGCTCGGACAGCGACGGCACGAGGTGCTTGGACCTCGGAAGAGCAGGACACTCCTTTGTCTATGGACCTTGGTTACCGAAGTGCGCGCGGAACTGCAGGCGGCGAGCCGGCCGCGGAAGTTGCTCGCGGTTTCTGACACTAGTGATGTTTCAGGTCGGGTGCGGCGCGTGCGGGCGATGAGTTTCGTGTGTCGCGGCCGGTAGGAGGAGCCTCGGCAAGGGTATGTGCACCACTGTACTGTCGGCTCTCTGCGAGTGTGATTGGAGTGTTCGTTGAATTCGAGATAAGAGAAGAAACAGAGAATAATGGTGTCATGGTTTTTTTTTTCTTCAAAAATGTAAATGGTGTGTTTTGGCGAAAAAGCCTGTTGGAGCTTGGGCTACATGTGACACTTTATTTTGAAAATTTTGAAATCAGTATGTTAAAATTTCAAAAAAAAATCTATATAAAAAATCTGGATGTAACCAATACTATATCCTACAATTGTGCAAAATTTCAATACGAAATTATTTGTATTCTGGGATACAAAAAAAGAGAAAATCTGACAAACTTTAGGACGCACTATTCACACACTCGATCTACAATTTTGTCTTTTTTATGTAGCATAGAATACAACGTATTTTGAACTGATATTTTGCACATTTGTAGGACACATGATTGTATATATATATATATATATATATATATATATATATATATATATATATATATATATATATATATATCAGAATTTTTTGAACATTAAAATTTGTTTTTCGAATGTTTCAAATAAAGGGCTACGTGGAACCCGGGTATCAAACGCTGCACTCCACGGTTCTTGATGCAAGGCGTAGTTGGTTTCCTACATTGTCCGTTCGTTAGTTCGGTGTGAGCATCTTGCACCAGGAGTCTACGGTCAATATAAATTCCGCACATTGTTGCAGGTATATAAAAAAATGTAGAATTGTACCCTAAATCGAGAACCTTTTTCACTCCAACCTGAAAGTTTTTTTTTATAAAAGGCGCTTTGACTTCAACCAGCGTACATCAATTCAATACATTCAGAAGCGTCCACACCCGGTCTTTATACAACTAAGATGCACACAGCCGAAAAAAAATCAGGTAGAAAGATAGACTTTAGTAAAGAAGAAGAAGAAGAAGAAGAAGAAGAAGAAGAAGAAGAAGAAAGACTCATAGGAAAAACATGTCACATATGACCAAAAATAATTTTATGGTGTAAGCGGCCCAATACGCAAATTATACTGCCACCATGTCGGGTAAAAATATATGTCGCAAGTTGCTCCAACCGCGAGCATACCTCTAAAAACAGATCTTGATGTATCGGACTCTGAAGAATAGACCACTTCCGGAGAAAATTCATCACAAGCAAATAGCAGAGAGAGATGCAACACGATGTTTTAGCACGTAGGTCTAGATGCACCCGTTATGAAAAATGTATTTTAAATATATTTCAAAATGTCGAAAAATTCGACATAATTTTTTAATGTATATCTGGATATTCCACGTTCATACAAAAAGTTTCGCGAAAAAAAGACATTTTTTATGGCTTGTGTCAAAAGACAAACACAATTTCTAAGTTTTTAATCATGCTAGCAAAAAATCATATAAAAATATTCTAATTTTTTTACCATGCTACCAAAAATCATAGAAAAATACTAGAACAATTTCTAACTTTTCAATCATTCTACCAAAAATCATAGAAAGTACTAGAACAATTTCTATGTTTTTAGTCATGCTAGCAAAAATCATAGAAAAATAATAGAACAAATTCTATGCTTTTAATCATGCTACCAAAAATCATAGGAAAATAGAACAATTTCTAATTTTTAAATCATGGTACCAAAAATCATAGAAAAATACTAGAACAATTTCTAAGTTTTTCTAAGCGCACACCTTCTGCATGTCTGAGATTAAGGTGTAGTTCCAAATGCCACTGACTCCCCACCAATAGCATATTTAAGTTGTGTCAAGAACTAGCACCAACTAGCAGTGTCTTCTTTGTCGACAAAGCCAAATGCAATAGGTTAGATGTTGTTGTTGCCATCTCTACAAGTGGCAGCAAGAATTTGTTGCCCTGTGGGCAGCTTATTAGTAAAACAACCATCTAGACCCGAAAATTGTAGTACAGAAACATATTAGATCTTTCGATCAAAGATATAAACATAGACATAATTTAATGGTTCACAAATACTTACCAATAAATTGCATGCATCCTTTTGTAAATTATCAAACTGATGCACCCAAAGCAATAAAAAGACCATGGAACCTTGAATTTGGGCTGGGACACTCAGGTAACACCTTTGTTTTCACAGTGCATCTGCTTCCCAGATTGGTATCAATAACAGTTTGCAGGTAATCTCTTAGCCTTCTGTAGTGCTTCTGCTTCAGATCATCACCAATGACAACTTTTAGAGCTTTTCTCCTATCCGTATATGCCACTACCTTTGGCACTTCTACTACATACTAGAGCTTTGCATTATCAATGAAAGTATCAACTCTTTTACCAGGATCTGTCATGAAAGACTGCTCAGCTATCTTTACAACCCACTTGCAGTTAACCTTGCATTTTTTACCTGATGTGGCACAGGTGTGTTCGAAATAAATTTTCTAATGCAAAATGTCTTTTCACCAACTAGCTTAGATGCTGTTATGAAGAAAGGGCAGCTGACCTCTGTGCACATAGCAATAATTCCATCCTTTCCTATGGTACCTGAAATTTCTCAGATGTGATATGTGCATGTTTTGCAGGGCCATTCTAAATGTTGACACACAACAATGAAACACATTTTTAGACAAATTTGTTCTTCAGGCCAGAGCCTATTCTCATCATACCACATGCATCCTTGGCTTCTGGCTATTTGTACTCGACTTTCTCCCACTTGGAAGCACAAATGGTATCCCAATACAGTCATCTAAATCTTCTGCTTCTTGAAAGTTTTCATCATCTGAGGCCAAATAATTAGGAATTTAAATAGTTGGTTTACGCCCATGTGATCTGATGGTTGGCCCTTTCTTCACTAGCAGCTTCTTATATGTAGCTATAGGAATGCAATCATCTGAATCTTCACTGTCAAATTTATCAAATATACCCTCCACCTCTAACTCCCCTTCATAGTGCCTCATATTGCCTTAACCCTCTTTCTCTTTGAGCCAATTAGCTTCAGGTTTGTTTCCTCTTGCCTCATTTTTTCATCATTTTCTTCTGGTCTATACTCTCCCATGGCATAATCAACGCTTCATCTGAATCTTCATGTGCAGCTGATGCGCCATCTTTCCTTTGAATCGTCTAAAAAACCCTTCTGTATCCGGCAGATTTGAAACACATCAACATGCTTGTCTTTCCTCACGTTGTTGCTCTGTTGTGTTAATATACAATCATGTACCTCTACCACCGTTGCAATAATTTGCTTATTCTTCAGCAAATTGGTTTTGTTGCCCTGCTGAGGGCATCGATACAAATACTCTAAATCTACTAAACTTTGTAGTGATATAAGAGCACTCCTGCATCATCAACACAATGAACAACATGATCTCCAATCTCTAAAAGTGGAACTTGTTCTTCCACTACTGGATAGTTAATATATGCATCAAGTTCCAAATTGCCCCTGATGAAAGTGATAGCTAAGCAATGCTCATCCTCATATTGATTTACCATTTTTGAAACCTTGGACATCCCATCAATAAGTGCCATCCCATCCATACCTGCACCATTCTCCTTCATATAATACATTTTTTCTCTTATCACATATCCCTCCATCTCAATCAAATCTAGCAGATTCATATATGTTCTAAACTTCCTATTTTTCTTTCCAAATCATCACTGCCAATGAAGTGCATTCTAACTTCCCATATGTCGTCATTCAAACTAAAAAAATTAAATATAAATTAATTTAGCTAATTAACTTCACTTCTAACCCCCAAAAAGAAATCAGGAACTGCTAGAAATGTGAATCGGGTGGGGCAAAGACAGAGAAGAATAGAGACTTACTATGTTCCCCTGAGAGCACCGGTAAACTGGTGGCTTGAAGAAGGGTTCATTTACCAGGCTCTGGACATGTCCACCGCCGCCGCCTTTGCCGGCGAGACCACGCTGACTGGCGGATTCGAGCTAATGCAGTAGCCGTGTCACTGTCCCCATCGCCGCCCCAACCTCCACCAACTGTATGCTTGACGACCGCGCCAATGCTTTGCTCCACTCTGTCACCGCCGGAATCCATGAAGGCCAATCGCGAGAGAGGAAGCGTGGGAGGGGAGTCTGAACGGGTCCGGCTTAGTGCCGCCGTTATTGGCCATCTGTCTCTCCCTGCCACGTAAGCCAGTGGCCCCCCCCCCCCCCCCCCCCCCCCCTTGTCAGATTCTCATTTAGGGCGTGTCAACTTGGTGATCAGATGGGGCACCATGGTGCCCGGGCACCAGGACGGAATACGGTACAATTGGGGTATGTAGACATCACGTGTACCATGGGTATATATTCCTAGGGTATGTAGGAGGTACATATAACAGCCCTAATTATGGTGGCTTTTTGTAATTTCCCCATCCAACTGGGAAGATTGTCTACCACATGCTTATTTCTCGCACAACAACAGTTACACTCAGTGGCGGAGCTAGGGGGACCAGCAGGTGCATGGCCCCCCTATGAAATGGTGAATCATGGTGAATTTTCTACTGTAGATGAGATTAGACAGTCTAAAAACTGAAGATTAGCTTAATTGGCCCCCCTTGTGTGAGAATTATCTTGATGGGCTCCCCTCTGCCCCTGGTTACACTTGGGTGCTCACCGTGCCAGGTCCAAGGCCCACCACTCTCAATGTGAGGGTGCTGACACAAAACCTACGTCTGGAGGCCGCCGCTCACCGTGCCAGGTCCAAGTCCCGCTACTCTCAATCTGAGGGCACCGGCACGAAACCTAGGCCTAGAGGCCGCCGACCGTGAGATGGGGAAGCCTGTGCTTACGTTGAAAACTTTTGAACTTTGCTGACCCTCCTACCGATGCATTTTGTTAGTCTGAAATCTAGTTCGTTGATCTGGTCGTGTTTACCCGTTCCAACTCTGCTTTCTCTGATGTGAGACAATCCAATTGTTTGCACTGGATGTCTGGATCAGTTTATTTTCTGCACATAGTAGCAGTGAGGTAAATTGCATTCCGTATATGGTTATGTTCAGTAATCAGTAACTTGTGATCAACTAGTTTTTTTTCCTCAAAACACATGAGCTAGTTTTCTGAATCGCTGTCTATTGCTGATGTTTTCGTTTCATACCAAGAAAGCGAACCGGTCAAACAGACGGGCAACAATTGAATCATTTCTTTATATTTCCTCGGTGGCTAATTTGCACCACTCGCTTTGTACACTATTTGCATGATCCTAAGCTACGCTATAGCAAAGAATTTTCAGGAACTGAGAATGTTCCTCATTCCTCATTCTCAGAAACCCGAGAGAGGTGATCGTCCATCGAAGCTCGCTAGATCAGAGTCCAGAGTTTCCGTCATTTGCTCAACCTTGCA
Source organism: Puccinellia tenuiflora (assembly GCA_012064385.1). Taxonomy (NCBI): domain Eukaryota; kingdom Viridiplantae; phylum Streptophyta; class Magnoliopsida; order Poales; family Poaceae; genus Puccinellia; species Puccinellia tenuiflora. Next base: position 1,109,614 of record QRDG01001778.1, on the reverse strand, counting down.
AACCCCCAGCTCAACAGATAGCTTCTCGCACAGCTGCAATACATTGTCATCGCTATCATGCAAGTGTTTTGGCTATTTTATCACAAGTCAAATTGTTGGTAAGAAGGTGTTCGTTCTTACCTGTCTATATAGTATACGATCTCCATGTGATTTCTTCAGTTCAACAACATACAGAGACGGCCCGAGTTCAAACACCTGAAGATCAAAACTGGTAGTGTGAGTATAGCTGATGGTGCTATCCGTCTTGCCTTGTGTAAGTATGAAACTATCCTGCAACATATTACCTCAGCACTGGCAAGGAATGATGATGGATTTCTTGTGTTCTTTGGATTTTTGCGCTTCATGACTTTGAGCTGCAAAATAACACGATTATCAACTTTTGTTCATTGTAGCTGTTCAATCACTTACTTGAAATATGGTGATGTGATCAGAAAAGATCTGAATATCTACCTTACTATGCCCCCTCTGAGCTTGGAGTCCCATCATTGTCACAGCATTGTCGATCTTGTCAAACAAATCCTTGGGTGAATGTATTGATGTGAACCGTATCTTTCTTTCAGACACATCCTGCAATGGATGTAGACACGGGTAAGGTGAGATGAAGAATTCATTCCTTGACGTCCATATTCAATGTGCAGCTAGCTTCTGGTAGGCTCAAGGGGCCAATGTTAGTTGGTCATCGTACTCATACTAGATTCAGAAGGAAAAATGTATAAGATATTAGGATTAAATGAATGTTGCAGTAAATATTGCAAGGTTAAGATGATATTTACAATGGCTTATGGTGCTAATAACACTGTGCAGAACATTCTTTTGACAGGATGAGTAATTGCACAAACAAGAGCCTGAAAAGAAAAGGGGCTGCACGGACCTCTTCCTCAAAGAAACCTGATAGATCAAGAGAAGACGCCATCCCGATCAACTCAAAAGCGTTGATATGAGTAGGCTTTTCCTGTCCGGCTTCTTCAATTTGCTTCTGGATAAAGATATCACCAGTCAGCTTTAACAAATACTAGTATTGATTAGAAATCTTCAGATCAAACAGTCTACAAAATGTTTGTACCTCTTTCTTTGAGAGAACTGAATCGAGATTTAGGTCTTCATCATCATCGTATGGAACAGCAGGAATATAGTTCTTCAGAAACCATTCATGTTCTTTGATCCCTGAAATGTTAATCCTCTTCATTGGGTTTGGTTCAAGAATCTTACGAAGAAGATCTTTTGCAGCTGGCGAAAGCCACATGGGGATCTGCATATCTCCCTTGAAAATCTTTGACCAACAAAACAATAAAGCACCATCAGGATGATTTGAACTTTGAAACAAGTGATAGTGAAAAATATGAAAAATAAGCCTACCTTTTGATAAAGAACAACAAGATTCCGGTCATCGAAAGGAAGGTATCCGATGAGCATTACATACAGAATTACTCCACAAGACCAGATATCTGACAAGGATCCATCATAACCTCTATTCTGCAAAACCTGCAGAAATTTGGTACCAAATTTAGCACCTACAGGAACTAACTTTAAATCTCTTTTTCTTTTAACTTTTTTTACCTCGGGAGCAATGTAATTAGGGCTGCCGCATGTTGTATGCAGTAATCCATCCTTCTGAAAGTTTAGGTGCACATAATTAGTGATTCGTGCAAACATTGGATTGATTTTGTGTAGAAAATATTCAACTGGGTATCTTAATCAGCGTACCCCAAGATGTTGAGGTAAAGCACTGAGACCAAAGTCTGAGATCTTGATGTTGCCTTTCCGATCAACAAGAACATTTTCTGGCTGTAACAGCAGAATATATAAAAAAGAAAAATGCTGTCAGAAAAGAATCAGATCATACCCTCAGTTTATTGCTGATGTAAACAATAAGAGAATAACCATTGCTTCATAGAATGCATGCCATTGTGGTATCTATTAGGTAAAATAGCGAATAAGTAAATCATTCAAGTACCTTAAGGTCTCTGTGGTAGACACCTTTATCATGGCAGTAAGCCAAACCATCAATTAGCTGCTGAAACAGCCTTCTTCCTTCGTGTTCTGAAAGTTTTCCTTTTATGGCCTTTCATAGTTACAAGTGAAACAAAAAGAGCGTCAGAATTAACAAGATCTAGCACCAAACTTATAAGGAGAAAACAAGATTTCCGTGGCTTACAATCTTGTCGAAGAGCTCACCCCCATTCACAAACTCAAGCACCATGTAAATCTTTGTTTTGCTAGCGGCAACCTGAATGAGATAGATCCAAGTATCACCAACCGTAATTCATTTTAGATGCACATAAACCGCAACAACATCGCACTATGAACCCTAGCGAATTTTCAAACTTTCGCATAATTGTGTGTCCAAAGAAACAGTTGTCTACAATTATAGTCCGAATAGGACAGCCTGACGTCTACATAATTGCGTATCCGCCTAATAAGTAATGACAAGAACACTGATGTCGCAGCACATAAAGTAAGAATATACACCTTCGCCTTTCCTTGACATCTTGTGATTAACCAATTTAGTACTTATACAACTGATCAGAAAGTGTGACCAAAATGCCATGCCAGCCTGAAAATTAAGGTTTCATCCGCACTACTCCAATATTTATGTGCACTGTATTGTCTTGGGGAGCCTAGCTCGTGGTTCTGGTAGCACACAATTAATTATGTGAAGCCAACCCAAAGCACCGTTAGGTTGGCAGCTGTTTATGCTTCGATTCAATCACCATATACTGTTATCTCACCAACGTCGCATTATTAAGGAAGAGTTGGTGGCCACAAGGATTGGAGCGCGGGTCCCGCCGAAATAGCAACTCCACACACCGGTGCTCAGACGGTCGGTGTCATGGTGCACCGGGCTCACGAAGAATCTCGCACCCGGACGGCGATCGAGTGAGATCGACTCGGTGGGCCTCGATCCTGCGTGACCGAGCCGACGTGACGGCTTACCTTGGGCTTGGGGGCAGGCAGAACGTGCGTCGCACCAGGGTGGCTGGGGCCTGCTTCTCATGCTTCTGTAGTTCGACAGAATTTCGGTGCAACTAGGCTGGTTTGACGGTGCGTGCGACAGGGCGAGGTGCCGTGCGCGGCGGTGGTGATCCTTAATATTTCTTAATTAATTTGGCGTCGCGTGCACAATAGGACGAAAGCTCAGCCAGGCTTTGCGGCGAAAACTACTCCCTCGCATCCCATGTACCTACGCCTGCCGTAAGCACTAGCGTACAAAACCCCTGGAAAAGAGGACAATTGTGACTCGCTACTACTGGACAATCCCCTCCACACAAGCAAGCGATTTAGAACCGCTAAACGTATTTTTTTACAGGGAAACTAGAACCGCTAAACCTTGATTACGCCTGGTGCTAAGCGCGAGCCGAATGCACCTTCCATCGATCTCAGGCCCGTAACCCCGGCCGCGTCGAGTTCCAAGCAAAGCACCAAATGGAGGAGACAAGGTGTGTAGATTCGGAAAGCAAACACGCACCTCGTGCAAGCGGACGACGTTGGGGTGCTTGAGCAGCTTCAATGTCCCAATCTCCCTCCTGATCTGCTCACACCCAAGCATCGCAAACGAATCAGCAATCCAAACCCAAACGGCAGCGAAATCGCTCGAAACGGACGGGAGAAGGGAGGAAGGGGTTCCCAATCGGTGGAAATTACTACAGTACCTGGTGGTCGCAGCGGAGGGAGAGGATCTTGTCGCGATCGAGGATCTTGACGGCGAAGTGGGCGCCGGTGGCGAGGTGGCGCGCGTACTTGACCTTGCCGAAGTTGCCTTCTCCCAGGGTCCGCCCGATCTCATACCTCCCCAACAGCGACGACCGGGTGCACTCCTCCTCCACACTGTTCACCATTCACGAACGCCTCCGCCGCCGCGAATCGTCGAGGCCGCGCGAGCCGGCCGGCGAATCGCTCCTCGATGTATGCTCTCTTCTTTTTCTTGTTGGGTACTGTTCCCTCTCTCTGCCGAAGGCGTTGGGATTGGCCGAGGAATGGATGAGGCGGGTAGGCGGGGAGAAGAGGCAGATGTCTGGGTACTTATAGCTCGATCGTATTCTGCTCCCTCTCGTAATCTCGTCTCGGAATGGTCTGCTGTTGCGTTGCTCTGCCTTCCTTGTGTGGTTCCGTGACAAGTAACCAAACAGACAACTACAGTAGTAAACGCACACGCAAAGAACTAGTCGGAGGATAAAAGAATACTAATCTATATAGGAAAATCAACAGGGAGTTCTACCGCGAAATGGCTATGTCCAATGTCCACCTCCTTGTTTTGCACCTCCAGCTAAGAAAGTAGACTTGGTTCCTTTCATCACTAAAAAAAAAGAGTGTCAAGTAAAAAAAAAAAGAGACTGTTTCCTTATCTATGGATATGTGTTTTTGTTGGAGTATGGAGTACGCTAGGTGTCGGACGACCGATGGTAGGGGGATTGGGGGATCGGCCGTTTCCCCCCGCCGAACGACCGACATGTGACGTGGAATGAGTCATCCCGTGTATTGCAACAAATTTCTCACTCATGTACCATAAAAATACACTATTGCAACAAAATCTCCGCAACAAATTTCTCACTCATGTACCACAAGAATACACTATTGCAAAAATACACAACTACATATTGTAATGCGGAAGGTGTTAATATAGCACTCATGAAACATTGTTCCAAAAATATTACAATTCTCATAGTGGTAAAATAGAAAGATTGCAAGTACAAATATTTTACACTTAATATTACAAGTCACATGTTTAAATTTATTTCAAGGTCCTACTCAGTTCATTGAGGAGTTTCTTGTAATACACATACATTACGAACTTATTTAATGATAACAAGAATATCTAAGCTTACTATTGTATTAGCTCAACGGCTTATTTAGGTTATACTATGGTTGCTCGACTCATACTCTAATACTATTCATGTCAGCTTTGTCTCTTTGTCATTGCCCTCAACCCCATAAGAGATGATGTAGTATATGCCTTCGAAACCTTAAGATAATTCTAACTCTTCATAGTAGACGTCCTTAGCGTCTCTAGAAGCTCCCGCTTGCTCTTCTTCAACGATTAGAGTCTAAGCATGATCAAATAGGTGACTACATGTTTGAATGCTCTAACTACTGATATGACCATAGGTTATCAGCTAAATGCATATTTTTCTATCATTTGTTCAAAGTCAAGTTCCATTCTTAAAAACTATGTTCGTCAGGCTTTACAGATTGTTAAACCACATTGGGTGCCTTTCCCGTCATGATTGCAATTACTATCTGCAACAAGGAGTAAGGAATGACTTCTCACAGTTCTTTACACATTGTAGATGTGTGTTAATTTTCCCACAAGTGTTCCTAGCCTTGTTGAACTTTCCAAACTTCCATGATGTGATATGGCTCGGTCAAAGGTCCCCATGTGTGTAAAAAGCAAGACGACAGGAACAACATGAGGGTCAGTGTGGAAGAAAGATGAGTACGTGGTGTTATGTGAGTCTTGGATAGCAATAATCGTAGACCCCATTATCGGCGCACAACAAAATCATGGAACATATTTTGAAGGGGTCCTCCATGAATTTTGATGAACGGAAGAGATACCATCCATACGACAAAATGTTAATGGATCCCAATGAGAGGGCATCACACCGGTGTGCAACAAATACCATGGATGCTATGATCAAATTGTCCAAAGAAATGAGAGTGGAAAGACTCACAACCATTGAGTAAGGTAAGATGCTCAAACCATGTTTAATATGACATTCTCACATTCATATGTATTGAAAAGTGGTATATCTCCTCCTCCTCTTTCTTCTTCTTCTTCTTCTTCTTCTTCTTCTTCTTCTTCTTCTCCTTCTTCTTCAGATCCTAGTACTAGCTCTGACTTCCCACATTGCCGATCCCACTCCATCCTCTTGTAGTTTCAAACTTCATTATCACGAGCTTCCACACCATGCACATTGTCATTGTCATCAAAACCAAACCTCAAGATCCAATTATGAAGAATGCAAAATGCAAGAATAATCTTAACTTGGGCAGCGAAAGGGTGGAATGGTTTCTGATTAAAGATCTTAAATTTGTTTCTCAAAGCAGCAAATACCCTCCCAACTGTAACTCTAAACCTAGAGTGTCTAGAATTGAACAATTTCACAATTGTCTTAGGATAGTTCCGTAAAAGAGAACTCATTAAGATTGGACCTGGTTTTTCCGAAGGGTGGAAAAACACTAGGGCGAAAGGCATATACAACATCATTTAGTTAGAACTATCCATAATGAATACTGATCTCATCAGATCACGTCGTGATGTCAGCAAGAATGCTTTCATTATGGCCAAATTCTTCGCAACCAGCTAACACATATGCAAATTTCAAATCGAAATCAAAAGAAACAAGCACATTGTGATTTGTGTGGTGCTTTCTACCCCTGTATGTTGCAGGCTATGATCTCTACACTCTAGAAGTCACGTGAGTACCACCAATTACACCAATACAATCCTGTACAATATGAACAAAATGTTAGGTTTCACAACAATTAAAAATGCCACGCTTTGAACAAACAAATCACATTTGCTCACCTTGAAATATGGATACCATTTATAATTGTTTTTTATCTTCGTTTGAGTTTGACTAGTTGGCGATTTGGTCATCTCTCGAGTCGCATACAATGCTTGCTTGAAATATCGGGATATTATCTCACCAGATTTCCTAAATGTGTCGTGAATCACTTTAAACCTCCTGTTATGATCTACAACATGAATAAACATTGCTACTTTATCTTCGATAGAGTTATGGATGCTATCTTTTAAAAATTGGCTCTCCCTAAGCGTATTCACAAGGTGGGCAAATGGGATCTTCTCATTCGAAACATATTCACAACCTCTACATCGTTACATTGTAGATGTAGATCAGATTTGGCATCCTCTCCTTATCTAGGGGAAATAGTGGAACATATCTAATCGCACACCTGTAATTGCGACAAAATTATCTCTAATGGATCAACTAGAGCCATACCTCTATCGCAGTTGATTTGGCATCCTCTCCTTACCTAGGGAAAACAGTGGAGCATATCTGATCGCGACAAAATGCTATCTGATGGATCAACAAGAGCCATACCTCTATCACAGTTATGAGTGTTGATGCCTAAATGATAAGGTTCATTTGTTCATGCTAGCGTAATCAAAGTTGCATAAGTAATGGTAGTGAAATCTATCCTACACCCTACATTAGGACCTAACATTGGAGTGATGGGAGGGTGGTTTTAATGGTGCTTACCTCCATGAGAGACAAGGACGACTTGTCGGTGCCAGAGAATAGGTTGTAGAAACCGTGACGGAGGCGAAGGGGACGAGCAGTTGACGGAGGAGAGGAGATGCTCCTGGTGCCGGAGATCTCGGACGGAGCCACTTCTGGAGATGCATGTGTTGGTGCCGCATATCTAAGTCGTCGTCGTTGTCGGTGCAGAAAATGGAGGTGGAATTTTTCCTCCCGCTGGAGTTGACCGATTAAAATGGGGCGAGACTAGATTCCGCCATACCGCACCACCATTTTTCTTCTCCCTATCCCCATGTCTGCTTCTCGGCCACCCTCCCTCCTCCCCCTAGCGTTAGCCTCGATATGGCTCTAGGGAAATGACCGAATCGAGCTTCCTTTGGGAACCAGGTTATAGTATGTTTTGAGTATCGTGCAAGGAATAACCAGCGCCTTGCGTGATCCATCAAACGAGTCTTTTATTTCATCCACTCGACCTGTTTAGAGGGGTTGTGGGGCAATGTTAGTTTCTAGGCACGACAAAAGGTCATCGAAACAAGGAGTCTCGACAGTCGGCACGATCACTGCTTGTCCACCACTCTCTAGAGTCTGGACCTGAATGTGACTGGTCTTCCTATTTATGTGGATATGCGTTAGTCTCTCATATGCCTACACTGGTTACTGAGGCCGACATGTAATGGTTCGCGGATGGGAAGAACGATTTATCCTTGCCATGATTTACACATTTTTCTCACAAAGGAAAAAAAAGATGGATAAAAAAACAAGGCCCCGACATGACTCTAGGGAAACAGACAAACTGAGCCTTCCTCGAGCTAGTTATAGTGCGTTTTTAGTTAGACTAGTCATCGTGGAAGTAACTTAGCTAGTGACGAGCATGCCATGTAGGCAAAAAAAAATGAAAACTGACGTGTCAACTAATCAATTAAGAAAAAGAGAGAGGTAAGATAATATGTTACCGTAACATCATAGAGTATGTCCCAACGTAATACTCCCTCCGTCACGGTTTACACGACGCGCTTCAGCATTCTCTGGTGGGACCTAGGTACAACGCGATTGGCTCAAATTTCGTTTCGAAAGGGCAGAAAAATAGCTTCGTGTTGTTAACCACGGCGCCTAATAACTCGTGAAATTTAAGCGCATTACTCTCCCCGACCAGTAAATGAACCGCCCTGGCCCATGGATAGGTGGAGACCGATTCAGACTAGTCACAATGGAGAGTATCATGTGTGTGGTATCATATATGATACACGTCTACGTTATTAGTTCCACAATGGGTGGTATCATATAATTCTACATTTATTAGCTTGTATACTCATCTTACTTTGGAATCCGTTATGTTACGGTATCTACATATGATACCACTATCATCTCTCTCATCATTAATTGCAGTGCCACATCATCTTTTTGCCAACATGGCATGCATGATACTAACTATGATACCCACACTGTGGCTAGTCTCACACCATCTGCATGTAGTTTTTCCGCCCACGTTCACACATAAGGAAGGAAACAGAAGGGGAGAGAGTTATGGGGATACTTTCCGTTACCACGCCGTAATTAATTGCGCAATAAATCTAAACCCGCCTAAAATCCCTCCCCTGATGGAAATTCATGAGATTTGAAGGGCGCCGTGCAAACTGTGACGGAGTGACTATGAGTCTATAATGTAATAAATAGAGCTTTCTAATATTACTACACTATGACTAGGCTTAACCAGCACCTTACGCGAGCAATTAAACGGGTCATTTTCTCACCGCTCGACCAATTTAAAGAGGCTGCGAGCAATGTTTGTCTCTAGGCACGGCAAAATGGCATCGAAACAAGGAGGTTCTCGGCGGTCGGCACTGTCACTGCCCTTCCCACCACTCTTTTGAGTGTGGACCCCGAACGTTATTGGTTTTCCTGTTTATGTGGATAGGGATTACTCTAGCTCTGGTATGCCTACACGGGAAATGCAAAGGTGAACATGGGGGCATTTGCACCCACTTCGGAAATGCATTTTTGCAATGTTTAAAAATTCTGAAAAAATGTGTACGTGTACATGTTGTAGTTTCTATGTGTGCGTCGAAAGTTTTGCGGAGAAACGACTTTTTATTTGACTTGTGTGAAAAAGACAAAAATCTATCATATGTATGTCCTATGTATGTCACACAAATTTCTCTTTTTTGTGGAGGCAAACTAAAAAGTAAACTTTTCACGAAATTTTACTTTTTTCCAGATTTTTTTGACACTTTTTAAAGGTGTTTAAAATGTTTTTTTCAAAAGTGGGTGTAAATGCCCACATGTTCTCTCTATTCACTCTCATGCCTACACCCTAATACGGAGGTCGACATGAAATGGTTCGCGGAGGCTATCCTCGCCGTCGCCATGATTTACACATTTTCTCACAAAGGAAAACAGCTAGATCGATCAAAATCAAGGCCATGCATCATGCATGCATGCGCACCGATCTATTCTTGCCAAAAACATGCCAAGACGCATCCCGCCCGAAAATCGTCCGACGGCATGGGCAGATCTGATGATTGAACGTACGTACGAGCGGCGGCGGTTAGCCACAAATCCGGCGCCGGCGGTCCGGCCGGCCTCCTCAGTCCTCCCCCGGTCTCCACCGCCCCCGGGAAACACCTTCTCCTTCCTCCCCAATTCCCCATGCAGTGCAGGAGTCTCCTAATCATGCGTACGGGGAAAACGGCCCACTCGGATGGCTCCAGCTCGGCCAACCATCGCCACAAATTCATCCCCGTCTCTCTCTCTCTGCCTGGCATTGGCCACCAAAGTAAAGTATCTCTTCGTCTGATCTCATCTCATCCCTAGGCAGGAGTATACAGTAGTAGGAGAGTAGACTGCTACCTGGGAGATTTGGCTGGCCACAAGGAGAGCGGGCCCACGCAGCCGGAACTAATGGAGATGGAGGCGGCGGGACCCACCTCGACGCCCGGCTAGTCCGGGGGCGTGGGACACGTGCATGGCCGGCCGGTCGTCGTGAGGTTGCGTCCTCTCGTGCACGGATGTTCGCCGGGGGTCGTCCTCTTCCCAAATGCCGCCGCCGACCACGCGACGAGGAGAAAAGATGCTGTTCAACCTTGGGCTGCCGGTTCTGGCCTGGATTAATCAGACGCGTTTCACCAAACACATCACACAGGAAATACTTTGGATTTTGCTGTGTTCCGACAGAAAATGAATAAATTACAGTGCTCCTATCGATCGGCTAGGCTTATCAGGTGCAGACACGCGCATAGAGACTTCTAGAGAAAGAGTACGGGACAATGGACCAAGCTAATGGCGTCGTGTCCTTGGCTCTTGCTCATGTGCGGCGCGCGGGCAATGCATTTTTCATGTGGTCTCGCTCGCGAGGCTCGTCCTGTAGCTCGATCTGTGACGTTTTTCTTTGTATTTAAGCCACCCGAGGATCCGTTTACTGGCATATAGTACAATACACGTAGGGCTGGACATAAAGCTCGAAGCTTGTTTAGCTTAATAAACGTTCGGCTGCTCGACTCGTTTGAGCTCGGCTCGTTATCTTAATGAACCGAGCTGAGCAGCAATTTTCGCTTGGTAACACTAATGAGCTAAACAATCGAGTTTGCGAGTTTCACGAGCTACTCGTTAAGCTCGATAGCAGCATGTCACATGGCTACGTCTGTAGTCCCAATTCCATTTGCTTGTTAGCACTTACTTTGTTTCTGATGATTACTAGCTAGCTTGCTCAATTAATTTTATGTGCGTATGTATTCCTACTCATGAACGACAGGACCTATGCATTTTTGTATGCATGACGGTATGATGTATCCTGATTCCTAGGGTAATTTCTTAATGAGCTGCTCGCGAGCGCTCGCGAACATATAACGAACAGAGCCAAGCTTTGTATTTAGCTCATTATCCTTAATGAGCTTAACGATTCGAGCCTTAACGATCACGAGTCTTAACGAGCCGAGCCTTAACGAGCCGAGTAGCTTGTTAATCCAGCCCTAAATACACGGCACAGCTGCTCCACACGCTAACGCGTGATCGATGCGCGCGCTAGATTTCGCCTTCAAATTTATCACATGTGTTTTCCGCCTCGCAAACTACGAGGTCTTGGCGAATAAATAGAAATTCGTTCCTGGAGAGATGAAGAAGTTTCTTTTATGAGCAAAGTCTAATATGAACCTTGAATTCTTAGTTGTTAGTTAAATTATACCCTGGACTCCGGATCCGTAAAGTCAGCACACCAAACTTATAATTTTGGATTTATTTCAGGGTTCTGCTTCGGTGTACCCCTACCAAATTTAAACACATCGAGGACTGTGTACCCCTTCGTAATCAAGGGTATGATGGTCATTGATGAATTATTAATTTGTCATTAACAACTAATTAAGTCGTATGTAAAAGCCTATACGGTACAATTAAATTAGTACGGATCCTGTAGCTCGATCCGTGAAGTTTTCTTGTATTTAAGCCACCCGATCCGTTTATATTGGTATATACACACGGCACGGCTGCTCCACACGCTAACGTGTGATCTGCACGCGCGCTAGATTTGGCCTCCAAATTTATCACATGTGTTTCCCTTCTTGCTAACTCCCAGGTCCTAATGTTAAGGGTTCGGTTTTGGTTTTGGTCTTCATAGCGGCATCGGCGTGGTGGTGGCGACGATGGCGTCTTGAAATAAGGTCTCTTCAGCCTCTCCCTACCTCTTCAACGTTTCTGGCGTCGGCGAAGAGGCAGTGAGAGTAGGTGTTGTCAGATCTGTTGCTTTCCTATGGATCTTGACAGTTGGTGTGTCATAAAAGTTGTTCACTGGTCTATGGTGAGACATCTTAGATCTTTTTGTTTGTTTGGATATACGGTAAGGTTCGGTTTCTCCAACCCTCTGGATTGGTGGTGGAGGATTGCAAGCCTGCGCTGCTGCTTGGGGTGTGTCCCGAGCCAATGTTCTATCTGCGTTTATTCGATCTCGTCGTACGTGGCGGGTGGCTATTGCGGTCTTCAAAGTCTTGGTTGGCGAGGGCGTATGCAGGTGGCCCAATCCTTTTGTTGCTTGTTCAGTGTATGTTTCAAGCATCGACAGCTGGTGATCGATGCGAGGAAGAAGACGACTAGTATGAGTTTCATTGTATTTTTATTTGTGCTGGCCGTATGGCGTCGAGTTGTAACTTCTCTGTACCAGTTGTTTTCCTTGATCAATATAAGATATAATATGCCTTCAGGTGTCTTTCCTCAAAAAAAAAAAACTCCCTGGTGAATGAATAAAAATTCCTTCCTAGAGAGCTGAAGAAGTTTCTTTTATCTATGTTGATGACACAGTGCAATATATATGTGTGCACGTTGACATGTTACTTATGTTAGCAATTTGGATAAAAATATATTTCGTTTGGAAATCAGATATTCGGAAGACAAGCTGCTCGTTCTAAACAATTGATATTGACTAGGCCCCGTTTGGTTCACAGGATTTCATCCAGAAATTTAGTAAGAGCATCTCTAGTCGGGGTGCCAATAGGACCGCCAATAGCGTTGTTGGTCGTACCGGACGAAAAAATGGCACCCAGTCGTGGCGCCAATAGCTCGGTTTCCTCCGGCGAGACCCAATAGCTTGTCGGGCATACTCAACCCACGCCATCCGCGGAGGGAGCCGCTTGGGCGCGCTGAACGAAACTGAGCGCGCAAAACTGACAGACGGGCCCCACTGTCATTGACGCACGACGCGGAACCGCCCAACCGTCCCCGGTCAAAGGCATTCATGGCGTCGTACAGAGCCGTCGTTTCACCTCTCCTACACGGCGGCGTCAATGCGCGCGTAGTAGTCGAAGCGAGGTTGCGTCTCTCCCACGGCGGCGTTTGACGACGTAGCGAGCCGTCACGTCGACTGCGGCGAGTTTAATGAGGTAGTTGGCCAGAATTAAATGTTCGGGAAGCCGGCTATATCATGCCCCCTTCTCTGTTCGTCACCCGCATCCCTCCCCACCTCACCACAACACCATGGATCCCAGCCAGAGGGAAGAGGTTCGCCGCCAGAGGGAAGAGGCTCACCGCAGTCACAACGCTCACCGCACCATGGAGGCTGATCACCGCCGCCTCCGCTATGAGCTGACCGTGGATCGCCGCGAGCGCCATGCCAACCGCATTTTGCGCGACATGTGGGAGGAGGAGAGGCACGAAGGAGTGGAGAGGCTACGCAGCGAGCAGTGCAACCGCGGCCTCCGCAACAGCCACGAAGCGGGCTCCTCCTCCAACCCTTCGCCGGTGGTACCAGCGGCGAGGCAGCCGCTGGTGCCTCTACTCACAGAGGCGGAGGCACACTAACTCATCCACACCAACACTCCGGTGCCGAGAAATAGCGAACTCCTCCCTGGATGGATGAAGAATGTCATGGCAGGTGTCCCGGTGGCCCCTCGCCTCACTGGACAGGCACGACTCGACTACATCGAGCATATCATGGTCGGCAGGCCCAAGTTGCAGGATGACCCCAGTATGCGCCCACAGCGCCGTACTGGAACGAGCAGTTGGAGATTGAGCACCAGGCGCGACTCAACACCTAAGTCGCCTCCTCGTCCGACTCCTCCTCCGACTCCGACGAGTGGTCGGAGACAGACTGGCCGTCGGAGGACATGCAGCTCGACATAGAGAGGTCCTTCGAACTGCCGGAGGCGAGGCTCTCCGAATGTTGCTGCCGCAACTGCCGCCAGGCGCTCGCACCTACGCCGGCGGGGACCTCCCCAAACTGTCAGTGCTCCATCCGCCGCCTTTTATCCTTTAGTTTCTTAGTTCCTATGAATTATGCTAAGTTTGAACGAATTATGTACCCATTTGAATGAAATTTATCTTATTTCGAGTTTGAAACATTGTTTCAAAAAAATGCTCGTAGGATTCGGGATGTTTTCCGTAGCTTTTTTCTTGCAGTCAATCCGAATGCTCGTCATTGTGGGTTTCCTCCGTTGCATTCCTTTCATATTCCTGAGCATACATCCAGATGGCCCCAATATTTCAAATTTATCACATTTTTCGTTTTTCACTAGCGTTAGAGATACATCAGATCTCACTAAAAGGCATACGCTTAAAAGCATCTCCAAGAGCTTACTATATTTGCTCTCTGAAAGGACACGGATGTCGCCTAGAAGGGGGGGGGGGTGAATAGGCGATTTAAAATTATTACGGTTAAGACTTGAATAAATGTGGAATAAAACTAACGTTTAATTTATCAAGCCAAAACCTAAACTAGCTAGGTTCACCTATGTGCACCAACACTTATGCTAAGCAATATAATCAACTAGGTGATAGCAAGATATATGACTTTAAGCTCGATGTCTATCACAAAGTAAATAGCATAAGTAAGAAGCTCGGGATAGAAATACCGAGGCACTTGGAGACGATGATTTATCCCGAAGTTCACTTCCCAATGGAAGCTAGTCTCCGTTGGAGCGGCGCGGTGTCACCAATATGAAACACCGAGTAGCCTTGATATGGCACACCATATCTCCGTTGTGTCCTACCACCAATGTGGCGAGGCACTTGTCACTATGTTGCCGTTGAGGTTGACAACTAGAACCTTTACAAGGATGAAGCTCACTCCACAAGTTGGAGGGTCTTCACCAAATGCACCGAGCCACCAAGACTCGATGCCCAAGGCCGAGGCACACACCACAACTCAATTGGTGGCTCCCGGCAATGTCTTCGTAGCTACCAAAGCTCCGAAGCTAACAAGGTTGAGCCACACTCCACAATTGGAGGCTCCCAACAAATCCCGTGAGCCACCAAGACTCCGAGAAATCAACAACCGTCTAGGGTACCAACGTGCCCTAGAGGAACAAGCTCTAGGGCACCAAAGTACCCAAGAGTAACAAGCTTCTCAACTTCACTTTCCACGAATCACCGTGGAGAACTCAAACCAATGCAACTAATGCAATGGCAAGAACACACTAAGTGGTCAAGTTCTTCCAACCCGAATCCAACCAAAGCAACTAATGCTTGGGAGGGATTTGAGAGGAAGAACAAGTAGAAACACCAAGAAACTCCAAAGATCTAGATCCAAAGTGTTCCCCTCACTTAGAGGAGAAATCGATCGGTGGAAACGCGGATCTAGACCTCCTCTCTCTTTTCCTCAAAAACTAGCAAGAACTATTGGAGGGATTGAGAGATAGCCAAGCTCAAGAGGGTCAACAATGGAGGGGAAAAACAGCTCAAGAAGTTGGCAAAGGTTGGGGATGAAATGGGGAAGAAGACCCTTAAAAAGGGGGCCAAAAATATGGCCGTTAGGCCAATTTTCGGGCAGCCGGAGGAGGGAGGCCGGCCAGGCCGGCCATAGCCCAGCCATAGCCCGGCCATGATGGCTGGCCAGCAAACAGAGAGCCCCCGGCCATGGGGCCGGCCATGCTGGCCTAGCCAAAACAGTGAAACTAAAATTGCAATATCTTTTGCATCCGGACTCCGTTTTCGACGATCTTGGGCTCGTTGGAATCACCATAACGAGCACAACAAGATTATGCATATAAACATCATAGTCCAACAATATATTATAATAACAAATGAGGAAAGGTTAAACCTCTTTCTTGCAAACCGGAACCGTCATATCTTTTGCAAATGAAGTCCGAAAGAGGTGAAACCAATTTTGTTGGAAAGAGGATGATAGTAGCCATCCTTGGAAATATTTGAAAACAATTAAGAGATAAATTCTCAACACATGTATGTGTGGATAATTTCTCAAGAACAAACCGACAATATTTCTAATATCGAAAACGCAATGGAAGACGCATATGAAAACCGTTTTCGATGAGCTTGGCCTTGTCATGACAAGCACGACAAGCACCAAGACCACACCATGATAAGAGACAAATAAGAACCAATAAAGATGATGCCAATGATGCAAAGGTTTGAGCTCTCTACGACCGATATGCTAAAGCTCACTTGAGAGCCCCTCTTGATAGTACGGTTACCTATCTAAAAACCCGGTCTCCCAACTACACCGCGAGACCGGTAAAATAGAAACCCTATCAAAATCATACATTTGCCTTGCGAATTCCACTTGATCTAGATGATGACGATCTTGATCTACTCTCAAGTGGATCACCTTTCTTGATTGTGCTCCGCTTGGTGAAGAATCGCATATTGCTCCCCCATACACCAAGATAGGAGAGACACTCTTCGACATATCTTCACTTGGCCTTTATCTTGATGACGATCACCACATGACGCCATCCTCCATGGACAACATAGGATCTTCCTCTTGATTCATGCTCATGGAGAAACACCTTGGCCTTGATCAACAAATGATCTTCTTCTTCACATGCCCTAATCTTGTACGTTGATCAACTTGCACTTAGCCTTGATCAACATATAGTCTTCTTCTTTTAGCCTTGACTCCAACATATGGAGTCAAAGCATTACTTATGGACCAACACTGCAATTATAACTCAAAGCACACATTAGTCCATAGAGATTGTCATTAATTACCAAAACAACACATGGGGGCAACCATGCTCTTTCAATCTCCCCCATTTTGGTAATTGATGACAATCCCTTTTGAGAGGGTTTATATAATGAATTAAGCAACCTTGCAAGACAAGGATGCATGAGCATGAGAGCAAATGCTTAAGAACCAAACGAAAGCATAAGACCAAATTCCCTTAAACCCTCTAAAACTTCTCCCCCATTGGCATCGATTGCCGAAATGGGAAGAAAAATTTAGAAGGCCAATATAATATGAGTTCCTCCACAAGGTATGCATTTCTCAGGATATGAGTGAAATCAATTGCACATATCCATTGACGAATAGTACAGGAAATCAAACTATATTGAGGATCCAAAGATTGCAAAAGGATGAAATCATTCTAAACATCTCCACCAAGGAGAAAAGCAATCAAGAAGATCCAGACCGAGAGTTCTAAATAAAATTAGAGAAGCTCCCCAATGTTCATACACTATTGAGGAGTGCACAAATATGGAATCCTCACTCCCCCAAAATCATCTAGCACACTCACAAAGTGCAAGGATGTAAAAATTAAAGCAAAACAAAACACTTGCACCAAAGATGTGGTTGAGCCATAAGGAGATACCAATTTAAAAGAAATTATCTAGAAAGGCCCAACGAAGAGTATGTGTGTGTGACAAGACAATTAGTTTGATAAGACACATAGTCTTAACCAAATGGAGATAAGTTATATATCAAGTATTGACACACACAACTTACAAGGAAGATTTTTCAAAAAGAATATGTTCACAAGCTCAAAGATACTAATTGGAAGCTAAGACCAATTGAAAAATCCAAGATCTAGTGAGAAGTTTTCGGCAACAAAATCAACATACTCACCATGATGAGTAAGAAGATAAGAATCTTCAATGGAATGTGAGTGCGCAAGGTGCAAATAGAAATAAGAGAAGCACTCACGAGACAAACTTGGAGCCACCAAAGACTTATAGATAAAAGACAAGGTGGCTCGAAAGAAAGTAGGATACCAAATAAAAGGTGACCTCTCTCATATGTATAGGTTTCTAAGTAGACAATGATATTCATCGACAAAGAAACTTGCACATATAAAATGGTCGAAGAAAGGAGACTATGGTAGCCAAAAGGAAGCCATGAATATACAAAAAGAGATTATTGCTTAAAAGCATAACACATAGCTCAAATTTATCTCATTGTATATAAATGAACTTCAAACACATCAAATGCATCACACATATCACTTAAGGGAACAAGAGATAGTGGAAATGCTTTGTGATAGGCAACAAGTATCACAAAGAAATAATTCCAATTGAAGGAAGGTTTTTGCAATTTCATCACAAATATCACAAAGATATACCAAGTGAAGGAAATAAGCCAAAACCACAACAATTGCACATTTACAGTTTTCATGCCAAGGGGCAACCTACACAAGGTTGAATACAAGAAAAATATGCATGGGATAGATACTTGTTACCGAAATAGCATTGGTGATGATGAAGATGAGAATTTTTGTTTATCATCAAAGCTTGACTCCAATAATCACATGGTGAGAACACCTTCCTTATGAATGAGGCAAGCATCCAATGCATCTCCATTGTACCTAAAACAAAATTCAAGTACAACATGGTTCCCAAACTCATTGGGTTCCATAGTAGTTAGATACACTACAATACATAGGAAGCACTCCACATAAATATGTGCATATAGATATGAAATTGAATTTCATCCACATCTTAGCCGATTTAGGATTTGGTGGAGTATCCCCTATATATTGGATCAAGAAAGACTAGCATGCCATAAAGTAGATATACTAGTAAATATGCATGCATGGACTTACAAGAACCAAATGAAATACAATTTGGACAAAACACCAAGTAAACCAAGAAGAGAGCACACCAAAGTGTGACACAAAAAGGTTGTCCAAATTATATCAAAATCCAAATCAACACATGATTGAGGAAAAATCAAATCAACATATGATTGATTCCAAAACACATTAACACATGAAGTGTGATATCAATAGGAGTCAAATCAAACAACATATGAGAGATAAGACACCAATTGAAAAATAAGATACCAACTAGGAGACACGATACCAAGAAGAGGATAATACTTGACCGGAATCAAGTAAAGTAAAATAAAGTAATAAGGTATCAAAATTCTCACAATAAATATCAATTGAAACAAATATCTATGGAGGAGATATTAAATTCCAATTAATACCAATTGAAGGTACCTAGGCAAGGCCAATGAGCATATAAGATGAAAGAAAGAGACATGCTCAAAGGGTTTTCTCATTCTATAGGATAAACATAAAACAAGAAATGAGAAAGCAAGACTCCCAAGAGAGAGCAAGGTTACACTAAATAAACCAAGCACCCTTTACACTTTTCATGATGGCACAAAGCATCAAGAGAAAAAGATTTGTCTTTCATAAATACATACGATAGAAATCAAATGCCAATTGAAAGGATCAAATATTGATAGATAGGATAATGTTCTAAATAAAAAGGAATGCACCCCAAGATTCATGCATTATTTTGATATTTGCATTTGAATACAAAATGCATGCACAAGGGATCATTACTCTTCATATTTTATTTACAACACTAAACACTACCAATTTGAAACTTAGGATCGATGCAAGAGGCAAGGAAGGCAAAGGGAGTCAAAATAAATATTTTGGCAAGAGATGGGGCAAATAAAAGACAATGCCAATGTAAGGATAATAAAAAATATTCTATCACAAACATAAATATGGATTGTCCAAGGACAGTGACCATTTGGAAGTATTTTCCCGATGATAAGATGTATCCAAGAATATCCTCACAAGATAAAACATATGGCAAGGGATAAGAAATAAAACACCATATTTTAATAAGGTTTGTTGGTAGTCCCAACTATTCAAACCAACTGGCAATGCCATGGTTAGAATAATATGGAACAAATGGTTTCTCAACTAATGTATGGAAATGCATATTAGAAAAAAAACCACACCAAGCAAAATCACACAAACAATAGCCAAAAGATAGCTAAAAAGCAAATTGGAACTTGTTCGAACTAATATGCCACATAGGAATGAGATAATTTACAATATCAAATCTAAGTGCCAAACCTCAAATGTTCACATTTTGTAGTATTGTAATATGCACATAGCTTATTACTCCCCCACAATGTGATAATTCATTTCTTCTTAACAAGAGGCAAATAAAATCAAATAGAGATAATTAATAGACATTATAGAATTTGAATTTCTCATGAGCATGACACACCACATAGTTACTAGATAATCTTGAGATATCAATACTAGGTGGTGTTACTCATATACACACATTTTTAGGTTAGTGAAGTGCACAAAGCATATCACTCCCCCAAAATGGGATATTCCATTAATTTCTCAAAAGAGCCCATTGAAATCAACACAAGATCCAATAAGGACTCAACACAAAGTTTACACATATATGGAGCGCACATTAACATACACAAACTTGATTGCTCAAGGTAAGTAATAAGCACACCATATACAAGTACATGCTAGGAACAAAACTAACACATGCTAGGGAGCAAGCAACTTTCAATGTTTATATAATTTAAATATAAGTTACCGCAAGAAGGAGCACTGGATATGAGATATGACAATATAATCCAAATGACTTGGCTTGTGGAAATAATAATCACGAAGATCCCTTAATTCTTCAAGGATAGCCAAGTCTCCAATGTGCTCCATCACAACCTATTGATCAAGTTTGAGCTTGTTGGTCCCCAACCAAGTTGGGTCCTAAGATGTTAGTCACAATAGGCTTGGCAACCCAAATGGTTCTTTTCTTGACACCACTTTGAGTTCCCACATATTTGGCAAACACATTGCCAACCCTATCCTTCCTAAGAGAATAAACATCATCAACTATTATGGGGTTGGATAGAGTACCATTAGTGCATGAAGAATCCAAGTGACCCTTCTCACGGCATAAGTAGCAATATCGACTCTTTTCTTTCTTCTTAATATGCTTCTCAACTTGAGGAGCAATGACTTGAGTCTTCTTAGGAGGTGGCCTTTGTTCAACCCGAGGTTGAGCAAGAGATTGAACAAAAGGCCGCTTCCCTAATTGCTTCTCACTAAGAGGCTTCTTCTTCATTGGGAAATCCCTAACATGATGCCCTTCAATTTTGCACTTGAAGCAAACAATCTTGGCCAAGTGATTGACTTGTTCTTGGCCCTTTTTATTGCTACTCTTGGACTTGTTCTTGATATTGGAGTTGAATCCAAGTCCACTCTTGCCATTGGGGGATTTTTGCACATTCAACATGTTGTCAAATGTGACCTTCCCTTTATGACGCTTCTCCACATCTTTCTTCAAAGAAGTGGCTTGTGCCTTGTGCTCTTTAGTCTTCCCTACAAGGTTAGTAGCTATACAAGTACTAGTGGAAGTTGAAGCTTCATTATTAGAGCAACTGGGCACAAAATGTAATTCAACATATGATTTAGCACTAGTGTGAGATGAAGAATTACAAGGACTAGCACATGGTATTGTAGCATTTTTAGTAGAAGTTGTGCCATTGTCCACATGAGGCTCACTAGATATTACCTTGGTAGCAATGGCCTCATGAGCTAACTTTAGCTTATCATGAGATACGAGAAGATCTTCATGAGAGCTCGAGAGCTTCTCATGGCTTTCTTCCAATATCTCATAATTGCTAGTTAGCAATTTAAGTTGAGCCCTTAGCTCAACATTCTCCTTTAAAATGGATGCTTCACAAGAAATAGAGTTAGTAGCACAAGCATCAACATTAATAGCAATGGGAGAACAAGTAGGAAGATCTTTTAGTAATTGAGCTTGGAGTTGATCATGAGACTTAGTGAGATGTGCAAGACAATCTTCCAAGGACTTGACATCCTTTTCAAATTTCACATTAGCCTCAAGAAGTCTAACAATTTCAACAACAAGCTCATCATTTTTAATTTTAAAATCATTAGCCACCTTGAGAGCTCTATCATGGGTTTCATTTACTTTAGATAACTCTAGAGTAAATGTCTCCTCAAGAGATTTCTTGGTGGTTTGGATTTCTTAAAGAGCTTGTTCAAGATCCGCAATCGTATTTGCATAACCACGTTCGCGGCTAAGACTTTCATCTTCACGAGCTTCCAATTTTTCGATAGTAACCCCTCGCTCAATAAGGGTGCTCATGATTTCATGGAGGTTCTCACAAGATATTTCATTCTTTGAAAGAGCATTAAGAACCATTAGACCTTCTCAATAAAGTAAGCATTATCATCATCATTATTGTCATGATCATCACTACTTGACAATTTAGAAGATAAGCAAGGACTATCAACACAAGCATGCGAAACATTTATAGTGCTAGATGTGTTTAAGTCTAAAGATAAATCATTGCAATAAGATAGAGATGAAATATCATCTATAAGAAGCTCACTATCATCATTGCACAATTTATCCCTACTCACCATTGCATTATTTTGTGGCTTGCCACATGTAGGTGAAGTAGAAGAAGTTGAGAACTCATCACGCCCGGAGGTGGAGGGAGAACAATCATTCCCACAATCAATGGACACACCATATTTGTCTTGAAGCTTGGTCCATAGCTCATGAGCATTCCGATAAGGAGAGATCGACAAAGCAACTGCATTTCTCAAAGACTTGAAAATCACTTTAGAAGCTCAATCATCTAGATAAGAATTTTCCTCATCCTCTAGAGGAGAAAAACCCATATCTAGAATTTGCTCTATATAAGGATTAATGTCTCTAAAATAATTTAGTATGCGATTTCTCCAATCATCATAATTAGTGCCATCGAATATTAAAGAGGCATTGTGCACTAAACCACTAGACGACATCTTTACTCTCTAGGCCGTGAAGCCCTATAAAGAGAGAACCCGCTCTGATACCAATTGAAAGGACACGGATGTCGCCTAGAGGGGGGGTGAATAGGCGATTTAAAATTATTACGGTTAAGACTTGAATAAATGCGGAATAAAACTAACGTTTAATTTATCAAGCCAAAACCTAAACTAGCTAGGTTCACCTATGTGCACCAACACTTATGCTAAGCAATATAATCAACTAGGTGATAGCAAGATATATGACTTTAAGCTCGATGTCTATCACAAAGTAAATAGCATAAGTAAGAAGCTCGGGATAGAAATACCGAGGCACTTGGAGACGATGATTTATCCCGAAGTTCACTTCCCAATGGAAGCTAGTCTCCGTTGGAGCGGCGCGGTGTTCACCAATATGAAACACCGAGTAGCCTTGATATGGCACACCGTATCTCCGTTGTGTCCTACCACCAATGTGGCGAGGCACTTGTCACTATGTTGCCGTTGAGGTTGACAACTAGAACCTTTACAAGGATGAAGCTCACTCCACAAGTTGGAGGGTCTTCACCAAATGCACCGAGCCACCAAGACTCGATGCCCAAGGCCGAGGCACACACCACAACTCAATTGGTGGCTCCCGGCAATGTCTTCGTAGCTACCAAAGCTCCGAAGCTAACAAGGTTGAGCCACACTCCACAATTGGAGGCTCCCAACAAATCCCGTGAGCTACCAAGACTCCGAGGAATCAACAACCGTCTAGGGTACCAACGTGCCCTAGAGGAACAAGCTCTAGGGCACCAAAGTACCCAAGAGTAACAAGCTTCTCAACTTCACTTTCCACGAATCACCGTGGAGAACTCAAACCGATGCAACTAATGCAATGGCAAGAACACACTAAGTGGTCAAGTTTGAGAGGAAGAACAAGGAGAAACACCAAGAAACTCCAAAGATCTAGATCCAAAGTGTTCCCCTCACTTAGAGGAGAAATCGATCGGTGGAAACGCGGATCTAGACCTCCTCTCTCTTTTCCTCAAAAACTAGCAAGAACTATTGGAGGGATTGAGAGATAGCCAAGCTCAAGAGGGTCAACAATGGAGGGGAAAAACAGCTCAAGAAGTTGGCAAAGGTTGGGGATGAAATGGGGAAGAAGACCCTTAAAAAGGGGGCCAAAAATATGGCCGTTAGGACAATTTTCGGGCAGCCGGAGGAAGGAGGCCGGCCAGGCCGGCCATAGCCCAGCCATAGCCCGGCCATGATGGCTGGCCAGCAAACAGAGAGCCCCCGGCCATGGGGCCGGCCATGCTGGCCTAGCCAAAACAGTGAAACTAAAATTGCAATATCTTTTGCATCCGGACTCCGTTTTCGACGATCTTGGGCTCGTTGGAATCACCATAACGAGCACAACAAGATTATGCATATAAACATCATAGTCCAACAATATATTATAATAACAAATGAGGAAAGGTTAAACCTCTTTCTTGCAAACCGGAACCGTCATATCTTTTGCAAATGAAGTCCGAAAGAGGTGAAACCAATTTTGTTGGAAAGAGGATGATAGTAGCCATCCTTGGAAATATTTGAAAACAATTAAGAGATAAATTCTCAACACATGTATGTGTGGATAATTTCTCAAGAACAAACCGACAATATTTCTAATATCGAAAATGCAATGGAAGACGCATATGAAAACCGTTTTCGATGAGCTTGGCCTTGTCATGACAAGCACGACAAGCACCAAGACCACACCATGATAAGAGACAAATAAGAACCAATAAAGATGATGCCAATGATGCAAAGGTTTGAGCTCTCTACGACCGATATGCTAAAGCTCACTTGAGAGCCCCTCTTGATAGTACGGTTACCTATCTAAAAACCCGGTCTCCCAACTACACCGCGAGACCGGTAAAATAGAAACCCTATCAAAATCATACCTTTGCCTTGCGAATTCCACTTGATCTAGATGATGACGATCTTGATCTACTCTCAAGTGGATCACCTTTCTTGACTGTGCTCCGCTTGGTGAAGAATCGCATATTGCTCCCCCATACATCAAGATGGGAGAGACACTCTTCGACATATCTTCACTTGGCCTTTATCTTGATGACGATCACCACGTGACGCCATCCTCCATGGACAACATAGGAACTTCATCTTGATTCATGCTCATGGAGAAACACCTTGGCCTTGATCAACAAATGATCTTCTTCTTCACATGTCCTAATCTTGTACGTTGATCAACTTGCACTTAGCCTTGATCAACATATAGTCTTCTTCTTTTAGCCTTGACTCCAACATATGGAGTCCAAGCATTACTTATGGACCAACACTGCAATTATAACTCAAAGCACACATTAGTCCATAGAGATTGTCATTAATTACCAAAATAACACATGGGGGCAACCATGCTCTTTCACTCTCAATACCCAAAAACTGCTTTTTTTTGGGTATTGAGGGCAAAAACACAGCTCCAACAGCTTACCCAAAATTGGTCCCTGGCAAAAACAAATTGGGTCACTACCCAAAATCTAGTTCAGAATTGGCAAATATAGCTATCCCAGGGCAAATACCCACCCGACCCAAAACAAACGCGCCAACCACCAACTGCCCACGCTGAAAAATCCTGCCCCGACCTCCTCCGACCCCGCCGTCCCCGCCGCCTATGGGCCTCGACGCACCGCCAGCCGCCAGCCGCAGGCCCCAGCCCTCCTCCGGCCACCAGCGCGCCGCCACATCTAGCCGCCCCGATCGCCGCATCGAGCTCTCACCTCTCGGCGCGGGCGGCCGGTTATCGGCGCCGGCGACCTTGCTGCGCCCTCCCTGACCTCCGCCCCACCTCCACGACCTCCGCCCCGCATCAGACAGTAGCGGCGACAACGAGCAGTCGCCGCGCCGCCAGGAGGATCCGACTGCCCTCTTCGCATCCCCTCCTGCCACGTTGTGCTCGCCGGCGAAAATCGACGCCACCGTCCCAAAGGTGTTCGACGGTTTGCCTGCAAGGTAATTTCTTCGTTTTTTTATTTTCTGTTTTATTTTTTGTTTCAAACATCTATAAAATTGTTGTGGTAGCTTTCAATTAGTTTTTATGTGGTAGCTATTTTTGTAGATGGTTTGGTTTGACGATGAATTGAGCAACGGTTCATCATCGGAGGTGGAAGAAGAGTGGGATGAAGATGAGGAACTAGCTTTGCTCATGATAATGGACATGGAGCAAAACAAGCGGCCCAAACATGGAGGTTCTCATGTCAGCCGTGAAGTGATTCGTAGGAGAAGGCAAGAAGGCCACCAACGCATCGTGTTGGACTACTTTGGAGTTCCGGGTAGAGCATGTGTGTTTCCTGAGAGGTACTTTCGCCGCCGGTTCCGGATGAGCACGAACTTGTTCCAGTATATTTGAGGTGTGGTTTCTCAGCATGACAAGTTCTTCATGCAAAGGAGGAGTTGCATGGGCTTGTTAGGTCATAGCACATTGCAGAAGGTGACCGCAGCTATACGGATGATGGCTTATGGAATCCCAGTCGATTTGGTGGATGATCATCTTGCAATGGCCGAGAGCACGGCCATCTTCTGCTTGAGGCGCTTTGCAAAATCAATTATCAAGTGCTTTGGCGAACGGTACTTGAGAGCACCCAATGCTCAAGACATGGAGAGGCTTTTAGCGTTCAATGCTGTAAGAGGGTTTCCAGGGATGCTTGGCTCTGTTGATTGCATGCATTGGAAGTGGAAGAATTGTCCAGCGGCATGGCATGGGCAATTCACCGGACATGTCAAAGATCCAACCATCATACTTGAAGCTCTTGCAGACGAGGAGACATGGTTTTGGCATGCCTATTTCGGTTTGCCCAGATCACTGAATGAGATCAATGTGCTCAACAGATCGCCACTGTTTGCAAACTTAGCCAATGGAGAAGCGCCAGAGGTTGAGTATGAGTTGAATGGACACATGTACACCAAGGGATACTATCTTGCAGATGGGATTTATCCATAGTGGGCAACATTTGTCAAGCCAATTCCTAACCCACAAGGTAAAAAACAATCTCGTTTTCATAGTGCTCAAGCAGCCGCTAGGAAAGATGTGGGGACCCCGGACTAGCTGTCCGAATACCCGATTATGGTTCACACAACGATCCCATGATCAGTCTGTCGTTGCCCATAATCCGAATTGAATACCAAAGTTTACATCCATTATAGTACCGAATTAAAGTCTTACATAATAGGTCACTTAGACCAATTCTTACATAGTTGCCTTCAAGGGCCAAATCAAAAGCATTCAGCGGAAGCTACGTAGTAGAAGTCCAACGCATCCTAACGACGACCCGACAGGCAGTTGACTCACGAAGATCCCTAGTCCGCATAGAAGTCTCCATACTCCGCTTCAGCGCAGTTCTCCTCGAGATCTAGCTAAGACAATAGCCAGGGACAAAACCAATATGAGTACAATGGGAATTGTACTCGCAAGCTACCCCTAACGTGAGTGTGTACCAGTTATAAGTGGCTACCTATGGCACTTTTATTTATTAAACATCTCTATATCTTTGTTGAAAAAGAAAACATCTCCATATCCTTGTTAAAAAAAGATAAGAAGAATTTTATCACTATCTTTAAAGAAATCACATTTTTATTAATTATTCAAAACTCCTCCTTTTTCCAGACCATGTCTCATCATGATCCATTTATCTCCAACAACTCATACCACTCCATTTGGTATAGTTGTGTAACATCACCTCCACATTTGTTTCTTTAAACTTACAATTTTTGTAAAACTTTGCACATAGCCTAGTACAGCCTCCCAACTGTCCATATCCGAGGACTCGGCTATTCGAATAGTTTTTTTACCCTCTGCAGAGGTCGCACGCTTTTCCCACACCCATCCGGTAACTCATCGTGTCTGCCACGTCCCGCCATACAAGGTGTATGCGAAGTTGAGCCACCGACCATAGCCTGTCCTTTGCTCATGCTAGTATAGGACCCTTCCGCTACGAATTCACCATTCCCTCGACACCTAGTACAGGATCCCACGTCTAGGAACCTAGGTGTGAGGACTCGCAGTTCTGCCTGGCGACCCAAATATGGACCTTCAATTCTCCATCCATCAGATTGCTAGAACCCAGGTCAGGGGGTAGGTCGCAATGACCATCCCCTCATGGAACGAGGTCATCCTCATTGTTGAGGCATCCAGTACTAACACGAGCAAATTATATGACTACGCCCTTTCCCATATGTGGGTAGATGTGGTCGCACCGGTTATCGGCTGGTCGTCATGGTACTAGGACACAATGTGCATTTTTCATAAACATCACCATTCACCAACTCTCCACTTTCATACCGACCATTCGGCATGTCACATTCATCCAGGTACTTTAAAAAGGAGTTTTGGAATAAAACATTTTTTCCCATCCTATAGTTTTAAATATCTATTCTATAGTTCTACATAGGGTGGCAAAATAGTTTTTTCATGTTTTTGTAAAAAAGTTTTTTGAAATCACTAACACTTTGAATATTGCAGGTGATCCAAAATTAATGTATGTAAAAGCAAGCTCAATGAAGTAGCTTGCCTTGCTCAACAAAGTTCTCAGGTTCCTGTTGTTCGAAGTACTCCCCTTCCTCGTAGGCTCTGGCAACGTTCTCGTCTACTCGATAAACAAGCAATACAAACAATCACTAAGACTAAACAAACAAGCATCACTTCATTACAATCATAAACATCACAATTAGCTACTGCACACACAAAGTAACACCATTCGAATTCAATTTGATTTAATTAACTATTATTTAATTGTGTCACAATTATGGCAGAATCCAGGGTTTCATCTTTAATTGCATAACTTAAGTTTTGTTGATCACAAAAATATGAAATAAAATTCTACAGAAAGCTACTGATGTGTAGAAGACAACCCAATTGGATTTAAGTCAATTTGAGTTATTAAACACCCTGTATAAATGTTTTCATCCAGAAAGTCAATATTCTAGTTTTTGCTATAAATCAAGTTAATTTTATTCAAAAATTAAATCCTTTTAGGGGTAACTAACACTGACTAAATGTGATCTAACAAAATTGGTCCTAACTCATTTGGATTTACCATTATTGTTTTATAAATGTTTTGGTCCAGAAATGCTTTCTGAACTTCAACAGATGCCAACTAATTAATAATGATTAATTAATTCTACAAAAATTAGGGGAGCTAAGTGATCACAGTAATAAGCTAAAAAAATTGGTTTGACATTATTTGGATTAACAGAGTATCAGAAACAAACAAGTTTAGGTTTTATACCTTCTATGGAGTTTTTAAAACTATTCTTTATTTATTAATCTAAATGAGATGAAACCACATTGGTGAGTTAGATAATTTCATAAGCTTTCCAGAACATATTTATTTGATTTATTTGGATTCCTAGATCTCGAGATATGAATTTTTAAAGTTGATGCCAGTACTGGAATTCTCTGGAAAATTAAATTAGAAAACCTAGTTATTCTGGATAATGATGAGATCTATGACAGGTGGGGCCTACACGTCAGTGACACAGCGTGCGCGGGAAAAAGAATAAAACGCTGACGGGTGGGGTCAGCCCGTCAGTCTAATTTAACCGAATCGGTAAGCTACCGTTGGATCTCAATCCAACGGTCTAGATTCAAGGGCATCGGCGGCGACCTTATTTCGGCGGCGCCGCCGCGCCGGCGGCACGGTGGTGGACGGATGGCTCACCTAGGGGGCTCGGGAGGATGCGGGGATGACGTAGATCGACGGCGGTGGCTCGGGGAAGCTTGCTGGCGAAGTCCGGCTTGCTGGGATGGGCTGGTTCATCGGCGGCGAGCAGCTCGGCCTCCACGGACACGGGATGTCGACGGCGAGCTCCAGGCGGCGATTCTGTGCAAGAAACGGACGTGCGGGTGAGTGTGCGGTGGCGGTGAAGCACGGCAGAGAGTTAGGGGAAGAAAGAAGAGGGAGAGGTGGCAGCTCGGCCATGATGCCGTCGTCGCCCACCTCGGGCAGTGGCGGAGCTCGCAGAAGCTCCGCGGCAGCAGCGGCCCTGCTGCGGCGTCTCCGCCCTTCTGGCGGTGCACGGGAGAGGGTGGAGTAGAGGGGAGAGGTGCTAGGGTGGAGTGTGGAGAGAATGCGGCTCGGGGCGGCCATTTTATAGCCTGGCGGCCGGTCCATGGTGGACACGGCGCGGGAGCGGTCAAGCGGGCATGCGGGCTCGCCATAGGGGCGGTGCACGACGTGCACGGGCACGGCCAATTCCCGGCGGGAGCGGGTTCGTGCGGGCTGCGGTGAGGTCGTACATGCGGATGAGCGCGTCAAGGTGTCGGGAAGGGCAGTGGAGAACGAGGCGTGCGTTCGCGCCGTCCATGGTCGGCCACGGCGCGCGGCGTGCTCTGGTGCGGGCAAGGGCGCGCGTGCGGGGGCTCCAGGGTGGTCTTGGTCGCATCCAGCAGCGGCAGAGGGGACAAAGAGTTAAGGGAGAGAGGGGGCACGGTGCGGCTCAACACAGCGTCGCCACGCCACGGCTACTGTGCCGACCACAACGTCAACTAGGTCAAATTGGACCTCCTCCTTGCTCCCTCAGGCTCCGGTGAGTGAGGGCAGAGTGGTGTTGAGGCTCCCTAGCTCGATCACACATGGATTCGTCGGATTGGGTTCGAATTTGATGGATTTGGGGATGAACACGGATCATGCTTGCAAGGTGTTCGGCACAATGCCTGAACCAAGTTCAAATTTGAATTTCTGTAATTTGTTTCCACAATTGACTTTATATATATTAATAGGGATTTTTGGTGCTATGATGGAATTTATTTAATAAGGGCATCATAGCACATTTGGTGATTTTAAATGATAAAGAAAGAATTTAGGATTTTAAATTTAAGATTTTTAGAAATATTTTTGGAGAGGGGAAAAGATACAAGAGCAAAGTGGGAGTGATCACTATGTCACCCCACTGAATTTTGGTTTGAAAGAAAATATTAATTTCTCACTTAGGGAAATTTGTGTGACACTTATCACATGATTTTATGTGCTGATGTTTTGATTTTTGTTTCTTTTCCTGACTTCATATTTTTACTTAGCAAACACACACATCAAACAACAAAACACAAGCAATCACACATAAAATAATAAAAAAAATGTTGGCCTACATTTTTGGAATTAATAATACTTATATTAATTCTGGGATGTTACAAAAGATGTGGAGAGGGCATTTGGGATTTTACAGGCCCAATTTGCTATTGTTCGTGGACCGGCTAGGTTTTGGGACCAAAAAAATCTTGGGAGGATCATGACGGCTTGTGTGATATTGCACAATATGATCATCGAGAATGAGCGTGGTTAAGTTATTGATCCCCACTATGACTTTATGGGGCGGGTGGTGAAACCCCGTAGGCATGCTGACCGCGTGAGTCACTTCCTTCAAATTCACCATGAAATTAGAGATGCGGATACTCATCGACAACTTAAAGAAGATCTCATAGAGGAGTGGTGGAAGTGGAATGGAGAACAAGACACTTGA
Source organism: Puccinellia tenuiflora (assembly GCA_012064385.1). NCBI lineage: Eukaryota > Viridiplantae > Streptophyta > Magnoliopsida > Poales > Poaceae > Puccinellia > Puccinellia tenuiflora. Next base: position 1,078,641 of record QRDG01001778.1, on the reverse strand, counting down.
GTTTGTATTTTGGTTGCTACTTCGGTTTCGCTGAAACTTTGTGATTTGATGCATTAGATTCGTGTTTGATTTGATGAACATTGTGTTGTAATAATATGCACTATTTGTTTGATATTTTCTGGATTTTAATTTAGCCCATTTGAATTAATTATGTTGATGATTCGGTTGCATTTGCACAAATAGAACTAGAAGCATAAAAATGGACTATCCAGTTTTGGGTATCCAAATATGGGTAAGCTAGAAAAGCAGAAAAATTTCTGGATACCCAAACCTTCTCTCCTCTACCCATAATGGTTTTGGCTACCCAAAATATAGGTAAGCTCTTGGAGATGCTCTAACAGCATCAATCACTTCACTTCACAAGCACAAGATTATACCATAAGCTCAGAGCAAGGTCTTTCCACTAGATTATTCAAGTCAGTTTCGTTCAAAGGACCGGTTTCTACATTACTACGCCCGTGAGTTCCTTGGAGGATGGGATATTTGATCTGTGTGGATCTTCCAACGACGTCGGTTTCTTTTCCAGGACGCTGGTCCAACAAGATTGTGGGCTTGATGAATTCCCATCCGCGATAAACAACGACAGCCTGGCTCCGGCGACCCTCCAGCGCCCATTTGGAAGGGGGAAGATGATATGCCCCTCAAGAACCTCGGTGCATTTTATTTGTCTTGTACGGATGTCTGTACTGATGGTTAGGGTTCCCTTTCTAATGGGAACTTTAGCAGTTCATAAGCGTGCCACGTGGTGGTCCTCTAAAGAAGCGAAATCAAATTTGACTAGGGAGGACTATGCGCATGAGGAGCAAAGCCCGCGTTGCGTACGCTTGGACAAAGCCAGGTCGCGTACGTCTCTGCGACAACGACCAGAGCCAAAGCCATCGTACGCCTGCCCACGCACGAGCAGCCAAGCCCCCGCCCCCGCGTACGTTTGCATCGCATGCTCAAGCCCCCACGTACGTCTTCAGTCCTGCATGATGTACAAATTTCAAGCATTAGCATTTAATACACACAATGAAATAGTAAAAAGTACAATGAAAAATACAATGTACAGAACATACAGAGAGACCGATGTAACTATGCAAAATAGAGAGTGTACAGATTACAAAGAAATAGTAGTACAGAAAACACAGATGACAGTGTACAAACACGGAGTAAAAAATATACAGAAAAAAGAAGGTGTACAAAGTACAGAAAACTGGAAGTACAAATCACACATAAGATGTACAAAGTATACAGAACGGGGTGTACAAAAACACAGAACACAAAAGTACAAGTTACACTGACACCGAAAGTATAAGTACATGTAAAACGGAGTACAAAAATACACAGAACAGTACACAGAAGTGGGAGTAGAAAGTTTACAAATCAGGATGTACAAACTATATAGAACCGGGAGTACAAAAAAAAGTTCGTTGAAACCTATCAACATGGGATCTAGTTTTGAAGATCTCGACGCGAGGAGCTCAAAAGTGAAAACGGTTCATGATTTGGATGAACGGTTCTCGAGATAATTCGTTTTAAAATTTCGGGTTTAAAAAATAAAAGGGAAAAACATCCCTCTCACCTCCCGTATCCATGTTTCTCTCATCCTCCCCTCTTTCAATCTGGTGGCGACACTTGGCAGGCATGCAAACAACTGTGTGAGATCGAGCAAAGGAGAAGTCGACACTTGTCGCGACGAGAGCGAGCGGAAGGTTCCCTTCGCGAAGGGAACCCTTTTTTTAGTGAATTCGTATTTTTTCGTAGAAAAAAGTTTCATTCCAAGGAACAATCAAAGAAATGTGAGACAATCATCATGTTTGATCTCGTTGATTCACCTTGTGTTACACATAACATGGATTAGCGAAGGATTGAAAATCACTACCATTTAACTTGTATTTGATTACTGCAGGATGTAGCAATATGCATCTAACATGCATGATATTAGCATGTGCGCATGAGCATAAACGCGCAAGAAAATGATCGTATAATTCGTATTCAAGTTAATTTAAACAATACAAGGGCACACGGGTTACTTCTCTTTGTTGAGATAAATTGCGGTCGATTTAATTAGACCGATTGTCTGGTTGTTTGGGATGGTTTACATGAAGTGCAGGGACGAAGCTAAATTTTTTTGCCACTGGGGTCATCTTTATATCCTCCACATTATAGTGGGGTCAAGCTCTATGAATAAATAATACTTAACACTAATCAGTTAAGGATTTGCTAATAGTCATTTGGGTCAGCTGACCCCACCTATGAAGCAGCTCCATCCCTGATGAAGTGGATAAGAAAGTTTTGAAATCAGCATAAGGATATTGTTGGTTAGACACAACGAGGAATCTGCTTCGTTAATGCTACCAACAATTTATTCGCATTGTTGCTATTTACTATCGGTTTTGCTATTTCTCACTAGAGTGAGTATTAAGTTAGAGCTCACTCAACTCTAACCCCGTTGGATTTATATCGAGATCCGTGCGATATGTTATTTATGTATTTAATTTTTTTCAGTTGCACATGGATTGCACATAGTTGCAACTGAGATTTCTCAGTTGCACATGGATTGCACATGAGTTGCATATGCAACTGGATGACATCATCTGAGTGAAAATTACCTTAATTCTCACTCGATTGAACCCTAGTTGCACCCATTTACTATACGGAGACCGGGAAGGGAAACAAAATTGTTCGTATCATGTTTCAGCGATTTGTTGTGCCTTGTTACCGAGATCTAATCGAGGGAGCTTGATGCCGTTTTGCATGGTGTCGCTGCACAGAGCGGGTAAAATATCATCGAGTCACGATTTTTTTCTCTCAATTGAGTGAAAGAAGGTGGGTGTTGGTTGGGTGAGATAGAATTTAGTGCGGTGTCATTTTCTATTTAGTTAGGATGATGTGTGACAATATGGGTGACATTTGTTATGTAATACTGAAAAGAGAGACACCATAGGATATGTGACACGATGAGATATGTTATACCACGTATCCAGCTTAGGGGAGGAAATTGCAGCTTCCACCACCTCCTCCTTCACGTGTTGCACAAAATAACTTATAGAAAGATTTTTTGCGGTTTCCACCATGTGGTTTAATCCGTTACAGTTTTTGCCACTTGGTCATTTAAACAACTATTAGTCTTTGTTGATAGCAAAATCGACATCTACTCAATGCTCTAGTTACTATCAAAATAAATAAATAAAATTAAAATAACATTACAGGTTAATTATTCATACAAAAAATATGCACCCTAGAATGTTCCATTCTATATACCTAGCATCAAGTTTTACTTTAAAACATTTGTATTTTCAAATAAATGCTCGTGACGCAGTAAACAGACCATAGGAAAATAATCACATGTACAAAAGTTAAGATATTTTATAGAGTATTTTTCTGTATAAATTTTACATGTATAAGTTTTTGTACGGAAAATTCAGATAATTATATTTCTATATTTTTGTGTATTGCCAATATTGGATTTGTAAAACTGTGTAAACTATATTTTTGAGTAACCGTTGTTGCTTCCTATAAAATCCGTTCATTATATCTTAGTGTATCCATAAAATACTCATAATTTTTTAACGAATAATCATTTTTATGGTTTTTGAAGGTTGTACATATTTTGATATCAATTGAAGCATGGACATGTAGGGCTAGCTGTCAATTGTGTTTCAACGGGGCAAATTAATTGATTAGATCGCGAAGTGGTGGGAACTACAACTGATTAAACAACCACTGGTGGAAGCGGTAAAAATCCCGTCCAGATGGTGTTTTGTTCAACATATGGAGAAGGAGGTGGCCGAAACCACAATTTCCTCAAGATTAGGGCATGTTCGGAAGATGTCTAGAAAACAAAGAAATATAGAGGAATACATATATGCTGGTGTTAAATAAAGCAATGGGCCATAATAATTAATGTTAGGTCAAAACGGAAAGAAAAATTAGATATGACTACTATACTATGGAATTAAATGGCATATAGTTACATCCGCAGAAATCAAGCAAGATTTTTCAAATTGTAGCAGAAAGTAACCATAACTTCACAAATGGACTATAATGTATGAACATTATTGACTTCCAAGACAAATGACCATGGTCAATTCCATATACATGACATAGTTCATGATAATGTGACCATATTTGGCACAAAGATGCATCTTGCCATGATAACAGTAGTGTTAACAGAAACTCTAATTCCTGCCTAGGCTTTATTCTGTTTTTGCATAGTGTGGTTGTTTGGCACGTTCGATCTAGATCTTGCGGCTCACAAATCGAGAGACGGCTCGGGCTGCGATGAGTGGAGGGAGCATCGATGGTTCGATCCGAGCTCACTGTGCGCTCGCTCGTGTTTGTGCTTTGGATTCGATTTTTACCGGGTGAGTAGTTAATCCCATCTAACCTTGTTCGCCGTTGTTTCTCTGGTCATATCATGAAGGCGACGTGCTCATGTATTATCGTGTGTTACAGATTGCAGCGGTGGTCGCCTTCAATGGGTTCCGCGTCTGTGGCGAGAGAGGTGCATGGAGAGCTTCGAAGCAGGCAGCCAGCACCAGAACGAGACACGCATGCGGCCCAACAAATATCATTTCGGTTTTGGTAGTGCGTAGGAACCTACATCTTTCCTCTTTTGGGCTGTGAGGACGAGCACCGCTACGTGCTAAAAAGTGCCTGGGCACCGTGTAGTCGCACCCTAGTGTTAAAAGGATTTACCTTTTGTCATAGAGAAATGACTTTCATGTCATAAGTGTCAAATAGGGTTATTATGTGAAGTAAGTACACAAATATTTATGCAAGTGGCAACTATTTAATTTTCATACAAAGAAAATATTGGACAGGCATTTCCCTAGTATTAATAATTTTCTCAATTTTTATCTAAATTCATCCATTTAAATGTGTTTTTATGATCTCTCGAAAATAATACAAAATTCAAATAAAAAATTCCTATAGTTTGGTCCTAAAAAATTGCCAATAATCATTTTAATGTAGCAAAGTACAAATATTATTATTGATATATATGATTTGGGTAAATACTACTCCCTCCGATCTATATTAATTGTGGATGAATATGTCCTAAAAATTTGCGAATAATTATTTTAATGTAGCAAAGTACAAATATAATTATTGACATATATGATTTGCGTAAATACTACTCCCTCCGATCTATATTAATTGTGGCTAAATGATGACAGATACATCATATTCATCCACAATTAATATTGATAGTAAAGAGTATGACAAATCAATATAATTTTATTCCATACAAACTTTAAAAAGATAGAAAAAATGATTTTGTCGAATGTATTTTGAGTTATGCTCGCAAAACTCGTAGACTGGGGTCGTAGTCCGTTAAGTTTCTCTATTGGCACCCACCGGGGCCCGTTCGCGTTAGGGTTATCCCAACCCTCATCTCTCTTTCGAGCTCTCTTTCGTGTGACTCCTCCCGATCCCCTCTATATGAACATGTGCGTCGTCGCCTCTGCCAGCCACCCTTCCCCACAGGCCCTCACAGTCCTCCTTTCCCACGCTAAGCCACCAAGAGCAGGCCCCTCCATGCGCCCACACCCGCCAGACCCACACCCAGACGGTGTTGCATCCGCCATAAATTCCGCCCGACGCCGACAACAAGGAGGCATCGGGGCCACCGGTGCTGGCGTTGCTCGGGACCCAGCCCGACAAGAGCGAGCCGCCTCCGCAACAGTAGTAGTAGGAGCTGGTGGATGCCTTTTCATCCTGTTAATTCGGCCACTTAAAGAATTCAGTAATGCATCTATTGTAAACTTAAAGTTACAAATCTTTTTCCATGCAACAAACAAATATATTATACCAGACTTAATAAAATAATTGACAATCATGCAACATTTACATCCCGGCTGTCCGATAAGCATGCCAAACCCTGTAGGATCGACGTGGAGCCTGAACCGGCAATTCTCGATCGTCGGGATATGCGAGGGCCTACTGTTGCAAGAGGGCTTTTGTGAAATACCTTGCAATGGTCAATGTATCCCTGCTGTTATATAGTAGAAGCCCGATGGGAAAAACTGTAACCTCACCCCCTCTCCCTCCTTTCCCTATAAATAGAGGAGGCATCCGAAATCTAAAATATATGAGAGCTTTTTTTCTTGATTTCCATATTTTTTGGTCTCTTACCCCCTGCGGGTCGCCTCGCGTCGGGCATCGACGACACACGCATCTCCACCTCTTGTATCCCGCGCACCCCTCGTAGGCCTTTATACCTGCACCGGGGGGGGGGGGGTGCCATATGTTCTAGCCTCTATGCTACGACAATGGCAGTACTCACACGTCTTGAAATTGATGTTTTAGTTCTTGATGACATCAAAAAATTATGTGCGTCTGACACTTTCTTTAGACCTATTTTTGCAAAGCTAACGGTTGACAAAGATTTTGATGATTATATTTGCACGAGGGTTTCTTGTTTAAAACTAACAAACTATGTATTCCCGAGTCGTCGCTTCCTTTACTTATTTTACAAGAATCACATGGAGGACTTATTGGAAACTTTGGGCCCGACAAGACATATGACATGCTCTCAACACACTATTTTTGGCCACGAATGAAACGAGATGTGGAACACCTTATGTGACGATGTCCAACTTGTCTTGAAGCTAAGTAAAAAAAACCAACCCTCATGGTTTATACTCCATTGCATTTTCCTTGGGTATCTTGTATGGATTTTGTATTAGCCTTGCCTCACACTAAAACGAACATAGATTATATTTCCGTCGTTGCTGATAGTTTCTAAAAAATTGCACACTTTATTCCTTGCAACAAGAGCGACGATGCTTCACACATTTCCGCTTTAGGGAAATCGTTCGACTACATGGAGTTCCAAGGATAATTTTCTTAGACGTGATGTCAAGTGTGTGAGCTACTTTTGGAAAATAATTATGTCCAAGCTCAGAATCAAGCATCTTTTCTCCACCACGTACCATCCACAAACCGCTGGGCAAACTAAAGTTGCCAATAGAAGTCTCTATACACTTCTACGATTGTTCATAACGCTCAACATGGAAAATTGGGAAGAGTGAATCCCACACGCTGAGTTCACGCCATGCATAGGGCAACCAATTGAAGCCCCTTTGAGATCCGGATTCAACCCAACACCACACTTGATATTCTACCAGTACCACTACATGAGCGTGTTGAACTAGATTTCGACAAGCGCGCTGACTATATGAAGAAGCTCCATGGATCTACAAGGGCTACTCTTGCGAAGCACAATGCACACCATGCCACCAAGATTAACGAGCTCAAGAGGCCAATGGTGTTTGAAGGAGACCCTATTTAATTACATTTTCACAAAGACCGCTTTTCTAGTGAGAGGAAATCTAAGCTTTCGCTAAGAGGAGATGACCCCTTGAAGGTCCTCAAGAGAATCAATGACAACACCTATAAAATCGACAAATTGCCACCCTCAAGTTTCTCATAGCTCAGTTCATACATCGTCGTACAAAAGATAGCATTAAGTGATGGCCGTTGTAAGAGCAGGCCTTAATAGTGCATCGTCGTAGGCCGTTGTACGAGCTGGCCTTAATAGTACATCGTTGTACAGAAAATAACATTAGTTGATGGCCGTTCTAAGAACGGACAATAATAATACACTGTGGTAAGCCCTGGAGCTACGGCCGAAGGCTTTGAACTCACGTCGTGCTCCTCTTCGATACCATGCGACTCCTGTCCTCGCGCCGGCGCCGGAGACGTTGAACCCATGTCTTGGATGATTGAAACATATCTAGTGATACCAAGTTTTAAATGATAGCATGATACCAATCTAAACAAGTAGTGGAAATGAATGATCATGAAAAATTCGACCAAAAATCATCTAGATAGTGGATGGTTGTATCGACTACGCGCAAAATTTTAACAAAAACCGTGATGTACATAAAGAGAAATAAAAAAAGAGAAATCCATATGAATAATGACTCTTCTTGTTCTTTTTAGTTTGGAATTATTTAGAACTTGGTAACACTAGATATGTTCTCATAAATAACACGGAACAGGACGACGCGAGGACCTCCTCGGGAGAGCCCCGGGGTACCTCTCGCGGGTTGCCGACTCCTCACTACCTCCGCTTGACCTGTCGTGGCCGCCGACACATTCCCGAACGGTTCTGTCCTGCCCGTAGAGAGAGGTATCCTCCGTCGCCATTGGACGGGGGTCGTCTCGCTACTATAGCGTCCAGTTATGCAGGGCCACCGCCGCTGCAACACAGTAGAGCATTGCATTTACCGCTCTTGCATTATCCGTTGGCTTGTCGAGCAGCAACACTGACGCCTATCTCAACCATTCGCACAGTAGAACACGATAAATATCTCCTTTGTGTTTCTCTCTGTCAAGTCTTCAAGTTCAGAAAATCAGCTATTCCAACTTATTTGGTCCTAGGAATGCTAACTTATAAACAAGGGAATTAAGATCTCTCTGCAGGAATAAACTTTATGTATATAACAGATTGAGATGGCAGAACATTAGTTCCATAACATTGTTAACTTTAGTTTAGTAGCTAAACAGATGAGATCCTGTGGGAGAGGCGTTTTTGCACACGAGCTCACATGCTCCTCTTATTTTCAACGAAAATAAAAAAATAGTAAAACATTATGAAAAATTCTGAAAAAAATTGGAGGCACACACATATGCATTGTTCACATTCGTGCAAAATTTCGGAATGAAAAGAAATTTCCTGCGCTCTGTACAAAAAAGACAAAATGAGTGGTCAAAATAGATCTAAAAACACGTTTTGAAAACACTAATTGTGTTTTTTGCACAGAGCGCAGGAAATGTATTTTCATTTCGAAAAAAATCACGAGTGTGAACAACTCATATGTGTATGCCTCTAATTTTTTTCAAAACTATTTTTTTATTTTGTTGAAAAAAACAGGAACATATGAGCTTGGGATATGAGCTTGGGTGCCATTGTGAATTTCCGAGATCTTGTGTGATTAATTGGTCTCTGTACAGTTCTACTACTGCAGTGAGCTCACCCAAAAGGGCAGTAGGGATGGGATTGGGAACCGATCGATCAAGTATGATGGGTCGTGGCTTCGGCCTTCGAGCTTATAGACAATTGCTCACGAATTTCTGAGGCCTGATGGGCCTGGCAGCCTGGGGACTTGATGGGCTGCTCGCTAATATGATTTGTTAGGTTGCCGTTAATATCATATATCGGTCAATTCGGTCTGTTCGGGTGACCGCAAAGTGACGACCGAATTGACTGAACAAATTTCGGTCTTTAAAATTTAATAGCCAAATTTTTATTCGGTCTTTTCGGTTCGGTCTTTTTGGTTTTGGTTTTGTTCATTGGTTTTTCTACCCACCCCTAAAGGACACCTTATGTTCCTAAATGTTTCGTCTAAACACTATCAGGGTGTTAGAATTATGTACTATACCTTTACGTATACGAGTTGGACAGTACTTTGTAATATGTCTACACTATATAATAAAGAGATCCCTACCCGTGGAGGCACCACGGGACGGCACAATACTTTTCTGTTTACGTTTTCATGGTATCAGAGCAGTGTTCCTGACCTAGGTCGTCCGCCGCCTCTCATCGCTTCCGCCTCTGTCGGCACACCTTCTCCTGCGCCGCACTTGCCGCAATGGGCTCCACGGGTAGACAAGGAGAAGGGCAACTGATGACTCTTCCCTTGTTGACAAGCATCACAAACTGATTCAATTTTATTGGACTCATGTATTGATGGTAACTCATGACTACGCAGAACATGCTGAACAACTTGTAACGCTGGATGTCCTAGACGATGATGCCACATATCACGGGACACCTTGACACTGGAAAGGGCTTGCTTGATGACAAGCGCTTTAATCTCATAGAGACCTCCACTGCAACGACCTCTAAGGATGGGTGCTCTCGTGTCCAAGTCCTTTACAAACAGATCATGAGGATGAAGTGGCTTGAGGAACATGAAGGACACAATTTAGAGCTAGATACCTAGAAGACGGAGTGGATAAAACAGCCTGACCAATATTATGAATGTGCATACCTGCTCCATTAGCTGTGTGACCTGGTCGGTGCCGTGGTAGGGCGCGCGAGTAGTGAGCTTATCCAGGTCATGAGTGATGTGGTGCGTAGCGCCTGAGTCTGCATACCACGCCGGGTCTACAGTCTGAGGTGCACCAGAAGAGGAAGCAGACATCGCCATTGCAATTTGTTTCTCAGTGTTGCTCCCATCATTGCCAATACCCAGAAAGTCCCTGTTGAACCGTTTGTAACACTTGGCTGCGGTGTGACAAGGGACGCCGCAAAGCTGACATATAATGGTGGCACGCCCATTAGTGGACTTGGGCGTGGAGGGTGAAGGCGCCGTCTTGGACGCCGGTGAGGAGGCCGGCACTGGGGGCCGAGGTCCACCACGTGCAGCTCCAAAGGCGGTTGCAGGACCGCTAGGAGAAGCAACATGTGCAGCAGGGTAGTGTGAGGAGCCGCCTGAGCGGCGCTGAGCCAACTTGCGTTGTTCTGTACTCTGGAGCTGCACAAACAGATCGCGAATAGGCATGGGAGTGGTCCGATTAGTCACCACTTCATAAAGAGCATCATACTCCTTGTCAAGCCCGGCCAGAATATATGAAATAAATTCCGCATCACGAAGGGGTTCGCCAATACTGGTGAGGGAGTCCGAGAGCGCTTTCATCTCATGGAAATAGGTATTGATTGTTTTGTCCTCCTTCTTCAGTTCAGCCATCTGTTGGCGAATAGCCGAGTACCTGGCGATGGAGGTAGAGGCAAACGCACCACTCAGTGTCTCCCAAGCCTCACGAGAGGTCCCCGCAAACATGATCATGCCTAGAATGCCTTCAGTCATCAAGGAGACAAACCCCGAGAGAATGGCCTGATCCTGCTGTGTCCAGTGTTGGTGCGCCGGGTTCGGCACGTGATGCATACCACCGGCGTGAGGGACGACGACTTGAGGATCAGGGCAGGCAAGGGTGCCATCAACGTAGTGTTGGGAATATGCCCTAGAGGCAATAATAAAATGGTTTATTAAGCATATTCACGTTTATGATAATAGTTTATTATCCATGCTATAATTGTATTAAATGGAAACATAATACATGTGTGGAATATAAACACCCGGAGTCCCTAGTGAGCCTCTACAGGACTAGTTCGTTGATCAAGAGATAGTTAGAGTTTCCTAACTATGGACTTGTTATAGTCACTTGATAACGGAGTCATATCATTAGGAGTAATGGTGTGATGGACATGACCAAATAAAGAGTTGCAATTAATCGTGTCACAAAAGTTTTGTTGTCAACACTTTTAATATGCCAAATATAGTTTCCTTAGACCATGAGATTATATCACTCCCGTTCACCGGAGGAATACTTTGTGGACATCAAACGTCACTTCGTAACTGGGTGATTATAAAGGTGGCTTTCAGGTATCTCCGATGGTGGGTTGTTGGGTGATATGAATCGAGAGTGGAATTTGTCCCTCCATGTGACGGAGAAGATATCTCCAGGCCTTCTCGGTAATATAGCATCAAAAGTCTGCAGACATGTGATTAAGTTGTAATCACCGGGATCCTATATTATGGACGAGTAAAGAGAACTTGCCGGTAACGAGATTAAACTAGACATGCGGATGTCAACGATTATATCTCGGGCAAGTAAAATATCGTGAGACAAAGGGAATCGTATATGAGATTAATTGAATCTCCGGCATCGTGGTTCAATCGAGAAAAGGTTTTCGTTGAGTGTATAGGAATTAATATGGACATCCCGGTCCCGCTATTAATTATTGATATGATCATGTCTATGCATTCTCGAACCCGTAGGGTCACACACTTAACGTTCCGATGAAATTAGGTTTTGCGATGAATTAAATGATGAAGTGAACGAATGGTGATTCGGAGTCTCGGATGGGATCCCGGACGTCACGAGAGGTTCCGGAGGAGTCCGGAGAATAAGATTCATATATGGAAAGTGGTTTCCGGAGGTTTCGGAAAAGTTCCGGAAATTATTGACAGGGTACCGGAAGGTTCCGGAGTGTTCTAGAAGGGTCTAGAAGTGGGGCCATATTTTGTATGGGGCCCACATGGTGCAAAGGGGTGCTGCCACCACCTAGGTGGTGCGCACCACCTAAGCCCACATGGGCTGGTGCGGCTAAACAAGGAGGGGGAGTCCCACTCCTAGTTGGACTAGGAGTTGGGCCCTCCACCCCTTTAAGAAAGGGGGCCCAAGGAGGAGTCCTAGTTGGACTCCAACTTGGGGGGGCAAGACAAGAAGGGGGCCGGCCGGCCCTGCCCTTGCCCTAGCCGCCACCTATATAAGGAGGGGAGGGGGGGAGGCGCACCACACCTTGGAGGCTGCCGCCCCTCAAGCCCTAGCCGCACCCCCCTCTACCTCTAACCCTAGCCGCACCCCTCCTCTCCCGGAGGGCTGCCGCCATCTCACCTCCACACCTAGCCGCACCCCCTTGCCCTAGGGGCTGCGCCACCTTGCTCCTCTCCCTCTCCTCTTGCTTGGCTTGGCGAAGCCCTGCTCGCGGAGATCGTCATCATCACCGGCACTACCGTCGTGCTGCTGAGATCATCAAGGCCACGTCGTCTCGCTTGCGGGATCAAGGAGTCGACGTCTTCATCGAGCTGTACGTGTGGACGCCGCGGAGGTGCTGCCCGTTGCTGTACTTCACCGGATTGGATCTCGAGGATAATACATCTCCTCGCGACTAGACGAGTCTAGTTGCGGGGATCGACTAGCCAACCCCTGCACCGACAAAACGCGTTTGTTGATCTTCGAGGGTAAGAGATTGGATCTCATCTTCGCTATCTTCATCTCGTAGATCTAGATCCTTGGGGTTTATTCCGCTTTGCCGCGTAGAAATTTTTTGTTTTCCATGCTGCGACCCCATCAGTGGTATCAGAGCCTAGATCTATTCGTAGGTGTTGATGCGATTAGAACACAAGGAGTTGTGGGCGTTGATATTTTATGTTGCTACCTTCTCACGTGCACTTTGCATCTTTACGGTATTGTGAGATTGAAGCGGCCCGGACCAACCTTACTCGTCCACGCACGAGAGACCGGTTCCACGACTGACATGCAACTTGTTTTGCATAAGTGGCTGGCGGGTGTCTGTTTCTCTTGCTTTAGTGAGGATGCAATTTTCAATGGAAGGCCTTTCAAAAGGATGAGTAAATAAGCAACTATTATATCACCGTTGTGGTTTTTGCGTAGATTAGAACGGTTCTATCTCGTTGACCCAAGCCACGTAAAATTTGCATAAACGAAGTAGAGGCGTCTAACTTGTTTTTGCAGAGGGGGTCAAGTGATGTGATATGGCCAATGTGATTTGTGATAATGTATGCAATGATCATGTTTGTAATATTTCGCGACTTGCATATCGACGAGTACGGCAACCGGCAGGAGCCACATGGTTGTCTATTATTTTATGTGACCTGCGTGTCAATGAAATCACCATGTAATTGCTTTGCTTTATTGCTAAGAGTAGCATTAGTTGTAGTTGCAATAGTTGGTGGACAACCATGGTGATGGCGCCAAGATGATGGAGATCATGCCGGAGATGGAGATCTTGCCGGTGCTTTGAAGATGGAGATCTAAGAGCATATGAAGGATGGCCATATCATATCACAATTATGAATTGCATGTGATGTTAATCCCTTTTTTGCACCTTATTGTTATGCTTAGATATGATCGCGACGGTAGCATGATAAGGTGATCTCTCATGTTAATATCAAGATAATTAAGTGTTCTCCCCTAGTATGCGCCGTTGCGAAAGTTCGTCGTTTCGAAGCATCACGTGATGATCGGGTGTGATAGATTCAACGTTCACATACAACGGGTGCAAGCCAGTTTGCACATGCGGAAATACTACGGTTGTCTTGACGAGCCTAGCATGTACAGACATGGCCTCGGGAACACGGAACCGAAAGGTTAAACACGAGTCATATGAATGATATGATCAACACTGAGTTGTTCACCATTGAAACTACATCATCTCACGTGATGATCGGTGGTGGTGTAGTGGATTTGGATCGTGTGTCACTAATCAACCGGAGAGATGTTGAGTTTAGTGGGAGTTCATTAATTTGATTAAATTGAACTAAAATTGTCATAAACAAGTGTCCTAAAGATGTCTTTGCAAAATCCTTGTAGATCATGGCCGACTACAGTAGTATGTTTCTTGCTGAGGAGCTGCGTCTCGATGGGTCAAACTTCATCGAGTGGTATGAACGTCTTAGAGAAGTCCTATCAACCAATGATCAGCTCTACGTGTTACATGAACCCTTAGAAGAAAAACCCGATGCTTCTGCGAGTTCAACAAGCGTATGGATTGGCTCAGCCGGAGTAAGACTCACATTCAAGTCAATTGGTTGATGAGTGTCTTCATGAATTCAGACCTATCCAAACAATTCAAAAACTTGAGTGCCATTGAGACTGTCACTAAGCTAAAGGAAATGTTCATAGCACAAGTGAGAATTGCAAGGTTTGAAGGTCTGGGTGTGTTTCTTTCAACTAAGATGGAAGAAAATGATCGCTTAGAGGATCATCTGAAGAAAATGTATAGGATATATCACACTCTTATGGATGCTTGGGATGTGGAGATGAGTGACGAATTCGCGATAGATGGGTTGTTGCATTCACTTCATCCCAAATTCAAGAATTGTGTCAGAGACTATGTCATGGAAAGGGATTCGATCACTTATCCGGAACTGATGTCTCGACTTCGTCAGATCGAAAGGAATCCCGTAGCAGGCGGAGGAGCCAACGCAGAAGGTATATTTTGATATACTAGTCATAAATGTTTAAATGTCCCATTTACACTTATGGTGAGCTAAGTATTTGATACTTGTGCTGTTTTATGAAAACAGGGCCTGCCGTTTGAGAAGTGCATGGAGGGACTGAGTGGATTTCGCGGGAAGATGGCAATCAAGGAGTTGATGCTGGCGTCATTTCACTTCTACATTTATCGGTTTTTAAATTAGAGGATTTGAATGAGTTTTGTAATCGAATTAAGTGTGATCTTAAATTAGTGTGTCTCGGTTTGTGAGACGGTCATTCATGTTAAAGACAAGTGGTTGTTCTGTTTTCATGAGTAATCCTTTTTGGAGATCACGTTTCGATTATGAGATTATTGTCCTTTGCTGGATTTAAACGATAATCAGTTAAACACTTATAAAATAAACACATACTAAAATATCCAATACTTAATGATGAGATTTGTTTTAATTATACTATTAGTGCTGAAGAGCATCTTGATGCGCATCACTAAGTAGTGTGATTAAAAATGCCATTTTCTGAAAATGCCATGAGTTGCTGAAAATAAACACAAGTGTTGGTTGTATTTTTCAGTAAATAAAAGACATCATTGTTTTATCGTGAATGAGTAAATAGGAGTATTTATTCATGTCATGATGAGACCATGGAAGTAAAGGATATTAGATTAACAAGATAATTGAGTCTTTTCGATTTGATCAAAAGAGACAAAATATTTGAGTTATTGTTTAGTATGGTGACTTGTGACAAGTGTTATCACAAATTACAATATTTAGAGATTATTCAAAAGTTGTTTTGATAAACCTAAAGTATTGTAGTCACATTATATTTGATATTATGTGGTCATAAAGAAGGGTCTTTGGTTTTAGGGCCTCTTTGATTTGGAGGAAATACAAAGGAATTGTAGAGGGTTAGGAAATTTTCCTGAGTTGGTACTGTTCATTGCGTTTGATTTATAGGAATGATGGAAGGGAAAAACAAAGGAACTTTTCCTTTGCCTCTTAGTTTCAAGGCAAAACTTACAGGAAGTGAAAAATGAGCTCAGACCTCATTCTTTGGTTCCTTTGCACAAGGAACAAGGCAAGGTTTAGACTTGCCATCCTTTCCTATCCCTATGTGTTTTCTATTCCTTTGATTTTCCTATCCTTCAAATCAAAGAGGCCCTTAAGGTTTTCATTAGTATCATTTAGATTTATTTTGATAACACTCCTGTTTTAAATAAAGGATCTATTTAATGATTTGCGTTTCGCATATGAGTTATGTGAAATAGTGGTTTCAATAATTATGAGATAATTAAAAACCAAAGCAAATAAAGTTTTGTAGAATGTTCATATGAGATTATGAATAGAGATTCCACAATGTGAGACTAAAAGGGACAAACCAATGTGTTTGGTTATGTTGTGTATTTTAGTGGTTTTATCGTGAAATGGTTTCATGGATAAAAGAATTGTTGGAATGAATTTAGAAAGATTAAACCTTGCATGTTTATGTATCAAGTGGCACATATGTAAAGTGCTATATTGGTTAAACTTGACACATAAAGTTTTTTAATGATGGTGATCATTGAATTTTGGTTTAGCTTGTCTAAAGAGATGTAGGTTTCAAGAATATGAATTTTGTCAAAAGTTGCAAAATAATGTTCATGATTTACTTGTCGTGTTTTGGGAAACAAGACATACCTACAAACTACAAAAGAAGAAATAGAAACTTTAAATACGAAAGTGACTAAGAGTCATTCTACTTTAAGTTTAAATCATAAAGTAATTGTTACTTGATTTTGTGAAAAGAATGTTTCACATATTTATTTTGCAAAAGAGTTTGCGTGGAATAAATAAAACTTAGAGCTGGCAAAGTGCTGGTGTTTCGTATATGAGTTCTCGAATCTTAAGAGTTAAGAGTTTTGGAGGAGTCCAAAGTGTCGAGAAAGTGCATAAGAAACTGAGTGAGATCTAATTAAGATATGTGGTGACATATATTAAGTTAGAGCAGAAATTAATTTCCATAATCAAAATATGTGGTGACATATGTTTGAGTGGGAGCTAATTAATCATGGTCAAATATAAAGATAACATATTTCTGAGTGGGAGCTAAAGTGGCTTCACAATTTAATATGTGTATGAGGTATATTTGAGTGGGAGTTTACAACATAGTGTTTGAATGAAATGGAGATTTCATAAATGTTGTAAACGTTGTCATGGACCAATGCATAACTTATGAAGTTAGTTTTGAACGTCAAGTAGATGAATGTATCTATGGAGGATAGATAAGTTTGATAAACATTAAAGTCAGGATGTTTCAACCTAAATATTTTTGAAGGAGTTCAAAATGAAACAAGAGAAGAACGGTTCATCTCATTGTGATATATAGGTGAAGCATTGAGTTAGAGAACTCAGTACAAAATTGATGGTTGGAGGATATGTTGGAATTCAATATGAATTGTTCATAGATCTCAACATATAAGAACCATATGTTTGTATATGACGATATGTGACCCAAGTTCTTAATTGTAAGAACATGTTGAATGAGGAGTCATTTTTCATGAGATTGAGATAAATTTAGAAAATGGTGGACTTGGTTGAAGTCATAAAGCCAGACTAAATTAGGGATCTCTTAATATCGGAGTAGCGCAGCGAAAGCATGATCGGAAATATCAAAGTGACAAGGTTCACTGTTGATTTGTTAAGTCTACAACATATAGGAGTATATGATTAATTCAAGGATTGAAATAAGATATAATATTTTGGTTTGAGAAAGTTGTTTCAAGATTGAGTGAGTTCCAGATGCATGTGTTATGAGAAAGTCCAATTGACTAATCATACATATGGGCATGAAAGGATATGATTATCTCACTCTATAACCAAACATATTATATGCATTATATGATAAGAAGTTTATCATGAGATGATAAAGTAATGTCAAATTAGGTGACAGTTACAATTTTGCAAAGGACATAAAGAGCTGTAAAGTACAGAGCACGGACAGAACCTCTTCCACAAGCAAACATGATCAGCACTGAGACTTCATGAGTGAGACTCCATGGGTGTTGGATCGCGGAAATGCAGACTGGATTATTGACTCTAGTGCAAGTGGGAGACTGTTGGGAATATGCCCTAAAGGCAATAATAAAATGGTTTATTAAGCATATTCACGTTTATGATAATAGTTTATTATCCATGCTATAATTGTATTAAATGGAAACATAATACATGTGTGGAATATAAACACCCGGAGTCCCTAGTGAGCCTCTACAGGACTAGTTCGTTGATCAAGAGATAGTTAGAGTTTCCTAACTATGGACTTGTTATAGTCACTTGATAACGGAGTCATATCATTAGGAGTAATGGTGTGATGGACATGACCCAAATAAAGAGTTGCAATTAATCGTGTCACAAAAGTTTTGTTGTCAACACTTTTAATATGCCAAATATAGTTTCCTTAGACCATGAGATTATATCACTCCCGTTCACCGGAGGAATACTTTGTGGACATCAAACGTCACTTCGTAACTGGGTGATTATAAAGGTGGCTTTCAGGTATCTCCGATGGTGGGTTGTTGGGTGATATGAATCGAGAGTGGAATTTGTCCCTCCATGTGACGGAGAAGATATCTCCAGGCCTTCTCGGTAATATAGCATCAAAAGTCTGCAGACATGTGATTAAGTTGTAATCACCGGGATCCTATATTATGGACGAGTAAAGAGAACTTGCCGGTAACGAGATTAAACTAGACATGGGGATGTCAACGATTATATCTCGGACAAGTAAAATATCGTGAGACAAAGGGAATCGTATATGAGATTAATTGAATCTCCGGCATCGTGGTTCAATCGAGAAAAGGTTTTCGTGAGTGTATAGGAATTAATATGGACATCCCGGTCCCGCTATTAATTATTGATATGATCATGTCTATGCATTCTCGAACCCGTAGGGTCACACACTTAACGTTCCGATGAAATTAGGTTTTGCGATGAATTAAATGATGAAGTGAACGAATGGTGATTCGGAGTCTCGGATGGGATCCCGGACGTCACGAGAGGTTCCGGAGGAGTCCGGAGAATAAGATTCATATATGGAAAGTTGTTTCCGGAGGTTTCGGAAAAGTTCCGGAAATTATTGAAAGGGTACCGGAAGGTTCCGGAGTGTTCTAGAAGGGTCTAGAAGTGGGGCCATATTTTGTATGGGGCCCACATGGTGCAAAGGGGTGCTGCCACCACCTAGGTGGTGCGCACCACCTAAGCCCACATGGGCTGGTGCGGCTAAACAAGGAGGGGGAGTCCCACTCCTAGTTGGACTAGGAGTTGGGCCCTCCACCCCTTTAGGAAAGGGGGCCCAAGGAGGAGTCCTAGTTGGACTCCAACTTGGGGGGCAAGACAAGAAGGGGGCCGGCCGGCCCTGCCCTTGCCCTAGCCGCCACCTATATAAGGAGGGGAGGGGGGGAGGCGCACCACACCTTGGAGGCTGCCCCCTAGCCGCACCCCCTCTCTCACCTCAAACCCTAGCCGCACCCCTCCTCTCCCGGAGGGCTGCCGCCATCTCACCTCCACACCTAGCCGCACCCCCTTGCCCTAGGGGCTGCGCCACCTTGCTCCTCTCCCTCTTCTCTTGCTTGGCTTGGCGAAGCCCTGCTCGCGGAGATCGTCATCATCACCGGCACTACCGTCGTGCTGCTGAGATCATCAAGGCCACGTCGTCTCGCTTGCGGGATCAAGGAGTCGACGTCTTCATCGAGCTGTACGTGTGGACGTCGCGGAGGTGCTGCCCGTTGCTGCACTTCACCGGATTGGATCTCGAGGATAATACATCTCCTCGCGACTAGACGAGTCTAGTTGCGGGGATCGACTAGCCAACCCCTGCACCGACAAAACGCGTTTGTTGATCTTCGAGGGTAAGAGATTGGATCTCATCTTCGCTATCTTCATCTCGTAGATCTAGATCCTTGGGGTTTATTCCGCTTTGCCGCGTAGAAAATTTTTGTTTTCCATGCTGCGACCCCATCACGTAGCCCATGAGGAGTTGGCTGCGAAGTAGAGGACCAACTTGAGCGTGCCAAAACAGATAGTTGTCGCTCGTCAGCTTAATGGTGATTGACGAGGCGATGGTGACTACGGGTGGCAGCGCGTGGCCTGGGAAGAACCCTTGATGACTTTGCTGTGGTGGTGTAGGGCCATACGGCGATGTCGATGTCGAGCCGTAGGATGAGGACTGCGTGACGGACGACACCATCGGAGAGGGGCCAAACCCTAGCATGGGAGGCGCCGTCGGAGAGGGGCCAAACCCTAGCATGGGAGGCGCCCTCGGAGAGGGGCCATACCCGGGGTAGTACCCAGGGTAGCCAGGCATGGGCGAGTACCCCATCGGGCCTCCAAACCCAGCACCATGAGCCAAGGAGGCTGCGACCAGCGCCGCGTCTGTGTAGATCGCGGCGGGATTGAACGTCGAACTGCTGGGGGTCGACGACGGCACCGAAAGAGGCGGTGCGAAGGCCGGTGTTGAGGAGCCGGCAGACGTCGCGAAGAGCGACAGTGGCGCGGAGATCGGGGCAACGTCCGTCGCAGACGTTGTGGCCACGGGTAGCGAAGTTACCGCGGCAGAGGACGCCACCGGTAAGGTCACAGACCCAGATGTCATAGCGGTGGAGGCCATTCTCATTGCGGCAAGTGCGGCGCAGGAGAAGGTGCGCCGACGGAGGCGGAAGCGATGAGAGGCGGCGGCCGACCTAGGTCAGGAACGCTGCTCTGATACCGTGAAAACGTAAACAGAAAAGTATTGTGCCGTCCCGTGGTGCCTCCACGGGTAGGGATCTCTTTATTATATAGTGTAGACATATTACAAAGTACTGTCCAACTCGTATACATAAAGGTATACGTATATAATTCTAACATCAGGTACAACACACTGGAAAAAAGACTTGAATAACCAGTTTGCAAGATCAGCCTAGCCTGGAGGTTTCATGAAACTGAGTTTTTTTTTTTTTTTTTTTTTTTTTTTTTTTTTTGAACATATCATGAAACTGAGTTGTCTTGTCGAAAACTGAATATGCTACAGCAGCAGTGCTACCTCTCTCAATAACATGAGTTCAGTGCAAGTAATTATAGCACGCTTCAGTTCAAATAAGCAAGCATACACAAAGAGAGCAAGCTCCAGCAGTCCTAAGCTTGAGAACATGCTTTACTTCCTCTTCTTAGATTAGGCTTGCCGATGTACTCCTCTCTAAACTCTGAATAATATTAGGCTTGCCGGACTACTTGTTAAATTAGTAGGTAGTAGAATATAAGATATGCATACTAGTATCACACGCTTGCTATCCCAACTGAAAACTAAAGTATTCTGTCTCCTTTCTAAACTCTGAATAATATTAGTCAAGTGTACTACAGTCGCTAGCTCTCACGTTTTATAGTATGGTTCAGTTTAGCTAAAACATTTACAACACAAAAGTCTTCAGTTTAGCTGCCCAGCAAGAAAGATTTAAGCGCAAGAAGACACTACACCAGTACTAAACTACAGTTTGTTTCTGTGTTTCTGAGATCAACAAATAACTTGTTCAGGCATGAACCGAAAACATATGCACTAGCCAGTACTGAACCAGGGTGATAGCAGCCTGACGGTGATACGCCACTGCAGTCAAACCGACAAACATACACACGCAAGATCTTCAATTACTACCAACAGTCTTATCCTACCTCGAATGAGATCTCAAAATAACTTTGATTGTGTACTAAATGGCATCTGTACAAGGCTTTACTGAAGTCCAACATTCATTGTTGGTCTTTAGCAGACATGCTCAAGGTATGACCATGATTCTGCTGGCATGACAAGATGGTGTTGTTACATCTATACAAACTACTCTCTCTAATCCGAAAAAACCATCGCAACTCATATGCACGATTTGTGTCACGTTACATTGTTTTCTCACGACAATTTTAACGGATCGGAGGGAGTTTAAAGTATGAACCTGGGAAGATAGAACTGCAAAAGTTTTCTGGATATCTGAATACTTAAATACTCCTACCATAAAATAAACATTTTGAAATGTAAGATAATATGAAAAAAATTGGCATGTATGTATTGATATTTTTTGTGCACACACCAAGTTCCGTACAAAACCAACATTGTTTTGCCTGTATAAAAAGACAAAAAATGTCACGTGAAAACTTTTTTAGCACCAAATTTATCTTCTTTACACACGACATAAAAGATGTCGGTTTCCCGTAAAATGACTTTGTGAACAGAATATGTAGACTTACACTAAAAAAAGTTGTCTATTTTTTGTTGTTTTAAAGAGTAATGCTACACCTACGGGAAAAAAAAGGTACGCAGGAACTTACGGGATTAGTTGGGCTGAGAGAGATTATCAGGGGTGGGCCCCGAAGAAATCGGGTGTGGGGGGGGGGGGGGGGGGGGGGGGTTGAACTAATGAGATCTGGACACGCCCGTCCGTAAACCTCGTTCATGGGAGTTGAGTCCGTAGGTGTAGGGTTTCCGTATTCTAAATCATATTTAAGACATATTTTAAAAACCGGGAGTGTATGTTGTACTAGGTGCCAAAGCGCCTCTGCCGGCGCATCAGTAACTAATACTGCAACGCATTGAACAGAAACAACGGGCAATCATCTACAATATCTACGTGTGCTGGTGTCATGTGTCATCCGACCAAAAAATAATTTCATACCGCTCAGCGCAGATCACTTGGACCTGTTTAAACTTGTTGCATCATCTTCGTTGGTAGAAGTGTCAAATACTCAAATGCGGCAGCCGCCCATGGTGGGCAATTCGTGGCTAGCAGCCTAGCACCCGAAAAGCTGAACCAAATATATATGGGCTACAACCCCTACTAACGGGGCTACGGGGCCCAACCGAGCGATCTAGGACCAGGGGATGGCCGGAGCAGGTAGGGTATATCATCGGCAACGGTCAACTTGCTAATGACTCCGCCATCACGTATATCATCGGCAACGGTCAACTTGCGTTGCTACTTAACAAAGGACAATAAATAAAATAAAATTACAAATATCGGCAGTATCATTTTTGTTCTCCTGCCCCGCCATTTGTCTTCCCTTTTTCAGTTGCGTGTCTACAATCCAGGCAAAGTATACACGCGCGAGTAGTATGATGATGGTATTGTGCAGTAAACGTATTAACATCCATGCTTAACATATTGGATTTTACTTTTGACAGTAACAGATTTGACTTAATTTGGACTGCGTCTCCGTGACGGCCATCAATGTGATTCAGGATAAGCAAGACAAGATGGTACAATACACAAGATGGACGAGAAAGGAACTTCGACTCACGGGTGCAGTAGCAGAAGCAGCTTGTGCAGCCTGTCCTTTTCCTCTCCACCTAACACGTACCAACGATTTGGAAGCATATGGGGAAAACAAAAAAATAAAGGTTCTTCAAACTAACAAGCTAATTAACAATTAAAGGAGAAAATGACCCTCAAAACGATATAGGTCACTTGCACGGAGACCATCCTATTTGGGTCCTGTTTCGGATAGGGTGTAGTATATGATGACGACGACAGGTGGAAAGTAAGTCAGAATGATTAGGTGCGTGGTCAAGTTTAAGGTTAGAACAGCAACCGGTTCTGTTTGGAGTTTTAGTTGGACATAACATTATCCGATGTGTTCCGTTAGAACTATACAGTGTGATTTAACACGACACGCTCATCGGATAACCAATTTTATCGTTTAGCCCTTCTTTGCGTATAAGTTGGACTTTTAGGTGAAGTGACTACACTACAACATACAATACGATACTAGACCAGAAAAATCTTAAATTCAAGACAAAAAATATTAATAAAAATTCCATGGTGGATCATGCCTCTTTGTGCCACGGACTGAAGCTCTCCATGATGCAGCCTCCGGTATGGTGTTGCCTGTTGAATATATGAGCAATTCAGCATATGATTTAATCCGATGAAATAGAAAAATATTCATGACTGGAACAACGATTAATATAACAAACATGTGATCTATTAAAACCGTAGATAAACAGATCCAATCTATAGCCAATGGTATAAATACAAACTGCAGTAAGATGTCAAAGAGAAAGAACAGAAACACGTACACTGCAGCGGGAGTGGAACCGCTGGCCCCGTTGGCGTTGAGGTTGTCACCCATGTCGTCGATGAAGAGGTTGCCGATGTCGAGAAAGAAATTGTCGTTGGGAAAGAAGTCGCAGCCAGTAGTCGCGCGAGTGCGCTCCCCAAAAACCTGATCGCCTCTCTCCCGTACAAGATCACGAGAGACGGGGTTTCGGAGGCCTACTGTCCCGTCTAGCGGTGTACGCCGGAAGACGGGATGGAGAAGAGTTGGAAAACGGCGGCGCAAGGTTCTGGAACTGGAACGATGACTCGATGAGAGACCATATGTTCGCACAGAGTCGCCTAGGGTTCGCTCAGTCTGTATATATAGTGTGAGTCGGGTAGGACGTGGGCGCAGCCCCACGTTCGAGTCGGTAACAGCCCCACGATAAAAAAGAATCGGAAACGGCTGAGTGATTAACGCGTCCGTTAAATACTAATTAATTGACTCATTATTAATTTTTCCGAACAGCAAAAGATAGCCATCGGCTCGGCTCATTCCCGCAACCCGCAACCCGCAACGCGTCGTGACGAGGCGTGGCGAGGCGGGCGGCGGAGGAGGAGCGCGCGTGTGGCACTCTCTTATTATCTCTCTTTTCTATGCTTATACAAGTGCTAGTAGAGCTCACCTTATAAGTTGGTGCAACTCTCATCCAAGTAGCAGTATGGGACTAAACTTTAGTCCACCACTTGCATGCACGAATGGTTCATGAGAATTTCAGAATTTATTAGGCTATTGGGCCAATGACCCACTAGTAAACACTAGTAAATTCCAACAATGCCATCGCCGATGGCTGCGAGCCTGCTGACCTAGGCGTAGTTGATGGCGATCTCCACGAAATAGGCTTGCGCCCAGCTTTATAAATAAAGCAATAACCACCATATAACATTGCAGACAAACGCAACACCATACAAGCTGGGGCCAACAGCAAACACACGCCCAAAACAGGAAAAAAAAATGGAGACATAGGTTGGAAGACTAAACTAAGGTGACCCGCAACCGTTGCGTCTCTCCGGAAAATTACCACCACGCTCGTAGCACCGAATCGTCGAGTGCCAAGCAGCACCTTCAAGAAGGAAAGCCATTGCTACTACCCGGACCGGCACACCGGTCCTAGGGTTTCCCTCGGCACACAGAGAGAAGTGGATGGAAGGTAGCCACGACGCCCTCCAAGAAGGAAAGATGTCACCCGAAGGCGGCACCGCGTCAGTGTCGGATGAACCGACAAGGATTTCTCCCGAAAATCCTATCCACGACCCCGGTCGATCCATAGCATAAGAGCCCCACAAGGACAAAGCCTCATCATCTCAGACTCGGTTGATGGCGATCTCCACACGCAGGACCCTATTTTTTCGTTGGCACCATCGCATGTCGACCACGATAAGTCCACTGTCACGATTACCAAGGTCTTGTCAGAGGCGAGGAATGTCAAGGCATTGCGCTCGAAAAGATCGACGAGGCTTTGAAGGTGTAAGCACAACATTAACTACTCATATAGAGTTCGAGAAAACTAAGTGCTAGCGAAAGCGGGAAATGGCAATGACAAACCAACAGCTCGCTTTGCATAGCCATGGTTTCTTCAGTCGTGTAGCGATGTCCACATCAGAACCATAAAATTATCTCCTGTGTTTAGATCGAACGACGTGTTTAGATCGGACGACGAGGTTGTTGGAGAGATTTCTCGATGTCATGAATGTTACCAATAGTGATGGTTGTTTTCTGCGGCTACGAGTCACTAATCTTCTTGGCGTGCTTTGTTCTATTTTTTATGCCATTTTTGTGTATTTATTTTTGTTGTCTCTTTTATACTAATATTGTAAAAAAATACATTGGACCAGACCAATGCAGACACATGTATACTACTAGCTCTGCTCCTAATTATAAGCCGTTTTGGTAGCCTAATTGAGCCTACCGAAACTGCTCATTATTAGAAACTATAAATCGGCTTATTATTAAGAACTACAGTACTACTAATACTGGCTAGTGGAGTGCTACCCGTCATGAATGTACACTCACGTCACGGTGCCGTTGGTGCAGGGCGCACGTCTGAGTTCCCGACCGTAAACTAATCAACGGTGAGTGGAGAAGGAGCGTGTAGCACCTGCAGATTGCAGAATACGGCCATAATCAGTCACACCTGTTGCAATCTACTCCAAACTCGATCGAGCTGTTAATCGCAGCATGGCACACGAACGACATAATAACCAACAATATCTTCTCGCTAGCTAGTACTGTCTCCGATCTAGCTAGGGCAGGAGCAGGTTGGTAGGTTGGGTGGGCATTCAGTTCACTCATTCGTTTTTTAGCCCCATCAGCCAGCGGTCGCCTCTGCCGACGGTGGATTTCGATTTGCAGACAAGAAAAACACCACGTTTTCAGGCAAGATAGAGATGCACCTGCTTGACGCGACGCAAGTGGCTCCTCACATGCACGCACCTTTGCCATGCCCACTTGCCCTTTCACTTTAGAAGAAGAAGAATATATGTACAAAGAACGAGGCACGATGACATGTGGGTCCTACGTTTAGTCGGGCCCGCTGCCGTTGGTGCACGACACAATGATGTGGGACGGAACAAATGTGAAAGTGCATCGGAGGTTAGATGGGGAAAAAGGAAGGACCATTCATTCTCGTTACAACTCCACTATCAAACGTCACGTAGAATATCAATATTTCCCTGTTCAATTATCGATCACTCATTGTCAAAAAAAAAAAAATCGATCAATCATGCTTGAATTTTAGAAAGTAGCCGCCTTCTTCCTCGACGACGATATTTCGTCAGGAAGGCACCGCCGCACGGAGATAAGGCTAGCCAGTCGATCACGTACACAGCACTATCGTCCCATAGTTGCCGCTGACTCATCACACATTTCGCCAAGTAATAGAACCCTGCCTATGTTTGGGCTGCGCCGGCCTCGGTTGACTACGGTCGACGCGGCTAAGTTTATTTTAATATTTTAGTTAGGTTTAATTTATGTTGTAGTTTAAACTTGGGAGTATTTGTATAATTAGTTTGATTAAATATTTTGAATTTACAAAAAAAAAACTAAGTGTACATGTCCGTACATGTTTCAGGACGTCGTTGGGCGGATAGCCGTGAACACTTGTCCGCCTTTGCCCTTGGCTTTTCTTTGGGAGAACGTACATTGACTTGCATCTTCGTCTAAACAACAAGAAGCTGCCCTTCTCTTTTCAGAAAATATAATAATTCTGATACCTACATTTGTTGACCGGGAGGAGCCGATCGAGCAGGAAGTGGTTGAACGATTTCAATTCGGTTTGGAATCGCATACTATTCATGTCATCAAGCAAAGCTCCAAAATAGTGGCGACATGGACGTGGATAAGGTCGTCAGCTCAAGTATTCTCGGCTGTCAAAGCAACCTGAGGCCAAAAACGAAAGAAGAAGCGATTTTTGCCAAATAGTGACGTAGGAGGGGAACTGTTTTCCTTCTTTGATCAGCTAGCTTTGAATAGTGACGTGTTTCGGTGTTTGTGCGCAACTGCGTATGGACTTTTCTCACATGAAAACGATTTTCGAAGGTGGTCATTGGGTTAGCTAACCCATCACAAGGAGTCAGTCAATGAGTGCTGTCTGTTCGATATGATCACAAAATCTGGAGTAGAGCAGATTACATAGGTCCAAAGCCCAATTCTTCCGGGACAAAGATGGGGAGGAGGAAAAAAGAAAGAAAAAGCCCTCAGATTCCGAGCTGTTGCAAAATAATTGCGAGGGCAGAGCCTTAGCTAAGCTAACTTTTCCGGATCATTATAGAGAAAGGAAACAAAGGAACATTAAAATAAAACAAATTTGGATATAAAGACTAACAAAAGTTGGAGCTAGCACGCCTACTGCTTAAGAAATTAAAACAGCGGCACCAATATTCTGTAATCTTTTCATATGTACTATTTTCTTAGTTTAATTCAGTTTGTTGGACATGCACTCTGATGAACCTGAGGCCAACAAAACAAAGGGGGGAGATGTGTTAGGAGGAAGGGTCAGTACAGGAGCCAGTTTTGTGGCAGCAACTTGAAACCGAAAGGCTTGGTAGTCCGTACTAACGGTGGAACAAGGTTGGTAACTTCCATTTGGTGGTTGCCATGTGGGTCTACTAGATCTACGTGACGCTTTCCTCAAATGTTACCGGCCATGGCCGTGCAACACAGCTTCGCACATACGGTGCACGTGTGGAAAATTGATACGGCCATGCGGATGATTTAAAAAAAACTAGATGTTTGGTTCTTAGTTTGGTTCTGCGAAAAGGCTTTGCTAAATTGATTTTGTTTTACTCAACTGAGGTGCATTTGCCAACTAGGTAGATGTTTCGTAGAAATGTTCTAATTTTATTTTTCAAAATAATTTATCCTTTCCTAATTGTGTGGCATTGCTTTTTCCCTAGGAAGGTGGTGGCCACGTCGTTGTGCGCCTCTGATGTTGCATCGTTGACTTGTGGATCTCATCAACAACAAGATCTATGCACTGCCGTTACCTCTAGCCATCGTGCCCTCTCCGTGCTCGGTTGCGAGATTTGCCCGTGATTTCTCTTCCTCCTGACCTTGATGTCGTTCTAGAGGATCTTCGGACTCGGTGCGGGAACCATGTCGTTGTCGCCCCAAGTGGCCACGTCCCCCGCGGCGGCGCTGGTGCATGGACCTTGAGTTCGAGTGGATGCGACAGTGAAGATGAAGCATTTCCACCGCGCTCCCACCTCACCTTTCCTGGCCAGATTTGATCAGATTTCAGTAGAAAAATAACTCCTCGGTGGCCGCATTTTTGCCGAGAATTTACCACCTCTAGCCGCTTAATCGGCCAACCAAATCTCTCCCTCGTGCACCCCCCGGCTGTCGGATATGTGCCCTTGTTCAACACATAGCTCTTCTTGCCCCTCCACCTACATGGCCCGACCCGTCGCCGATATCCCGACGTCGTCGTCCTTCACGTGTCTGTGTTGCTGTCGTCTTGGTCTCTGGGGACACCAACGAGGACGTTGTTTCCCTCCCGAGTTACGTGAATATAACGTTTGATACCGACAAGGTATGATATTCTAGGGTTTGCTTGGTTTTGAGTTCATGTGAAATTTAATTGACTTAGACATTTACGTCTACGAATCAACTTGTAAATCTGTTGTTCGGGGCATTAAAAATGGAGTTGAAGTATTGTCTTGATGGCAAAATGTTCTTTTTGGAAGATTTGAATTTTATAATTGATGAAAAGAAAAAGGTCAAAAAAAGCTAGAACTAGCTCAAGAAGCAACATGAAAGATGGAGTAAGCCATGAAGAAAATTCAAGAAGATAGAAGATGATAAGAACATGGTAGAAGAAGAGAACTGAAAAAAGAGAAGATGCAATTAGAGTTGCATATACACGATATCGTTCATTATCACAAAACCAAGAGGGTTGTATCTAAGTTGAAGATGAACAAGATCAAAAGATATGCACTCAAGAAAGAAACTGACGTACAATATGCATTTAGGATTTATTATCTTACTCGTGATTATAATTGCCATGTTTGGAGTAGTTTGATGGAGTAGATCGTATGTTGTATGTAGTACAAACCATAGAGTTTTTTTGTAATGAGGAATTACCCTGGCCTCTACATCGAAAAGATGCATACATGATTGATTGATTTAATTTATTTACCAAAGAGTAGCAAAAAGGGTTACAACAATCATAAAGACCTACAGCCGCCAAATAAGGTGCCAACACACCACCAACTAGCACAATAATAGATGAATCAATCGGGGCCTTATGCCCCGACCACATCCATCTCTAGCTCCCCAACTAGATCAACATCATCAATGTGGTATATACAAGACCGCTCCACTACTGAAACCACCACTACTGAAACCACCACTGGTCCCACACCTCCAAGAATTATTCCCCAAGAGGGGAATAGGAGTGCCGCCATCATCTGCTCGACGGATCAAGGGTATCCCTTTGGAGGTAGCGGATGGAGGTGGGAGCTTCAACTTAGCGATGCCTTCAGGAAGGAGACACCGCACAAGACATTGCCATCACCGGCTGAGAGCATGGTTTACACCTGGATCTGCTCCACATATCTCCATCTAGCATCGCATGCATCAGATCGACCACCTTCACAGGCCTCGTCACCGGCTAGGACGAACCCGATCTAGAGGCAACCTCCACGATCAGTCTCACCGGAGCCGCAACGGTCGGAGGAAAGACGGGAACACATGACGAGGGGTCGCCCCGCCGCCAGGCAAAACCACAATCCGGGGAAACGAGAGTCTCCACCGTACCGCCATGGGAGTCGCCTGGGAACCGAGTGCCCTAGCGCCATTGTCCTTGGGGCCGACCCGAGAATTTTTGGAGGGCGCCCTCTAGCAGCGGCGAGCCTAGAGAAGAGGGAGGAGAAAACGTTTGTGTTCAATTTTCAAGGGTAAAGATTCGATCTCCTTCTCGCTACTTGCATCTAGTAGATCTAGATCCTTAGGGTTTCTTCCGCTTGTTACGTAGGAATTTTTTTGTTTTCCATGCAATGACCCCTTCACCGGCCCGGCTGTCGGGCCGCAGAAATTGGGCCCGAGCCCGTCAAAGCCTGAAAAAGCCCGACTGGCCCGGCCTGATAGTAGGTAAAAATCTGTTTTTCTTAAGCCCGAGCCCGGCCCGGCCCGACCATCGGGCCCGAAATACAGGCCCGAGCCCGACCCGATGGCACAGCTGGGCCGGGCCTGGACGGGCTTTTTCGGTCCGGGTCGGGCCAGGCTGCCCATGGGCAGCACTATCGACAATGACTCATGAGCAAAGCCACTGAACCGGAAGTGCATCTGGCCACCTGACAGGCCTTTCGGCTAAGCCATACCGGGTACCCGACAGGTGGGGACCTGATAAGTATGTCCACGTCAGTCGTACCTTTCTATATCTTGTGGTCATTTGTTCAAATTTCTAATCCGCAATTTGTCAACTAATTTTATTTTTGCGTCTAGTGTCCGTAGCATAAATAGCTAATAAAATACTGTCTATTAAATTTATTTTTTCACCTAGTACCAGTAGCATAAATAGCTAATACGGATGGCATAATGGAAAGACTGTATCTTTCTAAATCTCATGGTTGTTTGTTCGAATCCATAATCCACAATTTTTCGGCGTTCCGGGTTATTCCGGGTTGGACATTGGCGGCGCCTAGTGTCGCTCTCCTCCTTGAGGGCAATGTGTGGGAGTTGGACTTGGCTTGGAGACCAGTGACAGGAGGTGGTGCGGCGTGGTATCTACCGCGTCCACAACGGCGGGTCTCGGCGGCATGGCGCAGCGGAGTCTCGGTGGCAGATGCGTTTTGATGGACGGTGGCGATGTCTGGCTTCATGGTGGTGGCGTCGATGGCAAGCCTAACAAGATAATACTTTGATCTCTTCTGAAGATGGGTTGGAGGAAGACGGCGGCAGCGACTTCTGAGTGTGCGCATGCGGTGTGCGCTGAGTATCTGCTGGACCGGTTTGTGCTCTCGGCTCGCTATTGGGCAGCTAGGTGGATGCCTCGGATTTTTAGATGATGTGCGAGGTCAGGGCACTTGGCTTCGATTAGTCCACCCCCTTCAACATATTTGTAGGTGTAGCGAGTTTTCGCCTGGACGGTGGCTTCCGGTTGATTAATGTATTTCCTTATAAGGTTTTGGTGATTTCTTGTTTTCCCTTTTTTATTAATAAAAAAGTTCTGTGCATCGTGATGCAGAAGCTGTGGGTTATCCTTCATTTCGAAAAAAAATCCGCAATTTTATTTCCTAGTCTAGTAATTTTATTTTTCCGTCTAGTGCCATTAGCATAAATAGCTAAAAGAAAATATTGTCTAGTAATTTAATTTTTCGCCTAGTGTCAGTGACATAAATAGCAAAAAAAATCACGTCTATTACCAGTAGCATAAACGGCTAAAAATAATAATACGCGTTGTAGGAGTTCGAACTTGCAACCAATCTACAAGATGAAGATCCTATACATTTGAGATAACGGCTGCTGGTATAGATTATCGGAAGTGCTTCAACGTGGCTACATCTGACGCTCTTGTTCCATCCTCAGCTGGGACACCCAAGCGAATCATGTCTGATGCATGTGAGGCTAGGTGTCGTACGAAAATCGTACGCAAAACGTCGTATGCTTCTACTCCCTCCGTTCCATAATATAAGATGTTTTAGGTGTTTCAAATGTTATCTAGATTCGGATTAAAAGGAATGGAAAGAGAGTGAACATATAAACTAAAACATGTCTAGATACATGTGGTCTAAATGTAAATGTGGAAAAAGCCTAAAACATCTTATATTGTGGAACGGAGGGAGTACATATCATTAGTCCGTTGGGTGAAACGCCACTAATCATGGCGTTTAAGCCTACGTAGAAACGCCAAAGGCAATGCCGTTGGAACTGGTCTGCAAACGTCAGCATGTTTGGCGGTCTAGAAAAAAGTTAAATTGTGCTAAACTTTTGAATATGGTTTATTTAGCGTTTAACTTTGGACCTAAGAGCATCTCCACGGGAGGCCCTAAATTGTGTCCGGCACATCTCCATTGGAGGCCCAATTGGAGGGTGCCGGACACTTATCCGGCGCTTGTTTTTTCCCCTCCCACACCGGCACCCCCTAAACGGCCGGATCCAAACTCAATTAGAAAAAACAAACGATTCCAATTTCATTCAAATTTTGTTATATATTACAATATTTGAACGAAATTAAACTAAAACTAAACCTAAATCTACTCCGACTCGGCGGACCAGTCGAAGCTGTCGCCGCTGTCATCGAGGAGGATGAGGTGGAGGAGGAATTGGTGTGGGAGGTGGATGCGCCGTCCTGATGCGCCCGGGAGGTGGACGCGCCGTCGTGATGCGTCCGGAAGGTGGAGGCCGAGGCGGCCATCTGCGCCGAGCGCTCCACGGTCTCCAGGAAGCCGGGTGAGTCCCGCTCGATCTCGCTGACCGACGCCACCAGAGCTAAGCTGAGGCCGGGGATGTCGCCGTCGTGCACCTCGTCGTGTAGCGTGGGTGGCACCTCGTACCCCGCCGGAAGCACCGGGGGCTTCACGTCCTCCGGCTCCTCCTTGACCTGCCGCATCGGGACGTCATTGCAGCGGCACAGGCGGAAACTCCGGCGTGGTGGCGACCGGCGATTCTGCACATCGCGTATCACCACGCCGCCGCCTCTACGCCCTCCTCCTCCTCTGTCGCCGCTGCTCCTACCGCTGCCGCAGGAGCAGAGGGAGAAGCAACCGACGCATCGCTGATGCTTCGGTGGAGGCGGCGGCGGCGGCGGTGCTGGTAGTTGTTCATGGTGGCGGCGGTGGGAGAGGTGTGGAGATGGTGGCGGGGGTGGGAGATGTGTGTCGATGGTGAGGGTGGTACCGCCGGGCACGCTCCTCTTATACACCGAGGTATAATGGCAAGCGGCGGCGGGGCGCCCGACAGGAGAAACTATGTTGGCCGCTGGGCAGACCGCGGTGTCGGCGCGTGGACTAGCGCTTTGGTTTCCCGACGTGTTAATGCGACGCGTGGCAGGCCTGTCGCGTCGCCTGCCTCCGCCGCATCGCGTCGCTTGGGAAACCGGCAACATTACGCCGCTCATTAAGCCGGGGAAGAACCGTTTCGTGTGTATGACGGGTGGGCCATATCTGTCGGAGGCTCGGGCCGAACAATGTCCGGCACCGCGAAGGCAGCCCCCAAAATTGGACGCCCTGTTCGTGGTGCTGAACAAATTTTAAACCGGACAAATACTTTACGCCCCGGTGTAATCTGTTTTTCTATCCGACGGTTAAAAAAAAGCTTTACGCCCCGATGCTGTAAGGTCAGTTCCGTTGATCCGGCATGCGGCTGGCGGCAATGCCGCGTTCACCGTCTGTACTGTACGGTCCTGCAACCAGCTGCACCCGCCGGCAATTCCTTTCTCCATTCAATTCTCTGCCCGACTGCCCGCCTCAGCAAGGCTGCCTGCAAGTCCCAACCAGCAGTACCATCATCAAGTCAAAGGCGCGATTGAGCCGCCATGTAGCCCTTCAGACAGAATATGTACTACGTTCAGCGAGTTGTCGATCACTTCAAATTTTAGTTCAAGGCAGCACAGCACAGCACAGCACGCACCAGTTGTTTTGGGGAAGAGAGGCACGCTTGAGAAGAGGACGCAAGCAGAGAGAGTGTCGTAGTCCAAGTGGTTACTTAACTATCTATCTAGGCGGCGTCCTTGCTTTGACCCGCGTCGCGTGGAAACGTGACGTCTTGGAGGCAGACAGACACAGACAGGGGTCCCCGGGCCGGATGCGTGCGTGACCCCGAAGCGAAACCATCGATCGATCGATCCCGCCATGGCCACCCGTTGCGTTGCTTGCCGACACGCACCTCCCACCCCGAGACGGGGCGCAGGCGAAGCAGTGTGTGTGTGTGCGCGCACAAGAGCTGGCGTGCGTATTTTATCATGTGTGAGATCGAGATGGATTCCTGTGATCTGAGAATCAACAGGGGTCGCCGCGAAAACATATATAAGTATATAGCGGTTGCTATAGTGGGTTGGACGAGGTCAAGGCCAGTTGAGTTGATGCGGCCAGTACCAGCCAGGTTGGAGACGACGAGACGGGACCACTTGCCCATTCTTCCGCTCATACATACGTATACGTATATGTGCCGAAGAAGCTCGTACAAATGGTTTGCTGGCTACGTGCTTATATACCTCTTACGTATATACTACTCCTTGCTTATATACATTCTCTCTCCGTTCCGAATTAGTTGACGCGAATTTGTCTAGATACGGATGGATGTATCTACAAACTAAAACACGTCTAAATATACAAATCCGCGTTATCGACCCATTGGGGGTACCGGATACGAAAAATGGCCACAACGATACCCCCCGAAGCTCCGGCCCCGCACCTCCGTACGGGCCTTTCTACCTGGGGCCTGCCCGGGGGTGCTGGACAACACTAGTCACGTCGTGACGGTTAATGATGGAGCAGCCTTCTCAGACGGCGCTGCTAGGCCAACACGGCAGAGCCGACATTAAACCGGCACGTCGCCTCACCACCACCCGTCGTCGGTTCCCACGCGTGCCACCATTTTTCCGCCTTGCTTTCCCGCCGAGTCAGTCGGCTATAAAGAAGCCCTGCCGTGCTCACGTCTCGTCGTAGACAACACAACTCACGCCGCAACCTAGCCGTCTCCTGGGCCACCCTCAACCAGGCCGCGCGCCGTCGTTTCCCGACGGGGGACCAAAATCCTCCGCGGACTGACGACGAGCAGAACGTGAAGGGCGAGGAGAGTCACATCGAGTGGCCGGATGAGGATGCGATGGAGGAGCCGGAGCCGGAACAGCTGCCGGAATAAATGCTGTGGTCGGAGCAATACGCGTCGTACAACTCCTTCGTCACCGCACGCGAGGAGAATGGGCGCCGTCAGTTCAACTCCTTCCTCATGGACACGAACGACGTGGCGGAGTCGCGCGCCATGGAGTTGTCGCACCAGGCGACGATGGAGGTGGAGCATGCCTACTCCCTTTTTCGAAGCCCAGCGGCAGACCCAAGGAGGTGAACGCCGAGAGGATGGCCTCTGGCAATGCTCGCGAGGCTTTCCGATTCGACACGACGGACGCTCACCGTGTGCAAGCCGCCTTTCGCCGGGCCGGCGAAGTACATGAGCTGGAGAGGAGGCACCGAAGGTCCGCGACGCGGGATGCGACGGAGTTCACGACGGTGGTGGTGGAGAGGGAGAGGTAGCCGGAGCAGGAGGGGCAGCTCCATGTTGCACAAAGCTTGGGACGCCAACGGAGGTGCCTGCACGCGCAACGAAGCAGCGGAGATGCACCGGCTGATGGTGCACAGGAGGTCGGAGAAGCGCTGGCTCGCGCATGTGGTATGCATCAACGAGCCTGCCTCCCCCTCTTTCGCCGGGCCGGGGGCTAACGTCGACGAGGCTGGCCCTAGCGAGCCACCTCGTCCGGTGTAGATTAGTTGTAGTTCAAGTTTAGATTCATTGTACTTTAAATTTAGATAAGTTGTAGTATAAATTTCTGTTATAATTTCAATGAAATGTATCACGTTGCAATGACAGTCGTGTCTTTGATAAATGCTGATCAAATAGAAAAAACTTAAAAGGTTCGGTTTGGAAGTGCCGGTGTGAGACATCAAAAAAAAAAAAATGCCAGACACTAATCCAACACCTCAAAACGGACATAAATTAGGGGTGTAAATTGGTAAACGTACATAAATTAGGGGTGTAAATTGGAGATGCCGCTGTAGATGCGCTGATTCAGGACAGAGGGAGTACTTGTCACGTTTATTCACAGCCCACAAGGCCACAAGTTTCGGATCCTACTCTCACCTAAACACGTCTATTTCAAAACAGCGCTAGTAGCACTTGTGGAGGAGGAGGAGTAGTACGATTTTTCAAGGAGGAAACATGGCCCCACATCGATAAATATATGCAGCGGCCAAGGGGTACATCGATAATCATAACCACTCACTTGCTGGGGATTACTACTGGACGGATGTCCGTTGCATTGCATTCCCGTGCTGCCGATGCCATCGCCATGGTGCGCGCGAGCCTCCACATTTTTTTACGCTTGTTGTGGATACCACCGCGGCGCCATTGTCTCGTGCTAGCTCCTTTACTCCCTTTGTGGTGGGTACAGTGGTAGTACGATACGAGTAGCTAGCCAACAGCGGAGTGAGAGTTGTTGGCTGCCCAGCTCCTTCCTCCCCATTCCCTCTCTTCTCTCTCCAAAGCTTTTTTTCCCCCATTCCCCTCTCCTGCCTGCTCTCGCTCTGCCCTGTAGTGCGTCTACGACGTCTGCGTCTCGGTGCGGCGGCAAATGCGAAAGCTGCCAACTTTGCGTTCGGTGTGTTGTTGTTCCTTCTTCACCTAGCTCTTATCTTCTTGCCTCTTATAAATCCTTCTTTCCTCTGCGCGGCGGCGGCGGCAGCTCGTCCTTTCTCGATCTGCAGCTCTGCTCCGATCGGTCGCTAGATTCAGATTTGCTGCTGCTGCCTGTGTTTATATGTATGCTTACTTCCTGGTTCCTTTTCAAGCTCCTCTGAGGCACTAGTTTAATCTGCAACTATTGGTTCATGGCAGGTATGCAGGAGCTAGACAGGATTAATCAACAATCGTACACGGAGAGCACCGGGCACACTTCTTCTAGTGCAGGAGAAGGATACGTTACATAGCCTCTCGTGGAGCTACGGATCTTGGGGGGCGAAGGCCATGCCGGAGTCCTGGAAACCTGCTGCTGAGGAGAATGCCTTGTCGCCTTCGCCTGCTTCTGCCGGCACGTCTGGCGCGTCGAGCTCGGGAACGGGCAATGGGAAGAAGAAGACGCCGGGCGGCTCCACCATGTCCCGGGTGCCCTTCCACAGGCTCTTCGCCTTCGCGGACAGGACCGACGCCGCGCTGATGCTGCTCGGGGCGCTCGGCGCCGTCGCCAACGGCGCGGCGATGCCGTTCATGACCGTGCTCTTCGGCAACCTCATCGACGCCTTCGGAGGCGCGCTCACCATCCACCAAGTCGTTAACCGGGTCTCCATGGTGTCGCTCGATTTCATCTATCTCGCCTTCGGCTCCGCCCTCGCGTCCTTCGTCCGTAAGTACCCCCCATGTCTAATAATAACAAAACAAGTCACCCACTCTGAACAAACAAAGTCTCGAGATGCTGTTCGTCTTCCCGCAAATTATTTTTTTTTTCGATAGAGATTCCCACAAATTAATGGTGTTGTTTTTCTGTCTGGGCAGAGGTGACCTGCTGGATGATCACCGGAGAGCGGCAGGCGGCGCGGATACGGAACCTGTACCTGAAGACCATCCTGAGGCAGGAGATCGCCTTCTTCGATCAGTACACCAGCACCGGCGAGGTCGTGGGGAGGATGTCCGGCGACACCGTGCTGATCCAAGATGCCATGGGTGAAAAGGTCACACTCACAGCACACAGCTCATCACAACCACCACGAGGCACTGACACTTAAAGTGGATCGTCTCTCAGGCTTTGTGCTTTGATGAAGCTGTAGTAACACTTCCCTGTCCTGTACTGCAGGTTGGAAAGTTCATCCAGCTGGTGGTGACATTCTTCGGAGGCTTCATCGTTGCCTTCGCGCAAGGCTGGCTCCTCACCCTCGTCATGATGGCGACCATTCCCCCGCTCGTCATGGCAGGGGCGGTCATGTCCAACGTCGTCGCGAAGATGGCGTCCCTCGGGCAGGCGGCTTACGCCGAGTCATCGGTGGTGGTGGAGCAAACTATCGGGTCTATCAGAACTGTAAGCACACAAGGAAATAACACACAAATTTTGTGTCACACAGTCGAAATGCCCACTAAAGATAGCATGGATGTATGCTGCAGGTTGCATCTTTCACTGGGGAGAAGCGGGCAGTGGAGAGGTACAACAATTCACTGAAAAGTGCCTACAAATCAGGTATCCGGGAGGGCCTCGCTGCGGGGCTTGGCATGGGCACGGTCATGCTGCTCCTGTTCTGTGGCTACTCTTTGGGGATATGGTACGGAGCCAAGCTGATCCTGGAGAAGGGCTATACAGGGGCTAAGGTCATGAATGTGATCTTTGCAGTTCTAACCGGTTCCCTGTAAGTTCTTCATATATTTCTAGATGCATATGTTTTCAGTAACCTTTATGCTACACTCTTCGAATAGATTAAACCCACCGCTTCAAGAGCAATAGCTCTGTTCTGCAATGCTAACAAGATCATCGACCATGGTTTCTACTTTATTTGCCAGTTTTCCGGTTTAATGCTTGCTTGGGAACTTAAAAATTTCTTTTCGTCGCTCGTTTTTAGAGACTGATGCCTAAGAATCTCAAATTATCATCTAATCTCTCCAAAATTTCTGCACTTTCTAATGTTTTGTCCTCACATCTGAATTTTCTCTTTCCTGTGTTCCGAACATTGCTCTTGATAGGTCCTGCCGTCAAGTATTTTCTTTGTTCCTGGCCATTTACCTTTTTGCGGGGGCCATTTACCTAAACTACCATGAGTTGGTAGTTGGAGAATAATGAAGCTGACTATGTAGAATATTTACACCATTCATCTCATCTGCACTTCCAAATTCCCACTGGGGAGCTAAGAGAGGTTGTAACAGATAAAGTGACCTGTTTATGATGATTTGGACCTGTTAGGTCACAGTTTCACGTAAATAAGAATATAAGATATGTTACATGCCTCTTTTTCTGACAATGATAGCGTATTATTGTGGTGGGCCGTGAGCGAATGGCTTAACGGAATTTGGACGTTTGACTGGTTCATTAGCAAGTGTTCTGTGTTCCCACTCAGCAGACTCTTGTCCCTTTGGTTTCAAGTTTCGTGGTACAATAGTACCTAACTCCCAACAGCAAGTTCAGCAGACACCAAAAGGCTTTTATGTTCAACAGATGAATAGAGTTGCTATGTCCATATAACTTTCAGCCTCAACTGATAACAAACCTTTATACACTTTGGCATGATTCTTCACATAAGTCACATATATTAGAAAATTGATACATTCATTAAACGGTAATCGTGTATATTTCACCCCCATTTTGCACCATTGTCTATGATACATTGTTTTTAAGTTAAACTAATTATGCAAAGCAATGATCCTGATCCTGATAGTTCATTTTCATGTTTAACAGAGCTCTAGGTCAGGCATCACCAAGCATTAAGGCATTTGCAGGTGGGCAGGCTGCTGCGTACAAGATGTTTGAAACAATAAGCAGGACACCAGAGATTGATACGTACAGCACCTCAGGAAGGAAACTGGATGACATTCGAGGGGATGTTGAGTTTAGGGATGTTTATTTCTCCTATCCAACAAGGCCTGATGAGAAAATATTCAGAGGTTTCTCCCTCACCATACCTAGTGGCGCAACAGTTGCTTTGGTTGGGCAGAGCGGAAGTGGTAAATCAACGGTTATCAGCCTTATCGAACGGTTTTACGACCCTGATCTTGGTGACGTTCTAATAGATGGTGTAAATCTCAAAGAGTTCCAGCTTAGATGGATCAGAAGTAAAATCGGGCTTGTTAGCCAGGAACCAGTCCTTTTCGCTGCTAGCATAAAGGAAAACATAGCGTATGGCAAAGACAATGCTACAGATCAAGAAATCAGAGCTGCATCCGAGCTTGCTAACGCCTCCAAATTCATAGATAAAATGCCTCAGGTCCGATGGATTTTCTGAAAGAAAGGTTTACATTTTTCAGTAGTCACGTTGTAGGACATTGTATACTGATGTTTTTGTGGTAATATGTGACAGGGTTTGGACACGTCGGTTGGTGAGCATGGCACACAGCTTTCTGGTGGGCAGAAACAAAGAATTGCCATTGCAAGAGCAATTCTGAAAGATCCAAGAATCTTACTATTGGACGAAGCTACAAGCGCTCTGGACGCTGAATCTGAAAGGATTGTGCAGGAGGCTCTTGATAGGATAATGACAAACAGGACGACCGTCATAGTTGCACACCGTTTGAGTACTGTTAGAAATGCGGATACTATCGCTGTCATTCATCAAGGTTCACTTGTTGAAAAGGGTATGTTAGTCAAATATTAGCGATAAAAATATCATTTGTCAGTCTTTGGCTGATATATTGCATCTTTTATTAAACATTTGACCTTTGGACCAGGTCCACACCATGAACTTCTAAAGGATCCATCGGGAGCTTATAGCCAGTTGATACGTCTACAGGAAACAAGCCGTCAGGATAAGACAGATCGAAAAGGAGATTCTGGAGTTCGATCAGGCAAACAAGTGTCATCGAATCAGTCAGCTAGCCGGAGGTCATCTCATGACAACAGCAGCCACCATTCATTTTCCGTACCATTCGGTATGGCTCTCGGGATCGATATCCAGGATGGTTCATCCAAGAAAATAGGTGATGAAATGCCACAGGAAGTACCTCTCAGCCGCCTTGCATCTCTGAACAAGCCAGAGATCCCAGTGCTCGTCCTAGGTTCCATTGCCTCAGTCATTAGTGGAGTGATCTTCCCAATCTTTGCTATCCTCCTGTCAAATGTAATCAAAGCATTCTATGAGCCCCCGCATCAGCTAAGAAAGGATTCACAGTTCTGGTCATCCATGTTCTTGGTGTTTGGTGCAGTGTACTTCTTGTCACTTCCTGTCAGTTCATACCTTTTTTCTATAGCTGGGTGCAGATTGATCCGAAGGATCAGACTGATGACATTTGAGAAGGTGGTAAATATGGAAATTGAATGGTTTGATCATACAGAGAATTCAAGTGGAGCAATTGGTGCAAGGCTATCAGCTGATGCAGCAAAAGTCAGGGGACTTGTGGGTGATGCTCTTCAGTTGGTTGTCCAAAACTCTGCAACCTTGGTTGCTGGTTTAGTCATCGCCTTTGTATCAAACTGGGAGTTGTCACTCATCATCTTAGCATTAATACCACTCATTGGCCTAAATGGATGGATCCAGATGAAGTTCATTCAGGGTTTCAGCGCAGATGCAAAGGTTTGTCCAGTTCCTCTGAAGTGTCCCTTTCTTGTGATTGTTTATTAGCCATATAAATCTCCATCTTGTTACTTGTTTATGCAGATGATGTACGAAGAAGCAAGTCAAGTGGCAAATGATGCAGTGAGCAGTATAAGAACAGTAGCCTCATTCTCCGCTGAAGAAAAGGTGATGGAATTGTACAAGAAAAAATGTGAGGCCCCACTAAGAACAGGAATCAGAACAGGGATTATAAGTGGAATCGGTTTTGGTGTTTCCTTTTTCTTGCTCTTTGGTGTATATGCAGCTAGCTTTTATGCTGGTGCTCGGATGGTCGAGGAAGGGAAGACAACTTTTCCTAAAGTTTTCAGGGTAAGTACTCTGGCAATTCTGGTACAATGTTAAAATGTGTTTCTCCATGTATGCAAAATTAGTGCAAATAAGCATTGCATTGAATAAGTTGCAGTTTTCACATAAGGAGCTCTAATAATTTGGCCAATTAAATGCAGGTTTTTCTTGCTCTTGCTATGGCTGCAATTGGTGTGTCCCAATCAAGCACACTTACATCAGACTCCTCCAAAGCAAAATCAGCTGTATCTTCTATATTTGCAATTGTGGACCGTAAGTCTAGGATAGATGCAAGTGAGGATGCAGGGGTGACTGTTGAGACACTACGGGGCAATATCGAGTTCCAGCATATTAGCTTCAGATATCCTACAAGGCCAGATGTTGAGATATTCCGGGACCTATGTTTAACTATTCATTCTGGAAAAGTAAGTGACCTTCCTAACATGTGAGAATCTATTTAAGTTTCTAGTGTTTACAGTTACTAAGGCCAACAAATCTGAATTATTTTTCTATCAGACTGTTGCACTCGTTGGAGAGAGTGGTAGTGGCAAATCAACAGCCATTGCATTGCTTCAGAGGTTTTATGATCCTGACGTAGGCCATATACTCCTAGATGGTGTGGACATACAGAAGTTTCAGCTAAGGTGGCTTAGGCAACAAATGGGGCTGGTGAGTCAAGAACCTGCTCTGTTCAACGAGACAATACGAGCAAACATTGCT
Source organism: Puccinellia tenuiflora (assembly GCA_012064385.1). NCBI lineage: Eukaryota > Viridiplantae > Streptophyta > Magnoliopsida > Poales > Poaceae > Puccinellia > Puccinellia tenuiflora. Next base: position 1,036,358 of record QRDG01001778.1, on the reverse strand, counting down.
TATGGGAAGGAGGGGCAAGCAACAGAATCGGAGATCATAGCTGCTGCAGAACTGGCGAATGCTCACAAGTTCATTAGTTCTTCACTCCAGGTTAGACTTTTGCCCCTTCACTTACCCAAGTTAGGAAGTGCTATACAAGTACGTACCAAAAACAGTTGCTGAAATAAGTGTACAATACCTGAAAACAATTGTAGGGGTATGACACAATGGTTGGAGAGCGTGGAGCTCAATTGTCCGGAGGGCAAAAACAGCGTGTTGCGATCGCTCGTGCCATCGTAAAGGACCCTAAAATCCTTCTTCTGGATGAAGCAACCAGTGCACTGGATGCAGAATCTGAACGGGTGGTTCAGGATGCGCTGGACAGAGTGATGGTGAACCGAACAACAGTGATCGTGGCACACCGTTTATCTACAATACAAAATGCAGATGTAATCGCGGTTGTGAAGAATGGTGTGATCATCGAGAAGGGAAAGCACGAAACCTTGATCAACATCAAGGATGGCGCATACGCGTCGCTCGTCGCCCTTCATTCAGCAGCCTCTTCATAGCACGAGTCCTGAAAACGTATGCTGAAGTTATGTGAACAAAACTGGCAGAATCAGTGTAGAAGGCCAGGTGCTAGCGTTTGTTCCTCTTTTGATAACACATATAACTGCTTATGCGTAAGCGGGAGAGATTAAACAAATAGCAAGGACCAAATGTAAATGCAACAAGTTGGTCCTTAGCATGTATGTTTAATTCACATATACTTATATGAGTAGCATGGAATATGAAAACTAAATAGATGATGATTATGACGAACTTTTATGGTCTTTTTCATCTCGATGTTGCAGATGTTGGCGGTCTGATACAAAATAATTGACTTCCGGGACAAACTTCATTTAGTTCTGATATGCTACTCCGATACTCTCTGATCGTTCAAGATAGTGCAGATATTACCTCAAAAAAAAAAAAAGATAGTGCAGATATTCTTTGTGAGACTTGACAGATACCTTCTCTGGGGGGACAGTAGAATCATTGGATGAATCTAGGCAACGGAAAAGAAGAAAAGATCTATCGACGCGGACGGCGGACTGCACCAAGAGATCTCACCGGAGATGATGGCGATGGACAGTATCCGCCACTCCGGAAAGCACGCGGAAGACCAGCCGGCCTAGAGCGGCTCCTCATCGCCGGTGGTGGCTCAGGTTCGCCGTCTTGCCGAACAATAGCAGGAGCACAGGCTGACGTAGCGGAGGCGACGAACCATCGTCTCCTTCCCCTGTGGGTTAGCATGTCTCTTCGTAGCTGCTTGTGGTGCCAAGAAGCGTTGACATTTGGTGGCTTTGCTTGTTCTCACGTTGATGGAGGAGGATTAGTTTTTGACTTGTTGTGGAGGGATTCGGTGGGGGTGGCTTTGCCTAGAGTCTACTATACTCAAATCATCGACCTTCCCGACGTCATTGCAGCATCTCTAGAACGACAAAATTGATCTATACTATGTCCGCTTATTTGATTCTCGAAACTATTACGAAATCTCTTGAAAAAATATTTCGACCACTCAGAATAGGTGACTCTTTCTCGTGTTCTAGACCATCAACTTGTTCAACTAACTGAAATAGATCTAAGCGTTTTACCCTATAGATTCGATAACGAGTGGACATGATCTGAAACAACTCCGATTAAGAATTGGGGTGGTAAAAGCTCCGGCTTTACCAACAGAAGGATCCCCCCCCCCCCCCCCCCCCGCCCCCGCGTCGCCCTCCTCTGGGCGACCCGGGGGAAAACCCTAACTGCCGCCGCCGGTAGCCCTCCCCAGACTCCCTCTGCCGCGCTGCCACCGGAGGGGAGGCCGGAAAAGCCGCGCGCACCCCAAGGAAGGTGGCGGCGGGCGTTGTTCTCTCCAGGCGAAGCTCTCCCGTGGAGGTTCTGGAGGCGCGTGGTGGCGGCGGTTGCCGGCTTCGGGCGCGGCGACGTGGGAGGATGCTGGCGACGCGGAGGTGCGGCGGTGCCGCCGACTGCTGGGGGCTCGAGGCGGGGCGTGGTCGGGCCGGATCTGGGCTGCGCGGCCCGGCCCTGCGAGTAGTCGGGCTGGCGCCGGCGTGGGGCGTGCGGCCAGCACAGGGGGCTTAGGCGCGGGTGGAGCACGGAGGTGTGGCCGTGCGGTCCGCTTGGAAAGCTGGGGCAGCGGCCCCAGGCCCTGGAAGATGGTGCGGTGGCGGCCACCGTGGCAGGAGGCGCCACGGTTGGGTCCGGCGTGCGACGGCGAGAACCACAGCGTCCCTCTGCACGTCTTGCTGCTCCCGGCGCTTTGCGGCAGGGGAAAGCTCCGGGCGAAAGCCTTGCATCGACTCCGGTCGGTGCCGATGACGGCGGCGCCTTCGGGCGTCGTTCCCTTCTTGTTTGCGTCATCGTGAAGCTCTGATCCCGTTCGACGTGGGTGGTTTCAAGATCTCCGGATGAAAATCTAAGCTCCCTCGGAGCGGGCGACGGTGACGGACACGTCACTTCCTTGTTGAAGGCGTCGCTTAGGAGCTCTTGGTCCTCACGGTGCGTCTGATTCGCGGCGGCTGGGCTGGATGACTCTATGGTCGGGGGAGGCGGATGCCGGGGTGGCGACTCCGGATGGTGGTGGTACGTCGAGGCTGCGGCCTCGGTCCCCTCTACAGCGATGGTCCCAGGGGGCAGGGCCTTTGCCTAGTGAGGTTTTGGGTGGCGACTTGGTGCTGCGAGGGCAGCAGGTTTGTCGACTCGCCTGGTTCGGCTCCGGGCAATGTGGAGCTTGATCTGGTTGCTATGCCGGGGCGGCGGCCCCTGATTTGGTGTGACGTTGAGGTCTGCGGGTGGTCGTCTTTAGCGAGGGTAGCATGGGCTACGAGGCGGCTGGGTGGTGCAGCGTTGTGACTCGTGTGCGGCTTTGGTGCCGAGTGGTGTAAGTCGGGGCCGGTGGCCCCGGGTTGGTGGTGTGTTTTGTGGCGTCCGGTGGGCTTGTGTCATGGGGGCGACGGTCCCCTCGCTTGTTGCGGTTTTTCGGCCGTGTTTTCCTTATAAACTTGACATTTGTATGATTTTTGGGCCCGATTTTCCTTATAAACTGGGTCAATTCTATTCTTCTATACGAATTGCATGAACGCCCTGCCCTCTTCGAGAGGTTTCTCGAAAAAAACTCCGATTAATAACTAGTGGAGTACGCTCATATTGATTCCCACTGTTATACGAATGATTTTGAGAGAAACTTTTAGTTTTTATACACGGTTCACATTGCTTAGCGATACTAAATATAACCGAGGTGAAATGTTCTTATATATATGTGAAGCAACTCTTGACCAGTATATCATGTTATCCTTGTTACCGGTTTGTATCGATTTACTTCTTCATGTATTCCGATATCTCAACGATTTACATTATGTGTCTATCCATACTATTATGGATACCATTGTATCGAGGGGACACTGGTTGTATCTCTCCATTGATGGAGGAGCAATTCCCAGTCTTACATCATTAAGTTCAATACACGTTCTACGAGCTATCCAGCGTATCACTACCGGAAACAGCATCTTTGCCGTGAGGCCAGAAAACACGGCAAAGGGGTTTCGGGACACGGCAAAGGCTTTGCCGTGAACACTCGCACGGCAAAGCCCACACGGCATAATACGCGTCGGCAAAGAACTTTGCCATGCGCTTTGCCAAAACAATCACGGCAAAGACTTTGCCGTGTGCCTTCCTTACTCGACGGCACAATGAATGTGTCAGAAGATGTCAGAGGATGGTCAAACGGCGACCATTTCTTTGCCGTGAGTGTCGCCCCAGACGCACGGCATAGTTCACCGGGTTTGCCGTGCGTATCAGCCCAGACGCACGGCAAAGTTTAAAACGTTGCCGTGAGTGTCACCCTGGCCGCACGGCGAAGTTTGAATCTTTGCCGTGATCCGCGGCCGCAGACCCACGTCTTCGTCTTTGCCGTGATCCTTCACCGAAGACCCACGGCACATCACCGTTGTCGAGGATGCCTTCCTCGGCTCTTTGCCGTGTGCCTGCACTAAACCCACACGGCATATTGACCATATGGTCCACAGCAAACATGCCAGGAGCACAGGTGGCCGCCACGTGTGGGCTTTGCCGTGTGCAGGTCCACGGCACAGGCCTTTGCCGTGTTCCTTGTCACGGCAAAGTGACCATAATGTCACAGATTTTTGCTGTTTTTGCAAAAATCCCTGCATTTTACACATAAACCACACAATAATTCACATATGACACAAATATCACACAATAACTCACATAAGACTTAAACATGACACAAATATCACACAATAATTCACATAAGACTCAATCATGGCACAAACATAGTATCAACATAGTTCAAACTCCACCTAGCTCAAACATAGCTCAAACATAGTCTCAAACACCACATAGGCATCATATTGAACATAGCATCCACATGAACTCCGCGGCGATGGATGGATGGCGAAGATGGACGTCATTGTTGATCCTCTTACAAGTTCATACAAAAATCATGAGTTTGACAACTAAAATAGCTAAATGTCAATGTCATGTGCATCATTAAACTAACAAAGTGGAAATGGCAAGTTTGACAAATAAAATACCTAAGTATCAATGTCATAAGCATAGTTCAACTAACTAAGTGGAAATTCCAAATTAAGAATATGCACAAGTTTAGATGTTGTAAACCAAAAGACATGATCTAAGTTAGCTGTAGTAAACAATAAGACACAAGTTGATCTATGTGATAAACAAAAAGACACAAGTGACCATTCAAGATTCATTGATTGGCTATGTCGATCTAAGTGAGACATGAAGTAAGTTTTCGAACGAGTGGTAGCAAGTTGAAATGGTAACTAACCTGATCCTTCATGCGGCGGAGTAGGTCATCAACATCATTGAGAAGGATCCTGATCCTACACGTTTGCAAGAAAATGATAAGTTTGACAACTAGGTGGAACTGGCATATGTATTAAAAGAAAGCGAACTAAAACTACGGAGAAAGAGTCATGCGAGCATACCCACGTAAGCCTCCGGACAACGGAAGGGTTTGTGAAGTGGGGCTGCTGCTCCAGATCGTCCTGGCCACCAGGCGGCGGCTGCGGCGCCATCGAGTGAGATCCACCCGCCGATCCTGGATCCATCTACAACATGGAAAAACGCTCGCATTACAAAGATAACTAAGTTAGAACAGTAAGATGGATAGAATGACAAGTTTGACGACATACCCATGGGAACGTCGGTGGAGCAAAAGCAAGAGTCCCGTCCGCAGGAGCCAAGCGCTGCATGTTGGCCGTCATCCACTCCATCATCTGCCTGGACGCCTCCTGCTGCTGCCGGATCTGATAATCCTGTTACGGTATGATGTTAGACAGGTTCAGAGTAACCTTTCAAACATGCACTTACCTAACACCCTCACGGTCAAAGAATATGTATGCACGATAACTAATATGTGATATTAATAATTCCTCTGTTACGATAAGATCTCATAGTCTATCAAACGGTTGGGTATGTCCAGCCAACATTGTTTCGCTAACGACGTGCTCCCAATTTTGTCTGTATATTTCATACCCATGACCAGGAATATAGCGCCATCTTACAAGTAATGAGTTAGTACAAAATACTGATGATCTTTTACAGTTTACACATGACTTTTTCAGTTTACACATGACTTTTTTCCAGATTATACAATCTTTTACATCACACTGATGATTTGTCTTGTGCATTTATTTGACATTCTACCGACCCACAATTTATCTGTATGAAATGCTGATCTTTGATTTTTTATGTACTCATATACAGATATACATGGCGCAAATATATTTGAAAGTTCAACTTTGATTGTCTATCTGACTAACAAGTGGTATCAGAGCCCTGCTTCAGATTAGAGTTTCGACGACACATCATGGATGAAGTTCGATCTAACGCTGCTGGACTACAACACAAGGTTCTCGTTGTGGCATGTGAAGATACAAACAGTGTTGGCTCATTCCGATCGGGATGAGGCACTGGATGGATTCAACAAGAAATATTAAAAGTCATGGTCAAATGATGAGAAGCGAAATGGCCTTAAGGATTTGTCTCTAATTCACTTACATCTGTCTAATAATATTTTGCAAGACCGCTGGAAAAAACTACATCAGCCCTTTGGCTCAAGTTGGAATCGATGTGCATGTCTACGGATCTGACCAGTAAGATGCACGTGAAGATGAAGTGGTTCATGTAGAAGCTGCAAGAAGGTGGTTCGATTTTGAACCATATATCGATCTTCAAAGAGATCATTTTAGACTTACAGTCTAAGGAGGTAGTATGATGATGAAGATCTAGGTCTTATAATTTTATGCTCACTGCCTAGTTCGTATGCAAATACCGAGATACCATATTACTAAGTCGTGATGAACTAACTGTTGCGAAAGTTTATGAGGCTCTCCAACAGAGGAAAAAAATTGAAGGTATGATACAGTTTGAGGAGTCGTCACCTCATTGGAGATTGTTATAAGTTGTTGATTAAGAAGAAAAGGAACGATATTTACCAACCTAAAAACAAATCTGAAGGTGAGATTTATGTTGTCTCTCGTGAGAGTTTGGATTCAGGTGATTGTCTTGTTGTTTTTGCTGCTGTGTTTCCGGTAATGATGAATGGATATTTGATTATGCCTGTTAGTTCTATATATATGATGTAATAGAGATTGGTTCAGTTCTTACAATTTTGTGCATAGTGGAGATGTCGTGTGGATGGGAGATAACAACCCACGTGAGATTGTGGGCATTGGTCCCGTGCAGTTCAGGACGATGATGACATGAAACACACGCTGATAGATGTGTGACACATACCAGGCATGGCCAAGAACCTCATTTCACTGGGTAACCTTAATGTCGAGGGGTACAAGAACACTCCAGCTCACGTGGCGTATTGAAGGTATCAAAAGGTTCTCTTGTTCTCATGATAGGTGATTTAATTCTACCAAGTTATATATTCTTAGAGGTAGCACTTTATCTGGTACTACTACTGGTACTAATGATGAGCCTAGAAAGAAAATCTTTGACATATGCGTCTTGGGCATATGAGTGAACTTGGCATGGAAGAATTGATTGAGAGAGACCTCCTACGATGGTTGCAATCTGGGTAAGATGGTTCTGTGAACACTGCATATTCGGTAAGAACAAGAGGGTAAAATTCAATGCTTCTGTTGATACGACCAAAGGTATACTTAATTATGTACATTCTTTGTGGGGACCTTCCCGTTAGCCCTCTCATGGTGGTTCTTGTTATATGCTTACAACTATTGAAGATTACTTAAAAAAAAGTGTGGCCTTATTTCCTAAAAAATAAGTATGCTGCATTTGACTCTTATAAAGAGTGGAAAGTTGTGGTAGAAAGGCAAACTGAGAGGAAAGTTAAATTGCTTCGTACTGGCAATGGTATCAAATTTTGTTCAGACGCTTTTAAGCATTAATGCAAAAAAAAAAAAAACAAAGGTATTGTCAGGTACCACACCATCTCAGACACTCTTCAATTGAATGGTGTGACCGAGCGCATGAATAGAACCATCATTTCCAAGACTAGTTGCATGCTGTCCAATGCTCGCACGTGCAAGCATTTTTTTTTTTGCTGAGGTAGCCTCCACCGCCTGCTAATTGATCAACATGTCACCATCTATTCCATTTAATAAGAAACTCCCATTGAGGTATGGTCTGGTACACCCGCTGATTATTCATAGCTAAGAGATTTTGATTGCACTGCATATGCTCATGTTGATAATTGAAAGTTAGAACCTAGAGGTGTAAAGTGTTTTTTCATTGTTATGGTTCCAGAGTAAAAAGATATAAGTTATGGAACCATGAAACTAAAAGGATTCTAATGAGCAAGAGTGTTGTTTCCAATGAATCTTCTATGTATCATGATAGTTATCTATTGATGATTCGTCTGATACTTCTGACGAAGAACAACCACAAGTTAGTGTGCAGGTGGAGTACCTGAATACTGTTGAGAATGATGGTGCTGCTTTACATACACATATATACGATCATGATTGTGCAGCACTCACTCCATGTTTATGGCAACAAAACCAACCCATTGCAACTGAATGGCCAAGGAGAAACATTGTTTGTCCTAACCGTTTAATTGAAGAGTGTAACTATGTACATTATGCTCTAAGTTGTGCAGAACAGGTGTAGAACAAACATGAGCCGTCCACATACACTGAGCCTATTGGTTCAAGTGACTGTGTGAAGTGGATTTTTCGCAATGCAAGATGAAATGCAATCACTTGATAAAAATGACACAAGGAAGGTTGTGCGCTTGACTAAACAAAAGAAGGTTGCACGTTGCAAGTGGATATTCAAGAGAAAAGATCGAAGGTCTTACGCCTAGTGAGCTTGCGAGGTTTAAGGCAAGGTTAGTTGCAAAAGTTCCAATCCGGTACAAGGTATAGATTATAATGCAACTAAAAGTTCCAATCCGATACAAGGTATAGGTTATAATGATGTGTTCTCTCCGGCTATAAAGGTGTTGCTATGCATGATCTTGTGCTTGAACAGTTAGATGTGAAGACTAATTTTTGCATGGAGAATTTGAGGAGGAGTTATACATAGATCAGATAGAAGGATTCATAGTGCCTGGTAAAGAGGATTTCATTTGCAAGTTAATTAGGTAAGCACTCCAATTGATCCACATTTTAAACAGTCATCTTCGCAATGTCCTAGTTCAAATGATGATGTAGATTATATGTCAAAAGTTCCATACTTTAGTGTTGTTGGTTGTTTCATGTATGCCATGGTCTGTTCTCGTCATGATTTATCATATGTTATGAGTATGATCAGTATATACTGAAAGGGTTCATAGCAGAAAACATTTTTTTTCTAACTAATGCAACACCAACTGCCAAGATCTATCTAGGAGTAATGCAGTAACAGGAAGATTTCGGTGACGTACCCTCGTAGACCGAAAATGTTTAACGCTCAGGGGAACATGGATGATGTAGTCGAACTCGTAGCCAACCTCAAGGTCACGATGATCCTGATCCCGACGCAACGACTTCTGCCACAAGTGGCAGCACCTCCGTGGACTCGCACACGTACATCACTTGACGACGACTCCAGGTTCTCCGATCCAGCCGAGATTGCGGAATTAGATCTTCTGGCGGAATCTTCACAGCACGATGGCATGCCGCGGCGAAGTGGTCTCTCACTTGCGTAGCCCTAACTTGGGGCCGCTGTTTACGGGAGAGGAAGAGGGGGAGGTGTTGGAGATATGCCCTAGAGGCAATTAATAAAGGAGTTTTTATTATTATATCTCAAAGTCTCCATAATAAGTTTTATGTCATGATATAACTGTACTAAGTCGAAACATTAATACACGTGTGATATGAAACTAATCCAAGTCCCTAGTGATGATTAACTAGTTCATTGGTCAAGCGATGATCAAGGTTTCCTGACCATGGACATTTATGTCAATTGGCAATGGAGTCATCTCATTGGAGAATGATATTGATGGACACCACCTAGTGTAAGTTAACGCAATAAGATCAGTCACGAACATCGACATTGCGATAACAAAAGAAACGTAGTAACCAATCCTTAGATCGTGAGATCATATTTAATCACTAGTCCGGAGGGGATCTTTGACTGCATCAACCATCACACCGTAACAGGGTGATCATAAAGATGTCTCTCAGGTTTTCTCAAGGAATAGGTTGACGCGTATGCATCAAGATCGGGATTTATACATCCGCGTGACGGATAGATATCATTGGGCCCACTCGGTGAGATTACATCAAGTCTTGCAAGCATGTGACTAAGGTCACGGAGATGTAATATCATGAAGAAGAGTAAATGAGTTTGTCGGGAATGAGATCGGATCTCAGACAAACTTGATATTGTGTGATAAAGGGAATGGCAATCGACATTAACCAGGTTCAAGCGACAAAGATATTCGTGGAACGCACAGGGGCCATCATGGATTTCCAGATCCCGCTGTTGGTCATTGATCGGAGAGGGGTCTCGATCATGTCTGGAGTGATTGCTTATGACGTGATCACACATTCGCTGGGCAACCCCAAGAGGAAGGTATGATGCAGTAGAGCAGCAGTTTCCCTTGATTTAAAAAACCAAGGTTGTCAGATCCAGTAGGACTTGGAGAAGGCTTAGCAAGGTGTCAACGGCACCGTTTACGATAATTGACCTGGACCTGCACACAATCACAAACAAACTACTTTGTCCCAACGAAACAGAGAGGTTGTCAATCTCTCCGGCTTGCTGAACACAAAGAATTAAATGTGTGGATGTAAAATATGATGAGAGTGAAATATGACCAGCGAGCAAATGATGATGAAAAGCTATTAAAACGGTTGTAAACAATGTAGAAAAATAGGATCGGGGTCCACAGATCACTAGCGGTGTCTCTCCAAAAGATATACATGATGGGTAAACAAATTACAGCATGGTAATTGACAGAATTTTGGGCGCACAACAATGCTATCATAAAACAATATATTCACCGTTTCATCTAATATGGGCATTACGTCAAAATACATAGACCGTTATCCAACTACATCTATCCAACTGATGATTGTTGATGAAGAAGGGGATGCCTTGGGCATCCCCAAGCTTAGACGCTTGTGTCTTCTTGAATATTTCATAGGAGGGTCCATGGGGAGCCTCCCCAAGCTTAGGCTTTTATCCCTTCTTGATCTTCCTTCACCACCTCGCACTTGGATACTTGAAAACTTCCTTCACGCAAAACTTATAGCAACTTCATTAAAGGGGTTAGTCCACAAAAACAATATCTTTCTTCAGTTCCAAAGCACATATCATGAACTTAGTTTTTTACAACATTAGCTACTGAGCATCTCTAAGAGAACCTGTAAACTCACGAACTGAAAAACACGAGTTCAATCTACCGAAAACTTGTTTTCGGTCTAATTTGGAGCTGGCACAAATCAAAACCCATAAAACACGAACTGAAAAACTCGAAATCGAAATTTCGTGGGAGAATTGAACATACGAGTTCATCGGCATAGAGTTCGTCAATGCATTTGAGATACATACATACATATTTCTACAATATACACAACATAAACTAGGAGGAGGCGGTCGCGCGACCTAGATTGAACAAAATTTGGCCCCGGGATACCTCACCGGGGCCTGTAGACGTGGCAGCGGCGGAGGACGGCACAGTCTACTCGTCGTCGAGGGCGGTGACCTCGAGCTTGACGCGGCGGACCCGGGCCTCCTTCTGTGCGGCCTCGTACTCACGGACCTGGCAGACGGCGTCGGCCTCCTCGCGCCTAAACCGCGCGCGCACCTCCGCGGCAGAGATAACGGAGGCCTGCTGGATCGCGGCCTCCTCCTCGTCATCATTGTGGACGTAGTCGCCGGCGTCGAGGCGCATCGCCTCCGCGTCCTCCTCGTCCTCCGAGCTGTCCTCCGCGACAGGTGGAGACGGAGGGCGGCAGGAACCCCGGAACGATGATCCCTCGCCGTTGTTGGCGTAGCGGGCGAGCTTCCCCGGAGGCGTCAGCCACCAGTTCGTCCAGCGCCGAGCAGCGCGCTTCCGCGTGCCCTCCGACGCGATCCATTTCTTCCGCTCCGCCTCCGAGCGGAAGACCGGGGGACGCGGCGGTGAGCTTCCACCGCCAATCCGACCGGCTCCACTCCTAGAGCTGCCGCGGCTAGCCATTTCGTTGAGCGGGGAGGTCGCGGATCGTGGAATGCGGCGGCGGAGCTGTCCTAATTGCTCGCCGGAGTGGGCTAGCTGTGTGCGGCGGAGCGGCGGAAGCGGCGGAGGGGAGTAGGGTTTCGGAACCGAACTCCCCTCCGCGACCTGTTTAAATAGGGGTCGTGCGAAGATTTTCTCGGACCCCCGAGAAACGTTTTCGGGCCAGGCCGCGTTTTCGGACTCTGTTCTGCGCCGAATTCGGCCTGAACCCGTAAAACCGCCGGAAAAATACGGTTCCAGCGGGTTTTAAGGCTCTGTTAGAGTTGCTCTAAGTAAAGCTCCAGCTTTGAAAAGAACTTCACTCTGCCAGTGAAAGAAGCAATGCAAAACTAAGGACAGAATCTGTCAAAAACAGAACAGACTGTAAAGATGAATTTTTTCGGGGCACTTCTGGACCTCAAATCAGAAAATTTAAAACTAGATAAAGGTAGAAAAAACCCTGATTCTTGCTGTCAAACATTGGCAGCCACAGATGACATTCTGTGATTTTTTGGATTTTCGAACAGTGAAGAACAAAAATCTGTTTCTGGACAGCAAACTCACCAATTAGTCATCCTCTCTTTAGAGGCTATTCTTGGCACCAAAAACCAAAACAAAAGATACAAGGGAGTTTTTATAGAATTAATATCCCCCAAACCTCAAAGAAACAAAAAAGAAACAGAAGGTAAAATAAAATGGGTTGCCTCCCATAAGCGCTTTTCTTTAACGCCTTTTAGCTAGGCAAAAAGGGCAAATTCAAGTTCTATCAATAGTATCATCCAATGAAAGGTTGGAAATTTTTTCATAGATACATTGTATTTTACTTATGCATGGTTCATAATTTCCCCTCTCACTACCTTTTGGTCGACTTCTTTCATTAAAAGGATTTTCAGTAACAACCCAATCAAAATTCTTTTCTAGAGCTTCATGCATTGCTATGAGCTTAAATGGTATGGGTATTTTTAGTTCCTTTTCACGTTCAGTTTTACCCTCATACTTGATTCTTTTAGTTTCAAAAGTTTTAAGGGTATGCTTAATATTAAGGCTACAACCCAGCATATTATAATGGGCAAAAATCTTTCTAGCTTCTCTGGCAATGTCATCAAATTCTATAAGAAAGTTTTAAGCAAGAAATCTTTATTTCCCCCTTCTCCATACTTTCAAGTTTAAAGAATAATTGTTGTATTGTAGGATGAAGGTTAATAAACCTAGCTTCTAATTTTTCTACCAGAGAAACTATAGCAGCCTCATAGTCATGAGTAAGTTCCACCAGAGATTTTCCATTTAGATCATAAAGACTATTAATGTGATTAATGAATTCTTCAATATTGTCTTTACCAATGATGGAACCACTCCCTACCTTAATGTCCTTAATAGCAAGCTCATGTAAAAGCCCCATGACTACAACAAGCAATAAAATCAAACCAACCGGAAAAAGAAAACTTGCTGGAATTTTTATTTTTTTTGTGTTTTTCAATTTTAGAGCAAACGAAAGGCAAAAAAAGACTAACAAAAATTATACTAAGCAAGACAATAACAAAGTAAAGTGAAAGGATGTGTGAGACTCCCCTAGCTGAAGCTTCCAAGTCCCCGGCAACGACGTCAGAAAAAGCTTACTTATGACGTGATCACACGTTTGCTAGGGAACCCCAAGAGGAAGGTATGATGCAGTAGAGCAGTAGTTTCCCTTGATTTACATAACCAAGGTTGTCAGATCCAGTAGGACTTGGAGAAGGCTTAGAAAGGTGTCAACGGCGCCATTTACGATAATTGACGTGGACCTGCACACAATCACAAACAAACTACTTTGCTCCAACGAAACAGAGAGGTTGTCAATCTCTCCGGCTTGCTGTACACAAAGAATTAAATGTGTGGATGTAAAATATGATGAGAGTGAAATATGATCAGCGAGCAAATGATGATTAAAAGCTATTAAAACGGTTGTAAACAATGTAGGAAAATAGGACCATGGTTCACAGATCACTAGCGGTGTCTCTCCAAAAGATATACATGATGGGTAAACAAATTACAGCATGGCAATTGACAAAATTGTGGGTGCACAACAATGCTATCATAAAGCAATATAGTTCACCATTTCATCTAATATGGGCATTACGTCAAAATACATAGACCGTTATCCAACTGCATCTATGACTAATAATCCACTTCGGGATCGCTATTCAGCATGTCACCCAAAAGTATTAAGTTGCAAGCAACAGATCATTGCAATAAGCAAAGTGCATAATGTAAGCAATGTAAATAACACAAGAAAATCACACCGCTGTTTTCTCCCTAGTGGCAACAGCACATCTCTAGTCTTAATCGTTTCTGTCAACCTGAGCTCAGACAAAGAGAGGCATGAACCCACTATCTAGCATAAATACTCCCTCATACAACACTAATAATTACTTGGAAAAAGCATCCACTAGCATCGGAGAGCATGCAATATCATAGATAAAACACAACACATAGATGAACAAAAGTAATGACTTCCACAATTCATTGGATCCATGCAAACACAATCATGTAGCACTTACAGATAATATGATCTTGATCATGATAGGAAGTTCACAAGATCTAAGCAATGGAGTATAAGGAGGAGAGACAACCATCTTGATACTGCAATGGACCCATAGTACCATGTTGGACTACTCACGCATCACTCCGGAGGCAGACATGGTGGTGTTGATGCCTCCGGTGTTGATTCCCTCTCCGGCAAGGTGCTGGGAAGAGCTGCAGAACCCTCCCGAACTAGGGTTGGCGATGGCGGCGGCCTTAGACGTCTTCTGGGAAATATGATCGGGTACTTAGGGTTTTTGGGTCGAAGACAATTTTATAGGCGAAGGGGCAACTCGAGACGGCGCCGCAGGGCACTGATACGTCTCAAACGTATCTATAATTTTTGAGTGATCCATGCTAGTTTTGTGATATTGTCACGTGTTTTTACTGTCATTCATATCATTTTATGCATTTTGTCGGACTAACCTATTGACAAGATGCCAAGTGCCAGTTCCCTATTTCTGCTGTCTTTTTGTTTCAGAAATTTACTTCTGAAAATATTGTCGGAATTGGACGAAAATTTACGGGGAATTTTTACTCGACGGAAGGCACCAGGACAGCAAAGGGCAGCCCTGGGGGCCACCCACAGGCCAGGGGCGGCCTGCTGCCGCAGCCTGGGGTCACCCGCGGGTGGGGCCCGCCCCTGCCCGTGGGGCACCTCCTCGGCCCCCTCCGACGCCTATAAATTCACATTAAACCTAAAAACATCGAGGCGGCCATTATTTTCCAGAAACTCGACCCCGAAAAGCCGTCACCGAAAACCCTAGTTCGGGGTCCAATGTGAAGCTGATCCCGCCACTCTGCCGGAGGGGAGATCGATCCCGGAGGGCTCTTCATCGTCATGCCTTCCTCCGGGATGATTTGTGAGTAGTCTCACCTTGGACTACGGGTCCATGGTAGTAACTAGTTGGTAGTCTCTCTCTCTTGTGCTTCATGTCTTATGATCTTGTGAGCTGCCTAACATGATCAAGATTGATTATTGTAATGCTATGTGATGTGTTTGCTGGGATCCGATGGATTATGAAGTTATTTTCAGATTGTGCATGATTCTTATATGAGTAATTTATGTTCTTGCATGCTCTCCGATGTGCGTAGTTACTTTGGCCAAGTGATTGTGTGTATCTCCAAGAGAGGGTATTTATGCTAGATAGTGGGTTCATGCCCCCTTTTGTTCCTGGGCACGAGTGACAGAAACGTCTAAGGGCGAGGGTGTGCTGTTGCTACTAAGGGTAAAACAGCGGTGTTAATGTCTATTTTGATATTAGTATTGCTTACTTCATGCACTTTACTTAATGCAATTGTCTGTTGATTGCAACTTAATACCGTTGGGTGACAGGCTGGATAGCGATCCCACGGTGGACTTTTTAGACAAAGATGCAGTTGGACTCAACGATCTTTGTTCCTTGTCGTGATGCCTCCATAAATATTATCATGTCCTTTTTGTCATAGATAAATTGGGTTTGTGTCATGATCTTGTCAATTGCCTAGCTGTAATTCGTTCACCCATCACATGCATATTTTATTTACTTGAGAGACTCCACTAGTGAACCCATGGCCCCCGGTCCATCTTTTTACATTGTTTACAACCTCATTTACTTGCTTTTAATTATCATTATTACTCTGGTCACTTTTCATATTTCATCTATTTCATCATACAATTAACCGCTGTTTTCTACGAGACCGGAAAGATTGACAACCTTTCCACCGTTGGGGGCAAAGTATTTTGGTTGAGTGTGTGCAGGTCCACGTCTGTTGAAGGTAAAGTGCCAGAGATCTTCAACATTCACCTCGTTGTTGATTTCAAAGTCCTACTGGTTCGATAAATCTCGGTTCGTTAAATGAGGGAAAACTGCTACTAGCTGCAATTCCGCCTTCGCTTGGGGCGCCACCCAACTTATTTTAATATAGAAGCAAGCTCTTTTTCTGGCGCCGTTGCTGGGGACTTTGGAGCTACAGCAAGGGGGAGTCTTATACTCTCAATCTCTTTACCTTGTTTTTGTCTTGCTTGCTTTATTTCTCGTTTAGTTTATTTTCCTGTTTTAAAATTTTAAAACCCAAAAAAATTAGTGTAGTCTTTATTTTCATTTTGTTAGTATGCTTAGTTATTTACTTGTTCTCAATGGTTAACTTCTTTGAAACTAGATCTTATTGGCAAGGCGGATTCACAGAAGATCAACAAGAATATTATAAGGAATACCACTTGTCTCAAAAAGGGATACACTTATGGAAAATAATAAATCAACTGAACAATTATGCTAGAGACTTGTGCTTTAAATATGACATATCTTATTGTTCTGATGAATCTTCATGCTGCTTGAATTTTGAACACCTTCCTTTCCAATGTGCTTGCAATGATAATGAAACCTCAGCATCCTATGCTAAGGGAAACTATGATTTTTATGATGTGGAACCTATTGAAGAATTTATTGCGTGGAAGGGTGCTTATGAAATTTCTTCTTTGATTGAAAATGATGATGATGCTCCTTATAAATCTGAAAGTTTTGCTATACTTAATTATTGCATGGATAATTACAAAGATGAAAATTGCTATATTACTGAATATTTTAAGGGTTTATCTCCCCCAGAAGAAGAGACTAATGTCGTGCAGGAGCCTATGGAAGAAGAAATTGTTGAAACTGGAAGCTCATTGGATGAAAATGAGGAGGAGAGTGACGAACAAGAGGAGGAAGAATGGAGTAGCTACCCATCTCTACCTTCTAATGAGAGTAACTATCTAACTCATACATTATTTGATTGTCCTCCTCTTGTTTTAAGTTTTTGATAGCAAGCCCGATGCTTTTTTCTATCTTTCGTTAGTTTTAAGTTTTTTGATTTGAGCTGCAGAAGTGCCTCGAAAAATTCGATCTTTACAGACTGTTCAGATTTTGACAGATTCTGCTTTTATTTTGCATTTGTCTCTTTACCATCGTCATATGTGATACTCTAGGGGTGGAGTGCCACATTGAGGCTTAGTAAACAGTAGCTAATGTCTAATGAAGTTGGTTTGCAATTTGTCATGAGTTGAAGACATGTGCATTTTAATTTATGAGCACTAACCCTCTAATCAAATTATGAGAAGTTTTGTGTGAAGGGAGTTTTTAAGTTCCAAAGGAGAGGAATATGAAGAAATCGAGGATGGATCAGAGCTCAAGCTTGGGGATGCCCCCATGGCACCCCCTCTGAATATCAAGAACTATCAAGAGTCAAAGCTTGGGGATGCCCAAGGCATCCCCTCATCTTCATCGACTATCATAAGGTCGTCTTCGTTGAACTTCGTTTTTATCACTTTACATATTATGTGCTATGCTTGGAGCGTATTTTTACTTTCAGTTTTGTTTGTTTGTTTGCTGGTCATATCTTTGTTGGATCCTAGCTTTATTTGTGTGGGATAGAGACACGCTCCGCTTTTTCGTTTGAATACTCCTTTGCTTCGCTTATATCTTTTTGAGTATTCTTAGCTACTGTCTGTTTTCTAGTAAGCTCTCGCTTTTAGCTTTTATCTTGTTTAGAGCTGCTAGTTGTTAAGTTAAACTCTCATGTTCTTCACTTATATTTGTTGGAGAGTTGTTTTGGTTGCTTGGTTAATGTGTTAGATCGGAAAAATGCTATGCATGTGGCAGTGGTATGAAGTAGAAAAACCTACATAGTCTTGTAGATCACTATGTGGATAATTTGATACCCTTCAATTGTTTTGAGGCACTAAAATAACTAATGGTTAAAATGTGTTGGTTAATGGTGTTAGAGCTGATTAGTGGAGAGGTGTTATTAAAGCGTGGAGCCATACTTTTCTGAACTAAACAACCTAAGTCGACAATGCTAATGTGTCATGAATTCTACTAAGTTGAAAATAAGTTCCTAGTGGGTAGTTACTGCAATGGTCGGGGAAGCCAACGGGGCACTTGTGTCACCGCCACGATCCCTCTCGGGGTGTCTCTAACCATTTGTGGAACATTGAAACTGCTAGTTGTTTACAATATACGAAATGCATTGTTGAGTTTTGGTTGTTGGCACTTCCACTTCCATATTTTGGTATCCTCTTCGGTGCTGTGCAATGCCCTCTCTCACATTGAGATTGGTGCATACTTCGCGAGCACATCCAACTCCGTGGGAGAACTTCATCATGTTCTCCTACACATAAGCCAACTATCTTCGTCAAAACATCCACCATACCTACCTATCACGGCATTTCATAGCCATTCCGAGATACATTGTCATGCAACATCCATCATTACATTACATGACTTGATGTCGTTCTTCATTACCATATAGTTTGCTTGATCATTGAGTTAGTGTGCAGCGTGGATTGCCACATTTTCTACATTTTTTCCACACTACGCTCGATCATGCATATCTTCTTTTACACATCATGTATTAGTCTTATGAGTTACGGGTACCAAAAGTGTGATGATCATCTTGTAAAAATAGAGTGTTGCCCCTACCTGTGAGCATATTGAAAAGAGTCCAAAGTGGCCACATAAAAGAGTCCAAAAGAGACCAATGAGAGAAATTTTAAAAGAGCCACGGAGGCCACAATTAAAAAAAAGAAGAGAAATATAAAAGAGAGAGGGGCAGTACTACTATCCTTTATTCCACACTTGTGCTAGTAGCCTACTTCATTATAGAGAGTTTTCATGTTTCATTTGTATAACTATGTGGGGAATTAACGTTATAGAACTTGGCTTGTATATTCCAAGGATGAGCCTCCTCAAGTGAGCTCTAGGTCTTCATGAGCAAGCAAGTTGGATGCACCCCCACTAGTTCCATTGGAGAGCTTTCATACACTTATAGCTCTATGTGCATCCGTTGCATGGCAATCACTACTCCTCATGCAGTGTCAACTACGGGACTTCCTTCCGTCTTGTGGTTACTTTCTCCACTGTTTGAGCCTTTCTTTTTGACCTTCCAAACCTCCATCATTGTTCTCTTTGCCATAACATCATGGTGCCAAAGCCACTTCTTACTTGCACTAGTTGAGTAGACTTCGAAACAGTTGATTTGTGAAGTAGATGGATTAGGACACCTGACTTGAGCTTGGCTATTTTCATGAATGACTAATTAGATGCTTTGAAGAATGATTGATATTTTACAATGGAGACATAATTCAGAATTCTTCTTTCTAAAACTTATGTATGGTTCCACGTCTCCAACACACTTATTCATGAGAAGTTTCTAGCATTTGTTAGCTAGCGTTTGTTAATCATTGTTTGCTTAATGTCAACTATAGACAATTGTTTTGGATCACCTTATTCACTTCATGTGCTTTGCATTACTATCTTGATCAAGATTGTGTTTGTTGCATGTCTCATCAAAAATTATTTGTTATCACTTACCTACTCGAGGACGAGTAGGAGTTAAGCTTGGGGATGCTGATACGTCTCAAACGTATCTATAATTTTTGAGTGATCCATGCTAGTTTTGTGATATTTTCACATGTTTTTACTGTCATTTATATCATTTTTATGCATTTTGTCGGACTAACCTATTGACAAGATGCCAAGTGCCAGTTCCCTGTTTCTGCTGTCTTTTTGTTTCAGAAATTTACTTTTGGAAATATTCTCGGAATTGGACGAAAATTTACGGGGAATTTTTACTCGACGGAAGGCACCAGGACACCAAAGGGCAGCCCTGGGGGCCACCCACAGGCCAGGGGCGGCCTGGGGGCCACCCGCGGGTGGGGCCGCCCCTGCCCGTGGGGCACCACCTCGGCCCCCTCCGACGCCTATAAATTCACATTAAACCTAAAAATGTCGAGGCGGCCAATATTTTCCAGAAACTCGACCCCGACGCACCGTCACTGAAAACCCTAGTTCAGGGTCCAATCTGAAGCTGATCCCGGCACTCTGCCGGAGGGGAGATCGATCCCGGAGGGCTCTTCATCGTCATGCCTTCCTTCGGGATGATTTGTGAGTAGTCTCACCTTGGACTACGGGTCCATGGCAGTAGCTAGTTGGTAGTCTCTCTCTTGTGCTTCATGTCTTATGATCTTGTGAGCTGCCTAACATGATCAAGATCGATTATTGTAATGCTATGTGATGTGTTTGCTGGGATCCGATGGATTATGAAGTTATGTTCAGATTGTGCATGATTCTTATATGAGTAATTTATGTTCTTGCATGCTCTCCGATGTGCATAGTTACTTTGGCCAAGTGATTGTGTGTATCTCCAAGAGAGGGTATTTATGCTAGATAGTGGGTTCATGCCCCCTTTTGTTCCTGGGCACGAGTGACAGAAACGTCTAAGGGCGAGGGTGTGCTGTTGCTACTAAGGGTAAAACAACGGTGTTAATGTCTATTTTGATATTAGTATTGCTTACTTCATGCACTTTACTTAATGCAATTGTCTGTTGCTTGCAACTTAATACCGTTGGGTGACATGCTGCATAGCGATCCCACGGTGGACTTTTTTAGACAAAGATGCAGTTGGACTCAATGGTCTTTGTTCCGTGTCGTGATGCCTCCATAAATATTATCACGTCCTTTTTTTGTCATAACTAAATTGGGTTTGTGTCATGATCTTGTCAATTGCCTAGCTGTAATTCGTTCACCCATCACATGCATATTTTATTTACTTGAGAGACTCCAATAGTGAACCCATGGCCCCCGGTCCATCTTTTTACATTGTTTACAACCTCATTTACTTGCTTTTAATTATCATTATTCCTCTGGTCACTTTTCATATTTCATCTATTTCATTATACAATTAACCGCTTTGTTTTCTGCGATACCGGAAAGATTGACAACCTTTCCGCCGTTGGGGGCAAAGTATTTTGGTTGAGTGTGTGCAGGTCCACGTCTGTTGAAGGTCAAGCGCCAGAGATCTTCAACATTCACCTCGTTGTTGATTTCA
The DNA here is from genome assembly GCA_012064385.1 of Puccinellia tenuiflora. Taxonomy (NCBI): domain Eukaryota; kingdom Viridiplantae; phylum Streptophyta; class Magnoliopsida; order Poales; family Poaceae; genus Puccinellia; species Puccinellia tenuiflora. Next base: position 1,015,276 of record QRDG01001778.1, on the reverse strand, counting down.
AAGTCCTACTGGTTCGATAAACCTCGGTTCGTTAAACGAGGGAAAACTGCTACTAGCTGCAATTCTGCCTTCGCTTGGGGCACCACCCAACTTATTTTAATACAGCAGCAGGCACCAGGTGGGACCCATGCATGGCCAAGGGTGGGGCCGCTCCTGGGTACGTCTGGAGGCTAGGTGCCTCCCCTTCGGGCGCCCTCCTGGCTTCGGACTTCTTTCTGCTTGGAAATAATTCCCGTAAAGTTTCAGCGCATTCCGAGAAACTTCACATAACAACTTTTCTGAAATAAAAAGATAGCAGAAAACAGGAACTGGCACTGGGCATCTTCTTAATAGGTTAGTTCCATAAATCATGCCAAAATGATATAAAAACATTATAAAACCATGTGGCACTGATATATAATCAAGCATGGAACATAAAAAATTATAGATACGTCGGAGACGTATCAGTGATCCTGAACCATAGGGTGGCACGGTTAAGGGTAGACGATGCTTAGGAATAGTTTCGACACCGAAGAAATAAGAGATCCAAACTCTGGAATTGTTCCGGGAATTTTCCGATGGTGATCGGAGGGGTTCCGAAGATGTATCAAAATACGGGAGAAGTATCCGATGGAGATCGGAGGGCAACGAAAAGTGTTTCGGTGTAGAAAGAATTAAATAATATGTATTTAATATTAATTAATGTAATTAATAGTAAATAAATATTTAATTTAATTTAAAAGGGCAGCCAACTTAAAAGGGTCTCACCCGAAAGGGGAAGCCCAAGTGGGGAACCGCCCTAAATAGGAGGGGGCCGGCCGCACCCCCTAATGGGATGGCCTAATGGGGGCCATGGGGTGGCTGGCTGCCCCCCTTGGCTGACCGAACCATGTGGGATTAGTACCACATGGCTAAGCCAAGGGGGTTGGCCTCTCCCCTCTGCCTATATAAGGAGGTCCCCCCATCTCCTTTTTGGCATCTCATTCTCTCCATTTTCTCTCTCACCTTGAGCATGGTTCCACATTTCAGAGCTGCGTGTGGTAGAGAGGTTTCTCCACCACACACCACCGTCGTGCTGCTGGTGCTTCGGTTCGAGCTATTCATCTTCTTCTGCTGCCGCTGGACCGGAGCCGGGGGATCGTCGTCTACACCGAACGCATGTAGAGCTACGGGGTGCTGCCACTTGTGGCACTCGTCGCCGGTACTACTCCACGACCTTGTGTTCGGCGTCGTACGACTCCATCGACAATGTTCATCGGAATATTAAGGTTTCGGTCTTCAAGGGTACGAATTCCGATTCCCTCCGTTATTTTATATCTGCATAGTAATAGATCTTTGCTAGTTTGTGGTTCGCGTTGTTAGGAAATTTTTTGTTTTCTGTCGCGGAACCCCTTCAAGAGGTGCATGGAGGGTGAAGGCTCGATGAGCGGAATTAATTAATTCATTTAATTAATATGCACCTCTTTATATAGGGGGAAAAGGGGCACCCTTCCCTTTGGCTCCCCCATGTGGGACTAAAGGAAAAGGGGAGAGAGGGGGTACGGCCAGCCGTGGTGGCCATGGGTCCCACGCGCCCCACTTGGCCCACCCGCCCCTCCTTCCATGGGGCGGCCGACCACCTTCTGGGCTTCCCATTAAATCCCTTTAATTATTTAAATAAATATAAATATATTTAATGCATTAATTAATATATTTACATATTACTTAATTCCTGTGGCTCCGGAACTCTTTCCGGACCACTCTGAACATCCTTCGGACCTTCCTGGAACCCTCTCGTTTTTTCTCTTCTCTTTCCTTTGCTGATTTCGGTGAATCCAAAACGATCTCTGGCGTTGTCAAACCCTTAAGTGTGCTACCCCACGGTTCGGGAATATTCCAGAGATGATCGAGAGCCCTCTCCGACCAATGATCATCAGCGGGACCTGGATGCCCATATTGACCCCTATGCATTCCATGAGAAAATGTCATTTGAACCATTAACATAGAGTCCCATTCCTTTTGTTTCTACGATACTGACTTGTCCGAGATCCGATCGTTGACATCACTATGCCTTGTTCAATCTCTTCACGACAAGTGCTACTTAACTTGTTACTGTAACATTCCATCCTCATGACCTAGTCATACGCTGTGCAGCTTTCATGGATGTAAATTCACCGAGTGGGCCTGGAGTATCTTTCCGTCACGCGGATGAACAAATCCCGATCATTATAGATACGCCTCAATGTACCCCTTTGGTATACCTGAGAGACACCTTTATGATCACCCTATTACGGTGTGATGGTTGATGTAATCAAGGCAACCTGGTACTATAGTGATTAAATATGATCTCACGGTCTAAGGAATAATTTACTATGTTTCCTAATTACTGCAACAATGAACGTCGTGACTTTATCGTGTTGCAATACTTACGTTGGGTACGTCCATCACTTCATATACACTATGAAATGATCTCATTGTCAATTGACATAAATGTCCATGATTGGGAAACCTCAATCATTAGTTGACCAAACAACTAATGTGTTCAGAAACTCACTAGGGACTCTAGTTTGTTTATATACCACACGTGTATTAACGTTTCTTGTTAATATAGTTATAGCATGGTATAAAACTTATTATAAACTTTAATGAGATATTACAATAAACACTTTATTTATTTGCCTCAAGGGCATATCTCCAACAGTCTCCCACTTGCACTAGAGTACAAATAAACTCAGCTGCACTTGTTCCTAATCATAACACCACATCTTTGTTGGTTCTTCTGATTGTGCTTGCTCATGAGAGAGGTTTCGTCAACGGCCTGTTCCAATCAGTTCCATGTGTTCTTTGAAAATCATTAATGTCACCTAGTTTGACATTAATCCATCATCACATGATAAAATGAAATATATTTGGCAGCAGAGTGAGACTATTGTTTCCCCTGTGCTTACATGACATCTGATCAGTCAAACGAACTTTCACGTAGTCAAGTGCACCGAAACACACTCAGTTTCGAAAATAAAATTCTACATACAAAATATCATATTTTGATTTCTTTGAAGTACTCACATACTTCTTTATCAATGCAGATTTAAATCGATGGTGCATTGCCTTCTATTTCGATGTTTAACCATGCTTCCTAGACTGGTGTCACAAACTTCGTAACTCTTATGGTCAAGTTCACCAACCGTTACAAATCAGAAAGGTGTCTTCAGCTCTACTATAGATGCTAAAGAAACTACACAACTTTTGTTCATTGATTCACTAAGCGATCACTTTGGAACCTGTTCTTTCGATGATACCACTACTAGGAAAAGGCTTATAGGTGGATTACTTAGCCGTGGCGCACCACTATTTTGGTGTGCCACGAGTATATAGCCGTGGCGCACCAGAAAGAGATGCGCCACGCGTAGGACATTACCCGTGGCGCACCAAAATAGTGGTACGCCACGGCTAAGTGCAGGCTGGGCTGACGGAGGGGCACCCTCCTTAGCCGTGGCGCACCACTATTTCGGTGCGCCACGGGTAAGAGTATAGCCGTGGCGCACCTTACTCCAATGCGCCACCAAAATAATGGTCTCGGGGCCAAATTTTGACCCCACATAGCCGAGGCGCACCAAAATAGTGGTGCGCCATGGGTAACCTCTTACCCGTGATCGCCTTTTCAGTTTTGGAGAAGCTAAAAGAAAATGTTAAAAAATTCAAAAAATAAAATCCTTTGAGATGTGGTTATATTACGTAAACTAGGTGTTAGGAAAAATTTGAAACATGAATTTTGATGTATTTTTGCAAAAAATCATTATGGAAGAGTAAAACGGCGATAACTTTTGCATACGAACTCGGATTTCGACGTGTAATACCTTAAAAAAAAAACTAGAGAAAAAAACATCCAATCCAAATGGCCTATGGCCTTTTGAGCCGTTTTTTGCCTACAGAATCCCCAAATTCGAAAGGGAAGACATATTTTTTTTGAAGTTTAAGTTTTCTGGCAGGAAAAATAAATAAAACTTACCCGTGGCGCATGGACGAGATGGTGCGCCACGGGTAGTTGTAATACTCGTGGCGCACCACTATGAGATGCGCCACGAGTAACATGGGGGGGCAACACCACGATCCGACGGCTCCCAGCGATCCGACGGCTCACTGCGACTTAAACTAGCACACAATCCGTGTGCTCCTTTATTCTTGTTTCTGATTGGTCGAGAGGATAGAGGACTGGATTGGCACAACTCCTCCTCTCTTCCTCCTATACTCCTCCTCCTCCTCCTCCTCCTCCTCTCTTACTCCTCCTCCTCCTCTCTATCTCATCCTCCTCTCCCTTCTCCTCTCTCCCTTCTCCTCCATCCTCCTCTCTCCACCGTCGACCGGTGAGCACCTCCACCATGGCACCATACTGCTGGCCTTCTCCACGATGGCCGGTGAGCACCTCCACCATGGCGTCCACCTCCACGCCAACGAGGACCGGCAGCCGGCGAGCACCTCCACGCCGACGAGGACCGGCGGCGTGCGAGCACCTCCACGCCAACGAGAACCGGCGGCCGACGAGCACCTCCACGCCGACGAGGACCGGCGGCCGGCGAGCACCTCCACGACGACGAGGAGCGACGGCCGGCGAGCACCTCCACGCCGACGAGGACCGGCGAGCACCTCCACGACGACGAGGAGCGACGGCCGGCGAGCACCTCCACGCCGGCGAGCACCTCCACACCGGCGAGCACCTCCACAACGTGATGAGCACCTCCACGACGACCTCCATGTCGCGGCGCAGGACGGGAGCTGCCGGACACGCCGACGTGGGTGGCCGGTGGCTCTTTTTTTTTAATTCAGAAATTCATAGTCGTGGCGCACCAAAACTAGGTGCGCCACGGGTATGTGCATATAGCCGTGGCGCACTAAAACAAGGTGCGCCACGGATATGTTTACATACCCGTGGCGCACCTAGTTTTGGTGCGCCACGGCTATGTGCACATACCCGTGGCGCACCAAGACCCCTGCGCCACGGCTATTGTGTTACCCGTGGCGTGGCAATCCGTGGCGCAGCCCCCTGCGCCACGGGTAAGCTTTTTTGGTGCGCCACGGGTAAGCTTTTCCCTAGTAGTGTACCTTGCCTCTTAGCAGGATTGTAAACGAACACCCTATCTTTTCAATGCAATGATCCTTTGCGTTTTCTCGGAAAAAACCCTGTTCTTTCAATGCATTATGTCTGTTGGGTTTCGTCAAAAAAATCAATCACATCAAACTAGAGGAACACACGACACGAAAAACTTGTTACCAGGGGCGTGTGTCGCGCCCTGTAAATCTCGCTCTTTATTTCTTCTCAAAACTCACGATACAACTCGATTACAGGACCCTTACATGTGCATATATATGCATCAAACCAGTCGACTAAAATTCACAATTCTAAACCTATTTGGACTAGTATTGCCTAACGTGGTACAGACTCAGCTAGCAAGCCTACCCGGACTCTGACTCTATACTTTCCTAAACTAACAACGACTCAAACTAGTACTAGGATACTACCAAACCTAGTAGGACACGTACATGCAAAGATGCATGAGACTAACTCGACTATGGGGCAAGATTATTCCTAACAATCTCTCCCTAATCTTGACTCTTGTCTTCCGTGCTCCTCTGGTCTTGACTCCTTGCAGATCTGTGTCTTCTCTAGGTCTCGCACCACGACAAGTCTAATTGGCTCCCCAATTTCGACTTGGCGAATTTACGAACCAATCCAAGCATGATCCGGACTACCCAGCCACGCTAGAAACCTTGTGTTAAACACACCACTCGTGGATCGTATCATCCACCTAGCGTGATACATGCCGACTACCTTGTGGACTACACCATCCACTCCAGCCTCATGTAGAGCCATGGCCTCATTGAAGAGACTCACCTTCACCGGTTTACCTCCCCCTTCACACTTGAACTTGATCCTCTCGCCGAGACACGTAGACGACCTGGTTGAGGCGCGCTGACAGCCACCCGCCATCTTGTTTTTGCGCCTTCGCCCGTGATGATATACCTCACCACCGGATAGTCCCTCAACCGTGACACGCTTCAACTGCAACAGATCTTCACAAAGACGAGCACTTGGACACAACAACGACTCACTGACACGATGCCGATGACCACACATGCAAACATGCACACACTTGACTCCCGAAGTCTTCAAAATCTCCCGAAGATGAACTTGACGAGACTCCCGACACCGCACCTCGGCACCACCGCTCCATCAACGATCATCCACCTCCACCGGATTGTCAACAACAGCTCCTTGCCGCCTCCTCCGTGTCGCTCCGCCGAACGACGATCACCCGCCCCGAGGCGCTAGTCGGGTCGCCTCCCCGAGGCAAGCGTGGCTTCAAATTCTCGATCTTGCTCTGATACCAATTGTTGGGTTTCGTCCACAAAATCAATCACATCAAACTAGACGAACACACGACATGAAAAACTTGTTGCCAGGGGCGCGTGTCGCGCCCTCTAAATCTCGCTCTTTATTTCTTCTCAAAACTTACGGTACAACTCGATTACAGGACCCTTACACGTGCATATATATGCATCAAACCAGCCGACTCAAAAATTCACAATTCTAAACCTATTTGGACTAGTATTGGCTAACGTGGTACAAACTTAGCTAGCAAGCCTACCCGGACTCTGACTCTATACTTACCTAAACTAACAACGACTCAAACTAGTACTAGGATACTACCAAACCTAGTAGGACACGTACATGCAAAGATGCATGAGACTAACTCGACTATGGGGCAAGATTATTCCTAACAATGTCGAGCACATAACATGGTTTTATATGCTACAACCTATGACTGAGGCATAGGGGATATAACACATCTTTTAACCATTGTTATTGTACCGAGATTAACTCAATGTTTCGCCTAGTTTTACAAGTAAGAACTTCTGTCTTAACTTGTTCCATTCTGAACTACTTCTAAATCTCATTTAGGCAAAACATCCTGACTGAATGTTTATCAAATGTATATATCTGGATAGATATATGATGTTTAATATATATTCAACTTCATCTTTTAGATTACACCCTGCTAAAGCGACACCATCTACAACATTCACAATATGCTAATTGCATGTATACAAAATGTTGTCAAGCTCCCACTCAAATATGTCAGTCACAGATGAAGCTCAGTTAGCTCCCACTCAAAAATGTCAGTCACATATGAAGTTCACTTAGCTCCCACTCAAAAATATGTTACTACATATTAGATCAGGAAAGCCATTCAGCTCCCTCTCAGTTTCTTGTAAATGCAGTTTTTCTCAATATTTTGGAAATACCAAAAAATCCTTGATCAACTGTCAAGTTGAGAATTCCAGCTACGATTTACTAGTACCTTTCTAGTAACAAACCAACAGACTTATGCATCACTACATTTTGTAGTGAACAATTTTGAATTCGTCAAAGATACACTTCTTGACAAATCGAGCTTTACGTCCTTCTTAAGCTCTATTTCTTCCCTACAAAACTTTAAAGAAGATCAAGTGATTATACACTTGATAAGACAAAGTAAGAATTACTTCTAATCTTAAATGTAACTTAATACAGGAATTTCATGACTCTCAGTCTTTTATCATACACAGGGGCCACCATTCCTTCTTTGTAGTTCTAGGTATGTCTTGTTTCTTGAACATGACAAGTGAATCATGAATATTAATCTGTACCAAGACAGAATATATTCTTAAATCCTACTACCTTTTAGTAAAAGATTTAATGATCATGGTCATTAATTCTTCCTCCATGTGCAGAGTTCGGTTCTGGAACATATTCTGTTGCGCTACTCGACATCTGGAGGTAAGGTCAATAACCTTGTTTTAGCTTTCACTTTATTCCAACAACTCTTTTATCAAGAAAACTCCTTCTCGATAAAACACCATTCTTTTAGCAAATACAACTTTTGCCCCTTTTTGGTTTTAGGTTGTGGAAGGCGTATCCAAAGTTATCTAAGAATACACTACAAAAAATTTATTCGCTTATAGTTTTGAATTATCACATAATTCTAGAAACTACAACAAACCATAACTCATATGGAGTCGTTCCTACGAAAATAGATGGTCCTCTTTCTAAATTGAGTGTTCGCTAAATTAAATGATAACCCTAAATGATAACGTTAACTCAATAAGAGATCATTTAAGACCACACAGTATCTAATAGAGTGTGATTACAATGCTTAGGACATATCAACACATTGAAGATGTTCTAAGTGTTTGTAATTTGTGAAACAATTTTCACAAGTCTTTGTATGCTAAAAACATAATTCAAATGCTTGTCACTTTGATCAAATCACAGAGACTTAATTTTCTTGTTAATTTGATACCCTCCTTCACTCTGAAATTCTTTGATCATCAAATGTTTTCAGACCAGTATTTAAGTAAATGCATTTATTTACTCAAATCCTACCATGAAGTCCACGAAATAACGATACCCACTATCCGTTTAAAGTATCAATCATCAGGTATGATACTTAACAATTCACTACGCACTTTGATTCATCAATATGCGGAGTTCTTAGTCATCTTGCCCAATGAGGCATGGTTTGCATGTGCCAAGATATCAAATGTCTAGGCTTTCACATATCACCAACATGACTAAAATTAATAGTGTCATTTAAAATGATGTCATTATTAAGTTTGGATATCTCTTAGCATTTTATTTTATAAATGTTTAATCTATTACCATCGAGATTAAAATAAGAAAAATTTATTCATAACCAAAATGTGACCATAAAAGAGATTATTCATAACAATAGAACAACTTCTTGTCTTTTATATGAATAGCCGTCTCGCGACATGCAAGACACACTAATATCTTGGGATTGTTGTTAGCCTGTTTCTTACCCTTGATCTGTAATCCGACCTCTGTCTGTTAGTGTACGGTCAAGTTACAACGTGCGTTGGTATGTTCCGATGCAAGTTACTATTGTGGTTCGTCAAGGCATTCCACTTCGGGATGTCAGGAGAAACAAACTCCAGTACCATGTCCACTTCCCAGACTAGGTCAAAGTATTGTGATTCGTAGAGTAAGAGCTTGTCTAGCTCTTGTTCTGTTCAACCTTCGAGTGCCACACTCTTTTATATCAAGAGGTTGTGCTAAGTATCATGATCTCCTTGAGGAAGTGATGCTCGTACACATATTACTCACCCTTCCCTCTGAGTCACGTGTTGCTCAAGAAATGCTAAGGTGTGAGCAGTGTTGTGTATATCCGATGCTCTTAGCAATTCTAATTGTTTTGACGTCCAAGGACAGTGATGTCATTCTTAGCATGATTGGTAATCAGATCATCAAGGCGAGTCTGACTGTGCTGCCAAGTCTCATTGTTCAGGTGCACACCTTCAGTCAATGAGTTAGATTCGTGTCGAAACTCTAAAGACCACAACGTTTCACCTGGAAAAGCAAATTTTCCTCCCGCAATCTAGCTCGTGTTTTGGAGCTTAACACTGTAGTCAATTATTGAGAACCTTACCTCTTGTTAACTGTTGTAACTCCTTCGTCGGACATGTCAAGTCTGAAATATCCGCACACCTAACCAAATCTGAATCTCAAGCAGAAATGATGGTTGGTGTTTCTTAAGAGTATGACATAGGCCTTGTGTAAATCCGGCAAGTTTGATGTGGTGGTTGTCCTACTTAACTGGAAGGTCTATTGTGATATCCTCTTACTTTTTGTAAAATCAACCACTCTCCATGAGGATATTGTGCGACTTATTCTAGAAGTTGCCCTTATGGTCTCTTTGCAATCTTAAAGGTCCGACCTCCACTTGATGACCTATTGAAGGCTTTTTCGAAGCCTGATAGTGGTATCTAGAACATCGAGGAGAACATTAATGTGGTGTTGCTAAAACATGTCTCTCGGTCATTTCTCCTATCCTCCTATCGTGGTAATAACTCTTCTATGACGATTTCCACGCTCTGAGCAATCAATTAATCATTGACCAATGCTCTGTCCTTCCCTTCCTGTGGCGCCTAGATCTTGTTCTCCACTTGAAATCATTATCTTGGGTAATTCTTGGATATACCTGGATTCAGTCATCTTTCTCAAAGGCTTATGGTCTTGTGCATAGTTCATATTTCCAACCCTTGGAGAAAGCTTGTCATCTTCTGTTCACTCTGCTACATCAGCATGTTATGCTGATTAGCTGAAGCTCTGCAATGAGGAAGATCATCGTGGGATCGAGAAGATCATTGAAGTTAAGGGTTGTCGTGTTTCCCTCATCCCTCTTCCTACTCTAGGAATCTCGGGACGAAATTCTTGTAAGGGGGGTAGATTTGTAACAGCCCCAGTTTGGTACCTTAAAGTTTTTTACTTTTTCTTTGCATTGCATCATGGCATACATATTTAAATTGCTAAATTAAATATTGCAAACATTGAAAATCATTAAAAGGGAGCAAACACTTCCTAAAATTCCAAACCAAATGCAATTGCTCAATTTGGCAAAATCAAAATATTTGAGCTTCCAAATTGTCCAGGAAGTTCCCTAAGTTCAAAAACATCAATAAGAAACAATGGCTTTGTCTCCAAAATTCTTTCTTTTTCAAAACCTCAAAGTTAGTTTAAAACAGCAGCAATTTCTGAACCAAGCAAAACTCCTCAAAATTTCAAAAATAAATTTTTTGGATCTTTTATATATTATGGGGAGCATCCATGAATTTTTCCAGATTTTACTGAACATGTATAAAGGCCTCAAATAAATTGTCAAAGTCTGCTGTTTTCACTTTAAAAGAAAAACAGAAAAGGAAAATGCAGGCAGGGGGTTATGTGAAAAGTCTCCATCTTCTTTCCCTGTTGCTGCTGTGCTTGTCCTGTGCGCCCATGGCCGTGCCCCCACGCCCACGACGCCGCTGTTCCCGCGCCTTGGCCGAGGATAAGGAGGCCCCCCTGATGCCGTGCCTCCCCCTGCTCTCTCTCTCCCCTGCCCTCGCTCCTCGGCTCCTCCAACCCTAAACCTAAATCGAGCTCCATGTCTTCCACCGCCGCCGTCATGGCCGCCGACAACTCTGGCCGCCCGAGCTCGATTTGAGGCCGCCATCCTCTCCGCTGTGCCATTTTGCTGCTCCCTGCCATTTTAATCGACCCGAGACGCCGCCAAGGCGCCGTGCCATCCATGCCTTCATCGACGCCGGCCGATGCGCCGCCGTCACACTCGCCGTCGCCTCCGACCGCCCGGGGCTAAGCCGCCGCCGTCATAAGCTCCGCCGACCTCTCCTCTGCCTCCCCGTCGACTCGCGCGTGCTAGGCCGCCATGGTTCGCCGGAATCGGGCCGTCTCCCCCGACTCCGACCGCCACCGACACGCATGATGCCGTCATCGTCAAGCCATCCCTGAGCACGCTGACCACCTCCACGTGCTCCTGCTGAGCTCCTCCGTCGAATGCCGCTCTCGCCACCTCTTCCCGGTCCTCATGCGCCCCTGCACCGCCGTGCGCGTGCTCGCCGTTGAGCGCGGTCACTGCACGTCGGCCGCGCCGGTCGTGGTGTGGACCGCCAGCGTGGTGGCTAACGTGGCCCCTGCCCCACCAGTCAGTGGCTGTGGCTAGCCAGCCACTGGGTGAAATAAAAACGATTCACCTAAGATTTCTGGTATTAAATAAAAGGGTAGAAATTGATTCAAACTTTGAATTTGAATATCTTTTGAACCACAATTCAGAAAAATGCAAACAATATGTCAAAATGCTCAGAAAAAGAATATCTATCTGTTAGTACCCTTGCCATGATCAACTAAAATTATTAATTTTCCTTTAATTAATAAATACTAAAATGGCAGATTGTAACACAATTTGGAAAAATGCATAACTTGAAGAATATTTATCCAAAAATTATGAATGAGCTATCAAAATGTTCAGTAACTAATGAACTACAAGTTTATGTCATTTGAGATAGTTGTAGAATTAATTTTAGTGCTGTTTATAAAATTTAATTAAAATGGCAGATTTAAATCACATTTTGGGAAATTCATAACTTGATAAATAATGACTCAAAAATTATGTTTAATAGCCCAAAATGATCAGCAACTCAAGGGCTGTTTAGATATGTTAATTTCACAGCATGACAACAACTTTTATTTTGATGTCATTTTCGAAATGGTTAAAGTGATTTAAATTGGATAACCGTTTAAATCACCATTTCTTCATCGTTAATCGAAAAATTGCAAACGAAGTACCAAAATGATCAGGAGAACAATACCTATCTAATAATGTCATTCTAATGCATGTAGAACTCATATTTTAGTACTGGACATTTTGGATAAATGCTTAGTTCACTAAGTTTAATATGGAGATATAACCCGTTAATTGCAATAATTATTTTAGGGGTTCCATTTAACTTGTGGGACATGCCGAAGACCATTTCAGTGCATAATTTGACCATCTCATCATGAGTGTGCATTGCACCTTTGTATTTGTGTTATTTATTTCGTTTCCTGTTATTGTTTGTGTTTCGGTAGATTCTGGAGTCGAGGTTCCACCACAATACCTCGACGATCCGCGCGACCAGCACTATCAGCAAGGCAAGAGATAACCTAACCTTCTTGGCATATAGCATCCTATTGTTTATACAAGTATTTTCTCCACCATAATATTGCATTCGATTCCAATGTCAACTTTTGATCAAGATATAGAGTATCCTATGATATGCATTGTCCCCTAAACCATCACATGTCTTCCCTCCTATTAACCGTAGGTTGATGTGTTGGCCAGAGATACTTTATATCTGTTGTTCATATGCTTAGCCATGCTTTGTCAAATTCTATATTGTCCGGTGATTAAATTCCATAATTATGATGTTGATGGAATGTTCGGACATGGTGGTTACTTGTGGTACTTAATTAAATTGCTTAAAAGGCTTGATGAGTTGCCATCGGGAATGGTGTTTTGCCTCATTCTTGCCCCTAGGTGCGAGTTCTTTACCTCTTGAACCAAGACTGAATGTGCTTCCAACGGTGGGGACATATGGAATCCCCTCTGACCGAATAATTTGTTAGGGGCTTGTCAAGGGTCCTCTAGTTTGCTATTTCCATTTGCGTGTGAGTGTGTGGGTGGAAAAAGAAACGATGAGGACGGTGGTGTTTAGGATATGGCCGCGGGGCAGGGCGTTGGAGGCGCTGAACCTGTCCTTCCGCACACTGATGATCCTTGAGTAAGCCTCATGCAACGTAAAGGTCTAACCGCGCCCACTCGCCGGCTTTCCCCGGAAGAGAGTCAATCAGGTGAGCCGGACGGTACCAATGGGTAAATTAGTACACCCCTACAGGGTTAAATCTTTTCGAAAAGCCGTGTCCGCGGTTATGGATGACTTGGGAACGGACGATAAGACCATTGAGAACATTAACCTAATAAAATTTGGCAACTAGAGGTTGCAACTCAACGTGTGGTAAAAGGTTCATTTCCTCGAGGGTGATTTGAGGGGGTGCCTTCGTGAAGATGAGTGTGTTCTGGCTACAAGTTGGTTCAAGGTGAATCGAAGATAGAAGTTTACTATCTTATCCCCTTTATGAAAAACATTCTGAGTAGTCGATGCCATGGGTCGTTTATATCTTTATAAATGAAAACTAGATTTATGCAAAACAACCTTTATACAGCTTTAGAGCCTTGTCATCATTGGGCCTATATCGCCCTACTAAACTTGCGAGTACGTCGTACTCAGTCTCTCCTTGTTGATTATTACTTGTTTCAGAGGAGGGCGACACCGAGCAGACAGGTGGGTTCTTCATGGACATCGACGAGTAGTTTGGGGTTCCCAGGTGGCAGCTTGGGACGTCTCGGAACAAGCTGGCTGGGTTTATGTTTATCCGTAGGCCTCTTAGGCCATATTTTGGATCTTGTTGTATTAGACAACTACCTCGCTTCCGCATGATGTACTGTTGGGTCGGTGACCTCTGTGTGTAATTTGTATCTTTCTCATATACGAGTTGCTATATGATCTTTGTGTCGTAGAGTCTGTGATGTGCCAGTTGTTCCACAAGTCTTGATCTCTTTATTATACATTGAAAGCTATGGAAGTGTTTATGGCATGATGAGGTTTTGCGTGGGAGCGGTAACCCCATGCCCATCGGTTGTGTACCATAGCCTGTGGGTTACATAGCCTCTTTGTATAATTCTGGGGTCGGGGCGCTATAGAGGTGGTGGCCGGTGGCTAGGGTTTAGGCGGCGTCTAGGGCTTGGGGTGGTGCGGCTTGGGGCTGCACCTCTAGGTGTGTGCCGCACCCCCCAACCCCTTTAAATAGGTGGAGGCAAGCCTAGGGCCGGTTGGCCCTAGGACTTAATTGCGCACCAAGCAAGCCGAGTCCCAATGGGACTCGGACTCCTCCCTTTGGCCGGCTAGGCCCATGTGGGCCTATGGGTGGTGTGGCTGGCCCATGTGGCTGCTGCACCCCCTTGGTCCATGTGGGCCCCATACTTTAGGTGGGCCCCACTTCTAGGCCCTTCTAGAACCTTCCAGAAAATTCCGGTACCCTGCTGAAATATTTCAGAACTTTTTCGACACCTTCGGAAACCACTTTCCTTATATGAATCTTATTCTCCAGACTCCTCCGGAACTCCTCGTGATGTCTATGATCTTATCCGAGACTCCGAATCACCATTTGTTTATTCCATCATTTAATTCATCGCTAACCTTAACTTCATCGGAGCGTTAAGTGTGTGACCCTACGGGTTCGAGAATGTATAGACATGATCCTGTCAATAATTAATAGTGGGACCGGGATGTCCATATTAATTCCTACACAATCAACGAAAACCTTTATCGATTGAGCCACAATGTCAGAGATTCAATTAATGTCGTATATGATTCCCTTTGTCTCATGATATTTTACTTGCACGAGATTTAATCATCGACATCCCCATGTCTACTTTAATCTCGTCACCGGCAAGTTCTCTTTACTCGTCCATAATATAGGATCTCCATGATTACCACCTAATCACATGTCTGCAGACTTTATGATGCTATATTATCGAGAAGGCCTGGAGATATCTTCTCCGTCACATGGAGGGACAAATCCCACTCTTGATATATGTCACCCAACAATCTACCATCGGAGATACCTAAAAGCCATCTTTATAATCACCCAGTTACGAAGTGATGTTTGATGTCCACAAAGTATTCCTTTGGTAAACGGGAGTGATATAACCTCATGGTCTAAGGAAACTATACTTGGCAAATACTAAAAGTGTTGGCAATGAAACTGAGTGACACGATTAACTGCAACTCTTTGTAATTTGGGTCTTCTCCATCATATCATTCTCCCTATGATACGACTCCGTTATGAAGTGACTATGACAAGTCCTATGGTTAGGAAACCTTAACCAACTCTTGACTAACGAACTAGCCCAGTAGAGGCTTACTAGGGACACCTGGTTGTTTATATTCCACACATGTATTATGTTTCCGATTAATACAATTTTAGCATGGATAATAAACTATTATCAAAAACATGAATGTGCTAATAAACCATTTTATTATTGCCTCTAGAGCATATTCCCAACATTTTTCTGCTAAAGATTCGTTGACGAAAGCATGCATCTCTCAAAATTGTTTTTACCTCTGTTTTCAAAATTTTAAAAGTTGTAGCACATGATTAATCCCTTCTTCCCACTGTGAAGGGCCTTTCTTTTACTATTCATGTTGAGTCGGTTTTCCTTTTCTCTCTCTGTAACGCCCCAAGATCGGTACTATGCAGACTTTAGCGTTCCAGCCAAATCCGCATAATAACGATCCTAGGACGCCCACCAGGCATAACATGCACGTAGCAACACACACGTTATGCGGGTGGAATTGTGATGATCATTACAATAGTTCTCGATGGAACCCACAACAGAACATATACAACAACGACTCACCGAGTCAAGAACAACAAAGATACAATACAAAGAACCAAGGAACAGCGGAAGCGAATAGCAACCAACTACGGACAAGATACAAATTGGACTAAGATTCCTGGAGATAAACGAAGGCACCATATCCCTGCCCAGGCCAAGCCGGAGGGATTCCCAAGCTAATGTCGTCAGACTTCAAACCTGTCGGCTGCATTGGAATAGCAGCCCCGAAGGGGTCAGTACTGTAAACAGTACTGGCAAGTAATACTCACAAGATATCAAAGCTGGAATTCCGGGGAAAGAGGGTTAGCGATTGAGGCGGCGGCAAGCAGCATTAACAACTTATAGAGACACACTACAACTTTCGTCTAAAAGAGACAAGGTAAGAGAGCGCAAGAGGAACCAACTATACTACTCACCACATCAAAACCCGCCCAAGTATTACTCCCTCGATCAACTGTCCGCGAGGAAGCAGTCAGGGCAACTCACACGGTGGACAAGTTTTATGGGTTATTATTCAAGTAATCTATCTTACTAGTCAAATTATTATCATCATAAGGTGCAAGCTGTCTATGATCTTTTTAGCCAGCGCATTTCACCAAGTCGTCCATAGCCGCGGACACGGCTTTTTGAAAAGATTTCACCCTGCAGGGATGCACCAATGAACCCACACGCATCGAAACACTCGCTTAGAGGTGTACCGGTGGCGTTCGATGCAATACTTCCCTTCTCTACAAACAAGTCCAGGGAGCCACCTAGCTAGGTCTGATCCACCTTGAGAGTCCGGACGAAGCTTCGAGGTGGGCCTAACTGTTGCATGACGGCTTCGGGAGGAGCACTCATACGATTGCCCTCCTTCCACATGTGATAAACGCTCATGCCGCAAGCCCTACCGTAAAGTAACCACGTATCCATCATCATCTTACCTTCACATCAACATCGTTGTACGCGCGCAAATGGAAACACCCGAACTAAGTTGTGGCTCCTGGACAGGTTTGAGGATCCGGTAATAGATTGCGGGGAGGCCCATAGAACTCCCACATGTGGTTAGTGCGCTCAGTCTTGGATCAGCAGAAAAGAACTCGAGTCCTAGGCGACACTAGCAGAACAAAACACCATGTTTGGCCTTCCTCCGGTGCCTTGTCTTTATTAAGTTATTCCCATCGCAACAGAAAATAAAGATTAACATGTGATTTGAGCCTAACTATCATATTATCAACAAGACTAGATAAAGAGATGACAAGACTCAAGCAAAGCACCTAAGCATGCACTAGGACTCGCAAGGCTAACAAGGTAAACAAGCAATAGGATAATAGGATGTGGGTGTGTGGCTATATCATGGCTGCTAGGTAAACATGCAAATAGGATCGAGACACAAGCATCGTGACATAAGGCTAGCAAGGAACAAAAGGTAGGAGGAGTAAGAGACAGAAAACAAGCAAAGATAGCAAGGGAGTATCACTTGCCTGCAATCCGATAGAGGTAGCAGAACATGTTGTTACTCACATCAACTCATCGTCCTATTCCGAAGAAGCAACGAACACCGGAAACATAAAAGATGCATTTTACTTCTACGGCAAAAGAACCGGCATGTTGATGATATGTATGCATGAAAAATTAAATGTGATTCAAATTTTATTTCCTAACACATGGCAAAGCATTTTAAATGGGATCGGTGCATAATATAGATGCATCAGACAAATCTGATACGTGTCAAAACGTATCTGTAATTTTCGAGTGATCCATGCTAATTTTGTGATGTTGTCACATGTTGTATTATCATATCACATCATTTTTATGCATTTTGTTGGACTAACCTATTGACAAGATGCCCAGTGCCAGTTCCCTGTTTTTGCTGTTTTTGTGTTTCAGAAATTTACTTCTGGAAATATTCTCGGAATTGGACCAAAATTTACGGAGATTATTTTTACGCCAAGACGTAGACGGAGACCGAAGGGCGACCTGGGGGGCCACCCAGGGGCCAGAGGAGGGTGCCTGTCACGGCCCCCCTGGACCCGCGGGTGGGGCCCGCCCCTGCCCCCTGGGCACTGCCTCGGCCCCCTCCGACACCTATAAAATCCTAAAAACCCTAAAAACGACGGGGCGGACATTATTTTCCAGAAAAGTCATCCCGAGGCGCCGTCACCTCAAACCCTAATTCGGGGGTGATTCTGAAGCAAATCCCGGCACCCTGCCGGAGGGGAGATCGATCCCGGAGGGCTCTTCATCGCCATGCCTTCCTCCGGGATGATTTGTGAGTAGTCCCACCTTGGACCTTGGGTCCATGGCAGTAGCTAGATGGTAGTCGCTCTTGTGCTTCATGTCTTATGATCTTGTGAGCTGCCTAACATGATCAAGATCGATTATTGTAATGCTATGTGACGTGTTTGCTGGGATCCGATGGATTATAAAGTTATGATCAGATTGTGCATGATTCTTATATGTTGATTTATGTTCTTGCATGCTCTCCGATGTGCATAGTTACTTTGGCCAAGTGATTGTGTGTATCTCCAAGAGAGTGTATTTATGCTAGATAGTAGGTTCATGCCCCCTTTTGTTCCTAGGCACGAGTGACAGAAACGTCTAGGGGCGAGGGTGTGCTGTTGCTACTAAGGGTAAAACAGCGGTATTAAAGTCTATTTTGATATTTAATATTGCTTACTTCATGCGCTTTACTTAATGCAAATGTCTGTTGCTTGCAACTTAATACCGATGGGTGACAGGCTGAATAGCGATCCCACGGTGGACTTTTTAGACAAAGATGCAGTTGGACTCAACGGTCTTTGTTCATTGTCGTGATGCCTACTTAAATATTATCATGTTCTCTTTGTCATAGCTAGATTAAGTTTGTGTTATAATCTTGTCAATTGCCCAGCTGTAATTTGTTTACCCATTATATGAATGTTTTATTTACTTGAGAGACTCCACTAGTGAACCCATGGCCCCCGGTCCATCTTTTTACATTGATTGCAACCTTTATTCATCACTTTTCACCATCATTACTCCTCTGGTCAATTTTCATAATTCATCTATTTCACTATACAATTAACCGGTTTGTTTTCTGCGAGACCGGAAAGATTGACAACCTTTCCGCCGTTGGGGGCAAAGTATTTTGGTTGAGTGTGTGCAGCTCCACGTCTGTTTAAGATTAAGCGCCAGAGATCCTCAACATTCACTTTGTTGTTGATTTCAAGGTCCTACTGGTTCGATAAACCTCGGTTCGTTATCAAGTGAAAACTGTTGCTTGCTACATCTCCGCCTTAACTTGGGGAACCACCCAACTCTTCATCAGTAGCAATCAAGCTCTTTTCTGGCGCCATTGCCGGGGATCTTGGAGCTACAGCAAGGGGAGTCTCACACTCTTAATCACTTTACTTTTTTTTTGTGTTGCTTGTTTTATTTATTGTTATCTTATTTTTCTTGTTGCAAAATTTTATAACCCAAAAAAAATTAGTGTAGACTTTATTCCTGTCTTGTTATTTTATTTTATCATTATGTCTTCCACTGAAAACACCAAGTTGTGTGACTTTACTAGCACTAATAACAATGATTTCATATGCTCTCCAATTGCTCCACCCGCTACTAAAGCGGAATCTTATGAAATTAAGCCTGTGTTGTTAAATCTTGTTATGAAAGAGCAATTTTCTTTTGCTACTACTGATGATGCCGCCTCTCATTTAAATAACTTTCTTGAGTTATGTGATATACAAAAGTATAAAGAGGTAGAAAGTGACATCATAAAACTGAAGCTTTTCCCTTTCTCTTTGAGAGGGAGAGCAAAATAATGGTTATTGTCTTTGCCTAGAAATAGCATTGATTCTTGGATTATATGCAAAGATGCTTTTATTGGAAAATATTATCCACCTGCTAAAATCATACAATTAAGGAGTAACATTATGAACTTTAGACAATTTGATAATGAACATGTTGCTCAAGCTTGGGAGAGAATGAAATTTATGGTTAAAAATTGTCCCACGCATGGATTAACTATGTGGATGGTTATCCAAACCTTTTATGCAGGTTTGATTTTTTCTTCAAGGAACCTCTTGGACTCGGCAGCGGGAGGTACCTTAATGTCCACAACATTAGGTGCAGCAACTAAACTCTTGGATGAGATCATGAAAAATTATTCGCAATGGCATACCGAAAGAGCTCCAAGTGGTAAGAAGGTAAATTCTGTCGAGAAAATTTCCTCTTTGAGTGATAAGGTTGATATGATTATGTCTATGCTTGCTACCAATCAGTCCCATCTTGATCCTAATAATATACCACTTGCTTCATTAATTGCCCAAGAAAAGGATCAAGTTGATGTTAATTTTCTTAATAGAAGTAACTTCAACAATAATGCTTATCGAAATAATTTTGGTAGTAACAACTATAAGCCTTATCCTCCCAATAATGGAAACTCTTATGGCAATTCCTATGGTAATTCTTATAATCCTAATAATAATGTGTCCTATGATCTTTAAAATGTTTTAAAAGAATTTATCACTTCGCAAAAAGCTTTGAAAAAAACTGTCAAAGAGAAACTTGAAAAATTGGATAGACTTGTCTCTAAAGTGGAAGATCTTGCTCATGATGTTGAAATTTTAAAAATTAGAACCACTCCTCTTCAAGACAATCCTACTGAATCTTTAAATGCTATTTCTATTCAAATTAATGAGAATGAAAGGATGATGGCTTGCTTGAAAGCTAGGTGGGCTAGAGAGAAAGAAGAAGCTAGAATTGCTGAAATGAATAGGAAAACTGTTAAAGTTTATACTATCCAAACTACTAATGAGGAAACTCCTAGCCTATTTAAAGATGATGAAATTGATTTTGATAATTGCAATCTTACTGAAGTCATAAAGTTCCTACAAAAACTTGCTAAGTCACCAGATGCTAGTAAATTAAATATTGCCTTCACCAAACATATTACCGATGCTATTATCAAGGCTAGGGAAGAAAAGCTTAAGCTAGAAACTTCTATTCCTAGAAAATTAGAAGATGGATGGGAACCCACTATTAAGATGAAAATAAATGACTTTGATTGTAATGCTTTGTGTGATCTTGGTGCTAGTGTTTCTGTTATGCCTAAAAGTTTCTATTATATGCTCAATTTAAATCCTTTGGAAGAGTGCTATTTAAATGTTCATCTTGCTGATTCTTCTAAAAAGAAACCTTTGGGTAGAGTTGATGATGTCCTTATTGTTGTTAATGATAACTATGTTCTCGTTGACTTTATTGTTATGGACATTGAGTGCAATGCTTCTTGTCCTATTATTTTGGGGAGACCGTTTTTGAGAACCGTTGGTGCCATTATTGATATGAAATAGGGAAATATAAGATTTCAGTTCCCCCTCAGAAGAGGTATGGAGCACTTCCCTAGAAAGAGAAAAAAGCTTCCTTTTGAATCAATCATAAGGTCAAGCTATTCTCTTGATGTTGCAAAGGCCTCCGAAAAAACTTGATATTTGGCATTGCGCCTAGCTAAAAGGCGTTAAAGAAAAGCGCTTGTTGGGAGGCAACCCATCTTTTACTTTCAGTTTGCTTTTTACTTTTCTTGAGTCTTGAAGCTGTTTCCTCTGTAGCAACTTCATTGTATCTTTTTATTTTGGTTTTTTGTGCCATGTTTAGCCTCTAATGCATTGAAAGTGCGAGGTGTTCTTTTGCTGTCCAGAAACAGATTTCAGTCCTTCACTGTTCGAAAATCCAAAAAATCTCTGAATTTTATCTTTTTCTGAAATTGTCAGACAGCAAGCCTGATACTTTTATGTATCTTTCGTTAGTTTTGAGTATTCTGATTTGAGCTATAGAAGTGCCTCGAAAAATTCGATCTTTACAGACTGTTCAGATTTTGACAGATTCTGCTTTTATTTTGCATTCGTCTCTTTACTATCGTTAAATGTGATACTCTAGAGGGGGAGTGCCACATTGAGACTTAGTGAACAGTAGCTAATGCCTAATAAAGTTGTTTCCAATTTTTCTTGAGTTGAACACATGTGTATTTTAATTTATGAGCACTAACCCTCTAATCAGTTTATGAGAAGTTTTGTGTGAAGTGAGTTTTTAAGTTCCAAAGGAGAGGATAATGAAAAAATTGAAGATGGATCAGAGCTCAAGCTTGGGGATGCCCCCATGGAACCCCCTCTAAATATCAAGAACTATCAAGTGTCAAAGCTTGGGGATGCCCAAGGCATCCCCTCTTTTTCATCGACTATCATGAGGCCGTCTTTGTTGAACTAAGTTTTTATCACTTTACATATTATGTGCTATACTTGGAGCGTCTTTTTACTTTCAGTTTTTTTTGTTATTTTGCTGGTCATATGCTTGTTTGATCCTTGCTTTATTTGTGTGGGAGAGAGACACGCTCCGCTTTTTCATTTGAATACTCCTATGCTTCGCTTATATCTTGTTGAGTATTCTTAGCTAATGTTTGTTTGCTAGTAAGCTCTCGCTTTTAGCTTTTATCTTATTTAGAGCTGCTAGTGGTTGATGTTAAACTCTCTTGTTCTTCACTTATATTTGTTAGAGAGTTGTTTTGGTTGCTTGGTTAATGTGTTAGATCGGTAAAATGCTGTGTGATACATCTCAAACATATCTATAATTTTTGAGTGATCCATGCTAGTTTTCTGATATTGTCACATGTTTTTACTGTCATTTATATCATTTTTATGCATTTTGTCGGACTAACCTATTGACAAGATGCCAAGTGCCAGTTCCCTGTTTCTGCTGTCTTTTTGTTTCAGAAATTTGCTTCTGGAAATATTCTCAGAATTGGACGAAAATTTATGGGAGTTTTTACTCGACGGAAGGCACCAGAACACCAAAGGGCAGCCCTGGGGGCCACCCACAGGCCAGGGGCGGCCTGCTGCCGCGGCCTGGGGGCCACCCGTAGGTGGGGCCCGCCCCTGCCCGTGGGGCACCTCCTCGGCCCCCTCCGACGCCTATAAATTCACATTAAACCTAAAAACGTCGAGGCGGCCATTATTTTCTAGAAACTCCACCCCGACGCGCCGTCACCGAAAACCCTAGTTCGGGGTCCAATCTGAAGCTGATCCCGGCACTCTGTCGGAGGGGAGATCGATCCCAGAGGGCTCTTCATCGTCATCCCTTCCTCCGGGATGATTTGTGAGTAGTCTCACCTTGAACTACAGGTCCATGGAAGTAGCTAGTTGGTAGTCTCTCTCTCTTGTGCTTCATGTCTTATGATCTTGTGAGCTGCCTAACATGATCAAGATCGATTATTGTAATGCTATGTGATGTGTTTGCTGGGATCCGATGGATTATAAGTTATGATCAGATTGTGCATGATCTTATATAGTAATTTATGTTCTTGCATGCTCTTCGATGTGCGTAGTTACTTTGGCCAAGTGATTGTATGTATCTCCAAGAGAGGGTATTTATGCTAGATAGTGGGTTCATGCCCCCTTTTGTTCCTGGGCACGAGTGACAGGAACGTCTAAGGGCGAGGGTGTGTTGTTGCTACTAAGGGTAAAACAGCGGTGTTAATGTCTATTTTGATATTAGTATTGCTTACTTCATGCACTTTACTTAATGCAATTGTTTGTTGCTTGCAACTTAATACCGTTGGGTGACAGGCTGGATAGCGATCCCACGGTGGACTTTTTAGACAAAGATGCAGTTGGACTCAACGGTGTTTGTTCCTTGTCATGATGCCTCCATAAATATTATCATGTCCTTTTTGTCATAGCTAAATTGGGTTTGTGTCATGATCTTGTCAATTGCCTAGGTGTAATTCGTTCACCCATCACATGCATATTTTATTTACTTGAGAGACTCCACTAGTGAACCCATGGCCCCCGGTCCATCTTTTTACATTGATTACAACCTCATTTACTTGTTTTTAATTATCATTATTCCTCTGGTCACTTTTCATATTTTATCTATTTCATCATACAATTAACCGCTTTGTTTTCTGTGAGACCGGAAAGATTGACAACCTTTCCGCCGTTGGGGCAAAGTATTTTGGTTGAGTGTGTGGAGGTCCATGTCTGTTGAAGGTCAAGCGCCAGAGATCTTCAACATTCACCTCGTTGTTGATTTCAAAGTCCTACTGGTTTGATAAACCTTGGTTCGTTAAACGAGGGAAAACTGCTACTAGCTGCAATTCCGCCTTCGCTTGGGGCACCACCCAACTTATTTTAATATAGCAGCACTATGCATGTGGTAGTGGTATGAAGTAGAAAAAACCTGCATAGTCTTGTAGATCACTATGTGGACAATTTGATACTTTTCAATTGTTTTGAGACATTAAAATAACTAATGGTTAAAATGTGGTGGTTAATGGTGCCAGAGCTGATTAGTGGAGATGTGTTAGTAAAGCGTGGAGCCATACTTTTCTGAATAAATAACCTAAGTCAACAATGCTAATGTGTCATGAATTCTGCTCAGTTGAAAATAAGTTCCTAGTGGGTAGTTACTGCAACGGTCGGGGAAGCCAACGGGGCACTTGTGTCGCCGCCACGATCCCTCTCGGGGTGTCTCTAACTATTTGTGGAACATTGAAACTGCTAGTTGTTTGCAATATACGAAATGCATTGTGAGTTTTGGGTTTTTTGGCACTTCCACTTCCATATTTTGCTAGCCTCTTCGGTGCTGCGCAATGCCCTCTCTCACATTGAGATTGGTGCATACTTCGCGAGTACATCCAACTTCGTGGGAGAACTTCATCATGTTCTCCTACACATAAGCCAACTATCTCCCTCAAAACAGCCACCATACCTACCTATCACGGCATTTCCATAGCCATTCCGAGATATATTGCCAAGCAACATCCATCATTACATTACATGACTTGATGTCTTCATTACCATATAGTTTGCTTGATCACTGAGTTAGTGTGCTGCGTAGCTTGCCACATGTTCTACATTTTTTCCACACTACGTCGATCATGCATATCTCCGTTTATATATCATGTATTATTCTTATGAGTTATGAGTACCAAAAAGTGTGATGATCCAATTGTAATATAGAGTGTTGCTCCTACAGTGAGGTATAAAATAAATAAATAAATAAAAGAATAAAAGAGCCCAAAGGAGGCCAAATGAGAGAGCATTTAAAAGAGCCAAGGAGGCCACCCAAAATCCAAAAAAAATAGAAAAAGAGAGAGGGAGCAACACTACTATTCTTTTTACCACACTTGTGCTAGTAGCACCTACACTTCATTGTAGAGAGTCCTCATGTTGTTTTAGTAGTATAACTAAGTGGGGAACTAACGTTATAGAAGTTGGCTTGTATATTCCAAGGATGAGGCTCCTCAAGTGAGCTCTAGGTCTTAATGAGTAAGCAAGTTGGCTGCACCCCCACTAGTTCCATTGGAGAGCTTTCATACACTTATAGCTCTATGTGCATCCGTTGCATGGCAATCACTACTCCTTATACAGTGTCAACTACGGGACTTCCTTCTGTCTTGTGGTTACCTTCTCCACTGTTTGAGCCTTTCTTTTTGACCTTCCAAACCTCCATTGATGTAGGCCAACCCAACGACAACACCATGTCAAGCAAGCCACCAAGGACTCCAAAGGGTGGCAAGGAACTCCATGGACTCCAATCAACTAAGGCATACGCGTGGATGAGGCGAAGGAAGCGTCATGGACAAGGAGAGGAAGAAGGAGGCAAAAGCCAGGCTGGCCGGCCTCCCAGCCGGCCCAGGCCGGCCCCCAGGCCGAGCTCCAACCCGAGGCGGCCGGCCTCCCAGCCGGCCCAGTCCGGCCCCCAGGCCGGGCTACATCCCGACGCTGCCGGCCCCCGTGCCGACCTCCCAGCCGGCCTCCCGGTCGGCCTAGGCCGGTCCCTAGGCCGGCCACCCATCGGAGCCGGCCGGCCTCCCAACCGGCCTAGGCCGGTTTCCAGGCCGGACCTCCACCTGCGCCGGCCGGCCCCACCTTCCTGCCCTGTTTTGTACTAAGACTATAAATAGCTTTCCCCTTTCCCCATTCTAGGGTTAGACTGAATTTGAGACTTGTGAGCTATGCTCCTCATCCCTCTGTGCTAGGGTTCCTCTTAGAGGATGGATCTTGTTGTTGCTACTCTTTCACTGAGGTGTCTCTAGTAGTGCAAACCAATCTTTCACTGCGGTGATTCTATTGGATCGGTGGACCGGCTGGTAAGAGCAATCGGTTTCAACAAGAGTAAGTTTGGCTTTGATTCTTCGATCCAAAGGCTACCATTTTGAGGGTTTGTTGTTGGGTGGAGATCTCAGCAGGATTTGCTATTTACCCTCTTTGTTTGCCACGAATCTCCCTCGCTTCCCCTACGTGTTCTTCGTGTTCATCCCTTTTCCCCTCAAATCCGTGAAGATCGGGCCTAGCCCTACATCATTTGGTATCAAGAGCAAGGGTTTCCACGGATTTGGATCGTGTTTCCACCTTTTATTAGCCATTTTTCCACCAAATTTTTCTTTCCCATACCAATTTCGAAAATTCAAAAAAAAACATAGCCCATATGGATTTCGTTCGATCTCTCGATTTGGTGAGCGATTTGTGGTTTTGATCCACGGATCTCGTGCTTAAGACATTTCCCCACTTTCCGTTGGTGTTTCGTCCCCGGAGGCCATTTTCCCTCCAAGACCAAATGTGCCGCGCAGTTCATCGCCGGCGGTACTACCGTCCGAACAGCCGGTACTACCGCCCGCCATCGGTCCTACCGCCCGTTCGGCCGGTGCTACCGCCGCACGACTATTCATCGACTTCATCTTCGTGTCGCTTCATCGCTACCTCGACGACATCAAAGGTATAGCTTCCGACATATCCCTTTCCATTTCGCGAAACTTTTTCCTAGGAGCTAGCTCTTCATAGTGTGAGCATTGCACTAGTGTGACACCAATTGACCATATCATCATCTTGTGAGCATCTAGTTGTAGCGGACTCGGCTCGGGCAAAAGCATAAAGCAAAAGAGAAATAGAAAAGATTCAAAAATAAAGAGAATAGCCGAGCCGTGATCCTAGTCATCCCAAGCTCCCATACCCAATAGAGAAACGGGTCCACTTGTACAAATCGGGTGCTCCTTCCCATACACTTGAGCTAGTTGTCCTTCGAGAGGTGGTGCGGCACGAGCATAGTCTTCGTTAGGTCCAAGTTGCTCCTCCCTATAGTCGCACCATCCACGTTTGTCTCCACGTGTGAGTCTCCTTTGTTTCTCGGATTGTGTGGTTAGTCTCTTTTGCTTCTTGATCTTTGTGGTTATCCTCCACATCTTGCAATAGCCTTCTCGTTTGTTTCGTTTCGATTTCTTGCCACTTTGTCATACCTAAGCTCCTCATAAGTGTGTGTGTGAGTCGCTTTTGGATCACTAATCAACCAAATCTTACTCTTGTGACACCTTTGTCTCGGAAGGCAGGCCCATTGGTCCAATACTATCAACCAAGGTAAGAGCGGTTATTAGCCACCACATATTCCACATATCACTTGTGTTTGCTTATCATGGCTAGGGAAGAACAAGTCGCCGGAAGAAGCAAACAAGAGGAAGCAATCAAGAAGTACTTGGACGACGCCTTGCGCCGTTCCGAGGAGCGCCACCAAGCCGCACAACGCGAACGAAATGAGCACTTCACTCGACTTGAAGAGTCCTTGAGCAAGCTCCTCGAACAACGTCATAGGCGCTCATCAAGGCCAAGCTCAAGGACCTCGCACCGATCCGACGCAAGAAACAAAGCACCAAGTGATGTTGCTCAACGTCATCGCCATCGACAACATCAAGAGCGCCATCATGCCGACATCCCACATCCTCAAGCACAATTGGATCCTCAACAACAAGAGCTACCTTCATGTGAGTTGAGTGGTGAGGGAGTGAACCACCACGAGAGTGAGAGCCACCTTGCCGACTCCACCATATGTGACCTTGAGTGCTTCCAATTTGAGGACATGAGTGCTACACCATATAAGTTGAGAGAGGTAGTCGATAGGGCAAACAAGGCCATTTCGATTTCTAACGACATAACCTCTCCTTCTAGTGTATTTTCTTATGTTGTGCTAGGCTCCATGGAGGACGATACGCCTCAACTTGAGAAGATGTACATGGAGGACGAAGATGAAGCCATCCCATGTTTACATCGAGATGACCAAGTCGACCACATGGACGCCGCTTCGACTACCACAACACCTACTTCACATGAGAGGACATGCAAAGGTACGAATGTAGGTGTTGATGATGCCATGATCCCACTAGCGGACATGATGATTTGTGAGCGCTTGCATGTTGTGGATGCTTCTATGGACATCACATATGCTACTTTCTCTTTCCCTTGTGATACCTTGCCTAAAAACAATGTTGATCATGTGGATTCCCCTATTTGTGATGATTGTTCCATGAACATGCCTTGCTATGCATGTTTCCGTTTTTCTCCAATTGGTGCATGCAATGTGTTGAACAATTTCCATTTCACATGTATTGCTCACAATAATGATAAAATGCTTTTCAATGAGTTTGATCCCATAGCATCCTCAATTTTTGGAGTTTGTCACTTCAACCATGTCGAGAATTACTCTTCCTTCATTGTACATGATGACCATCCACATACTTCACACTTTCATTTTGATTTTCTGTTGGTCATGTGCAAATGAAGAGACACATCATAATGGATGATGTGTACATATACCATGCACATATGTTCTTTTTATGGAATTTCATGTGTAATGGTACCCGCTTGCTAATGTCAACCTCCATTCAACATGAGTTGACCAAAAGAGCTTTGGCCAGCATAATAAATGACAACCTTGCTTCGACCCCGGCTCTATTACCTTTCCCACGTTTTGCATCAAACAACTTGCACACTTGCTCTTTGTATTGGTTTGTTTGCAAATATGTGGATGGCTTTGCTTCCCCTCGTGAACTGCTTGTTTCAATGATCTTTCATCTACATGATTCCTGTGTTGCAACAAAGTTGTTGACAACTTGCTCTTTTCTCTGTTTTGTTGGCACCCATGATTTTGTTGTGAGCATTTCCCACCTTGTGTTAATACCACTCTCCCATCCATTGCCAAAGGTATCTTTCCGATGTTTGGAAAACAATGGACATCATATGGCTCAAATTGAGATAGCTATCCTAGCATTCTCAACCCTTTTTGGAGATCTTGTGTTTTCACATCGTGAGGATGTTTTGAGGAAGTACTTGCACATTGAGATCGCCTTTGCTTTGCCTCCAATGCTCGTATGCTTGGCTAACAGTGCTATGATTAACCTAGGACATGTCATCAATGATCTGCTCCTATATCATGCA
Organism: Puccinellia tenuiflora; assembly: GCA_012064385.1. Lineage (NCBI taxonomy): Eukaryota > Viridiplantae > Streptophyta > Magnoliopsida > Poales > Poaceae > Puccinellia > Puccinellia tenuiflora. Next base: position 986,271 of record QRDG01001778.1, on the reverse strand, counting down.
CACAAATGTTTTGCTTGGTCTTTGTTGTGTGTAGGTACAAATGAGTGGATCGCCACCCACAACTTCATGGCACTACATTGCGCATCAATGGAATGTTGGCGTCTTGCTAAGGTGACTTCCTTCTACTTAAGTGCCTATGTCATGAACTTCAAGAATTGGCTGCTACTCTTTGAGTGTTGTTTCGTCTTCTTTGTGAGCTCTCTAGGTTCAAAAGGCGAAAAAACATTGAAGAGCGGCCATACATTTGGCGTCAAGAAAACCTACATGGTGATTACTACGTCAACGTCAAGCCATCTATCTCCTTCACATGATGAGGACGTGCTAGCGTCGAGGATGACACTTTTCGAAGGAGGGGGAGATGATGTAGGCCAACCCAACGACAACACCATGTCAAGCAAGCCACCAAGGACTCCAAAGGGTGGCAAGGAACTCCATGGACTCCAATCAACTAAGGCATACGCGTGGATGAGGCGAAGGAAGCGTCATGGACAAGGAGAGGAAGAAGGAGGCAAAAGCCAGGATGGTCGGCCTCCCAGCCGGCCTAGGCCGGCCCCAAGGCCGGGCTCCAACCCGAGGCGGCCGGCCTCCCAGCCGGCCCAGGCCGGCCCCCAGGTCGGGATCCAACCCGAGGCGGCCGGTCTCCCAGCCGGCCCAGGCCGGCCCCCAGGCCGGGCTACATCCCGACGCTGCCGACCCCCGTGCCGGCCTCCCGGTCGGCCTAGGCCGGTCCCCAGGCCGGCCACCCACCGGAGCCGGCTGGACCTCCACCAGCGCCGGCCGGCCTCCAGGCCGGCCTAGGCCGGTTCCCCACCTTCCTGCCCTGTTTTGTACTAAGACTATAAATAGCTTTCCCCTTTCCCCATTCTAGGGTTAGACTGAATTTGAGACTTGTGAGATATGCTCATCATCCCTCTGTGCTAGGGTTCCTCTTAGAGGATGGATCTTGTTGTTGCTACTCTTTCACAGTGGTGTCTCTAGTAGTGCAAACTAATCTTTCACTGCGGTGATTCTATTGGATCAGTGGACCGGCCGGTAAGAGCAATCGGTTTCAACAAGAGTAAGTTTGGCTTTGATTCTTCGATCCAAAGGCTACCTTTTTTAGGGTTTGTTGTTGGGTGGAGATCTCAGCAGGATTTGCTATTTACCCTCTTTGTTTGCCACGAATCTCCCTCGCTTCCCCTACGTGTTCTTCGTGTTCATCCTTTTTCCCCTCAAATCCGTGAAGATCGGGCCTAGCCCTACATCATCCATCATTGTTCTCTTTGCCATAACATCTTGGTGCCAAAGCCACTTCTTACTTGCACTAGTTGAGTAGACTTCGAAACAGTTGATTTGTGAAGTAGATGGATTAGGACACGTGAATTGAGCTTGGCTATTTTCATGAATGACTAATTAGATGCTTTGAAGAATGATTGATACTTTACATTGGAGACATAATTTGCAATTCTTTTTTTCTAAACCTTATGTATGGTTCCATGTCTCCAACGCACTTATTCATAAAAAGTTTTTAGCATTTGTTAGCTAGTGTTTGTTAATCATTGTTTGCTTAATGTCAACTATAGACAATTGTTTTGGATCACCTTATACACATCATGTGCTTTGCATTACTATCTTGATCAAGATTATGTTGGTTGCATGTCTCATCAAAAATTATTTTGTTATCACTTACCTACTCGAGGACGAGTAGGAGTTAATCTTGGGGATGCTGATACATGTCAAACGTATCTATAATTTTTGAGTGATCCATGCTAATTTTGTGATGTTGTCACATGTTTCTATTATCATATCACATCATTTTTATGCATTTTGTTGGACTAACCTATTGACAAGATGCCCAGTGCCAGTTCCCTGTGTTTTGCTGTTTTTGTGTTTCAGAATTTTACTTCTGGAAATATTCTCAGAATTGGACCAAAATTTACGGAGATTATTTTTATGCCAAGACGAAGACGGAGACCGAAGGGCGACCTGGAGGGCCACAGGCGGGTGCCTGCCGCGGCCCCCCTGGACCCACGGGTGGGGCCCGCCCCTGCCCCCTGGGCACCGCTCGGCCCCCTCCGACGCCTATAAATCCTAAAAACCCTAAAAAGGATAGGGTGGCCATTATTTTCCAGAAAAGTTATCCCGAGGCACCGTCACCTCAAACCCTAATTCAGGGGTGATTCTGAAGCAAATCCCGGCACCCTGTCGGAGGGGAGATCGATCCCGGAGGGCTCTTCATCGCCATGCCTTCCTCCGGGATGATTTGTGAGTAGTCCCACCTTGGACCTTGGGTCCATGGCAGTAGCTAGATGGTAGTCTCTCTCTCTTGTGCTTCATGTCTTATGATCTTGTGAGCTGCCTAACATGATCAAGATCGATTATTGTAATGCTATGTGATGTGTTTGCTGGGATCCGATGGATTATAAAGTTATGATCAGATTGTGCATGATTCTTATATGTTGATTTATGTTCTTGCGCTCTCTGATGTGCGTAGTTACTTTGGCCAAGTGATTGTGTGTATCTCCAAGAGAGAGTATTTATTCTAGATAGTGGGTTCATGCCCCCTTTTGTTCCTGGGGACGAGTGACAGAAACGTCTAAGGACGAGGATGTGCTGTTGCTACTTAGGGTAAAACAATGGTGTTAAAGTATATTTTGATATTTAATATTGCTTACTTCATGCGCTTTACTTAATGCAAATGTCTGTTGCTTGCAACTTAATACTGATGGGTGACAGGCTGGATAGCGATCCCACGGTGGACTTTTTAGACAAAGATGCAGTTGGACTCAACGGTCTTTGTTCATTGTCATGATGCCTACTTAAATATTATCATGTTCTCTTTGTCATAGCTAGATTAAGTTTGTGTTATAATCTTGTCAACCCAGCTGTAATTTGTTTACCCATCATATGAATGTTCTATTTACTTGAGAGACTCCGCTAGTGAACCCATGGCCCCGGTCCATCTTTTTACATTGATTGCAACCTTTATTCATCACTTTTCACCATCATTACTCCTCTGGTCCATTTTCATAATTCATCTATTTCACTATACAATTAACCACTTTGTTTTCTGCGAGACCGGAAAGATTGACAACCTTTCCGCCGTTGGGGGCAAAGTATTTTGGTTAAGTGTGTGCAGGTCCACGTATGTTGAAGATTAAGCGCCAGAGATCTTCAACATTCACTTTGTTGTTGATTTCAAGGTCCTACTGGTTCGATAAACCTCGGTTCGTTATCGAGGGAAAACTGCTGCTTGCTACATCTCCGCCTTCGCTTGGGGCACCACCCAACTCTTCATCAGTAGGAATCAAAATCCCATAATTAGATTGATTTAATTCGACTAAATGGATAAAGGTGCAAGGTTAATTAAGCATGCATGATTTTAGACAAGATACGCATGTATGGTATAAGGTTAGGGTTGGGGTCACACATCGGATCGGGGGTCTTCGGGTTCGGAGCGGAAGTAGTCGATGTAGTCGTTGTAGTCGTTGTAGTCGAAGTAGTCATTCATCCGGAGTCAGAGTAGTCGAGGTAGTCGACGTCGTGGAAGTAGTCATACTCAGGTCATCGTCGTAGCGGACCTTGGCGTTTCGGGCTTCGGGGTCGTCGGGGTTCCGATGTCGAGGTACCCGGTCTTCACGGACGTCGGGTTCACGGGCACGAAAAACTTGCGTCGGGGAGGCTCCGGGTTTCACAGACACCCACGAAGGCGGCCGACACAAAAGGGCGACAAGGCGAAGAACTTGGCGCACGTCGTCGTTCACATGTCGGGGAAGATCTTGTCGTATCAACACGGTCGTCGACCTTGTTGTTGCATAGCACCGGTCTTCACATACGGAGAACTCACGTCGGTTCACGGCTTCACGACGGGAAACGGGGACCGGCTTCACGTCACGGAGGAGAACGGAGACACGGACACGGAGGCAACACAGAGACAAGCACGACAACAACACGGGTCGGGGACGGGAACTCATGATGAAGATCCTTCCAATCTATTATCCATAGAGCCACACATGGCACCCACACTGTCATCGAGATACCGTGATCACAACGGTGACTTCGGAAATTGTACTAAATAACATCACTTGAGCAAAATCATATCCATTATACATAGGGAAACATCATGTATTCAACTATACTAACAAAGCTCATGATCACAACGGAAATCACATCATGGGAGAGAGAGAGATAACCACATAGCTACTTGTATAAGCCTCAGCCCCCGTGAGGGACTACTCCCTCCTCATCGCGGGAAGCAGCGGTGTTGATGGAGATGGCCCCAGCGGTCGATCCCCGTCCCGGCAGGGTGCCGGAACAGGACCTTCTGAACCCCCGAAACTTGTCGGCGATGGCGGCGGAGCTCTGTTGCGTATTTGGGAAAATCCATCGGGGGCTAAGGTTTTTGCATCGGATGTGATTTTATAGGCGTCGGAGGCGGCCGAGGGGTGCCCCATAGGGCAGGGGCGGGTCCCACCCGTGGGTGGGCCCTAGGCCGAAGCAGGGGGACGCCCCTATCCTGTGTGGGTCCCCTGGAGTCGCCCTTCTGGCTCCCTTCCTCATTTCTTCAACAAAAAATCTCCGTAAATTTTCGTCCAATTCCGAGAATATTTCCAGAAGTAACTTTCTGCAACAAAATCAGCACAAAAACAGGGAACTGGCACTGGGCATCTTGTCAATATGTTAGTGCGACAAAATGCATAAAAATGATGTAATATGATATTAAAAACATGTGACAACATCACAAAACTAGCATGAATCACTCAAAAATTATATATACGTTTGAGACGTATCAGTGACTCCATGGATAATAGTTTAGAGAGATCTTCATCATGAGTTTGTTCTTTATTATTGTTGGATTGAATAGATCATGAAGTTCCTTGATGCTTATGTTTAGTATAATCTCCATGGTGCGATAGTGACAGCGCGCGTGCCGTGGATGTATTAGAAAGAGACTATTCAAGAGATAGGTTGTGGTGTTTGTTAATACTATCTTTGGATGATGAAAGTGACAGGGTTGCATTGTCCCTAGATGTGGAATACGAACTTTAAGGTGTGCTTTTATAGCCCTACGCAATTCTCATCCTATTTGATCCACGAAAGAATGATCTACGAATAACGTCTACCTTGCATGCTTTTGGATGAAATATCATGTGTTTAATTATGTTAATGATGTTGAGAGTTGCCACTATTGAAATTATGAAGCCTAGGACTTTTTCCAAGCATTGAAACACCGTTTTTAGTCAATTTTGCCACTTATTCGCTTGCTGCCATTTTTATTACAGAATTACAAAACCACCTTTTACCATCCATATTACCCATATTTTAACATCTCTTCGCCGAACTAGTGCACATATACAACTGACAATTGTATTAGGTGTTTTGGGGAGACAAGAGACTTCTTGTATCTTAATTATTGCAGGATTTTTTGAGAGGGGATACATTCAACCTCTTCTTCCCGTTGATTTGATAAACCTTGGGTTACTCACTTAAGGAAAATTTGCTGCTGTCCTACAAACCTCTGCGCTTGGAGGCCCAATGATGGTGTTGGTAGAGTTGGATGGTGCCCCAAGCGAAGGCGTGGATGTAGCACCTAGCAGTTTTCCCTCAGTGAAGAACCAAGGTTTAATCGAACCAGTAGGACTTTGAAATCAACAACAAGGTGAACGTCAACGATCTCTGGCGCTTAACCGTCGACGAACGTGGATCTGCACACACTCAACCAATTACTTTGCCCCCAACGGCAGGAAGGTTGTCAATGGGAAGTGGATGTACAACCCATTTGGTTAGGGAAGTAGATGTACAACCCAACCACCCAGATCCAAGTCCTCACGAGCGCGGATTTGGGTTCTTATTATTTTGAAAATAAAAATCACTGTAGGGGCTTCCCCTACCGTATTCCTTTCAAAAAAAGGAAGGTTGTCAATCTTCCCGGTCTGCTGAAAACAAAGCGGTTAAACGTATAGTGTAGTGAAATGATTTTATGGAAACGGACCAGCGAGCAAGTGAATATTAAAATCAAGTAAACGAGGTTGTAAACAATGTAAAAAGATGGACCGGGGCCATGGGTTCACTAGTGGTGTCTCTCTAATAAATAAAATACTCATATGAAGGGTGAACAAATTATAGTTGGGCAATTGACAAGATCATGACACAAACTTAATCTAGCTATATAAAAGTGTTCATGGTAATATTCATGTAGGCATCACAACATGAAACAAAGACTGCCATCCAACTGCATCTTTGTCTAAAAAGTCCACCTAGGGATCGCTATCCAGCTTGTCACCCATCGGTATTAAGTTGCAAGCAACAGACATTTGCATTAAGTAAAGTGTATGGTGTAAGCAACATTTATAATCACGTAGACATAAACACCGCTGTTTTACCCTTAGTCGCAACAGCACACCCTCGTCCTTAGACGTTCTTGTCACTCGTGCCTAGGCACAAGAGGGGGCATGAACCAACTATCTAGCATAAATACTCTCTCTTGGAGACATAAGCAATCACTTGGCCAAAACAACTACACACATCGGAGAGCATGCAAGAACATAAATTAAGATATAAGAACCATGCACAATCTGATCATAACTTCATAATCCATCAGATCCCAACAAACCCATCACATAGCATTACAAATAGTCGATCTTGATCATGTAGGGCAGCTCACACAATCATAAACATGAAGCACAAAGGAGAGAGACAAACATCTAGCTATTGCCATGGACCCGTAGTCCAAGGTGGAACTACTCACGCCTCATCCCGGTGGAAGGCATGGCGATGTAGAGCCCTCCGGGATCAATCACCCCTCCGACAGCGTGCCAGGAGCAGCTTCAGAATCTCCCCTAATTAGGTTTCGAGGAGGCGGCGACGTCGGGTGGAGTTTCTGGATAATAATCGTCGCCCCGAGTGTTTTAGGGTTTTAGTAATTTTATAGCCATCGAGGGGGCCGAGGCGGTACCCAGAGGGCAGGGGCGGGTCCCATCCGCGGGTCCAGGTGGGGTCGCGGCCACCAGCCACCCCTGGCCCCTGGGTGGCCCCCCAGTTCGCCCTTTGGTCTCTGACTTCCTTTTGTCGCATAAAAAATCCCCGTAAATTATCGTTCAATTCTGAGAATATTTTCAGAAGTAACTTTTCTAAAATAGAAAACAACGAAAACAGGGAACTTGCACTAGGCATCTTGTCAAAAGGTTAGTCCGACAAAAAGCCTAAAAATGATATAATAAGATAGTAAAAACATGTAACAATGACATATAACTAGCATGGATCAATCAAAAACTATAGATACGTTTGACACGTATCACCCAACAAAGTCTACAAGAATAAAAGCGTGTAGTAGACATCATGCATTCCACGAGCAAATGTCATTTGAACCATTAACATAGAGTCTAATTCCTTTTGTTTCTACGATACTGACTTGTCTGAGATCCGATCGTCGACATCACTATTCCTTGTTGAATCTCGTCACGACAAGTGCTACTTAACTCGTTACTGTGATATTCCATCCTCATGACCTAGTCATACGCTGCACAGCTTTCATGGATGTAAATTCACCGAGTGGGCCTGAGTATCTTTCCGTCACGCGGATGAACAAATCCCGATCTTTATACATACGCCTCAACGTACCCTTTTGGTATACCTGAGAGACATATTTATGATCACCCTATTACGGTGTGACGTTTGATGTAATCAAGGCAACCTCTAGTAGCAGTGATTAAATATGACCTAACAGTCTAAGCAATAAGTTACTATGTTTCCTAATTACTACACCAATGAACGTCGTGACTTGATCGTGTTGCAATACTTACATTGGGTACGTCCATCACTTCATATACACAATGAAATGATCTTATTTTCAATTGACATAAATGTCCATGATTGGGAAACCTCCATCATCAGTTGACCAATGAACTAATGTGTTCAGAAACTCACTAGGTACTCTAGTTTGTTTATATACCTCATGTGTATTAACGTTTTCTGTTAATGTAGTTGTAGCATGGTATAAAACTTGTTATAAACTTAAATGAGATATTACAATAAACACTTTATTTATTTGCCTCTAGGGCATATCTCCAATATATACATGGCTAATCCAAGTAAAGAACATTGAAAATCTGTTTAGTGGGTTACCAGGTACCTTCGTGGCACAATGATGCTTGTTTAAATTTTCGCAAGACCGAAAAGAGACTCATTGGCTATGTGGATTCAGATTTTGCTGCTGATTTGGATAAGAGGGGGTTCCTTATAGTCTATGTACAATTTGTGACTGTGATGTGAGGTGGAAGGAAACTTTGCAATCAATAGTTGCCCGGTAGATCAGTGAACCAGAATACATGGCTATTACAGAAGCTTGTAAGGAGTTCAGTTGAAAGATTTGTATGTTGAGCTTTATGGAGATAATTCTTGCACTATTTTGTGATAGTAAAAGTGCCATATACCTTATTAAGGATCGGATGTTTTATAAAAAAAAACACATTGATGTAAAATACCATTATCTCTGAGAGATTGTTGCTCGAGGTAAATTGATGGTATACAAGATTAGTACTCATGATAATTCTGCTGATATAATGACAAAGCCAGTTCCGATGTGCAAGTTTGAGCTTTGATCGAGCTTGGTTGGTATAACGTTTACCCCAAATGATTTTTTGGCGCCAAAAGTTTTTCCTTTGTTATTTAGGAAGGAAGTTCTCTTTTATGCTATAGGATGGAATTTGGTGGAGTTTGTTGTATTTTGATCTAAATTCATATAAGAGCAACTAACTTCTGACGAGTGGAGCGAACCCGTCTCCGAGAGATTTGGGCCGAAGCGTAGCGGATTATCATGGTATATATTATAACATCACACACACATCGCTCTTGGCACACACATTCATAAAATAAAATCCCATGTAATCAATATTTCTATAGATTTATATTATTATTCCGTGACAATGATACATACATTAAACTAGTATGCATGTCGAGGGTGCGTGTTGGGGAGATACCCCTCCCTCACATCTCTCCCATACAAGTGATAACATATGTTTATTTGTCAACAATAAGCTCGAAATGCCCTTATCGGTTTACTATTTGGCATCCTCGTGTTGTTTCCGTTCATTTCCGCCATTAGACTAGTACAAGGTCATTGCATTCTTTTCATATGATCTTGATCAAATACAACTTCTTTCCGGTTGAAACTTCAGGGTGGTTATTTGCCGAGGACCTCTTTGATTCACAGGATTCTAAAAACCCATAATTAAGATAAACGCATGATTGCAATGTCATATCCACTCAAATCCTACACTATTTCATATGCATCAAAGTTTGCTTGAGCCCATCGCAGAAAAAGCACATGATTATGAAAAAGAGTTGTGTGTGGATGTTCGAGTTCTTATGAAATCTTTGTGCAAAGGTTTCCTTTGAAAAAATTCAGATGAAAGTTAGTACTATAAATCAAACAAATACCATAGAAAAATTTCTAGTTGAATTCTCCAAAATTTCTATGCAAATCTTTGAATCAAAGAGGCCCTAAAGGCCTAAAGTGCTCTGAATCTGAAAGATAAAAAATATATGGGAAAAAAATCTGTTCTTACACCAACGAGATTGTCTTTGCAAAAGTAGGTCTGCTTGCGTCGTGTGGGCGATGGGTCGTTTCGTCTGTGCCGTTTTTTTGCCCTGTTTTCCTTATAAACAGGGCATTGTATAGCTTCTATGGTTTTTGGATTCGGTTTCCCTTATAAACTCTATTCGAGCGGTGGATATCAACCACCTTATAAGCTAAAAAAAAAAACACTTTGAAGGGAAAGATGGGAGTCTGATCATCTCATTTTGCACCGCACAAAGTGATGCGATCTTCCGGGTTCGGCCCCGGTCCGGTAGGGGAGGAGCCGAACACGCCGCGACTCGACTCGAGTCCTGAGTCTGATTCCTGAACCCAATCCGCCTGACCACTGTGACTTGACCCCGACATGCCCCAATCTCTCCCAAGCCTCTTCCCCATCACTCTCGCCCTTTCTCTATCCCATCCCAACCCTAGCTCCGCAGCAGCAGCGGCGGCGATGGCGTCGATCCCGCCCGACGAGGCTGCCGAGAACGGCCATCGCAACGGGAACGGCCCGTCCCCGCCCCCCGCCAAGCGCCCGCGCGGGGCGCTGATCTCGGCCGCTGAGATCCGCGACGAGTTCGCACACCATGACCCCGCCGTCGCCCGCGTCAACAACGGCAGCTTCGGCTGCTGCCCGGCCTCCGTGCTCGAGGAGCAGGGGCACTGGCAGCGCCTCTTCCTCGCCCAGCCCGACGCCTTCTACTTCGAAAGCCTTCAGCCGGGGCTCCGCCGCTCCCGCGCTGCCGTCGCGGCCCTTGTCAACGCCGGGGACGTCTCCGAGATTTCCCTCGTCGACAACGCCACCACCGCTGCAGCAATCGTGCTGCAGCACACCGCGTGGAGCTTTGCCGAGGGGCACTACGCACGTGGCGACGCGGTGCTCATGCTCCATTACGCCTACGGAGCAGTCAAGAAATCTATCCAGGCCTATGTTGCCCGCGCGGGTGCCACCGTCGTCGAGGTACACCTCCCGTTCCCTGTCGCTTCACCCGGCGCCATTATTGCCGAGTTCCATGCTGCGCTCGCCCTTGCCAAGGCTGGTGGTCGCAGGGTCCGGCTCGCGGTAATTGACCACATCACCTCCATGCCCAGTGTTGTCGTTCCAGTGAAGGAACTCGTCGCCATCTGCCGCCAGGAGGGCGTCGACAAGGTGTTTGTCGATGCTGCACACTCCATTGGGCAAGTCCCAGTTGATGTGCGTGACATTGGGGCCGATTTCTACACTAGCAACCTCCACAAGTGGTTCTTTTGTCCCCCGGCCGTGGCTTTTTTGCACACCCGCAAGGGTGGCCCAGTAGCCTCTCAGCTCCACCACCCTGTGGTGTCACACGAGTATGGCAACGGGCTGCCTATGGAGAGTGGATGGATTGGGACACGGGATTATAGTGCCCAGATCGTCGTCCCTGAAGCTATCAATTTTGTGAACCGGTTTGAAGGTGGGATTGAGGGGATACGTAACCGGAACCATGAGAAGGTGATTGAAATGGGTAGGATGCTTGCCGAGGCATGGGGGACGTTTCTTGGTTCGCCGCCAGAAATGTGCGGAAGTATGGTTATGGTAGGGATGCCTAACTGTCTTGGCATTGAGAGTGATGATGATGCAATGAGAGTGCGGACCATGTTGAGGAAGGATTTCAAGGTGGAAGTGCCAATATACTACAATACCAGAAGGGTTGAAGAGCAAGAGATGGCAAAGGATAATAGTGATGATCCAGTGACTGGGTATGTAAGGATCTCACACCAGGTTTACAACGTTAAGGAGGAGTATGAGAGGCTGAGAGACGCTGTCAGTAAGCTTGTTGCTGAGGGATTCACCAGCAGTAAATTGCGGCCATCTGTGAAGGTACACTTATTAACTCTGACTTCATTCTAATCATTTCTTTTCTTCATTAATAGACTACTTTCATCGACTGGTTCCGTGGTGTGCATAATATTTTGCAACTGACTGTATTTAAGATCAAGATGCAAATTAACATCATAAATTTGTTCGATTGTAGTATTGTACTTTGGGTATAGTCGCCTATTGCAAGACATGCTTCTACAGGACATGCTTTTGCACATGTCTTTTACCAGATTATACAATCTTTTACATCTCACTGATGATCTGTCTTGCGCATTTATTTGACATTCCACCGACCCCACAGTATCTGTATGAAATGCTGATCTTTGAATTTTTACTCATATACCAATAGAACATGTAAATGTTTGCATGCAAATGGCCCCTCCATTCCTTATTTACATGGCGCAAATGTATTTCCGAGTTTAACTTTGATTATCTATTTGACCACCAAAATGTGGGTCATGTGCGACAAAAATTATACCATTGAATTGGTATTCAATTTTTTCCCCAATGGTATAACTTTATGACACATTTCTCATGTATTATTGGTCAAAGTTAGATCCTGCAAACTCAGTGGGCCATGTAAATAGGGATGTAGTAGAACCAGAACCTAGCATATTATTCTGAGTTGACAAGCTAAATGGTGACGAAGAGATGTTATACTTCCATGACACCTGAGGTGTCTAATTTCTACTCCCTCCGTCCCCAAATAGGCGGCGAATAAATTGAGTGAAAGAGTCAATGCTTTCTAAGTTTGACCAAATATATAGAAGACAATATCAACAACTACAATATGGAATAAATAAATTATAGAAATATATCTTATGATAAATATATTGATTTGTTATTGTAGACCTTCATATTTTTGTATATATTTGGTCAAACTTAGAAATTATTGATTTTTTAATTAATTTTATATGCCACCTTTTTGGGGACAAAGGGAGTATGATAGTATGATGTCTTTTCAGCCATACTCGGTTTTGATTGTTTTCCATCTAGTGAGATTAACAATACTGCTAGTTAGCATAACTTACTAAAAGCAAGATACGGCTGAAAATAGAGAGATATGTTAGAAATATCCACCAAAAAGCAAAACATATGACCATCTATCTGGTGATTTTTTTATTAGTTGGATTGCAGCAGATAGATCGCCATAATCATACTGAAAGATATCATAGCCGTTAGATTTGCTCATTTGCATAACCATGTCAAAGCGAATCACAGCCGCTAGATCTATAGCTGTAAAAGCAGAAAGTCTCGTGTTCTTCACAAGGAATTGGTCTTTGTGAAGAATTCATTTGTTTATGGAGATTTTCTTAGATCACTATATAAGATTGCATTGTAGCCTACCCCAATTTGCTCGGGACAAAAGGCTTTGATGTTGATATTGACTATATAAGATTGCAAGTGTTGTTGAGGATGTGAAAATTTATATGTCATGCTGGATAACCTTACTAATTGTTTCTTCTGCTTTTGTGGATGCTTTTTGCGATGTTGTATCTGCTAAGCTGTTATATGGTGCGTGTTTTACTACTACGCACACCAACACATATTAGGAAATTGTGTAACAAACTATCCCTGGCTTTTTCGTTTCAAAAGAATTTATCATGAATTTAGAGGCTTCCATTCTTTAGGATTTTTCCCCTATAGAGTTTGTTTGGTTTCAGATTGGAAACCATAAGAATATTTCTTATGTTCTACTTTGCATGTAACTAGGAATGGAACTACTGAATCATTGACATTGCACTGTTAGTTTACTGTCTAAGTTATTATAGACTAATGATCATCATGTGATGTCATCATGGTGTCAAGAGTTCCATAGTTGACATTCATCGTCAATAAGATCTCTATAAGTTTTGCACAGCTAGTATTTGACGCGGTTGTGATGTCTTTCATGATTAGAGATTTTGGTGACAGATGAATTTGTTGCCTGATGCTACTACCTCCGTTCCTCAAAAGAAGACATAATTTTTTCTGAAAAGTTGCCTTTGTTAACTTTGACATACTTTGTTGGTAAAACTATTGAAAATTATACAATTATGTAGATATAAAATGGAAATACATTTCATTATGTATTTAATGATATTGATTTGACATTGTAGATGCTAATAGTTTCTTATATAAACGTAGCCAAATTTTACATTGTTTGACTTTGACTAAAATTTGTACGTGTTTTTTAAGGGACGAAGGGAGTATGTGATAGTGATCAAATTTGTACGTGTTTCTTACTAATCTGATTACACACGTATTATGACCTGACGTTTTTCTTCCACGATTTTGTTCTCAGCAAGAAACTCCGGTGTGAGGACATCACATCCAGCCAGCACTCCATCCTAAGATGCTGTGGCCCATTACTTAGAGGTGGATCTGTGCCACAGCCAGTGCTCCAGTGAGGTCTAGTTATTCAATAGCATGCCGCATGGCATCGCCTGTTGATGTAGTGTACTTTCACAAACTGACAAATATTGTATTTAAGCGCAATAACGTAACTGGTTTTCTCTGTTTCCTTTTGAGAATAATAATCTGTAGGCATAGAGACTTGCAGTCTTCACAGATTTATTTTTTTGAACACAAAATATTTTATTGCTCTACCAACAACGTACATTTACAAATGTGCATTGCAGCACTGGATATTGCGTCATTACATCCAAAATGAGGCATGTATCATTGCCTGAAGCAGTCTTTCCAGATTGATTGTTGGTTAGATGCTGATATCTCTCGGTTCTGTTCACTTAGTAGCCATTTTATGGCTTCTTCCAGGAAAAATGATTTAAGTTCCAGTTCTTTTCATGGCTTAAAAAATAATCCATTATTATTCGAAACTTTGAAGTTATGTGATAGATGGTTTTGAAACCCTAGTTATAATCTCGACAGTTTATGGGGGGAAATTGAAGAGGCGGCTTATTTTTAAACTGGCAAAAGAACTGGTCCTAAGGGCAGATACAACGCTGGGCGCTTAACCAGGTGCTAGGGTCAAATTCCCAGTGGTTATGTAAAAAATCCCATCCGATTGCCCCTGTTCCCGGCCGAGCCAAGGATTTTGGCTAGCGCGGCGCAAAATCTCGCGCCGGGCGCTAGGCCATTTTTCTCCTGCGCTACGACTCAAAGTGTGACGTACAAGTGCCTGGACCATGTCGTTAGCGTTGAAGCCCAAGACACTAATGCTGTCGCTACACTATTAAGTATTTTCTTTATTTCCTTAAGCGCCCGATTAAGCGCTCATGCGCTGTACATGCCCTAAAGTATGTTAACTTGTGAAGGTAATGCTCCCTCTGTCCCAAATTGTAAGGCTCGCTATTTTTATGTTGGGATGAAGGGACTATATCCGATTCAATGATAATTAATATGGATTTAAGGGAGTAAAAGATGTTGATTTAGTACAGAGTACACAACTTTGTATTAAATCAGAGACAGTTAATTTGGTACGTAGGAAGTAATAATAAGTAACGCGAATTCTAACTTACTGTCGACCTCGTCCTGGCGATTCGCGAGGTCACGCGTCTCGGCCGCACGTTTCAAATTTCGGGGAGCGTGCCCGTTGCGATAACTCCACCGCCCCCGCTCCCGTCGCTTTCCCCTCTTCTCTCTGCGTGCTCCCCTCCTTCCCCTTCGTCTTCACCAAAATCCGCGGCGAATCTCCGGCGACGGCGAACGGCGCAGCCCTTTTCGGCGGCGGCACGCACGGGCGAACGGGGATTGGGCATTAGGGTTCATCACGTTTCAGATCCTAAGGTCCCAGGGCTCGATTTTGATTTTTTTCCTCCACTGGTTCATAAATCCCATCCTCTCAGTTCCTTTTGGGTCGGCGGATTCGCGTTCTCGAATCGCATCTTACTGATTCCGTTTTCCATGCACAGGTCAGGACCGGGGCGGTGGGGGATCTGATTCGACTGCTTCGTAGCGGTGAGCAGTTCCAGGTCTTCTCCAGTGGCGGGCAGTTCCAGGTCTTCTTCCATCCCAGAGATAGTTGCCTGCAGCAGGTCAGTGTTCCATCCACACGATGTTTTCTATAGTTGCGATGATCTACTGGTAGATGGAAGATATTAGATGGATTTTTTGACATTACGAGTTTGCATCTAGTGATGATTATGGTGGCCCCTGGTACATGGATTACTCCTGTTAGTCTCTAGGTTTTTTTTTGGTTGACATGCATGGAAGTTCTATGTTACAAGTAGTTTAGGAACAGTTTGAAAATGATGGAAGTTCTATGGTTGTTCTATGTTCTATGGATAACTTCTGTTAATTAAATGGAATTTTATAAAAACAATGGAACTTGTACAAGCATTTTTTGTGTGATTTTATGCTTCTACAGCGTGCGGCACCTTGTCATTTTCATAGATGGAACCCCATTTTTAGATGAAGAATTTGTTCTGTTAATTTCATAGGGTAATCTCATTGGTTAACTTCACAGATTTAACCCCCTGGAAGTGGTATAACTAAACTGATTTTTTTTTGAACAATGGAACTTTTTTTTACAAAATATATGAAATATCTCGACATGCATTGTTCCATCCTAATCACTTTTTTTAGAAGTTTTCCATGTTTTTCATGCATGATGTTTAAATGGAAGTTTAACTAGGAAATGGAAGTTATCATGAAGGTTTTTTTTGCTTTGCAACAGCTTTTTTTCCGTTATATTTATTGTACTGATAGTTGCATCTTTTTGTTCTGCAACTGTGATCTTTGCATGTAGTGGTAGTTTAGCATGTTTTAAATTTTTGCCCATATTTTCTGATATAAACATGGATAAATCCTGCTTGTTGGAACTTTCAGTTTTATATTTTTTTTCACTTATACTTTTGTGTGTTTCATCCAGCATCCGAGTCTGTAATCAACTGATCTTTTTATATTTTTTATATAGACAAAAAATGGCTTTCGTGTCTGAGCGTAGGAGTCCCACAGTGCATGGCTATGTTCTCGATCAGCTTAGAGTGTCACCAGGGCCAGTGAATGACATTTTATGGTTGCTGCAACCGCATGCCATCACCCCGATGGCATTTTCAAAGCCATGCACACAGTTGTGTCAGTGTTGAAGAAACCAGTTACATTTGCCATTAACGACTCTCAGGAGGCGCAACTGTTTATTCGTTGCACTGACACCCATGAGGCTGAAGCCATGGATGCCGCTAGGGTTGCATTTAAGTTTGATCACAACTACATAAGGTTCTACAAGCTTGTGGTGATTAGTAGGCTTCCTGCACAAGAAGATTCTGCATCACTTGAACCGCACAAGACCTTTGCTGCACTCCATGAGCAAATGAACTCCATCTTCACTGGTTACCCAAGGGGTACAGTGATTTTGGCGATGATTTAGAGCTCATCAAGAACCCTACCCTGTCTGCAACTGCAATGAAGATCCTTGGAGTAGAAGAAGGCCCTGTTAGTGATGTAGTCAAGGCTCACATTAAGTACCAGCGAAACGCTCAAGACTACAGTGGTCGCTCTGCGGGGTGTTACTTTACAGCGCAGGTTCAAGTTTGTAGTTGATCAGGACGAAGGACTCTACCTGCGTTTGAAGAAGAGCGCCATGCTGAACTTCAGTGCCTTTTCCACAAGCTGTGCTTAGGCAAGCTTGTAAAGTTCTACAGGGTGGAGTCTGTGAAGAAGCGCGAGAGGTGGGAGGACAAGACGGTGATGTCTCGGGTCTGTAGCAGGGCAGAGGGCCAGCGGGGGCGCATCGTCTGGGAGACTAGGGCTTAGGCAACTTTTTTTCCAGCAGTTAGATGCACTTTTAGTGTTTTGTATTATATTTTCCGTACGCTTTTATCCCGTTATGTTTTTGGTGACTGAACAATGTTTTTGCGTTTATTGTAAGTCAGGCATGATGAAATATATGTCTGTGTTTTATTTGGATGATACTTGTATTACATAAAGTTTTGTTTGATGTGCAATATATATATGTGAGCTTCCTGCGATAATACGTTTACACATATCATTTTACATTTTTTAGTTTGTGTACACATGGTGCGTGCAGATGGTCTCTGGTAGACGGAACTTTTTTTTTCACAACTGTGATTCTTTTTAAGTTTGCAATCCACGTGCTGGCATTTTCTGGTTACATCATGTTTAAAAGTAACTGAAATAGTCAGGTGGAATTTTCTTCAAAAATAGGACATTTCATGTTACAGAAATGGGAAGTTACAAGTTAGCTGCTTTTTTAGATTTAATTCAAAGGTTACCCCTTTTTCTGTACAGGATGCAAAAATATAGACGATTGAATTTTTTCCATTAACTTTTTTCTGTCTATTTTTTTGCCAGTGGGAATATGACAAAGCCCAGCTGTAGGAGTAGTAAGAAGCACAGCAGCAGTAGCGGATGCAAGCCGGACAGAAAGATGTCAAAGCTTAGTGCAATGCATAGAAGGCTTACTCTGAAACATTCACCGCACGTCCATCAACGATGTTGCCCACGTATTCAAAAAAGGAACTCACCCCTCATTCAGGTTGAACAAGTCAACGAGCCTGAGCAAGCAGGAACCAGTAATGTAAGTTCTTTTTTTTTTCCTTTTGTTGTTCCGATGGTATATTGCTGTGACACAAGTTTTAGATGGAATTTATGATACCATCTAGATATGACCTATATTAATTTTCAGGTTGAAGCAAAGAAATATTTCCAGAGAGCATCCCCTATGAGGCTAGTCAGGGTGTACCCTCACATCTCTCCAGATCAAGAAGTTGTGATTCGACGTGCTGATTATGGCGGCCTTTTAGACATCAAGTGTTCGAAGCTTTTCCCAGAGCTGTGCAAGTTTCTGATGGAAAGTTTTGACCCAGTGTCTTGCAAGCTGGTTTTCCCTGGACGTGGAGCAATACCTGTGACGGAACCATCAGTGCAAGAGGTTCTGGGACTACCACGAGGCAACAGGGATGTACGGTACGAGATTGATGCTGAAGCTATTGCTTTCATGAGTAAGGAGTTTGGCAAAACTGGCAGCAAGCAGCCCTTGCTGACATCATTGGAGACGAAGCTTGTCGCAATGAAGAAAGCTGATTCCCGGTTTCTCAGGCTATTCATTGCATACGGATTGTCTGCTGTGGTGGCTCCGACTACAGGCAGACATATCAGCCCAAGATTATATCTGTCACTCGTGAACATAAAACAAGCCAGTAAACTAAATATTTGCAAGTTCGTAATCACGATGCTTTGCGAAGCAGCTGGCTCCAAGACTGATAAAGCAATCCTAAAGTCCTGCATGCTATATTTCATGGTAATAATTCATGCACTACACCAAAAACATTTTATTTTTTGTATTCTGTCCCCCCACACGTGGCACTTTTTTTGCATATGGACTTTCTTCTTATTTCTTCCTTTTTTTCTGCTCTAAGGTCAAATATGTTGATTCATTAGTACTGGAAGGTATTGATGTTAGTGACGGTGGAACTCGGGTATCTGTCTGGACTAATGCTTTGGTTAAGAAAGCTATTATCCAGGATATGCTTGACGATGGAAGTTTTGGAAGGGCACCGGTAATGGCCTTTATCTTCATCGTCTTTTTTTGTCTGAGCGTACGTGTGTAGTAAGTTCCATTATAGCAATATGGGTGTTCACTTATCATTCTTTCTGTTTTTCAAAAAAAAAATGGTGCAGCTAAAACCTAAGTTTGCAAACGTCGACATTCAAAATGAGTCCTAGGAACCAGTAGCCATTGAAGCAGCCCAAGAGCTAGATCAAGTTGAACTGAATCCACTACAACGCCAAGATAACGAAGAGGGGATGGAAGATGCCCCACATAATGTAGAACAAGATGAAGACACAGGGAACGCAGAGGGGATGGAACAAGATCAAGATGAGGAGGCAGGGAAGCAGAGCATTCTTTTCCCTGATCCAGAACGGATTAACATGTTTATTGATATGTACACCCCACCTGACAGGACACCAGATGTAAGTTACTCACACATTTTTTATATTAGCACTGAGTTTTTAAAAATATACACAATTGTTTTGTTCTTTTTAACCTTTTTTAACTATGTAATATACTCTCTTTGTCTAGGAGACAACAAGGTACAGAGCAGCTATTGAGGCAGCTTGCCAAGGTTTTGAAGCAGGGTTGCAGACACTAGTGAAGAACCTGACTGTTAGAGAAGTGAATCAAAGGAGATACAGAAAGAGGAAATCCAAAAATTCAAGAACCAAAAGTTCCAGCCAAACACCCAAGGAAGCAGTTAACAAAATGCCTGAACCATCTACAAAGACCGAAGAACCAGCAGTTCCATGCAGCGGATCTGATGAACAACAAGAAAGAACGACCGTTCACGAGACTGGAGGTACAATACAGGCTTCACCATTTCTAGATGAACAACTGCCTGAGGAACATCAAATCAATGAAGAGACAAGAGTTCCATGCAATGGGTCCGTTGAGCACAAAGAAAACACGCATGTTGAAGAGTTCCAACAGAAGACAGCTGAAATGGCTCCACCATTTCAACCAGCATCAGACACTACGTTGAGCAGCAAATTTCAGATAGAACAAAATAAAATTGGGGATGGCATGATCACTGGTGAAGAACCAAATCATCAACCTGCTTCGAGCTCTGGTGGTGCTGGCATCAGAGGAACCAAGCTTGGAGATCATCATGCAGGACCATGTCAGAGCAATCAAACAACAAGAGGAACTTGCACCCTAGTAGGGGATGATAATCCTGAGGATGGAGATAGCCTAGACATCAGGAGTGCAAACACCAAGCAACAAGTCCTCGATTGTGTGCGCTGGTCACCACCTCGCAGGCCGCCGGTTTTCGACATCCCGAAACTCGAAACCCCCATGGTAATGGACTTAGAGGATGGAAGGCCAAGCAAAGTTATGCTGCACAACCTGATTACGACCATGAAACCACTGGTTATTGAGGACATACATGATTGTCGGGGGGCAGCCCCCGAGATGGGTCATTATGGTGAAATAAGATTCAACTCGGTGTTGACCGAGTCAATGATAAACCGACATGCACATGGGTTTACTCGGGGTCAACTGGGTAAGGCCTTACCGACATAGCCCTATGTCGGATCATGTGTACTATATGTCGGAATCTCCTTTGTTGTTCTTATGTGCAGGAGAGGAGAAACCGAGTAAGGAAATGTCTGGCATGCCTATGCCGGATCGGGAGGAATGAAGCTCTATCTCGGCGTTGGTCGTGGCGTACGTCTTGTCCCTACAATCACGGGGCAGGGGGCATGCCACTAGCAGGACAGGACGTGCTGCCAACTCCTTGACTCGGTGGTAGCATGGGAGTCAGACCTCCACGCTGCTGACCTATGTGGTACGGCGGAGCAGTGCACAGGAGTTGATGGATTGGACATGCCACGCAGGGGTGACGGAAGCAGTCAGAGACTCCGGCGTGGCCACAGTGCTGCCTACGGCAGCACCAACGTCAGCCCTAACTCTGTACACTGGGTTTCCCTATATAAGGGGTACCAGGAGCTCCTCTTACGCGGAGGCTGAGACGATTCCCAGACGCATACCCAGACGCTGGACAAACACTTGGTCGTTCCTTGAGAGCTAGCAGGAGAGCCACATAGCCTTTCCGAGACTCGGTAGAGAGCCCAAAGCTCTTAGTTCTTTCCCACACAGCTCAAGGAGCAGCTTGTAACTCAGTTGTAACCCACATATATAGATCAGACAAGCAGGAGTAGGGGTGTTATCTCCTCACGAGAGCCCCGAACCTGGGTAAAACCGTGTGTGTGTGTGTTCGAGTGTGTACGTCTTCACGTGCAAGCCCTCCCCGGTACCTCCAGCGTCCAATCGGCCCCACCTTAAGCCTATATGGCATCTGTCCGTGCACCACCACGACAGTTGGCCCCCACCGTGGGGCCAGCAGTGGCGCTGGCTGGTGTGCTCATCCGGACGGGTTCCTTCATCGCGTCGGGTGAGCGCGTTCTCTGTGGCCTTGTCCACAGGTTCGGCTTGCTCAACGTCGTCAGCGACAATGCCGGCTATTTCGGCAGCAGGCCGCTTCCTCGGAACGGGTGTCTCATCGAGTTCGGCTCCCTCACCGTCTATGCCGCCACCGAGATTCCCTGCCGGTTTCCAAAAAGAGTGCAGGTTGCTGCGGATCCCCCCGCTGTTTGCGCAGCTCGCGGCCGACGTATCGCCCGCCCCGCTAGCTGTGCAGAGGTCATGATGACCGCCCCGGTTGCTGGTGCCGGGGTGGGCGAGGTCAGCACCAGGTCTGCCAGGACGGCGCGCCCGCCGCTGGAGAGGCCGGAGAATCGTCAGGAGCAGGCCGGTACATCTGCTGTGCCGGTAGCACCAAGTCCTCTGCAGGACGTGATTGAGAAGCTGGCAACCCCAGTGGCTCCAAATGCAGATGCTGTGCTAACTCAGGCGGAGTTGGAACAACAGCGCCAGGAGATACTCCGGGAGGCCCAGGAGGTGGCCCGAGTCAGACAGGATTTCGACATCTCTCTCCGTGAGTACAACATCGCTCATGGTTTTACGCCGGTAGCCAACCCGGTTAGTCGCATAAATGAGGTACGTGCTAGAGGTAGAGACCTCAATGCCGAGTTAGCTAGAGATGGTAGAGCCAGATCTAGTAGAACTGCTAGTCATGTGTCAGCGGGCCGGCCGAAATACAGTACCCCGGGCAAGAACCTTAGAGCTGCAGAGGCTGCCATAGCAGAGTTACCTAATTTATCCGGTGAAGCTCGTAGTAGGCAGCAGGACCGAATGAATGAGTTGGTAGCTGTAGCCAACCGTCAAAATGAGGCATTCCGGAATGCAAACCCGGATGCAGGTGGGTCCCGGTACCTCTACTCAAATGGTGGTGCCGGGGCGATGTCCAAGGGACAGGCCTCTTCGCCACATGTCGGCGGAAGCCGTGGCCAGAGTGTAAACTCTGGTAAGAACAAACAGCTGCTGGCGTATGATCCGGTATATGCCGGAAAGCAGAAAGCTGCCCAAGGCCAACTCGGTCAGGGAGCCCCAGGACCCGTTCAGGGCAGACATGAGGCCAACCGGGTTAACCCGGCAAATCCGGGTCAGCCACCTCGGTATCCGGTACCCAATCCACCTCGGCAACAACCGGGTGCCGGGTACGCCGAGCAGGCCGCTGACCGATATGACGATGGTTACTCGGCCATGGAGCGGGCCGGGTACACAAGATTCAGAGATCTGGCAACCGAGGGTGCACTCGGTGCTAGGCTGGGAGCTCGCCAGCTACCAGCTCATGACGTTCGCAACAAGCTTGACAGAATTTATCTGTCTGAACTGCTGGAGGAGCAAGGCCCACCGGGTCCTGCATGTTTTGGACCCCGGATCATGAAACAGCCACCGGTGCCGGAGGACTGGCTGACAGATTATGTCACAGCGGTGCATATCGCTGGTGGCAGTCGCCGATGGGCTGTGCGGTATGTACCGCAGATGCTAGAGGGACCAGCCCGAATCTGGCTGAACAATCTGGAGGAGAACAACATTGATTGCTGGCTCGACTTCTCCGAGGCTTTCGTCAGCAACTTCTCCAGCACCAACAAGAGGCCGAATCGACCTCAGCAGCTGTCCATGTGTCGGCAGAGAGAAGAAGAAACCGACCGAGAGTATCTGACCCGGTGGAGCACGATCCGGAACTCCTGTGAAGGGGTGATTGAGTCACAAGTCATTGCGTGGTTTGCGCAAGGATGCCGACATGGCTCCATACTTTGGCAGAGACTCCAGAGGGAGATGCCGGCCACCTTGGCCGAGACAATGGCAGTAGCAGACATCTATGCACTGGGTGATCCGACACAGCCTTTGCTGACACAGGTTGATGTGGGCAGGAGGTACCCCGCTCAAGACCGAGACCGGTCAGGTCGGCGTAGTGATCGCCCGGACAACCGAAACAAGAGAAGAGAAGACAGGCCGGATTACCGGTACGGGTCGGACCAAGTCGCAGCTGTCGACCAAGATCAAGCGGATGCCGGCAGCAGCCAGCGCCAGAAAAATGATGGTGCGGACCATGGGGCCAGAACTCGGAAGGAAGAGACCGTGGAACAGCGAGAAGAGGCCGTGGAACGGCGAGAGGAAGCCGTGGAACGGCGAAAAGAAGCCATGGAATGGCAACAAGAAGCAGTGGGATGATCAGGAGAGGTTCACCTATGAGAAAATGCTGGATGGCCCCTGCTGCTATCACACCAGGCACCCCAGCAGACCGGCTCAACATTCGACCCGGGACTGCGATTGGCACAAGCGCAAGCCAGCAACTGCTGGTCCGGCCTCCTGACCTGCGCCTCTCACGGGTGCAAACACTCAGCCTCTGAACACTCAGCCGAGGCAGGAGGATGTCAACCAAGTGGCAAACAACAACAACAACTACAACCGCAACAACAACGCCGGCCCGAGTCGGCAGAACGAGTACAGGGAACCGCATCAGAGTTACATGGTCTTTGTGACCGAGCCAACTGATAAGCAGAGCCAACACCGGTGCGTGATGGAGGTGAATACGGTTATGCCGGCCGTGCCCAAGTTTATGTACTGGTCCGAGGATCAGATCACGTGGAGTATCAAGGACCATCCCAAGGTCATGCCGAATCCCGGAGGTTATGCTCTAGTGTTGGATCCGACATTCGTCGGGCCCAGCATTAATGTCAGGTTTACCCGGGTTCTTGTTGACAACGGGAGCAGCATCAACATTATGTACCGAGACACCATGGTTAAACTCGGCATAACCGAGAATATGATGCAGCCAAGCAGAACTGCCTTTCATGGTATTGTACCGGGTGTCTCGCATGCGCCTATGGGCACCGTTTGGGTGATGTTGCCTTCGGCGACAAAAGCAACTGCAGGACCGAGAGTCTGCTGTTTGAGGTTGTGGACCTCGAAAGCCCGTATCATGCCTTACTCGGTAGGCCAGCACTCGCCAAGTTCATGGTGTCCATTCATGTGGCTTACCTGAAGATGAAACTTCCGGGACCAAATGGTGTCATCACCATCTCGGGAGACTACAAGCGTTCTATGGAGTATGCTTCTGCCGGGTCTTGTTTGGCCGAGTCTTTGGTGATCGCTGCGGAGAAGAAGAGAATTCTTGAGGTGGTGGCTCTGGCCCAATCTGCTCAACTCGGTATTCCGAGTCCGGCCAACCCGCAGCAAACCGCAGCCTTCCAGGCGGCAAAGGAGTCCAAGAAGGTTGGAGTTGACGAGTCTAACCCGGATCACACCGTCATCATCGGTGCCGGGTTGGACAGCAAATAGGAAAGCGAGCTCATCCACTTCCTCCGTGAGAATCGGGATATCTTTGCATGGTCCAGTCAGGACTTGCCGGGTGTTCCGAGGGAGTTGGCTGAGCACTCTCTACATGTCAGGCCAGAT
Organism: Puccinellia tenuiflora; assembly: GCA_012064385.1. Taxonomy (NCBI): domain Eukaryota; kingdom Viridiplantae; phylum Streptophyta; class Magnoliopsida; order Poales; family Poaceae; genus Puccinellia; species Puccinellia tenuiflora. The sequence continues at coordinate 961,602 of QRDG01001778.1, read as the reverse complement.
GCTAGGCCAGTGAAGCAACCGACTCGGCGTCTTGCCGAAGGAAGAAGGAAAGCTGTGGGTGACGAGTTAGCCAAGTTACTCGCAGCAAATGCCGTCGTAGAAGTGAAATACCCGGACTGGTTGGCTAACCCGGTCCTGGTAGAAAAGAAGAAAGATGATCCGAATGCTGCCACTGTCTGGCGCATGTGTGTTGACTACACACACCTGAACAAGGCATGTCCTAAAGATCCATTCCCGTTGCCCCGGATCGATCAAGTGATCGACTCCACGGCCGGGTGTGAACTACTCTCGTTTGTAGATGCGTACTCTGGTTTTCACCAGATACCGCTGAACCCTGATGATCAAATAAAGACTGCCTTTATCACCCCGTACGGGGCTTATTGCTACCGAGTCATGTGTTTCGGTTTGAGAAATGATGGCGCTACTTATCAGCGTTGTATGCAAAAATGTCTGCATGACCAAATAGGCAAAAATGTACAAGTGTATGTCGATGACATAGTCATTAAAACTAAAAAAAAACATACTCTGCTGGATGATCTCAAAGAGACATTCGCAAACCTGCGGAAATTCCGACTTAAGCTTAATCCGATAAATGTACATTCGGTGTACCTGCAGGAAAGTTACTCGGTTTTCTCGTGTCTAGCCGAGGTATCGAGGCAAACCCGACTAAGATCCGGGCGATAGAAAATATGAAATTACCGAGATGTCTCCGAGATATCCAGAAATTCACTGGATGTCTGGCTTCTCTGAGTCGTTTCCTAGGTCGGTTGGGAGAAAAGGCCTTGCCCTTATACCAACTGATGAAAAAATCGGACAGGTTTAGCTGGACCCCGCAAGCGGATGCGGCGTTTCATGAGATGAAAATGATGTTGGCTACTGCACCGATATTGGCTTCGCCACTACCAAGAGAGCCCATGTTGCTCTACATTGCGGCCACTAACCGAGTTGTTAGTGTCGTAGTGGTGGTGGAGCGAGAAGAAGAAGGAGCTACCGTGCAGAGGCCGGTGTATTACTTGAGTGAGGTGCTCTCCGCATCGAAACAAAATTACCCTCACTATCAAAAAATGACTTATGGTGTCTACATGGCGGCCAAAAAACTAAAGCATTACTTCCAAGAGCACCCTATAACTGTTGTAAGTGCGGCCCCTGTGTCGGAAATCCTTGGTAACAAGGATGCCAGTGGCCGAGTCGCTAAATGGGCTATTGAGCTTGCGACGTACGCGCCGCAGTATGCAAGAAGAGATACCATCAAATCTCAAGCGGTGGCCGAGTTCCTTGTGGACTGGGCCAAGATGGAGTATGAACCGTCCCTACCGGACTCCAATTACTGGAGAATGCATTTTGACGGGTCCAAGGTAAAGGAGGGCCTGGGAGCCGGGGTAGTTCTCACCTCGCCAAAGCGAGATCAGCTGAAATATGTGTTGCAAGTCCATTTCGCGACATCTAACAATGTCGTCGAGTATGAAGCACTGATTCATGGACTCAAGGTGGCCAAGGAAATCGGAATTCACCAGATCATCTGTTATGGTGACTCGGATCTGGTGATTCAGCAAACATCAGGCAACTGGGATGCCCTGGATGCCAACATGGCAGCATACCGGTTCCATGTCCAAAAAATTTCAGGATTCTTTGATGGGTGCGAGTTCACTCACATTCGGCAGACAGATAATGAAANGTCCCTACGGACTCCAATTATTGGAGAATGCATTTCGACGGGTCCAAAGTAAAGGAGGGCCTGGGAGCCGGGGTAGTTCTCACCTCGCCAAAGCGAGATCAGCTGAAATATGTGTTGCAAGTCCACTTTGCGGCATCTAACAATGTTGCCGAGTATGAAGCACTGATTCATGGACTCAAGGTGGCCAAGGAAATCGGAATTCGCCGGATCATTTGTTATGGTGACTCGGATCTGGTGATTCAGCAAACATCAGGTAACTGGGATGCCCTAGATGCCAACATGGCGGCATACCGGTTCCATGTCCAGAAAATTTCAGGATTCTTTGATGGGTGCGAGTTCACTCACATTCGGCGGACAGATAATGAAAGCGCTGACATGCTGTCCAAGATTGGGTCATATCGGCAGGCCATTCCGCTCGGGGTATCACTGGAGCACCTTCGCAAGCCATCAATCAAGCCTTCACCCGAGTCAGAATCGATATTCATCCCGAGTAATCCGGAACCCGACGTCGTCCTGATGGACGTGGATGTCGGGAGCAAGCATCAGGACTCGGGAACTGCTGCACGGGACCTGGGGACTTCTATGGATGTTGAGTACATTGAGCAAGACTCGGCGACTATGCTGGAAAATTGGAAAGCTGCTTGGCGAAACTCGGGGACTCCTTGGGAGGACTCGAGGACTCACCAGCCAATGTCGGGTGTGGTGATGTCGGTTGATGCAATGGAAATCGACGAGCCTGTACTCGGCACTCGCCCTATACCGGCATGGGCTCAACCCATCATGAAATTCATGTCGGATGGCACCTTACCGAGTGATGAGGTCTCAGCCAGACAAATCCAAAGGCGGTCCAAATCCTTCACAATCATCAATCGTGAGCTGTACAAGAGAAGTGTGACCACTGTGCTTCAGCGCTGTGTCGAACCAGAGGAGGGAGAAAAGATTCTCCGAGATATTCATCAGGGAGAATGCGGTCATCACGCTTCTTCCCGAGCTATAGTGGCTAAAGCATTCCGATATGGGTTCTACTGGCCCAGTGCTTTGCAGCAAGCGGAGGATATTGTCCGGAAATGTGAAGGATGTCAGAGGTTTGCACACAAAATTCATATGCCGGCATCAGCTCTCAAAACTATTCCCATCACTTGGCCATTTGCAGTATGGTGTCTGGATATGGTGGGACCATTTAAACCAGCCCGAGGTAACATGACTCACATACTGGTGATGGTGGACAAGTTCACCAAGTGGATCGAGGTGAAGCCAATTAGAAAGTGCGACGGCCGCACAGCCGTGTCATTCCTGAAGGATATTATCCTGAGGTATGGTCACCCGCATAGCATTATCACGGATAATGGCACCAATTTCGCAGAGGGAGCCTTTGCTCGGTTTTGCCAGGAAAAGAGAATCCGGCTAGACTTAGCATCGGTTGCACATCCGCAGTCCAATGGACAAGTGGAAAGATCAAATGCCCTAGTCTTATCCGGCATCAAACCTCGGTTGATTGAGCCACTGTTGCGCGCTCCGGGTTGTTGGCTGGATGAGATTCCGGCAGTACTGTGGAGTCTAAGGACTACACCGAATCGTTCCACTGGCTACACGCCATTCTTCCTGGTCTACGGAGCAGAGGCAGTTCTGCCAACCGACATAGAGCATGACTCGCCGAGAGTCGCATTATATACCGAGTCAGAGGCAAAGGAAGCCCGAGAAAATGATGTTGATCTGCTCGAGGAAGCAAGAGAATTGGCATTGTCCAAGTCGGCAATATATCAGCAGAATCTCCGACGCTACCATAGCCGGAAAGTAAATCCTCGCAAGTTCCGAGAAGGGGACCTGGTCCTTAGGCTTGTGCAGCGCACCGCCGGAATGCACAAACTCTCACCTCCCTGGGAGGGGCCATTTATTGTGAGCAAGGCTTTGAACAACGATGCGTATTATCTTATTGATGCTCAGGCACAGGTGAAGAACATGATGGATAGATCCGGAGAGGAGACCAAACGACCTTGGAATGTAGCTCTTCTTCGCCCTTTTTACTCTTAAGGACTCACTGTATGTATCTCGAAAACCCTGAAATGAAATGTCGGCACCCCGAATTGAAACTCGGGGACTGCCTTGCTATGAATTTTGTGTTGTATGCATGTTTATCTCTGTTTCCTGTATGTCGGATGGCTCCAAAAATCGTGTTTCCATATTTGCAAGTATTGTATGCTATGTTTTTGTGATTTTGTGACCTGAATGCCAAAGAAACCATAAATGGTAGCAAGGGCAGAGATTGCAAGGGATAGTAAACAAGAAAACAGACTCGGGGACTCGGTCCAGGAGCGATTCGGTTTTCTTTCGTTGTCCTTTTGTTTTATGTCGGATGGCTCTAGACCAGGTCTCAAAGTTTTGAGTATTGTATGCTATGTTTTTGTGATTTTGTGACCCGAATGCCAAAGAAACCATAAATGGTAGGCAAGGGCAGAGATTGCAAGGGGTAGTACACAAGAAAACAAACTCGGGGACTCGGCCCAAGTGCGATTCGTACAAGTTGTTTCGTTCCTAACTTTTATGTCGGATGATTGTGAGCTTTGACTCAAAGTTTCTTAGTATTGTATGTCGTATCTCAGGTAATCTTGTGACTCGACTGTCAAGAAATCAAGAAAGGTAGACAAGAGCAGAGGTTGCAAAGTATGGTAAACAAGAAAATAAACTCGGGGACTCGGTTCAGAATGATCCGGCATAATAAATTAACCATGCTAAAAATGTGTGCAAAGTAAGAGAACCAAGTGCCAAAGCATGAAAAGCTAAAGGTTTATATTACATTTGCACCCGGCATTCCGGGGATTTGATGGTTTCAGTTTTTGCTGAGACTAGGCAGCAGAGCATCAGCTACTTGGAGCAGAGGGAGCGGCGTCGGTTTTGGCCGGTTCCGAGGTCGAGATCTCGGTGGTGTCCTTGGTCGCAGCGGCCGGAGCGGTGCCTGTGGCTGTGTCGGGAGGACTGTCAGCTTGGATTTCTTCATCGACTTGTTCTTCGTCTTCGCCTTCGTCCTCGCCGTCGACCTCCATCTCCTCTGCTTGAGGAACCCGCTCACCCGGGACAAAGCTGTGCACCGGAGCATATTGAATGAGCGAGTGAGCCAGCTCTTGGCGGCGCTGGATGTGTTCCGGATCGGAGAGCCACCTAGACCCGTCCCGCACAGTCTTCAACATCTCGAGGTCGAGTTCCTCGTACCAAGATAGCACATAAGTTAAGGCCTCGTCTGCGCCGACTCGGGCGGCGGATGATCGCCAGTCATCGAGCCTTTCCTCGGAGGCCATCAGACACTTGGCCAATTCATCGACGATCGCAGGGGCCTCGCACCCGGGCCAGAGAACGTTGTAAACTCGGATTGCAGAGGTGAGGAGATTCATCCCGATAGCCCTCATCGGTACCAAGCGTGCCTTCAGGGCCACCAAGTGAGTATCTATATCCCACTCGGCCGAGATCGGGCCATCTTGGATTTCCTTGAACCGGTGCCCCTTTGCGCTCTTGTCCGCAGCAGCCTTGGTGTGGGGGAAGCGTTCTGAGTAGGGAATGGCTAACGCCGAGATAAGTCACACAAGGGTAAAAGTGAGAAATTGAATAAAGGCAGAAGGGGAAGGGGGCTTACTGTCCATCTCGGAGTTGATGCTGGAGATGTCCACCAGCCACTGCGCGATCTTGGCCTTCAGAGCTCGGAGCTCGCTCTCAGCCGAGGTTGCCTGTGACTTGGACTCTTCAAGAGATTCCTGGAGCGTCCGAGTCTCCTCTTCTCGGAGTTGTTTCTCTGTGGCGGTGGTCTTTTCCAGCTCGGCGGCTTGGTCCCGAGACTTCTCCAGCTCGGCCTTCAGCCGAGATACCTCCTCCTGCTCTTTCTTCAGCTCGGCCTGGTGCGCAAGCTCGCGCTCCTTCTGTGCGGCTGTGCCGAGGTAGCTGATGTCAGAATGAGAAAACTAATGCAAGTGCAAGTTGAAAGGCAAAGTATGGCTTACTCTCGATTTCCGAGATCCGTTTCTCCAACCCTTCAGCCTTGAGCGCCGAGTCAGCTACTTGGTCCAGCTTGGCCCGGAGCAGCTTGAACTTGTCGGAGAGCATCTTGTGTTCTAGCAGCAGCTTGCGGTGTATTTGTGTGTGCTTGGTCATGCAAGCCTGAAAAGAAGAGATGGTATTCTTGTTGGTGAAGATTCAGGCCGAGTTACCTTCACTCAACCGAGTCAACTTTACTCGGCCAAGCCTCAGTCACTCGACCCGAATCTCGGGGACTGGGGATGGATAATATCTATATTAAAGAGGTAAACCGAGTTATATTTACTCGGCGCAACTTACCGCAGCTGCTTGGTCGGCTGCAAGAAGAGCAGCTTTGGCTGCGGACATCTTTTGTGCCACCAGACTCGGCCCCGCCGGGTGTTCAGAAACGATTTGGCCCGCTGGTGACTTCGAGCTAACTTCGCTCAGGTCGGCGGCGTTCCAGTCCATGTTGTAGTGCTCGAGGGAGCCCAAGCTTTTTCCGCTAAGTGTTCGCAAGGGGGCAAACCCCCAGCTGGCGGTCTGGATGCTGCCGGATGACGCTGTGCCTTTGCTTGGTGGCACAATTAGCTGCCATTCCGGGTTAGCCGACACCGTGGTCACCGGTGCCTTTCCAGTTGTTACCCCAGTTGCAGGAACTGGGGCCTTGGATGTTTGCGGCTGTGCCGGTGGCGGTGTTGGCTTGGCCGTTGATGTCGATTTTGTTTTCGATGGCGAGGGCTGCGGCTTGTGTTTTGGCGGCTGCTGCGCTGGCGGAGGTTGATTCTGCTTCTGCTTCTGCTTCTGCTTCTGCTTCTGCTGATGTTGCGAGGGTGGCGGCCGAGTTTGCTGCTGCTGCGATGGTGGTGGCTGATCTTGCTGCTGCTGATGTTGTTGTTGTTGCTGTGGCTGAGTTGGCTGCTCTTGCTGCTGCTGCTGTCTCGGTGGCTCCGAGTCCTTCTGGACCTCGGTCTGCTCCACCTCGGGAGCCGAAGAGCTTGCTCCGAGATTTATCACTTGGTCGGGCGCCGAGGTTGCGGCCTCGACTGAGTCTTCATGCCCGACTCCGGATCCTGGAGCCGAGATGTCCACAACCGGACTCATCCTTGGAGGGCTTGGCACCTGAGTGTCATCAGGCCGAGGTGGTGTCGGAGTCCTTGGAGGGACCCGGGCAGTTGACCCGGTAGTGGGAACCTTTAGAGGAGCCATGCTGAAAAGTCGAAACAGAAAAGTATGTTGGCAAGAGGAGAAATGTAAGTAAGCATAAGATATATGTCGGCAAGAAGGGATCTTACCCCTTGGAGACAGCGCGATGGCGTTTCACCATGGTCTTCACGCGCTGCTTCTTTTGCGCGGGGGCAGAGGTGCCGGAGGTTCCGGCATCTGCGGATGCGGCCGCTGGGCGCTTCCGAGCTGCGCCCTTGGGTCCTGTGGCGAGGGGTGCCACCTCGATCACTTCGTCCGAGTCAGCAGAGTTCGGAGACATCGGATATGAGTATGCAACGGGAAGGGGGTCGTACACCTCTAAAACCTGACAATCGTCGTCTTCATCCTCAGACCAGTCTCGGAGGGAGGAGGCACGAGTCTTACCCGTGGCAGAAATTGAGTTGACGTCGGGAATGGGCATGTTGTCCTCATCATCCGGGTCTTCCGAGTCGACTTCGACACGGTCTTGACCCCAGTTGGCAGAGGGGTTCTCTCCGTCCTCTATCCGCTACCGATCGAATCTCTGCATGGTGGAGACAGGAAATGATTAATACCAAGTACAAAGTTGTACCGACATAAAAGTTATGTCGGTGAGAAAAAGTTATGTCGGCGGAGGTGCTTACTCTCGGTGGAAGGTTGTTTCGGCTGTGGGGTTCTTTGCCCCATTCCCATGCCTCCGGCATCTTTGTCCGGGCTATGGCCTTGATGCGCCGCCGGATCTGGTCGTTGTCCAGCTCGACGGTGCTCACTCGGGTCGGGTCCAGAGGGCCACTCATGTGGCAGATTTTGTGGACTCGGCGCTGGAGAGGCAGGACTCGGCGGCTGATGAAGGTGGCGAGCAGGTCATCGGCTGTCATCCCTTCATCCCTGAGCTGCTCGACGACCTGGTGGATGTGGTTGACCACCAAATCTTTATCCGTCGGGTTGTACCCCCAGTTGAGCTGCGCGGTTGGGGGGCCGATGCCGAACTTCGGCAGGTTGATCATGTCAATCTTGGTTGTGTTCTTCACGTAGAAGAAGGAGCGCTGCCATTTCCGGCATGACTCCAGTCCTTGGATCCGGGGGAAAATGGAGCCGCGCCGAGGTACGATAGTGGCGGCCCCGCACTGTGTCATTTCCTTGGGAGCGTCCGGGTGATCAGGATTCGGGATGACTTGCTTCCGGAAGTGGAAGTATTTGGACCACGCTTCGACGGTGGGCCAGAGGCCGAGATAGCCCTCCATGAAGGAGACGAAGGCAGAAAGTGTGGTGAAGGCATTTGCCGGGAGTTGATGAGGTTGAAGGCCAAATTTGTTGAGGAAGTTGCGGAAGAAGGCGCTGGAGGGTAGACCGAATCCTCGCTCGAAATGCTCAATGAAGACAACGAATTCTCCTTCTCGCAGATCCGGCGTAGTCTCTCGACCCGGTATCCGACACTCCACCTCGGCCGGAATCCGCCGAGTCCGGATCAACCAGTCTATGTCGGCCTGGGTGACATAGGAGCCTTCCCAGGTGGCTCGAGTGGACTCCTCCGCAACTCCTTCCTCTACTACCTCTACCACCTCGAGGTTGGTGTTGTCCGACATATCGGAGAAGGCTTGCCGAGTTCTACAAGAGGAGATGCACGGGCATGGAGGTTAAAATCATGATGCGGGAAGATCAAAATCATTACAGAGAAAAGAAACAGAAAAGGAAGAATAAGCATGCGTCTAATCTAGATGCAGAGAGCGCTAATGCGCAAGAAGAAAGGGAAGAAGACAGATGTTACGGAGGCTAGTCCACCGGCGGCGAACCGCATCTACAACCACAAACACACCGGTGGTGCCCGATGCATCGCCGCGATGAAGAACAAAGGAAGAAACAAGGGCAGAAAGCACCCATAGATTCGAAGCGCTAATGCGCAAGAGAGAAGGAGAAGAAGAAGAAATCTTACCGCGGTACTGCGGCGTACGGTGGCGGCGCTGTGCGTCGGCGGCGTCCGATGGCTTATCGGCATGCGCGGCTCCGTGCGTGTGGCGGCGCGGGGCTCTGTGCGCAGGAGCGAGGAAGAAAGTAAGGAGGCGAGGAGATGAATGAGCGGAGGGGGAGAGAGTTACTCTTCTCCTTCCTATTTATCCCCTCGGGAGCAACGGTACGCCCCCACGATCTTCTGTGCACGATCAGCGTGGATCGTGGAATAACTGCCCCACGATCTCCGCCATGATCCTCTCAGCGGCTTAACTGCCACACGATCCGCCCCACAATGGGCCACAGGGAGCCAATGTCTCCGAGCGGTACACCTGATCGGGCAAGACCCGAGGCGACGCGAGCGGTGCGGTCCACTGCACTTGAGTGCTTGCGTGGGCACACAGTCTCCGAGGCGACCGGCATGACGCAAGTGGCGTGCGTGCCAGTGGCACGTCCATCTGTGCACAAGAGCCGAGGCGTTAAGCAGAGATGCTCTGCCACGTAGAGGAACCAATGACTCGGAGGAGCCGAGGGTTCTTCCTGTGAGTCGGAACGATCTGACATTAAGTCGAATATCATGATGGGAGGCGAATCTGCTTTCCGACATATAAATGGTTTGCCGACGTATGTGATGTCGGTAATCAAGTAAGGATGCTGGTTTTCGGGTAAACCTGCCGTGGCCCTCCATCCGAGGCTGCAGGACCGCGCCAGCTTCGGGGACTAATGTCGGGGGGCAGCCCCCGAGTAGGGTCAATATGGTGAAATAAGCTTCGACTCGGAGTTGACCGAGTCAATGATAAACCGACATACACGTAGGTTTATCCGGGGTCAACCGGGTAAGGGCCTACCGACATATCCCTATGTCGGATCATGTATACTATATGTCGGAATATCCTTTGTTGTTCTTATGTGCAGGAGAGGAGAAACCGAGTTAGATAGTATTAGGCATGCCTATGCCGGATCGGGAGGAATGAAGCTCTATCTCGGCGTTGGTCGTGGCGTACGTCTTGTCCCTACAATCACGGGGCAGGGGGCCTGCCACTGGCAGGACAGGACGTGCTGCCAACTCCTTGACTCGGTGGTAGCATGGGCAGTCAGACCTCCACGCTGCTGACCTATGTAGTACGGCGGAGCAGTGCACAGGAGTTGATGGATTGGACATGCCACGCAGGGGTGACGGAAGCAGTCAGAGACCCCGGCGTGGCCACAGTGCTGCCTACGCCAGCACAAACGTCAGCCCTAACTCTGTACACTGAGTTTCCTTATATAAGGAGCACCAGGGGCTCCTCTTACGGGGACGCAGACCCAGACGCTGGACAAACACTTGGTTGTTCCTTGAGAGCTAGCAGGAGAGCCACATAGCCTTTCCGAGACTCGGTAGAGAGCCCCAAGCTCTTAGTTCTTTCCCCTACAGCTCAAGGAGCAACTTGTAACTTGTTTGTAATCCACATATATAGATCAGACAGGTTGGAGTAGGGGTGTTATCTCCTCACGAGAGCCCCGAACCTGGGTAAATCGTGTGCGTGAGTGTGTGTGTTCGTGTGTGTACGTCTTCACGTGCAAGCCCTCCCCGGTACCTCCAGCGTCCAATCGACCCCACCTTAAGCCTATCTATGGCATCTGTCCGTGGACCACCACGACAATCGGTATACCCATGTTATGAATTTCTACAAGCTACAGGTATACACGATGAATTTACTGGTCTTGTCACTAATGCATCATTGACAAATATTGTATTAGTGGAGAGGCCCCAATATCTTAAGCTCACTAACATCTTTGTGCAAAGCTTTAATTTCAATGAGGATCCATATCACCCTAGTGTGGAGTTCATGCTATATGAGCGACCTTGTAGAATGCCTTTGTCTGAGTTTTGCAGCGCTTTAGGAGTGAGGAACTCAGGGCTCACAGGCAAGATGAACACGCAGCCCCAGTACCTCAAGGAGATCTATGCCGGAATCTTTCATGATGATTGGAGAGACTCTACGCGTGCAAAATTTGGGAGCATTCAGTTTCCAGCTGTGAGGTATTTGGGCTATGTCATTGCTCGTTGTATCCTTCCTCGGGATAACACAAGTAACATGACTAGTCTTGATCTTGCTATTCTTGCCGCCGCTATTAATTGTGATGAAACTCATAACATTGGTGCTCTTATTGCTCGTCGTCTTAGCACTAACAAGGTTAGAGGGCCTATTTATGGAGGCATTATTGCTTCGATCATGCTTCCTACTGCCATGCTTCCTCCTAGAGAGGATTATCTAGAGTTGGATTTTATTAGGCTTAATCTTGCTGCAATGAAAACTCACCACTATGTCACTTATGATTCCACTTTGGAGAATTTGCAGTACAGGTTATTATTTTGTTTTGATCTGGATAACCCTCGCTTTGTGAGATTACCTGCTCCTGCTTTGTTTGACACTATTGCTAGGGACGGATATTCATTTCCCGAGGAGGTGCTGGATGAGTACCTCGCATCATTAGTCCCTGAGGAGGAACCGGAGGAGGAGCCACATGATATGCAGTGGCAGCCACAGACAGGCGCTAGCTGGGGCGTGCCACCACCATGGTAGATGAGCCCCACTTAGGCCAAAAGCCTAAGCTTGGGGGAGTACGTATCTCTCACCGGCACCTTTTTACTATGTTCACTTAAATGCTTTATGTCGGTGTGTTCATCATTCCTTTGTGTATCCGTTAGTGTGTTCCTTTTGGTTTCTTTTCGCTCTTTTCAATTTGCTCAGTCGCCTTAGTTGTTCTTTTTGTTTATTAATCAAAAACCCAAAATATTTTCTCTTTGTTTGCCTCTTCTTTCTAATAATAAAAAAGACCAAAAATATTTTCTTTTGTTTCTTGTTCGTTTGTTTTCTACTTCATATTTAGTCACTTCTTTCCAATTTGAAAACAGCAAAAAGATTTCTCTTCTAGTTCTGCGCTATTCCTTTCGCTATTCGAAAAACACAAAAATATTTTCTTGCCTTCTTTGTTTTGTAGTTGTTTCAGAGTTCAACCAGTGTTTGTGACGACACTTGCACATTTTTATTATTTCCGTATCTTTCGGTTGTGCAAGCGTCTATGCAATAATGATGATATTTGGCGACCCAGATTTGATGAGGAAATTCGGTATGAACTCTATTTGTTTTCATTTTTGTACAGATGCTTATCCTCATGCTCATGTTTTAGTTTGCTATGGTAGAATGTTGCGTAGATGATATTACTTAGTTTTTATGGATTCCTATGCTTAGCCTCAACTTGTTAAGAGTGGATGATTTGTCATGTTGACGTGGGTATGGTGAAGTGAGATCCTCCTCCAAAAGATTTATTTGGATGGACTTGGCACATGTTCACACATGTAAAATACTAAAAATAAAGTCTGTTAAGCCTTGACGGTTTATTGTGCTTAGAATTGTAGTATCACTCTTATGCTTTATTCATTGATTGATTTTTGTCGCAAAGCATGATTATGACAGTAGTGCTCTTGATCGGTCGCTCCCGAGTCTTTTGCTAGCCTCCATTTGCACGGGGTGTAATTATCCATCCGTGCATCCATTTTCCTTAAGCCAAAGTATTCCATTTGAGTCCACTATATCTTCCTACATATGGTATTTCACCGCCATTCCAAATAAATTTGTCATGTGCTACCTTTAAATCATTGAAAAAAATGCTTCTTTTTATGTCTCTGTTTTTAGCTCATGAGGAAGCAGTAGAGGGCTAGATATAACTTGTGACAAGCAAAGTCATTTCCCCCTTTTTCACCCGGTGTTGATGGATTACGTCTTTACTTGAATCAACCCAAGAGCAGCTTAAGCAAAATATAAATATGACTCACCATTCTCCTCCGCGCAATGCAAAATCTGAGAAATTAGCTCAAACATTGGACAGTGGTGAAACCAAGGAGAAAGAGGAGCGTACTCGCTCCTCTAAAGAACCAGCTGCTCTCACAAGTCTAAAAGCCTTGCTTGTTACTATATAGCCTCTCTGTTGTGAAATCGTTGACGAAAGCATGCATCTCTCAAAACTGTTTTACTTCTTCTTACAAAAATAAAAAGCTCTAGCACATGATTAATCCCTGCTTCCCTCTGCGAAGGGCCTTTCTTTTATATATTAATGTTGAGTCATCACCCTTCTTTGATCACCATCTTATAGAGCATTGATGTCATTCTGAGTATAACGTGCTTTGTCCCAAAGTTTTAATGATTGGAGCATGTTTGAGATACTTCTCAATTCTGATAACTTTACATCTAGTCACCGTTTAATGTCTCAAGAGGTGCCCGGCATTTATGTTTTGCCCCACAAAAGGGGAAAGCGAGAGATCACTTTACCAAGCCTAGTTATATGCATTGCATCGGTGCTATTTGTTTGCATGTTTAAATTATTACTTGTTAGCATATTGTGAGTTTTGCATAATTCTTCATGATTGCTTTAGTTCTATTGTTTTTGTAACTTCTCTCCTATGCTTATTAAAATACTGATCATGGTTTAAACTTCTATGCTCTAAATGAAGCAAATGTGTTTGTCAAAGTTTCTTTTATCGCGTCCAGTTTGTCAACTGAATTGCTTGAGGACAAGCAATAAGCTAAGCTTGGGGGAGCTGATACGTCGCAAACGTATCTACTTTTCCAAACACTTTGCTATTGTTTTGCCTCTGATTATTAATGAATTTGTTTGGAACTAACCCGAACGGACGCTATTTTCAGCAGAATTGCATTTGGTGTCTTTCCTTTGTGCAGGGTTCAGAAGTTCGCGGAAAATTCCAGAAAATTTATAAAAAGGATTTTTGAAGAAGAATAAGCCTCGAAAGCAGAAGACCCCGAAGGGGGCCACCCCAGGAGCAGGGGCGGGCCCCACCCGCGGGTGGCCCCTAGGCCGCGGCAGGGGGCGCCCCTGCCCCTGGGACCTCCTCTGGCGACCCCCCTTCGCTTATAAGCTCCCTCTCGACCTAAAACAATGAGCCCCCGAACACTTTTTCCAGAAAACTTATGGAGCTCCGCCGCCATCACGAACCCTAAATTCGGGGTCTAGGATCGCTGTTCCGGCACCCTGTCGAAGTGGAGATCACCGCCATCGTCACCGCCAACACCTCTCCATCAACCATACATGTCATCCCCCTCCATGTGTGAGGTGTTCCCTGTTGTAGGCAAGGGGATGGAAGGGATTGAATAAGATTGCTCATGTAATTCGATGCCAAATTGTTAGGGCACAATGCCTAGTATCCTCTATTTGTGTTAATCATCGTTGGTGCAACTAGTTATGCTTAATGCTTGTCACTTTGGGCCCGGGTGCCATGTTTTCAGATCTGAACACTTATGTTTGCATGAGTATAATTGTTGTTTGGATCCTATCTACTAGTTGTATGCACTTGTTGTCAACCGGAACCGGAGACCCCGAGTGACAGAAACGGGGACATCGATGGGAATGGTTGGCAACTCGAGGGTTACATGTATTCATTGTGTGTTAATGCTTTGATCCGGTGTTCTATTAAAAGGAACACCTTAATTGCCATTTATTCCTTAATTGGCCTGGCTGAAACCGGATGGCAGGACAAAAGATGCCGTGCAAGTTCTTATTGTAAGCACGTACGACTAAATTAGGAATACATGCCTATGACTGTTTGATACTTGGATGCTATTTATATATTTATTTACTTCATGCTTCGTTATGTTCATTTCATGAGCTATCTTATTCATGCAACGCCCGTCTATCTATCCCTATGCATACGGTGTTTTAATCCCGCTATTTACAATCATTACTTTTACCGTCATCATTGCTGTCTTTATTTTATTACCGCAGTTACTATTCTACTGCTGCCACCAAATCACTGTTACTACTGATAAATTGCTTCGAGAGAAAACCTTTTCAGGTATGGTTGAATTGACAACTCAACTGCTAAGGCTTATAAATATTCTTTGGCTCCCCTTATGTCGAATCAATAAATTAGGGTCAAACTACCCGCGAAGACTGTTGCGATCCCCTACACTTGTGGGTCATCAGCGCGCCGGAGGAGCAGGGCTTCGCCGGAGGTGCAGGAGGGGATCGCCGGTGGGGAGGAGATAAACTGACGAGAATGGGGAGCTCGGGGTGTCGGTGGGGAGTTAGAAAGGCTAAAAGAGGCATTTTGTCCCGGTTCGTTCTACCAACCGGGACTAGAGGTTAACCTTTAGTCTCGGATGGTAGAAGGAACCGGGACTAGAGGTTTTTCGGGCCGCCGCGAAAATTTGCGCGCGCGAGGCGGCTATTTTGTCCCGGTTGGTATTACCAACCGGTACTAACTGGGCTTTTGGACCGAAATTTTGCGCCGGAAGCCCGTTTTACTTTTTCTTTAACTAGCTTCTTAGATTGAATTCTTCTCATTTTAGTAAAATAAAACTAAACAGTTATTTACTATTTACAGCCCTGGCCATTCAATCTAATGTAACAGCCGAAGGTTACTTTAAAATTGTGTAGATGTTGTGTATTTAATACTTAGTGGCACCATATATTTATTACTCTTTAGAACTCTTTTTTCCAAATCATTGGTATTTTACAACAAACTTCTAGACCCTAAGTCCTGACGTTATGGTTGTTGACCTTTGTTTCCTTTCTATAAATCATATCTTTAAGAAACGGTACCTGTATTTTAATCAAGAGAGCACAATTAATTTTTTACAGTTAAGGAACCATGTTTAATAAACATATCGAAACCTAAAGAAAACACACAATTAGTACATGTGGTTCTGTGCTACAAAACTGGGGTTTGAATGCAAGCAAATCAAAGACAAAAAATACTTTCTCCATGATGGGCTTGTAGCTAATAGTATCATGAAAGCACATAGTGTGGTCTGAGGTTCGAAAATAATAATAGTTCTTGTTTAATTATGTGTAGAAATCAGCAAGTTATTGTTTTGGAGCCCCAAGTCAAGCTAATAGGACGACACATACATCATGACTACGCTGATGTCCAGAAGCCTTTACTTTATTTATTTAAAGTTATTTTATTTGTAATTTGAAAATTCGAGGCAATGATACTAATTCATCTACGCATACGAAATCAGTCGACATTTTGTACAAATTTTACAATAAAAGCTCTTATTTTCGTATTTCCGTTCCTTTATTAAACTATGAATCTAATATTTTTGGAAAAATAAGTCTCTTCGCTTGAATTTTTTAATTTCAATAGAAGAGAAGAACAAATTTGTGGAGTCTGGCATAATACAGACTACAAAAACGTAAATTCAAACCACCAAAGTATCAAGTAATCAAAGCAGTCATATAATCTTAAAATTTTGTGGGACATTTGGTATACATGACAATAATAAAGCATCTAAAGAGAAGATGCATACCATAAGCTAATGGAGGTAACAATTCCTCAAGATCAATTTGGCTTCTTGGGGGATCGAGTCGATGCCTGGTCCACTAATTAACTGCATTTGTGTGAGAAGTCGAGTAAGTAAACATATCTAAATAATAGTTAGCCTTGTGATTTTGATTATAAAAGATACTTGTTACTCTTAGATATGGCATTGTTGGGCAATCTTCGCTCTAGGTAGAATTCTGAACATGAACACAGAAAGTATATATCCGTATATGGTGTAAATCTGAAAATTGGCAACATAATGAGGAGTACAGAAGACGCTGCAAAAACCGTGTAGATAAATGAAGTAACTTGTCGATCTTCCTGTAGATTTATTCTTTTTCTTCATGGGTGTTGTTCTCGCACGTGAGGTTGACTCCCAAAGTAGTGTTTGTCAAATAACAGGCCGTGAAATCCGAGTTTTGTGATGGATGTGCGCCCTCAAGACGCAGACAGGCCGTAAGTAACTCCTAACTTACTCGGTTCATTTCTGGAGTCTGGCAAAATATAAACTATGAAAACGTAAATTCAAACCACCAAAATATCAATGAATCAAAACAGTCATATAATTTTAAAATTTGATGGAACTCTTCGTATACATGATAATGAATAAAGCATCCAAAGAGAAGATGCATAGCATAATCTAAATGGAGGTAACAATTCCTCAAGATCAGTATGGCTTCTTGGTGGATGGAGTCCATAATTTGTTGCCTATGCCTGATGTACTAATTAGCTGCATTCCTGAGAGAAGTCGAGTAAGTAAACATATCTAAATAATAGTTGCTCTTGTGATTTCTATTATACATGATATTTTCTACTCTTAGCTATGGCATGGTTCGGCAATCTTGGATCTAGGTAGAATTCCGAATATGAACACAGAAAAGAAATATTTATATATGGTATAAATCTGAAAATTGGAAACATAATGAGGAGTAAAGAAGACGCTGCAAAAACCATGTAGATAGATGAAATTACTTGTCAATTCTGCCGATTCATTCTTTTTTCTTCATGGGTGTTGTTCTCACACGATGACGTTAACTCCCAAAGTAGTGATGGATGTGCGCCCTCAAGAAACAATGTCTTCTTTAAGTCACTCCAGACTTACTCGGTTTCAAAATACCAACCTATATATATATATATATATATATATATACTACACCCGGGTGTAGCTACACCCACATGCGTTTCTCACGATTTAGGAGGTATCTATTATATCGGAGAGTATATACATGTAGTATGAAGTATGTATGACTATTTAGAAAATATAGATAATACTTTATAGGTAGTATGTATAATTTTTGGACATACTCCTTTTTTACGTACAAATATGACAGTATATTTAATATAATGCAAACTACGTACCCACTTTCAAATTTTTTCACGTAACTTGGTATGAAGTATCTTAGATATAGCATATAAACATACTCAAACCGATAAAGTATCACATATACTTTCGTATGGTGGTATTTAGATATGGGTGTAGCTACACCCGGGAGTAGGAAGCATTTTCCCTATATATATATATATATATATATATTGTGTATAAACAGGATAAGTAAATGCAATTGGATTTTGCAAAGAATTTGTTGAACTCCAGCCATCATATTCCTGTATGAGATCGTTAAAAAATCGATAAGATAATATGCGCTAATTAATTTGCAGAAGCCTAAGTTACGGGGTAGCAGCAGACAGCAGAACAATGTTTTCTTTTTTTGGTTCATCAGCTGCATAGCCTCGGTGCCATGCGGGACTTGCATCCATGAGCGAACGGCAAACAACCTGCTATCTTGAACTGATCAGCGCCATGCTACATGAGTGAGTAAACGTTACAGAAATAAAACAAATCTAATCACCGAGCATGCACTTGCATGTGATGGTTTTTCTGCTAGTAATTTTTTCGTCCCGTCCGGACCGCAGGTTGTGTAGTCTGGTGAGATTGCCATCCGTAATCATGAGATACACTTGGGGAACTACCTAGGTTGGACATCGGCATCAGCCAGCTTACTTCCATTGCTCTCGTTCAAGCAGCAGATTAGCAATCATGTTGAGGATCATGAGGAGCGACTTAGGCTAGCCGCCGGTGCCAGACTGCTAAACTTCCTTTGCTCTTGCGAGCTGCACACCCGGGCAAGGATTCTATGGCACAGAGCTGGTCAATTTACATGCGAGATCGAGGAAAAGGCCCGACGTACCGAGGGAACCTGGAGGAGGAGCGTGGCGGCAGCGTGCGAAGATGAGATCTGCCACGTACTAAAATAGGGTAAGGGCATCGGCGGGTAATTTGGTACACGTAACTTACTAAGGGTATTGGTGGGTAATTTTATTGAAGATTAATATGAATCATTTTTTTTTTCTAGAATTCATCGGTTGTGATCGCTTAGTTAATAAAACTAATGGCCAGATGTTGCTGATTATTGTGGGATTTTCTAGCAAAGCTATCTTTTTTCTGGTGAGACCATCACGTACCTTTAGTATATAACTAGTCGCCAACCCGTGCACCTGCACAGGCTAGAATGAGAAAATTTTAAGCAGCACAAATATGTGTGAGATTTGAAAATGCATAACATAATTACCTATGTGATAAAATAATGGAAAATTAACCTTTAAAATCTATATATGAAAATACAAACAAATCTTTGCAATGGAGACCATTCTTTTACCATATGATTCGGAGTTATACTGTATTGTGTTTCGTAATTTAAGTGGAAACTTTAGATTTCAATCAATAGTTGCACGTTTTTAGTGAGAAGAGCGTGGGAATTAGTGAGAAGAGTTCTACATCATTATATGGTGAAGTTACTACCACTGTTAGCCAATATCTAAGATTAATATCTTGTAATGCATCCACAATAATGCAGATTACCGACTTATACTGATGAATGTATTTTCCTCTTTGAATTCAGATAATAACGCAGTTTCCCCAAAGATAAATCAGAACAACCGCAGATTACTGGCATGGACATGACTAAATATGCACAAAGCGCTAAAAAAATCAACTCACCTTATAAAAATCCCTGACAGTTAAACCATTATGTGACCAATAGAATGTGAGAGAATTATTCACATGATGATAAGAATTAGTATCGAACCTTTTGGAGTATAAGAACCATGCAACATAAAAAGAGGCACATATTTCCAAGAAGATAGAGAATGATCTATGCCTCTTATATGCTGCCGACTATAGACAATTCACCATGATTCCCGTTTCGCCTATTTAAGTACCTGGAAAAGTATAGGTTCACCATGAAACATGTGAAGAATAAATAATAAGAGATTATCCAAATTAAGAGTAAAAATAAGTTGATTTAAAAATATGATATGACATTTTTTTTGGCATAGTCTAACATTTTGTTGTCGATGCGAGCAGTTTCATACTAAAAATAAGGACATTGTCATCTTAAAAGAGCATGGCGGATTATGAAGTCATAAATATGAACAATATTTAGAAAGGTTTGATGACTGAACATATTATTTTTATTGGTTAGCTTCTAATATAAGACGGTTTGTGTGAATCAACAATCAATCTGTAACACATTCAAATATAAGATGGTAAAACGACTTTTCCCAGTTTTAAAATAAAAACGTTTTACACATTCAAATATATGAACTTAAATGGTCAATAAGCTTTAGAAAATATACTTATTTGCACGTTTTTAGTGAGAAGAGCGTGGGAATTAGTGAGAAGAGTTCTACATCATTATATGGTGAAGTTACTACCACTGTTAGCCAATATCTAAGATTAATATCTTGTAATGCATCCACAATAATGCAGATTACCGATTTATACTGATGAATGTATTTTCCTCTTTGAATTCAGATAATAACGCAGTTTCCCCAAAGATAAATCAGAACAACCGCAGATTACTGGCATGGACATGACTAAATATGCACAAAGCGCTAAAAAAAATCAACTCACCTTATAAAAATCCCTGACAGTTAAACCATTATGTGACCAATAGAATGTGAGAGAATTATTCACATGATGATAAGAATTAGTATCGAACCTTTTGGAGTATAAGAACCATGCAACATAAAAAGAGGCACATATTTCCAAGAAGATAGAGAATGATCTATGCCTCTTATATGCTGCCGACTATAGACAATTCACCATGATTCCCGTTTCGCCTATTTAAGTACCTGGAAAAGTATAGGTTCACCATGAAACATGTGAAGAATAAATAATAAGAGATTATCCAAATTAAGAGTAAAAATAAGTTGATTTAAAAATATGATATGACATTTTTTTTGGCATAGTCTAACATTTGGTTGTCGATGCGAGCAGTTTCATACTAAAAATAAGGACATTGTCATCTTAAAAGAGCATGGCGGATTATGAAGTCATAAATATGAACAATATTTAGAAAGGTTTGATGACTGAACATATTATTTTTATTGGTTAGCTTCTAATATAAGACGGTTTGTGTGAATCAACAATCAATCTGTAACACATTCAAATATAAGATGGTAAAACGACTTTTCCCAGTTTTAAAATAAAAACGTTTTACACATTCAAATATATGAACTTAAATGGTCAATAAGCTTTAGAAAATATACTTATTAAATATATGAATAACACTTGGTAATAGCAAAGCCCCCAGGAACCAAAGCGCATCCTTCGAAACATCTCTGACCATAAAATTAGGGTGACCAGTAGAACAGGAGAATCATATGTGTTGATAAGAATCTGTGACAAGCTTTTGTCCAAGAAAACCACGTGATAAAGGTGGCAAGTATTTTATAATGAGTATGCAGAAGGTTCTATGCCTTATGTGCTGCTGACTATAGACAACGTGCTAATTACGTATGAATGTCGAAACTGCACTACATTCTCTGTTCGATGTAATTGAAAGAGCTCAGGTGTACTACTTTCTTATCGTTGTTATCGTACTATTTTCGAAGTACTCATTTAAACATCTCCTGATAATTTGGTCTTGTCAAAGATAAAAGCTTCTGCTCCTCTCATGTGAGAAAAGAACTGGAAAAGTTCAGCATAGTATAGGGTGAGAACAAAATAAAATTTGTTCTCAGAAACAATTGATAAATGAATTGCAGTTTATAAATTTCATGCAGTTCGTTCTTGTTCATTCCAGTTCCAAGGAATGTTATACTCAGAGAACATAGCCTACTGCTTCTGGTCATGATTATGGAGAATAATAAGCTAATCGGTATAAATAGCACCTGGCCAATCATGGCAGCGTTTATTCCCAACTCGTCCAAAATACCATATACCTATATTGGTGAAATGCAGATACATACGAAACTTGGAGAAGACCTTGAGTTTAAAAATTATTGCAGTAGACTTTGAGATCCCTGTTTAATAATCTACGAAACAGTGCTAATTAACATCAAGATATAAAAGGCTATTTATCTTGGAGGAAATATGTGGCTGCCTTTGATCACAGTAATCTAAAGATTAATATACCTGGAAACAAAATCTGGTGGCCTACGAATGGGATAATTGGGTTACCTTTTTTTTTGAAAGTGATAATTGGGTTACCTGACCAAGCATGTCTCTCTTCTCAAATAGCAACTAATTAATCTTAGAGAGCGAACTGTCACATAACCGAAAGAAAAGGCACAATCACTTGGTGCTCCTATTGCCAGCAAACATCCAACTTCAGTTCGATGTTGTGCCGGAACAGCCAGATGCTAATTAAAAATTCTAGGCACAAACGAATCTTCTAAGGTGAGTATTGAGATGAAGAAAATTAGTAGGAACAGACATGAATAAGTCCCATAAAACAGGGTATCTCATCTAATCGAGACTATACCATTTACGTTTTTATCTACTTTGCTGAGCAGAAAACATAACCCTTTTGCAAAGATTTTTGTAGTGCGGCTGGACGCGAACGCAGACAAAATCACAATTAATCTAGTCAACAGTATTTTTACATAGGGATCAAGCGGATTGGTGGGGCTTCCTTGATTAATTCAGTGAACTGGAAAATAGAAGAGGGAATTATGGTTACATGGTTGCTTGCCTGCGAATTGTGGGGTAGTGTTTTAGTTCGATTATTCGGCAGCCTCGCTGACATTGCGGGCCGCTCGATCTGCTTCAGCCTTTTCTTCCGTACACAATCTGCTCAGCTGCATCAATTTACCAATTTTCTGCATCAAATTATTAGACTGATCGGACTGGGAACAAAAAGAGCGTCCCATTTTCTAGATCGAACTGGGAAGAAGAGAGTGTCCTGTTTAAACCTTACCTGAGATCAGCAAGGTTGGTCTCGAAGACTCGAAGCCAAGTACACAGGACGCACGAAACTACTACCGCTGATAGCTCCCCGACGTGGGTGCAAACTTGGTCATTGCCCTGTGATAAAGCATATAACAATAGACATTTGCGATTGATATATTGGCCCTAATACAATACAATTTGGATCAGCTCGTCACTTATTAAATAGCTAGATCAAACAAAACAAAAAACCAAGATGCAAACTATACCTAGAACAATTCGATCTGATATTCCGACATGCTTGCTCACGCATCCTCTGTTGGCAGAGGATCAACGTGCCGAGTACTTTCCGGCAAGGTGGACTTGATGTAAACCGTTCATCACTCACTGCTGCTTGCGGCCAAACCAAAACGTGCAATTAGTATCAAAGCACAAGCTGGCCTCATTGGTTGATTGATCAATCTGGTGCTCCCGTACCATGCTAGCTAGATCCTGCTGCCGTGTGCACATGCGCATGAACACCGCAGAACGGAGGCGGCTTCTCCCCACCTGCACCGAGGAATATTGGAGGCACTTGAGGACGCAAGGCGGCGGCGCCGCGGCGGGATTTCTCGCCAGCGGGAGATTAGGCTGCGGGCGACAATTATATTTGTTTTTATTACGGACTACTGTACATACTACGTGAGGAGTTATGCTGCCTCACGCGGGAGGAAGCTGTGCGGCAGATGTGATCCAACGGCAGGCAATTTATCATTAGTCTATCTGATGGACAGAAAATTGCTAACCTTCAGGATTAACGTGGAGGCTTGTACGGTGCCTCCAATTAGTAAATATAAGATATAAGATAGATTTGTTTTTAAAGATTGTAATAAAATTATAAAATCAATATCTTTTGATCTGCTTATCAGAAAAATGCAAGTAATATATCAAATTGTTCAGAAAAATGTAATCTATCTATTTATTACAAATTTATTAATGTTTCAAATTATTTTCTAAAAACTTGTAAAAATCATATCTATTTTTAGAAAAATAATTTGACTTGATTTGGACAATTATTGTCTAAAAACTTCTAAAAATCATATCTATTGATTTTTATATCTTCGAGGGGCTCGGCATAGAAGCGTTCTCTCAGTGCTAAGAGGGTTCATACTGTAGTCAAGCTAGCCGGAAAGCGAAGACAGAGGATTCCTCTATGCACGAGCTTCTCGAAGATGTCGTTGGGCACTGACCTATGACATCTTCGAGGGGCTCGGCATAGAAGCGTTCTCTCAGTGCAAAGATAACAACAAAATCAATGCAATCACTGCTCAAATTATTGTTCCATTCTCCTAAAAGTTAGTGCTGTCACAACAAAATAAGTGCAATCCCTAGCCATGAACACAATAATTAAAATTAGTAAGTTCAGTCATCACCAACATCCCCATCTAGTGTTTCTTCGTGTGTGTCCGTTTCTTCGTGTGTGTTCACTCTATGGTACCCAGCTTTTTCTGGCAATCTTCGCAATTTGGGTACAACAATTTTTTGTGATCCTCTAACATGCGCTCCAACTTCAACCTCCCGTTTTCACTTCCGCAGTTTATCTATGCATCAAGAATGGCCCGACGAAGATCATCGTCGGGCTCATCAAAAATGACCTCTTCTTCAGCTTCATCTTCCCCCACTGTAGTACCACCGTGTGCAGTGAACATATGATAGTTGTCATCATCCTCTTCTTCTTCATTGTCTTCCATTATAACCTCTGTTTCTCCGTGCTTGGTCCAACAATTATAGCCGGACTTGAAACCGGACTGCAACGGGTGGAAGTGAAGGGTTTTTTAGGAAGAATAATCCTTCGTATTCTGACAGACACTACATGGACAACTAATAAAACCATTTTGTTTCTTGTTTGTCTCAGCCACACGGAGAAATTTATGCATTCCATTAATGAACTCGGGACTGCGTCGGTCACCGTACATCCATCGCCGGCTCATCTGCATTATATAAGTATATAAAAAATCATTACACACAACATCATGAATAGAGAAGTGACCAAATTAATTAATTAATACAAGTTCATCACATTAAAACCAAAGTAGAGTAGTGACCAAATGTAATACATAGTTCTCATAAAACATACATTGAAACTAACATACAACTATCTAATGCATTTAAATGCAACAACACATGCGATCAAAATCGCAACTAAGGTAACCATTGATCTAACAACATAATGATATCAAGCCTCTTTATTAATGGCATATTTTCTAATCTTTCTAATCTTCAAGCGCATTGCATCCATCTTGATCTTGTGATCATCGACGACATCGGCAAGATACAACTCCAATTTCATCTTCTCTTCTTCAATTTTTCTTTCAAATCATCGTTTTCTTTTTCAACTAAATTTAACTTCTCGACAAGAGGGTCGGTTAGAATTTCCGGTTCATATATCTCCTAGATAAAAATATCTATGTCAAGTGTTGGTCGGCATAATTGTTATAAACTCAAAATTAAACAAATAGTCATAAAGATAATATACCACATCCGAATCATAGACCGGACGAGGGCCGACGGGGACGGATATCAAACCATGGCACTATACATATAATAAACAATCATACAAGTAAGAAAAGTTATACAAGTAACTATGTAAATCATACAAATAAGAATTTGTTTTCTCCAATAAGAACAATTTGCTCACCAAGGTGGTGCCGGCGACGGGGCGGCGCGGCCGATCGATGGCGGTGAGGAAGGGGACAGGACGGCACTAAAGCCCACAAATCATAATTTAATTTGAGCTTAAATTGCATATAAAAAAGAACTCCCTAATGTAGTGTCACATCCCGAAAATTCGTCCCTAATGTTAGTGATGTTTTTCTCCCGCCTGAAAAACTTTTTCTATTTCCAAACTATTTTCTTCCACTTGTTGGTCTTTGAATTGACTTTGGTTTTTCTCACTTGGAGATTTCCCAATAAACCTTTATCTTATCAACCCCCACCATATCCCGATGCCACTACTTTCGTGGTCACCCATTGGTGCCACTCCAGTGTTCCAAAACCCTTCCGTCTATCCCACCAAAAGCCACCACCACAATTGTATCTTAAGATAAATTCTACCAAGCTACCATATGGTTCCCTCATACTTATACATCCATCCCATGGAAAAATATTCCATAGTCCAATGCAAAAACCCTCGGTTAAATCATATCCGCTATCATGCCATCTCCAGTCCAATAAGTATTCAGACACCTTCCACTCATCCAAAAATTCTACAATTTTGTGGATAGTCCTAATTTCACCTCCTGAACTTTTCACTCCATTGGCCCACCTCATTGAGCAATATATGGGGTACTTCCTTTGTGATGCTCTTTTTATGCCTAATAGCAATTTCCAAAGCAAACCCTAGACACAAAAATCATTTGGCATTGGTGCTTTGCCAAGATGACAAACTCCCATATATAACCACATATCCAGAAGATCAAGTCAAGATCAATTGAGGAGATGCATTTATCATGCCCATGCCAATAGGGTACTTTTCGAACACAATTTACTTAACCATCCTTCCATGTATCCAATGAGCTCAAACTCCACAGACCTACCATATACACCCATTATGACCTACTGTGAATTTCTGGGATTTTTCTGAGAGTGTGGAAAGCCCTTATCATTTCATCGAGCACCTGGTGTCCCCCTAGGTTTTCTGAAATTTTGCTTAAACAAGTTGCAAACCAGCAAAAACGGATAACTAGGAGTGGTAGGGTTTTGAATTTGGCACATGATGACGCGAGAAGTTTGCTAGTTTGAACACTGAGCTGAGAAGAGCATCTTGATGCCGATGTCGGCATGGCAACTGGCGTGGTCACCGTCGGCCCGACCTTGCCAGGCGGCGCCACAGATTCCTGGTCGTCGCCACTGGCCCTTCCCACTGCCCCCCCCTGTGCGCCCTGCTTCCCCCACCTCTCGCTCGACCTCCCCATGCCCGCACCGCCACCTCACCCTCTACAGCGCCGCCAAGCAGCTAGACGACGCGCCGCCGATACAGTCCGCCGTGGGTCCCCCTCACCTGTACCTCGATCTTATCCACGGCCGCGTTTTCCGTCGTCCAGCACCTGCCCCGCTACACCGACGACGCGTTGGTCGTCGTCTCGCTGGTGCAGCGCCAGAGCACCTCACCCCGTGTTCCCCGCCGAGCCGTCGTAGTCGCTGTCCCCTCCCCAAGCCCTATAAAAACCACCCCGAGCACCCCCCACGCGAGCAGCACCCTCCTCTCCCTTCCCCCTCTGGAGCCCCTCTTCCCCTCTAATTGTGGAGTGGCGGAGCTTTGCTCCGTTTTGGCCATGGAGGCCGCCGAAGGTTCCCAGACCACGGCGTGCACCACACCAAGTCATCCCTCAATTAAGTTCGTGGAGGATCTCCCCTTGATCTCCTCACTCTCCCCGGCCAACAATTTCGGAGAATGGTGGACCGAGCCCCCGTCTCCGTCCTCGTCCACCGGCGGCAGGCTCGCTGGGCGAGCACCGAGGCGTCGCAGCCCCGTGCTCCCCGTGGCCGTGGCCCTGTCCTCGGGCGCGGCCTGGTGGGACGGTCCTCCCCGCGCTCTTGGTGGCTGACGGCGTGCACCGGCGGCCGGCGGCCGGCCCTGCCCAGGCGCGCCCGCGTCGGGCCTCGTCCCGCGCGTGGTCGACGCGGGGTGAGGAGGACGCCAGCGTGGCGCCAGCGTGGCGTCCCGGTCACGCCGACCGGCGGGTCCCGCCTCGGCCCGGCCCACTGTCAGGGCAAGTGGAGGCGCTTTCCAGCGTGTTACACCTCCCCTCAGCGAAGGCGCATTTCCTGGAAAGTACGCAACCAGCCCGGCCCGTTCCAAAGCGGCCCGTTCTCGTTTTTTTTCCAGAAAGGAGCAGCAGATAGCTAAACATCGCCGAGCCATAACTTTTGAATCGTAGCTCCGTTTGAGGTGAATCAAATTTGTAAATTCATGGTTTGAAGAGCTCTATCCAGCGGTATAGGTTTTACATTTTTATAAAATGGTTATATGCTCAGCACCTATGTATGCATGTATAGGTATTCCCCGGTACCGGCAAACCGATACCCTAGACCGCGAAGTGTCCGTGACCCTCAAGACAAATGGCGTCGATCTCCGGAGGCAAGCTAACCACTTGCTATGAACACTCAAGCGGTGTTTATTTGTTTGCATATTACCCTGTCATATCGGTGCATTTATTGCTTAACATCGCCTGTCAACTGTGCGTCACGAGATATCGTGGCTTTGTTTACCTCCTGCCAACTGTGCGTCACGAGATATCGTGGCTTTGTTTACCTCCTGCCAACTGTGCGTCACGAGATATCGTGGCTTTGTTTCCATTCCTGTAATACGATAAACCCATCAAGTGTGGGTTGAGTTCCGGCCGGCGACTAAATACATGTTGGGCACCGCCCACGTGGATTGAATCTCGCCTACTTTCAGTATTATTATTTCATGTACCTTTACTTTTCTGCAATACGATAAACCCATCAAGTGTGGGTTGAGTTCCGGCCGGCGACTAAATACATGTTGGGCACCGCCCACGTGGATTGAATCTCGCCTACTTTCAGTATTATTATTTCATGTACCTTTACTTTTCTGCAATACGATAAACCCATCAAGTGTGGGTTGAGTTCCGGCCGGCGACTAAATACATGTCGGGCTCCGCCCACGTGGATTGAATCTCGTCTACTTTCCGTAGAGTGGGGTGTGCGTATTTATTTACTCAACCCGTGGCTGCAACTGGCCGGAGATATCTCCGTCCTCGCCCGGTTGATTTTGTTATTTTCTTTTACTCAACCTGTGGCTGTCACTGGTCGGAGTTATCTCCGCCATCGCCCGGTTGAAACTAACCACTGATTGAACTAACCACATATTGCTTGAACTACTGGGTGCCGTTCGTTTCTGTTTCATGTTGATATGATATTATTGTTTTGCAGTGGACTAATCTGTTTCATGTGGATATGATGTTATATTTATTGTGTTGGACTAACCCTCTGTTGTTGGAATTGTTGTTGAAATAAACTGGATTAAATAAACCAACCCTCCAAACTTCGATGGGGTCAGTCCATAGTGCCACCAATCTGAACCTTGAACGCACTACCACTGTCGCCCAAATGGGAGAGCCATAACCTACGTAGCCTATCAAGCCTCCTTTGATGCTACCCACTTGGCAAGTCTAGTCGGTTACTGCATAGTTGTGGTCGGGGCTAGTCTTGTGAAGGTTCCGGAGCTAGGCGTCGCTCATGAGTTGGGGACGTGCCGGATTCACTTCGACCTAAGACATAGAGTTATGTCGGTAGCTATACAGGGAGTGTCTGGGTAGCGTGAACGGTTGTGTAGGTGTATCTTGCCGTCATGAAGCAAGGTGCATTTAGATGAGTGGTAACTGCAACCTCTCGAGAGTGTGTCAACTAGCAGCTAGCCTTGTTCCTAGGTTATGGAACAGTTCAGTGTCGGTCACACTATTGTCCTTTGTCGAGTCCGGAGGTTAAACTTAAGATCGGTTTGAAAGAAAGGTGAACAACCTAATTTAGAATAGGCTGTTGCAGGGAATATTACTTGAATATTGGATGGTTACCCGTGTTTGGGGTGACGGTGTGATCGTTGGGAGCCTAGAGTTAGGCCCGAGCCAACATCAACCGTGCATGCCCAGGATGGAAAGTGAGGCCAGTGGGCCTAGCAGTTTGACAGATGTGATAAGGCCGTGAGGCCTAGTTGAGATGACAGGTGATGTTATAATATTTGGCACCAACGGGTACACCCGTTATTCGTCACAGGTAAGTTCTCTTGCGTGATCACCGGTATACGATCCAACCCCACCTGGCTTGGACTCTGTACTGGTGATACCCCTATTATTTGCTTATGCCATGATCTGTTGTGTTGCCTTGTTGCTACCCACTTGGACTGCCGTAAGTAGACCCTTGCCATGTTTAGGTTATTTCTGTTGCTAGCTACTTGTTGCCTGATTGCTTGACTGTTCATG
Organism: Puccinellia tenuiflora; assembly: GCA_012064385.1. Classification (NCBI taxonomy): domain Eukaryota; kingdom Viridiplantae; phylum Streptophyta; class Magnoliopsida; order Poales; family Poaceae; genus Puccinellia; species Puccinellia tenuiflora. Next base: position 932,317 of record QRDG01001778.1, on the reverse strand, counting down.
TCTTGTGGTTGTTTTCTTGCGAGTACGTCACCGTACTCAAACTGGCTTTTCATGTGGCCAGATGTTGAGAGGATTCATCTTCTACCATAGCAACGAGACGGAGCAAGAGCGTGCTAGGATCAGTAGCCCAGCCAGATGCCTGTGGAATGGAGTCCCTCCAAGCCGTTGCCGAATCTATGACTTCCGCTGCCAGTTAAACTCTGTCCCGTGCCACACTTGGTCATGATAATCTTTCATGCCTTGATGGCCATGTAAAATCATTTGTAGCCCTCTGGGCCTGATTGTGTAATGATATTTCTGCTATGTTGCATTGTCGTAACGTGCGTCCGGATATCCTGGGCTGGCGCACGGGGCGACCGCCTCTCTGGCGATATGCGTCAGAGGGGGGTGCCACAGAGCATGGTATCAGAGCACCAGGCTGGCTGTAGACTACCCTAGCATAGAAAGTCCACCCTTACTTTTACCCGACAATGACCCGATGGATTTGACCCCTTCCTGCCTAACCGACATGGCCGGTGTTGGTCAATAGTTGGTGCAGGAGGACCTGTCCCAATCTTCCCCAACAAGACTAGCCGGCTTCTTCCATGAGAAGCAGTCGACCTTACCCAGTGAACTTGAGACCCAGTCCTAGTTGCTTTAAAACCCCACCCTCGCCTGCTCTTCTTAGCAACCCAACTCTTTTGAAGTAGAATCCCATAGAGGAACCTCGCATCCTTATCCTCTCCAAAAATCCAGAACCCCCAAGAAATTCCGATGGCGACCTCTAAGGCCATCATGGAGACCACCGCCGAGGATAGTTCCAACTTCCCAATGATTCTTTGGAGGGTCGTCAATGTTGCCCTCGGAAGCTCCATTCGTCCCGTGTACGTGGTGTTCAAGAGATTAGTTTCTCTCGTGGGGAATGAATTCCGGGCAGAGGTGAAGATCAGCCCATGTCCTCGGGGCACAAATCAGCCCTATGTGATTCAAGGTGGAGGCATGCCTACCATCGAGCTAGCCATCCAGGTAGCAGCCTGGGAAAGCCTCGTCCGTCTTCGACACTCGGAAACTGTGTTGTCCAGCGACCGAGATTTCTACTTCCTCCCAGCCAGACCTCGGCCTGGTGCGGAGATCGTCCAAACCCCTGTCTGGGAAGAACCTGACCCAGCAGTGTTCAACCTAGTCGCTTACGCCTCTGCAATGACGAATCTCACTCGCTTCTTGATGGAGGAACTCGTGGCCTCAAGAAGAAATCTTGGATTTGCCCGTCTGCAGCTGTCTCTAGGGAAGAACCCACCTGCCCCCACCAACAGGGAAGCTCGAAGTAGCAGACTTCCACTCCCAGAGCCAGGCCCATCCCAACAAGTCCCAGAGCAGGGTCCGATCCTCGAAGGTATTCCTGTTTTTCTCGACCCCGTGGAAGAAGGGGACGTGGACACTACTCTCCGGCTCGGCCGCACTCCACCCTCGGGGAAGGACCGTCAAGCGGAGTAAGATCTGTTTAGTTTAGCCTGAGTGGCGCTTATGAGTTGTGGGTTTGGTTGTAATTCCTATGGTTGCCTGTACGCGTGTTTGCGTTGATTGCCTTTCTGCTTGGTGTGAGCCAACCCTGTATAAGACCTGGTGTTCTTAACCTCTAGTTAACCACTTGGTTGACACTTGATGGATATCATGTTGTTTCCTTAGATTTAAAAGTATTGTTGGGTGTTTAGTAGTCGTTGCGTGCTTGTTAACCAGTATGGTTGAAATGATTGTGCCATGCCGCTTCAAGTTTTTGGGACCATAAAATGCAGCACTACTACCTAAAATGATGTTTTCCCCGAGTAGAAATTTCTACCATCCGTGTGATAGTGCCTCTGCAATTCCCTCTGCTGGAAGAACCGAACTGTGACAGCTAAGGAAAACCTCAATAATACAAATCTGGACCTAAACCATGAGAGGAGCCAGATTGGATACATCAACCGAGTTCAGTACATTAGGGAAATTTCAGAAACAAAGGAACCGAGATCTACTCCAACATAGAACACTACCACTACCTCCGTGCAGATACCGAAGAGCGCCCCAGAAAAATTCTACTCCTTCTCGCGCTCAGTGGCGTCACCTGGGGATGAGACAGGCTCACCTGAAGCCGGGTCGCGAGCCGCGCGACGACGACGACGGATCGCACGAGCCACCAGCTGCCCTCCAGCCGGAGGAACCGCTGCATCGGCCACCAGCGGCAGCACCACCCTCTCGCCCGCAGCCGGCTCCACTAGCTCGCCCACTGCCGGCACCGCAGCAGCATCACCGCCAGAGCCGCACCACCAGTCGTACAGAGCCACCAACAGGACGACCACCGCCGCATACAGCAGCGCCACCACCACCGAAGCCATGATCCAGAAGATCACGATCACGAACAGCTGCTTGAAGAATCCCGCTCCCTCTCGATGCGCGTAGAATTCGTCAAAGATGGCTGAAAGGAAACCCATGGTGGTGCTGGGAGAGGGAGGAATTTGAGAGACCCCGTTTATATCCGCAAGCTCTGACGCCGTCCCCAGTTCGGTCTCGCGCGGGAAAAGAGAGGAATCACGAGCTGTACCCGCCAGAATGGCGCGAAACCGTCGAGGCGCCGAAAGCCGTAATGGCCGCTGCTCAGTTGGACCGCATGCGCAGCAGTGCCGCAGCAGAGTGCTTCGCGCACTCGGAACCAGCCAGGTACGGAGGGAGATACAACGAAGAAGAAGAAGATAGAAAGGAAGAAGCAGACTGCCAGGTGGACCCCGGTCCCACATGTCAGCAAGCAAAAAGATAACCCTCTGTGTGTTTCTATCCTTTTCTTAGGAGGTCAGTCCTCGTCTCTCCAGTGTTCCGTAGGGAAAATTTTGATCAAAATAATTTTGGAGATGGCCCTACCCCTACAGTGTCTGTAAGCCAATTATTGGCGACACAGATATTTTCTTTTAAAAAGAAACCCTGCTATTTTTTTTTTCCAAACCTGTGTATACTTAAAAAGGTATATACAGCTTTTCCAAAAAAAAATAAATCTAGAACAGGGACATGTTTAGCATATCCATAACATTTTATTCTACAAAATTTGGTAATTATTTTTCCAAGTTAAATCCAGGTTATTGAGTGACGATCTGTGTATAGATCTTGTTTGATATTACCATACTTGTGTCTGGCTGAACTGAAAACCTTAGATTTTGATTTTCTTCATATAACCATAGTAGGAGGTCCCATGTTGATTGATTGTGTGAGCCCCTGCCATGCCATCCTTAGAATACATTGAGTATGATAAAAATATCATGCCTTGGTAATTTTTTCTAGTAAAATATCCTGCTGAGAGTTGATTCTTTTGTGTGTTAAACTCTAGTATTGCGTGGAAAAAAAAAGTTTTAAAATATTTTAAATATAGGGATATATCAAACCATACAAGGAATATCTTGTATAACCCCGGGAATCTTTATTAGTCTCCGAATCTCGGGACGAGATTCTTTTTAAGGGGGGAAGGTTTGTCACATCCCGAAAATTCGTCCCTAATGTTAGTGATGTTTTTCTCCCGCCTGAAAAACTTTTTCTATTTCCAAACTATTTTCTTCCACTTGTTGGTCTTTGAATTGACTTTGGTTTTGCTCACTTGGAGATTTCCCAATAAACCTTTATCTTATCAACCCCCACCATATCCCGATGCCACTACTTTCGTGGTCACCCATTGGTGCCACTCCAGTGTTCCAAAACCCTTCCGTCTATCCCACCAAAAGCCACCACCACAATTGTATCTTAAGATAAATTCTACCAAGCTACCATATGGTTCCCTCATACTTATACATCCATCCCATGGAAAAATATTCCATAGTCCAATGCAAAAACCCTCGGTTAAATCATATCCGCTATCATGCCATCTCCAGTCCAATAAGTATTCAGACACCTTCCACTCATCCAAAAATTCTACAATTTTGTGGATAGTCCTAATTTCACCTCCTGAACTTTTCACTCCATTGGCCCAACCTCATTTGAGCAATATTTGGGGTACTTCCTTTGTGATGCTCTTTTTATGCCGAATAGCAATTTCCAAAGCAAACCCTAGATACAAAAATCATTTGGCATTGGTGCTTTGCCAAGATGACAAACTCCCATATATAACCACAGATCCAGAAGATCATGTCAAGATCAATTGAGGAAGTGCTTTTAACATGCCCATGCCATTAGGGTACTTTTGAACATCAATTTATTTGACCACCTTCCATGTATCCAATTGAGCTCAAACTCCACAGGAATACCATATACACCCATTAGAACCTACTGTGAATTTCTGGGATTTTTCTGAGTTGTGGAAAGCCCTGATCATTTCATCGAGCACCTGGTGCCCCCTGGGTTTTCTGAAATTTTTCTTAAACAAGGTTGCAAACCAGCAAAAACTTATAACTAGGGAGTGGTAGGGTTTTCAATTTGGCCTAGGATGACGCGAGAAGTTTGCTAGTTTGAACACTGAGCTGAGAAGAGCATCTTGATGCCGATGTCGGCATGGCAACTGGCGTGGTCACCGTCGGCCCGACCTTGCCAGGCGGCGCCACAGATTCCTGGTCGTCGCCACTGGCCCTTCCCACTGCCCCCCCTGTGCGCCCTGCTTCCCCCACCTCTCGCTCGACCTCCCCATGCCCGCACCGCCACCCTCACCCTCTACAGCGCCGCCAAGCAGCTAGACGACGCGCCGCCGATACAGTCCGCCGTGGGTCCCCCTCACCTGTACCTCGATCTTATCCACGGCCGCGTTTTCCGTCGTCCAGCACCTGCCCCGCTACACCGACGACGCGTTGGTCGTCGTCTCGCTGGTGCAGCGCCAGAGCACCTCACCCCGTGTTCCCCGCCGAGCCGTCGTAGTCGCTGTCCCCTCCCCAAGCCCTATAAAAACCACCCCGAGCACCCCCCACGCGAGCAGCACCCTCCTCTCCCTTCCCCCTCTGGAGCCCCTCTTCCCCTCTAATTGTGGAGTGGCGGAGCTTTGCTCCGTTTTGGCCATGGAGGCCGCCGAAGGTTCCCAGACCACGGCGTGCACCACACCAAGTCATCCCTCAATTAAGTTCGTGGAGGATCTCCCCTTGATCTCCTCACTCTCCCCGGCCAACAATTTCGGAGAATGGTGGACCGAGCCCCCGTCTCCGTCCTCGTCCACCGGCGGCAGGCTCGCTGGGCGAGCACCGAGGCGTCGCAGCCCCGTGCTCCCCGTGGCCGTGGCCCTGTCCTCGGGCGCGGCCTGGTGGGACGGTCCTCCCCGCGCTCTTGGTGGCTGACGGCGTGCACCGGCGGCCGGCGGCCGGCCCTGCCCAGGCGCGCCCGCGTCGGGCCTCGTCCCGCGCGTGGTCGACGCGGGGTGAGGAGGACGCCAGCGTGGCGCCAGCGTGGCGTCCCGGTCACGCCGACCGGCGGGTCCCGCCTCGGCCCGGCCCACTGTCAGGGCAAGTGGAGGCGCTTTCCAGCGTGTTACACCTCCCCTCAGCGAAGGCGCATTTCCTGGAAAGTACGCAACCAGCCCGGCCCGTTCCAAAGCGGCCCGTTCTCGTTTTTTTTCCAGAAAGGAGCAGCAGATAGCTAAACATCGCCGAGCCATAACTTTTGAATCGTAGCTCCGTTTGAGGTGAATCAAATTTGTAAATTCATGGTTTGAAGAGCTCTATCCAGCGGTATAGGTTTTACATTTTTATAAAATGGTTATATGCTCAGCACCTATGTATGCATGTATAGGTATTCCCCGGTACCGGCAAACCGATACCCTAGACCGCGAAGTGTCCGTGACCCTCAAGACAAATGGCGTCGATCTCCGGAGGCAAGCTAACCACTTGCTATGAACACTCAAGCGGTGTTTATTTGTTTGCATATTACCCTGTCATATCGGTGCATTTTATTGCTTAATATCGCCTGTCAACTGTGCGTCACGAGATATCGTGGCTTTGTTTACCTCCTGCCAACTGTGCGTCACGAGATATCGTGGCTTTGTTTACCTCCTGCCAACTGTGCGTCACGAGATATCGTGGCTTTGTTTCCATTCCTGTAATACGATAAACCCATCAAGTGTGGGTTGAGTTCCGGCCGGCGACTAAATACATGTTGGGCACCGCCCACGTGGATTGAATCTCGCCTACTTTCAGTATTATTATTTCATGTACCTTTACTTTTCTGCAATACGATAAACCCATCAAGTGTGGGTTGAGTTCCGGCCGGCGACTAAATACATGTTGGGCACCGCCCACGTGGATTGAATCTCGCCTACTTTCAGTATTATTATTTCATGTACCTTTACTTTTCTGCAATACGATAAACCCATCAAGTGTGGGTTGAGTTCCGGCCGGCGACTAAATACATGTCGGGCTCCGCCCACGTGGATTGAATCTCGTCTACTTTCCGTAGAGTGGGGTGTGCGTATTTATTTACTCAACCCGTGGCTGCAACTGGCCGGAGATATCTCCGTCCTCGCCCGGTTGATTTTGTTATTTTCTTTTACTCAACCTGTGGCTGTCACTGGTCGGAGTTATCTCCGCCATCGCCCGGTTGAAACTAACCACTGATTGAACTAACCACATATTGCTTGAACTACTGGGTGCCGTTCGTTTCTGTTTCATGTTGATATGATATTATTGTTTTGCAGTGGACTAATCTGTTTCATGTGGATATGATGTTATATTTATTGTGTTGGACTAACCCTCTGTTGTTGGAATTGTTGTTGAAATAAACTGGATTAAATAAACCAACCCTCCAAACTTCGATGGGGTCAGTCCATAGTGCCACCAATCTGAACCTTGAACGCACTACCACTGTCGCCCAAATGGGAGAGCCATAACCTACGTAGCCTATCAAGCCTCCTTTGATGCTACCCACTTGGCAAGTCTAGTCGGTTACTGCATAGTTGTGGTCGGGGCTAGTCTTGTGAAGGTTCCGGAGCTAGGCGTCGCTCATGAGTTGGGGACGTGCCGGATTCACTTCGACCTAAGACATAGAGTTATGTCGGTAGCTATACAGGGAGTGTCTGGGTAGCGTGAACGGTTGTGTAGGTGTATCTTGCCGTCATGAAGCAAGGTGCATTTAGATGAGTGGTAACTGCAACCTCTCGAGAGTGTGTCAACTAGCAGCTAGCCTTGTTCCTAGGTTATGGAACAGTTCAGTGTCGGTCACACTATTGTCCTTTGTCGAGTCCGGAGGTTAAACTTAAGATCGGTTTGAAAGAAAGGTGAACAACCTAATTTAGAATAGGCTGTTGCAGGGAATATTACTTGAATATTGGATGGTTACCCGTGTTTGGGGTGACGGTGTGATCGTTGGGAGCCTAGAGTTAGGCCCGAGCCAACATCAACCGTGCATGCCCAGGATGGAAAGTGAGGCCAGTGGGCCTAGCAGTTTGACAGATGTGATAAGGCCGTGAGGCCTAGTTGAGATGACAGGTGATGTTATAATATTTGGCACCAACGGGTACACCCGTTATTCGTCACAGGTAAGTTCTCTTGCGTGATCACCGGTATACGATCCAACCCCACCTGGCTTGGACTCTGTACTGGTGATACCCCTATTATTTGCTTATGCCATGATCTGTTGTGTTGCCTTGTTGCTACCCACTTGGACTGCCGTAAGTAGACCCTTGCCATGTTTAGGTTATTTCTGTTGCTAGCTACTTGTTGCCTGATTGCTTGACTGTTCATGTCTTGTGGTTGTTTTCTTGCGAGTACGTCACCGTACTCAAACTGGCTTTTCATGTGGCCAGATGTTGAGAGGATTCATCTTCTACCATAGCAACGAGACGGAGCAAGAGCGTGCTAGGATCAGTAGCCCAGCCAGATGCCTGTGGAATGGAGTCCCTCCAAGCCGTTGCCGAATCTATGACTTCCGCTGCCAGTTAAACTCTGTCCCGTGCCACACTTGGTCATGATAATCTTTCATGCCTTGATGGCCATGTAAAATCATTTGTAGCCCTCCGGGCCTGATTGTGTAATGATATTTCTGCTATGTTGCATTGTCGTAACGTGCGTCCGGATATCCTGGGCTGGCGCACGGGGCGACCGCCTCTCTGGCGATATGCGTCAGAGGGGGGTGCCACATGTAGGCATTTCATGAAACACCTATCAAGCACTAGAAAAATGATATGAGCTAAACTAGCAACGAAATGAGCTAAACAGGCAATGTCGGATGAAGTTGCTAACCCTTAAATAGATGGGTGCCGCCAATCTTGACAAATGGTGGAAAAAAGAGATGAACTCGAGCTCGGGAGAGAAAACAAAGAGCAAAAATGGAGTGTACTCTCTAGTAGGAAAAATGGATATGGCAGCTCGGGGTAGGAGATGATATAGAAAAACTTTTAGAACCAGTTTGTATCACGAACCGGTACAAAACGTCGATCTTTAGAACCGGTTCGTACCACGAACCGGTACTAAAGGTTCTCGCGCTGGGACCCTCCTCTGCCGCCGCCTGCCGCTCACCTTTAGTCCCGGTTCGTATAACAAACCGGGACTAAAGGGTCCGGTCGAACCGGGACTGGCTCCGACTGGCGCCCTGCCTGTTCGAACCGGGACTATTGCCTAACCTTATCCCGGTTTGAAACATGACTGGGACGAAAGACAGGTATGAAAGGATCTTTTTCTACTAGTGATTCCCGGTCGATCCCAGGAATTAATCTTGCGCCGACGCTTCGGTAGACGCCGGGCGCTTCGCTTATATCGCTGCAGAATACGGTCGTGCGGATGCTATGGAAACACAGAAACCAGATCAAGATTAGCGCCTGGGTTTGCGGCTTACGTTGGAGAGTAGGGCGCTTGCCTGCCTTTTCTTTTTTGTACGTCGTTCTTTTAATCCCTTAAGCGCCTTACTAAGCGCTTAGCACTATACATGCCCTTAGTTTCCACGAGGAGTTTGCAAACGAGACTAGAAACATGGACAACCCGCCGCCTCCTCTAGGTGACGAACCGACGGTCGATCCACGCATGAAATTCCTAATCGGTTGCCACCACTAATGCATTGTATTTTCTCTTCGCCACTGCAGGCTACCCTACGGTGGTTGATCATTCCGATAAGGAATAGGGCACCGGCAAGAAGAAGGAGGGATCGTCGCGACGTCCTACGATGGCCAGACAGGGCGAGACAAGTTACATTGAAGGATGGTGTGTTGCATGTCGATTTATCTTAGTTAATCCACGAATCTAATTTATTATTTCCTTTCTGATGTTACTTCTTTGATCTCAGCATCGCTACGCTCTGCTGCTGCTGGCTCTGGGAGCTGTGCTGCGATTGAAGGACAAGGACACGAGATTGATAATTCGAGAAGATGACTTCGTCGATCACGTCAAACACTGTCGTGAATTTTTTTTATTTTTTTGAATGGTCACCGGGGGGAACAAGTCCCCACCTAAATATTTTTTTCATTCATATTTGCCTATGAGACTTTGCAGCCTCGATCAAGATAGATTCAACTCAACCAGAGATTACAAGAGAAGAGAGATAACCAGAAAAACACCCGCGCATACCTACATACGAACACACTCACAAACACACCATACTACAAGTAAAACCACCGCAAGGACCAAGAGACAAAAACAACGGTAGGCACATTGCTCGAGAAGTCTCAACATAGCAGACGAAGAGCTCCGATCAGCCGAGACCAAACCTTGACAGCTCAGGGCCATCGGCGGGGGTCGAAAGGCTGCACATACCGAGTCTACGCCGCAACACCAAGTGAGCCGTGGGCGTGGTCCTGCCGATAGCGTAGACCCCAAAGATCAAGTGTGCCACCAACATACACGAAAGGCCACACACGACGACGATGTCGTGTAAATTTTGGCCTGAAGTTCGCGATACGTACACTTTTTGTGTTTTTCTCTTCTGCCACATAATCGGTGGACTTCAGCGTGCACTTGCGTACAGACTCACCATTGAACAAATTTTCTTTTGCGGAGATCGGTTAATTACTGAAATTATGTATATATATATATATATATGGAACCCTCTTCTGCTGAGAATACAGATGTCGTTATGTCGCACATTCAAGGGCCGAGGCATTATTTTTGGGATGACCCATATTTATACAAGGAGAGAGTTGATTGAATTATGAGGAGATGTGTTACTGAACATGAATAAGAAGAAATATTAAGAAAATGTCATAATAGTGGCTATGGTGGACATCATGCCGGAGAAATGACCGCGCACAAGAAATATTAAGAAAATGTCATAATAGTGGCTACTTTATGAAAGGATCGATGAGGTTAACTAGAGGGGGGGGGGGGGTGAATAGGTTAACTAAAAATTTTAATTCTTTTTCGTTTTAATTAGATATTGCTCAAATATAAGTTGTCTAGAATATGCAACTAGGTGAACAACCTTATATGATGAGCAAAAGATCACTAGCACAAGATATAGATATAGTAAGCTAGAGCTAACAAGTAAAGGTAAGTGCAAAGATAAACAACAAGATGACACGAAGATTTATCCCGAAGTTCACTTCCCAATGGAAGCTAATCTCCGTTGGAGCGGCGCGGTGTTCACCAAAGTGAAACACCGAATAGCCTTGATATGGCACACCGTATCTCCGTTGTGACTTACCACCGATGTGGCGAGGCACTTGTCACTATGTTGCCGTTGAGGTTGACAACTAGAACCTTTACAAGGATGAAGCACACTCCACAAGTTGGAGGGTCTTCACCAAATGCACCGAGCCGCCAAGACTCGATGCCCAAGGCCGGGGCACGCACCACAACTTAATTGGTGGCTCCCGGCAAAGTCTTCGTAGCTCCCAAAGCTCCGAAGGACCACAAACTCTTAGGGTTCCAATGAACACCAAGAGTAGCAAGCCCCCTCTCACAAATCAAGGGGGAAATCTAATTGGTTTGGTTGAAGTGTAGATCTAGGTCTCCTCTCTCAATTCTCCAAAGGAGTAAGTGATTGAATGGCTAGAGAGGGAGATCTATCGATTTGAAGCTTTCAAACAATGGTGGTGTTCTTCTTTTGGTCGTGGTAGTTGTCTTGAGGTAGATGGAGGGGTATAAGTACCCCTCCACTAAAACTAGCCGTTTGAAGAGCAGCGCGCAGGAATAAACTGGGACGCCGGCCTGGAGCCCGGCCTAGGCCGGCCTGGCGGCCGGCCACCATCCAGAGGCCTCCGGCCTGGAGCCCGGCCTAGGCCGGCCAGGGGGCCGGCCATCAATCGACAGATAGGAATCATCAGGGCCGCCGGCCTGTAGCCCGGCCTGGGCCGGCCTGGGGGCCGGCCACCCACCCGAGGCCTCCGGCCTGGAGCCCGGCCTGGGCCGGCCTGGGGGCCGGCCACCCACCCGAGGCCTCCGGCCTGGAGCCCGGCCTAGGCCGGCCTGGGGGCCGGCCACCCACCCGAGGCCTCCGGCCTGGAGCCCGGCCTAGGCCGGTCAGGGGGCCGGCCAGCCTGCTGAGTGACTTTCTTCCCTGTTCCTTTTCCGACAATATGCCATTTCTTCCTTTTTGCATATTTCCTGTTGATACTAGAGATTATGTTAAATACTTCCAAGTGTTGTAATCAAACGTCAAAACAAGATTAACGGACAATGTCCTTTCAATCTCCCCCTTTTTGATGTTTGATGACAACACAAGGATTTGCAAGAATAAATCTCATTTAAGCATGTCTAAGTTTTGAGTGACACTCCCCCTAGAGTTTATAAGCCAACAAGGTATTCAACACGAAATTGCTCAAGTGATAGATAGACATGTATATATATAATGTGAGCAAATGGGAACTAATGATAGATAGTATCTAAGGGCATATGATAGTTCTCGCCTTAGTCCTTATGTGAGAAGAGCACTTTTCTTACCTTGGACTTCATATAGAGATAGTTTTGGAATAATATGGATGGAAATCCTTACAATAACATAATGATGGAGGAAATCCTTACAATAAAATAACGAAGGTCCAAGATTATCCTTACAATAAAGACATAACACATAGAGTTCACAAATAGAGTTCACTTAAGAGACTTAAGAGACATGCAAATGAGAAAGGAAAACATGCAAGCGATGAAAACGCAAATGTAATGCAAATCCCCGGATATATAATCTCTCCCCCTTTGGCATCAAGACACCAAAAAGGGAGAAATAGCAGTGAGAGCCATGATCACTCTTCATCATCATCATCATCATCATCCTCATCTTCATCCTCCTCTTCATCATACTCATCATCATGTGCAGCTGGACGGGAGCTCGACTGACCAGGGTCCCCTTGCCAATATGGAGCAAGAGAAGAGGCATCATCGCCAAACCAGTAGGTGTACTCATTCTGTGCCATGTAGGTGCCCTCTGAGACCTCCTCTGAGCTTGCAGCAGGAACCGGAAGGTTAAGCTGAGTCATAATGGCACGCTGATTGCGATTGTAGCTCTTTTGTTTGGCATAGGCTTTGTAGTCAGATTTCCTTTGCACCACAAAGAAGCAGTTCATTTTGCTTCTTAGGAACCTCACCATCCTCATCTTCAACGTTCTGACCACGATATGGAGGAACATAGACAGGTGCATCTGGAGGAGGAGCAGGTATAGTAACAAGAGAAGGCACATACATATCATATGACGCAATCACCTCAGGGCTTAACTTGGTGTTGAAAAGGGTCTGCAGATAAGGACCATACACGGGAACCTTGTTCTTGAGGACCACCAAGCGCATCTCTTGCCACATGTAGTCAAGAATATCAATTTGCTTCTTTCTCATGTAGAGGGGAACAATCTGGTTTAGAAGGTTGATCAAACGCTCGCGAACATGACCCTTTTCTCCATATTTGCAATTGAGATTGTTTCTCAGGATGCCATGAACAACTCTCCAGTAATGATACATCCAAGAGGTCTTGGGAATCTTTCCACGGAGCCCTATTCCCGGTGGATAGCAATGGCGAAGCCCAACTTCAGCTGGCATAACTTTGGAGAGATGGAGACGACTATAGCACGGAGCAAAAGGAAGTTCCTCAAGCTGAAATAATTCCCCAAACTCTGCCAGAGTAGCCGTGCAAACTGTGGTGTGACACATCCAAGTCATAGTTCTCTTGGGCACGGTGGAGAAATGAACAGTGGCATAGAATTGTTGGAGTAGCTCAGGGGAATATGGAGTGCTAACTGGCATGAGCTTAGAAATTTGATGGTAGTCCATAATCTCCATCACATCTGGCCATACTTCCCTAGTATGCTCAACACTAAAATAGGAGGTGGGCACATGCTTGTTCTTCTTCTTATCAATGCATTGATGATATATTTGCTGATGCATCTTGCAATAGAATCTAGGGTCATCCGGACAAGTGCTATTTCCAAATGCATAAGGGTTGAACACTAGTCGATCTTGCTCAAACTCGTGAGTAGGCACCTTGACCCAAGAAGCACGTACCAGTTCATCGGGGTTCACAAGAGGCGGAGGCGGAGGGTTTCCCGTTGGCTTGGGAGCTTGCTTGGATTTGCCTTTTCTGACCGCGGCCTTCTTGAGTCTCTTGGCCTTGGGCACGGAGGATTGAGCATCATAGTCATCCACAATGTCATCAAGCCCATCAAACGTCTTGCTCCCCATGGCTTCGGCCTTGCTTGACTGTGGGAACTCCTCCCACTCATCATCCCAATCGTCCATCTTCAAGTCTTGAGAGAGGAACCACAAGAACACACCAATCTAGGAAGAAGATCCTCCCCAAATCGGTACACAAACGGAGAAACTATGTGGATAGGGTGAGAGATCGGGTGATTCTCTCACCAATTTGTGGAGGGGAAGGAGTTTGTTGTGGTGGAAACGGAAGGGAAGGTGGAGGAGCTTGAGTTTTAGAGGAGAGTAACAATGGAGGAGAGAGACATGGAGAGGAGGAAGTGGGAAAACCCTAGGTCGAAATCCCCTGTGGGCAGTTAAGTTCCCAGGCGCGCCGGCCTGGGAACCGGCCTAGGCCGGGTGCGAGGCCGGGCAGGCACCCGAGGGCACCGGCCTGAGAGCCGGCCAGGGCCGGGCGCGAGGCCGGGCATGCACCCGAGGGCGTCGGCCTGGGAGCCGGCCGGGGCCGGGCGCGAGGCCGGGCATGCACCCGAGGGCGCCGGCCTAGGAGCCGGCCAGGGCCGGCCCAGCCCAGGAAGGTGTATTTTTTTTTCCGTCTTCATCCAACTTTGCTTGTTTTGATTTTCTCGATTTCCGAGCACTTTGTATCATTTAGAAATACCGTAGAGCGTCCATTGAGTGATCCGGGGGAGATGCAAAACATGATGAAAACTCAACTCAAAATAGAAATGCGAAATAAGAGATATTGAGTGAGGTACCGAGAAAATGGCAAATGAGAAAATATGAATGTATTTGAGAAAAGGTCGGTGGCCTAGGCCACCATATATGAGTGTATGGCATGCTACCGCGAAGATATATCTTGGGTGCATAACCAAAACTCATCATTTAAGCTCATATGTGAATAATTTTGAGATATCAATGAAACATTGCTATTTGCATAATGGGGGGAGGGAGAGTCCAATGAATTAGGACAACACTCCCCCTAAATTCATGCCTACATCTAGAATTCAAGTAAAACTCTAGTAGAGGTGTGTATTCAAGATTTTCAATCAAACAAAGTTACTTGCACACACCACATTGATTTCTCCCCTCAATTCCTTGAATCTCTTCTCGTCAAGAGGTTTTGTGAATATATCGGCGAGTTGATCTTTGGTGTTGATATATGAAAGAGAGATATCTCCATTGGCCACATGATCACGGATAAAATGATACCGTATTTCAATATGCTTTGTCTTGCCATGGACTACCGGATTGTGAGCAATTCTTATAGCACTTTCATTATCACATAAAAGAGGCAATGTCTTTTTCTTAATTCCGAAATCCTCAAGACATTGTCTCATCCATAACAATTGTGAACAACAACTTGCGGCGGCAATATATTCGGCTTCCGTGGAGGAGGTGGATATGCAATTTTGTTTCTTTGAAGACCAACACACAAGTGACCTACCAAGAAATTGGCAAGCACCCGAGGTTGATTTCCTAGTCACTTTGTCACCGGCCCAATCCGCATCCGAATATCCCACAAGATCAAAGCTTGTATTTGAAGGATACCAAAGACCATGATTGGGAGTATCAAGCAAGTACCTAAGTATTCTTTTGACAACAGTCATATGGCTTTCTTTGGGGTTAGATTGAAATCTTGCACACAAACCTACACTAAACATGATATCCGGTCTAGATGCACAAAGATAAAGTAAGGAACCAATCATAGAACGGTAAAGCTTTTGGTCAACCGGAATACCTTCGTGATCTAGTGTTAGATTCACGTTTGTTGCCATTGGAAATCTCACTGGGCTTGCAATTGACATATCGAACTTCTTGAGCATGTCTTGAGTATACTTAGCTTGGCAAATAAAGGTTCCTTCGTCATATTGCTCAATTTCAAAACCAAGGAAGAACCTTAATTCACCCATCATAGACATCTCAAATTCGCTTGTCATTAGCTTAGCAAATTGTTCTACAAAAGAGACATTAGTAGAACCAAATATAATATCGTCAACATATACTTGGCATACAAAGAATTCTCCATTTACACTTTTTGTGAAGAGTGTGGGATCGATTACCCCAAGTGCAAAACCACGGTCTACTAGGAACTCCTTTAAGTGATCATACCAAGCACGTGGGGCTTGTTTGAGGCCATACAAAGCCTTATGGAGTAAGTAGACATGGCTAGGACACTTGGGATCTTCGAACCCCGGAGGTTGTTTAACATATACCATCTCATTAAGTGGACCATTTAGAAATGCACTTTTAACATCCATTTGATATAAAGTGAATTTATAGCTAGAAGCAAAGGCAAGCAATATTCGAATGGATTCAAGTCTAGCTACGGGGGCGAAAGTTTCACCGTAGTCAAGTCCTTCGACTTGAGAGTAGCCTTGAGCAACCAAACGAGCTTTGTTGCGAATCACTTGTCCATGGTTATCTTGCTTGTTCTTGAACACCCATTTGGTTCCAATCACATTATGGTTCTTGGGTCTTTCAACTAGAGACCATACTTTGTTTCTCTCAAAGTTATGAAGTTCTTCGTGCATAGCATGAACCCAATCTTCATCTTCAAGAGCTTCATACACCTTGGTGGGTTCAAAATGTGATATATGAGCATGGACACCACAAAAGAGTAATAGTTGCCTCCGAGTGGACACACTCCTACCAAGACCACCAATGATATTCTTTTGATAGAGAGATTTTTGATGTAATGCCACGGCCTTGCTAGCCACTCGACGAGCAAGGGCATCTGAGGGTCTCTCATTTGGAGGTGCATCTTCATCATCTCCTTCATCTAGATTTTGATTAATCCGAGAGTGGGTTGGAGTTCTTGGTGAGAGATCACCAAAATCTTGACCACCATTATCGTTGGGTGGATCTTGATCATTATCATGATGGTTGGTATCATCTTGTAGATCTTGAGCTTGTTCTTGGTTTACGTCTTGATCAATGGTTGATGTAGAAGGCTCCACTTGCGTCGAGCTTGAGTCCAACTTCGTTGCCACAAGGGGTTCCTCAATGGGTATAAGGGGACCTATACCCATTCTTCCTATGGCGATGGAGGAGGGCTCATCACCTACATCATCAAGATCAACTTGCCCCACTTGGGAGCCATTATCCTCATGGAATACCACATTCATAGATTCTTCAACACACCCGGTGGATATGTTGAAGACCCTATAAGTGTGGGAATCCTTGGCGTAACCAACAAATATGCCTTCAAAAGTTCTAGGCCCAAACTTAGGTAATTTAGAACCTTTAATGTAAACTTGACATTTGCAACCAAAAACTTTAATGTAAGAGAGGTTAGGCTTTTTACCACCAAGAAGTTCATACGGAGTCTTTTTAGTGAATGGGCGGAGATAGAGCCGGTTTGTTAGATGACAAGCGGTATTGATGGCTTCGGCCCAAAAGTTATATGGAGACTTGAATTCGGCCATCATTGTTCTTGCCATATCAATAAGTGTCCGGTTCTTCCTTTCTGCAACACCATTTTGTTGAGGGGTATACACAGCGGAATATTGGTGTTTAATGCCCTCATCACTCAAGAATTCATCCATGGTGTAATTCTTGAACTCGGTTCCATTGTCACTTCTTATGGCCAAAATGGTTGTGTCATATTGGCGTTGCACTTGAGTGGCCCAATCAATGAATTCCCTTTGAGTTTCATTCTTCTTCTTGATATAGAAAGTCCAAGTGTATCTTGTGTAATCATCAACAATTACCAAGCAATATTTCTTTCCACCAAGGCTTTCATAAGTAGGAGGTCCAAACAAATCCATATGAATGAGTTGGAAGGGCCTCGTTGTATTGATGGTTGTCACTTTAGGATGGTTCTTCTCATGCATTTTTCCGGCAACACAAGAGCTGCAAGGACGATCTTTGGAAAAATTCACTTTTGTTAGTCCTTCCACATGCTCACCCTTCACAAGTGTTTGCAAGTTTCTCATACCGACGTGGCCCAACCGGCGATGCCAAAGCCAACCCACGTCGGATTTAGCCATTAGACTTGTGGCAATATGTGTAGTTTCTTTCGAGAAATCCACTACATACATACGGTTTTCCACAAATCCAACAAAGGCTACTTTAAGAGAAATTGTGTGAAGAATGAGCACATGATACCGTCCAAAGACAACAGTAAAGTTGCACTCACAAAGTTGCAAAACGGAAAGTAAATTATAACCAAGGGACTCAACAAGGAGGACTTTCTCAATGGACGTGTCCGGAGAAATGACTACCTTGCCGTGCCCCAATACCTTGAGTTCGGAACCATCACCAATAGTGACATGAGATATCTTGAGAAGTTGATGCTTTAAATCTTTCAACACTTCTTTGCTTCCAGTCATATGTGTGGAACAACCGCTATCAATAAGCCATGATAATCCTCCGGAAGCACACACCTACAATGAATCAAGTTCTTGATTTAGGTCCCCATGTTTTGATGGGTCCTCTTTTGTTAGTCACAAGGGTCTTGGGAACCCAAATAGTAGAACTATAATCACTACCATATGAAGTGCCGACATATTTTGCATAAACATGTCCATTACTAGATTTCAAAAGCACATAAGATGGATTATATTTTCCCGCAAAATTGTTGTGGGAAGATGTTTTCTTAGAAGCAATACTCTTAGCAAGGATATCGAATTCATCTTCATCATTAGCCAACTCCCCCTCCTTCACAAAAACAATAGCATTAGAGGAGGGAGTTGGTTTCCTCTTCTCATTGGTCCTCTTGGATGTGACTCCAAACCCGAGTCCTTCCTTACCCACAACTCTCCTTTGATTACTCAAAAGATTATTGAGGGTCTTTTCTCCTTGGATGCAAGACACAAGTCCTTTCTCAAGTTGAGCCTTCAACCTATTGTTCTCCAATATAAGAGATGCCTTGACACACAAGGGGTTAGTGGCACAAGCATTTTCATTCACATCCTTATTTTGAGAGTTGTCATGTGACTCCTTAAGAACCTTGAGCTCTCTTGAGAGTGCTATGTGAGCTTTCTCAAGATGCTCAAAATCCTTAAGTAGTTCATTGTGACCATTCATAATGTTATCATTTTCATCCATGAATTCCTTAAGCTTATCAAGTGCATGATCACGGTCACCCATCATTTTAGATAGATCTAAAGTGGAAACCTCCTCAATAGAATCTTTAAGACATAACGCATTATCTAGGGCTTCCTCAAGCTCCGCTATCCGATTAGCATCATCACGAGCGAAACCCTCAAGCTCACATATTCTTTCTTCATGTTCTTCTATAAGACCATATGCATTACCAAGTTGAGTCATGAAGTCATCAAATGCAAGTTTATTTTCATTTTCAAGTGATCTCATGACATTTGAAAGATTATTAGCATTCTCATCATCAAGTTCCTCAACACAATTTAACAATGATGGAGTAGAGGAAATTGAGGGTTTTCGTGAGTGGGTTACCTTTGGAGATGTACCCTTGGCCATAAGGCACTTGTGTTTGGTAGGACCTTTCTTGTCATTAGGAGTTGAAAAGAGTGAATCCAACGAAGAAGGAATAACCCCAATTGCTATTGCCGCCATACCGACTTGTTCTTCTTCATCTTCACTTTCTTCACCTCCGGACAAATATTCTTGCTCATTTGTCACCATTGCCCTTTTAGATACCTTCTTCATGAAGTTCTTGTTTTTAGGGACAAAGTTGGTTTTCTTGACAAGCTTTCCTCCATTCTCAATTCTACTCTTGTAGGGACAATCCGCAACGAAGTGCTCACTATCTCCACAATTGAAACAAGTTCTTGCTTTCTTTGTACTTGAGCCTTCTCTTCCTTTGTTCTTCGTTGCATTTGATCTAAAGTCGCCTTTCTTCCACCAATTGTGGTTGGCAAGTGCCAAGCACTCATTGTGTGACACTCTCTTCTCCTTCTCGGATGGGACATAGGTGGACCCACCGTCATCACTTGATTCTTCCTCATCATAGGATGTTGCCTTCAAGGCAAGAGATACTTTCTTTATTCCATTTACTCGAGCTAGAACATCTTCCGAGGATTTCTTCATCATATTCATGGTGACAAAGGTACCCAAGACATCATTGGGAGTGAGTTCCATATAGTCCGCTCTTGCTTGAACATTCATTACCATGTTCTCATTGTATGGAATCAAGGTTTGAAGAAATTTTCCCTTGAACCAATCATCATCACAGTCCTTGAATCCGACATCCTTCATGTCCACAACAAGAGCCTTGAGTCGTCGATATACATCTTCCGGAACTTCTCCATCCTTCATGATGAAGTGGTCAACTTGCCGTTGGAGAAGTGTTTTCTTTGAGCGTTGCATGCTCACATTCCATCATACATGGCGAGTAGATACTCCCAAGCTTCCTTGGCATTTGGGAGAGATCGGATGTGCTCAACACCTTCATTGACCATTGCCTTCTCGAGCATGTGCATAGCATGTGCATTGAGTTGTTCATCAATGATCTCACTTGAGGTCAAATTGTTGATATCCTTAGGATAGTATCCCCTCTCAATGATTCTCCATATTTGCATTGAAAAGCTACACACATAAAATTTCATAGAAGCTTTCCAATTAGTAAAACGGGCCCTATCTACTAAAGGTGGGTTACCAAGATTGTTCACATGTGGATGTTGAACATTTAGAGCATTGTTATAAATATGTCCAAACTGATTTGGGTTTTCATTTCTAGATGAGTGTTCGTCACTTTCTTTTGAGGGAGTTATGGGATTACCATGTTCATCTAGAGAGGGACTTTCATTTGCATTGCTAGATGTAGAGGCAAGTTTCATTATTAATTCCTCTAACCTATCCAACCTCTTATCGGTTCTTTCCCCCACGGACTCGACTTGCTTTTGAAGCAAATTCCATGGGAGTGGGATCCCCCACCCTCCTCTTTAGGCGGTGAGGCCTTTAATAAAGAGACGAGGCTCTGATACCAATTGAAAGGATCGATGAGGTTAACTAGAGGGGGGGGGGGTGAATAGGTTAACTACAAATTTTAATTCTTTTTCGTTTTAAATGGATATTGCTCAAATATAAGTTGTCTAGAATATGCAACTAGGTGAACAACCTTATATGATGAGCAAAAGATCACTAGCACAAGATATAGATATAGTAAGCTAGTGCTAACAAGTAAAGGTAAGTGCAAAGATAAACAACAAGATGACACGGAGATTTATCCCGAAGTTCACTTCCCAATGGAAGCTAATCTCCGTTGGAGCGGCGCGGTGTTCACCAAAGTGAAACACCGAGTAGCCTTGATATGGCCACACCGTATCTCCGTTGTGACTTACCACCGATGTGGCGAGGCACTTGTCACTATGTTGCCGTTGAGGTTGACAACTAGAACCTTTACAAGAATGAAGCACACTCCACAAGTTGGAGGGTCTTCACCAAATGCACCAAGCCGCCAAGACTCGATGCCCAAGACCGGGGCACGCACCACAACTTAATTGGTGGCTCCCGGCAAAGTCTTCGTAGCTCCCAAAGCTCCGAAGGACCACAACCTCTTAGGGTTCCAATGAACACCAAGAGTAGCAAGCCCCCTCTCACAAATCAAGGGGGAAATCTAATTGGTTTGGTTGAAGTGTAGATCTAGGTCTCCTCTCTCAAATCTCCAAAGGACTAAGTGATTGAGTTGCTAGAGAGGGAGATCTATCGATTTGAAGCTTTCAAACAATGGTGGTGTTCTTCTTTTTGGTCGTGGTAGTTGTCTTGAGGTAGATGGAGGGGTATAAGTACCCCTCCACTAAAACTAGCCGTTTGAAGAGCAGCGCGCAGGAATAAACTGGGACGCCGGCCTGGAGCCCGGCCTAGGCCGGCCTGGCGGCCGGCCACCATCCAGAGGCCTCCGCCTGGAGCCCGGCCCAGGCCGGCCATCAATCGACAGATAGGAATCATCAGGGCCGCCGGCCTGTAGCCCGGCCTGGGCCGGCCTGGGGGCCGGCCACCCACCCGAGGCCTCCGGCCTGGAGCCCGGCCAGGTCCGGCCAGGAGGCCGGCCACCCTCCAGAGGCGCCCGGCCACCCACCCGAGGCCTCCGGCCTGGAGCCCGGCCTAGGCCGGCCTGGGGGCCGGCCACCCACCCGAGGCCTCCGGCCTGGAGCCCGGCCTAGGCCGGTCTGGGGGCCGGCCAGCCTGCTGAGTGACTTTCTTCCCTGTTCCTTTTCCGACAATATGCCATTTCTTCCTTTTTGCATATTTCCTGTTGATACTAGAGATTATGTTAAATACTTCCAAGTGTTGTAATCAAACGTCAAAACAAGATTAACGGACAATGTCCTTTCACATGTGCTCTCTTGTTTGGCTTTACTGCCTAGAGAGTAAAGATGTCGTCTAGGGATTTAGTGCACAATTGCATGTTTATATTCAATGGCACAGATTTTAATGTTTGGAAACCTCATATGCTTAGTCACTTACGGTCTTGGACCCAATATTGAGTGTATCTTAGATATAGGTTTTTCTCCTCCAAAGGATTACGAAAGTACGACTTTAGAGGATGAGAAAAACTTATATCTAGATGCTCTAGCTTCTAATGAGTTTTGCAAATTTGTGAGTGTTGTAGTTTTCGAGTCAATCATGCCTCTCCGGGACACTCATGAGCTTTGGACCAAGCTTCAAGATAAATATGGAGTGTCCAACTCTATTGAAGATGATTGTTCTCTCCCTCCACCTCCGGCCGTAACGAGTTCTCGTCTTCGTCTACTTCACCAAAATGTGGTAAGCCACAAACTAATGTGATGGTGAGTAGTGATAGGTTTTGCAATATTGATAGTGAGATCATTTTGATGATCTTTTATCCCTATCTTGTTGTAATGCCTCATCTTTGGACCTAAACACACATAGCACTATAAATGTCATACATGCTAGTGTTGATAGTCCTTGTATATCATCCAAAAATTGCATTGATAAATCTAATGATGATATGCTTGCTTTATCTTGTTGCCATGATAAAAATGCTTGTGTTCCCTCTAAATCTTGCATGAATAATAATGTAGAGGAAACCCAATTTGCTATGCAACAAGATGTGAACTTGAGTAGTTCAAAATTTAGTTATTCCTCTTCATCCACCTCTCATTGCCTTATGGCTAAATCATCTTCTAGCAATGATAATGAAAATGATAATAATGATGAAAAAGATGATGAGGAAAATAATGATGCTCTCCTTCATGATAAAGGTGTAATGATTCTTAAGGCTCTTTCAAAAAATAAAAATGCTTGTGATAACCTCTATGAAATCATGAGCGCCCTTGTTGAGCGCGGGGAAACTATTGAGGCGTTGGAAGATAGCCTAGAAGAAAAGGGTAAGATTGAAAGAGATGATTGATGTCTACACATGCTTCTATTCTTGTAGACAGTGTTGGGCCTCCAAGAGCAGAGGTTTGTAGAACAGCAGCAAGTTTCCCTTAAGTGAATCACCCAAGGTTTATCGAACTCAGGGAGGTAGAGGTCAAAGGTATCCCTCTCAAGCAACCCTGCAATCACAATACAAAAAGTCTCTTGTGTCCCCAACACACCCAATACACTTGTCAGATGTATAGGTGCACTAGTTCGACGAAGAGATAGTGAAATACAAGTAATATGGATGATTATAAGTAGTAATTGCAATCTGAAATAAAAATGGCAGCAAGCAAACATGTACCAGAACTTGTTGTAAACGGTGTTTCAATGCTTAGAAACAAGGCCTAGGGATCATACTTTCACCAGTGGTCACTCTCAACAATGCAATCATAATTGAATATAAATATAAGCACTTCAATATACTACTCCGAAGTATTCTCCGGCTGGATAACGAACACTAATTCATTGTGTAGGAATGCAAAAGCACGCCTCAAACATATATTCCCAAGTACTAATGAATACCCCACACTGGACCATGAGCATTCATAGGAGGTACTAACACACCACAATTTCATAGAGACATCCAACTCAAATAATAAATCAGTGAACAAGTATCTTGTGAAATATAGCCTAAAGACCCACACGGTGCACACACTGTCACCTTTACACACGTGGGACAAGGAGTCTCCGGAGATCACATAAATAAAGCCCACTTGAGTAACATAACAACATCTAGATTGCAAAGCTCATGATCACATATAGATCACATCATGGGAGAGAGAGAGATATAGACCACATGGCTACCGGTACGGCCCTCAGCCCCGAGGGAGAACTACTCCCTCCTCATCATGGGAGTCAGAAACATCGATGAAGATGGTGGTGGAGTCGATGGAGATGGCTCCGGGGGCACTTCCCCGTCCCGGCAGGGTGCCGGAACAGAGACTTCTGTCCCTCGAAACTTGTCGGCGATGGCGGCGGCGCTGCAGATGTTTCTTTGGAATATGACGGGGTCCGTCTAGGTTTTATGCGTCGGGGGCAATATATAGGCGAAAGGTCGGCGTCGGAGGGCTCCGTGGGCCCCACACCATGTGGTGGCGCGGCAGGCATGGGTCCCGCGCCACCCTATGGTGTGGCCGGCCCACGGCCCTCCAGGTCCTCTCCTTCGGGCTCCGTGTAGTCCATTGAATTATAAGACTGCTGCTTTTTGTCTCGTCCAATTCCGAGAATATTTCCTTAAGTACTTTTCTGAAACGGGAAAACAGGAACTGGCACTGTGGCATCTTGTTAATAGGTTAGTTCCAGAAAATGTATAAAAATGCTATAAGATGTAAACAAAACATGTAGCAAATGGCATGAAAACAAGCATGGATCATAAGAAATTATAGATACGTTGGAGACGTATCAATGATGCTATGGAGAAGGCATCTTTAGAGGGTGCTCTTGAGGAAAAGAGTAAGAGACTCGGGCTTCTCTTGAGGAGAAACTAGAAAATATTGAGGAGTCTCACAATGATATAATTGCTAAAATCATTAAAGAACGTGACCATGCTCATGCTAAATATAAAGTCACGAAAAAGGAAAATGCTAGATTAAATGATGAGCTAGCTAAGTTTTCTTCTTCTATTCCTAATGTAAATGATGCTTGTGCTACTAACTCCACTTCTTGTGAATCATCTATTTTGAAGGAGAATGTTGAGCTAAGGCTCAACTTGAGTTGCTAACTAGCAAGTATAGGAAGTTGGAAGAAATTCATGAAAAGCTTTCTAGCTCTAATGGTGATCTTCTAGCATCCTATGCTAGTATAAAGTTAGCTCATGAGGCAATCACTACCAAGGTAACATCTTGTGAGCCTCATGTGGATAATAGCACAACCTTAACTAAAAATGCTATATTGCCATGTGCTAGTCCTAGTAGTTCATCCACTAAAAATGTTGGTACATCATGTGATGAATTACTTTTATTGCCTTGTTGCTCTAACAATGAAGACTCTACTTCCTCTAGTGCTTTTGTTGCCACTAACCATGCAGAGGAAATAAAAGATCTCAAGGCCCAAGTCAATTCTTTGAAGAATGACTTGGAAAAGCGTCATGAAGGGAAGAGTGCACTTGACAATATGTTGAGTGTACAACAATCCCCTAATGAAAAGAGTGGACTTGGATTCAACTCCAACAACAAGAACAAGTCCAAGAATGATAAGAAGAAGGGCCAAGTTCAAGTGAAGAATCCGGCCAAGATCACTTGCTTCAAGTGCAAGTTAGAAGGGCACCATGTTCAGAATTGCCCTATGAAGAAGCCTCTTAGTGAGAAGCAACTAGGGAAGCGGCCTCTTGTTCAATCTCATGGTCCACCACAAGTTGAACAAAGGCCACCTCCTAAGAAGACTCAAGTCAATGCTCCTCAAGTTGAGGAGCCTATTAAGAAGAAAAAGAAGAGTTGGTGTTGCTACCTTTGCCGTGGCAAAGGTCACTTTGCTTCTTCATGCACTAATGGTACCCTATCCAACCCCATCTTAATTGATGATGTTTATTCACTTAGAAATGATAGGGTTGGCAATGTGTTTGCCAGATATGTGGGGACTCAAAGTGGTGTCAAGACAAGCACCATTTGGGTTCCCAAGNTGACGTAAGTGACGTATTTTATTTTGCCACCTCTCAACCGGTGAATTGCCCGTGTGGATCGCATTCCATTCCCGAACAACAATATCATAAAACCCCTCTTCTCTAAACCAAGAAAGCTCAAAGGAAAATCTACTAGAGTTGCCCGTGAACGCCTGTTCCCCAGTATCCAATAACAACGGTGTGTGATCAGACCCCGCACGGGTGAGAGCCTGCACCGTTACCAATGGATACTTCTGTTCCCAATCAACATTGGCTAGAAAACGATCCAACTTCTCAAGCGTTGGCGTATCTCGTCTACTAGTCCAAGTAAATTGACGACCAGAAAATTTTAAGTCCTTCAAGCTCAAACTTTCAATTATCGCATTAAAAATAGTAGGCCATCTAGCATTAAAATTATCATTATTTTTCTCATCTTGTCTTCTAATGATATTAAAATCCCCCCCAACCAACATAGGCACCGTCTCTCCGTCACAAATTCTAACTAGTTCGGCAAGGAAATCTGGTTTTTTGTTATCCTGAGCCGCCCCATAAACAACCACCAAAGCCCAACTAAACCCATCCACCTTCGATCTCAGATGTAATTTGACGCAAAAATCACCTGAGACCACGTCTTGTACTATGAAAGCTGCATTATTAAAACCTATCAACATACCTCCCGACCTCCCGTGTGGAGGTATACAATACCAGACAAAATCTGAGCCCGCAGCTACAAAATTAAGAAAAGGTGTGGCAAACGAAGATCTCCCAGTCTCAATAATAGCCACAAAGTCGAGTCTATTTTCTTTGATAAATTCATGAACAGCCAAGTGCTTTGCTATGTCCCCAAACCCATCGGAGTTCCAAATCACACCCTTCATTTTACTTTAAAATTTAGAGTATAAAGCTAGATGCACACCCCTTCTAATCGCACGTTTAGAGAGAGTTTTTTTCTTTCCTTTTCCTCTTATGGATGCTAATGTCTCATTAAGATCCGCATGATCATCCGAGACCTCAACCTCCTCGTCAACTAGATCCTCGCAAATATTAAAGGCCTTTTTCAAAGCTAAGCTAGATTCGTTTTCAACATTTTTTGAGGGCAAGGAATTCTTCAGAAAGATAACCCCCCGTTCACGCTCTAACTCCATAATGGTAGAAATAGAATTGTCTACTTGCTCATTAGTGTTGCCTAACAGAATACCCAATTTAAGCGATCTACGCTTAACTTCAGAATGAGATAAAGAACATAATGAAAGTTTGGCAAACGCGGGCGTACCTGAAGGAGAACCATAAACCTTTCGAGAGGTAAGATCCATCGCACGGTCAAGTTGAGGAAGTTCCGCGTTCGGCTGCTCCCTCAAACGTTGGCTAGATCTCACTACAACTTCACGCATACCCCCAAAAGCCAAGACATCCTCCTCCGAAGGTCTAACATACATGTCCATTGCTGTGTGACCAGCACCATGCCCCACTCCCCCCTGACCGCATGTTGGAGGCTGCGGCACCACAGAATTTCCAACCGATCCAAATACATGCCCCTGCCTCCTCAACATGTTTTGACCGGCGAAGATTGAGAGGGAATTTTTGTAGGTGTTGACCACACAAAAGTAGAAGGGTTACACTCAAAACCACTCTTTGTATTAAAGTCACCCTGAGGAACCGCAGCCACATTATGAATCCCATCACCAGAAAAACTCTCGGCAGAAAAAACCGCAGAAACACTGCCGCGGCAGCGATCGACCAGCGGTAGCACAGAATCCTCGTTAACCATCGCAGCCTCGCTGCCGCGACAGCGAAATGCAGAAAACTCTGCCGCGGCACAGGTATCCTCAGCAGCCCGAGTGACCTCAGTGTCACTGCTGCTGTGATTTAACTCAACCTCCTCTGTCACCTCCCTGGTTGCATCACCATCAAGTGTTGTGTCCTTCGCACCCTCCACATCCTCAACAAGATCTAATTCAAGCTTTTGAGCTAAAGACCGCAGCTCTTGCTTGGCTAAAAAAATTTGTTTCTGAACAATGGGAGAGAACACAACCCCAGACAGCTGTTCATGCATAACATCGGCTGCCGACGCTCCCAAATTCTCATGCCCATCTGATTTCATCTGGTTTTCATCTGTGGCCATCTCAGTATCCCCACTCATCTTTTTGCCCTTTCCTGATTTATCCTTATTCGAAGACCCCTCACTATCACTATCATCACCATCATCCGCAGCCGGTGGTGATCTAGGCTCATCATCCTCTTTATCCTCAACATCCACAGGATGTTCAACCTTGAATTTCAGTTTATAGAAACCATCTTTAATGAAAATTGGCCAAGATATAGGGATGAGAGTGAAATCTACACAACCCACCAAAATACGCAGCACACCATGCTTCCGAGTATATTTCATGTCCACCTTGTAAGTCTTACCCAACAAAGAGCCCAAACTCCACAAAGATAAGAAGTCCCCTATAGTTTTTGTAGGTATCCCATAAATCCGAATCCATTTTTTGGCAGTGTGTCAAAAGGCTCAACCGTTGCAACCCAAGGAACCACAGTAATCTCTCTATTGTTTGGTACCTTGCAAGCCCCAAAGACAGCGAGTCTCTCAAGTTCGCTCTTAGAGGGAAAAGGAACTTTGAACACATTGTTGCCAAGATGACTCACCTCCCAAAGAAAGTTGTGAACCGGAACCAATCTCTGAAGTTGAGTCACGATCTGTGGAATTGTGAGCTCACCCCCAGTCACCGTAAGCATCGCCATTCTAGCATTGTCAATTTTAGGCCTATAAGTATCAGACGTTGGCTGCTCGAAAAACATCAAACCTTCATTGATCAGGCCATGCACAAAAACCTGAGGTTTTGGCGCCGACAGCAAGTGACACCCCTCTGAAGCGTGATCCTTGCTCTCACAAATGTCGCACACTTCCACGGTACACTCTTTGCCAATATGCCCAGGCCCATCACAATGATAACATCTAGTTTTATCATTCTTCTTTGCTCTTTTTATAGCCGCAGCCTCCGCACTGGCCAGACCAGGAGCTCCCCCATTAAAGTTACCCCCAACTGAAGGCCGAACAAGAGACGGTGAGTCCGAGGTTGTCGCAGTACCAATCGGAGTCGCACCCTTCGCAAGCAGCTGCGCACCCGTCCTTGTTTGCCCACCTTGAACCGGAGCGCCAAGGGTGGCAACATCCACCCCTGGTTGCCGAAGAGCAGCAGCAACCTGACTGACAATCTTTGTCAACATCTCCTCGGACAAGGTCGAGAGGACCTCCTTAGTAGAATTCGATCCAGACTACCCAGCACGCACCTCCTGCAACCCATTGTTTCTACCCCCACTAGGCATTCCACCACGAAACTGATATGGCCGGCTTTGATTAAACTGCCTCTGTTGACCAGCAAACCCAGATCCCGCATTGAAAGACCCAAAATTCCCTTGGAAAGATTGCTGTCTGAACTCACCCGAACCAAGCTGTCGAGAGTCACCCTGCCCTTGCTGTCCGTTGGCACCCTGCCCTGCCGTTCCGCTCGAACCCCCTGTCTCAAAGGTGGAACGACGCTGATCACCATGCCCTTGACCGGGTACAAAGCCCCGCAGCCTTTTTAACAGAATTCTGGCACAAGGGGTATGCAGGTGCAACAGAAATATATGCTTGGCTATCTTCTTACCAAGAGGTATATGAGCTAACTATCTTCTTCCCGATGGCTATAAATTTGACTAGAGCTGTAGAGCAACGGCTTCACAACTCCAATGCAGGGTAGCATCTTGAATAGATTGCCCCGCTGTAGCCAGTTTTGTGGTGCTTGCCAGACACTGAAAGTGAGAGTTGGAGGAAAACAAACTAGGTTCTGACAATTGTTTGTCGCTGATCAGCTTGTTTTCCTCCAATATCTCACCTTCGGCTAATTGCCTGGCGTCTGAGCCTAGACACAGCGAACAGGTTGTGAGAGCTAGGAATATGCATGCACCGCTCAAAGCGAGGATTAGAGGGAACCGAATCATCCATTTGAACGGCAGAGTGATGGTTCAGTTTCTTCTAATATCTCACATTGACTGGTCCATCTGGGAAACACGAGAAACCAAGTAGATAGCCAGAGAAGCAGCGCACTCACCCAACGTGAGAATTGGAGGATATCAAACTGAGGCAGATATAAACTGGAGTAAGTTTCTCCAAAACCAGACATCCTTTCGTCAAAATGCATCGAAAAACCACACTTCTAGGAGTGTATTGCACAAAACCTCCAAACCACACTATAAGCTTGTGGTCTTGTGAAGTGTTTTGTCGGCAAAAATGTGGTTGTAAATATATTCGTCAAGTGTGGGATTTTCGATGGTTTTGATAAGGGTGTGGTTTTTGAGAAAATTACTCAATAAACTGTCTTGTGGCCTAGTTTGGTTCCTCCAATATCTTACCTTGTCGAATTTCTTGATCTTGAGGTCGAATTGCTTGATCTTGATTCTTGAGTGCTGACCAACGGTTAGTGAGGCAAAGACCAATGTGCCAGCCTCTTGTGATCCCTCGCCTTCAACCTTGGCAGAATTTGCACGGTGTTCTGGGAAGTCAAATGATTACCGTGCTCATTCTGTTAGTAGTCAGTAAAATAACATCAAGATTCTGGTTCAATTATTTGTTTATTACTACCTGATGGTGCCTCAAGCTACATTTGCTTGATGTGAATCTTAACTATATAGAGCCAATCGATGGAAAGGAATTAACTTGTACAATCGCCAAAAACAAGCCATGGAGAATTAAAAAGAAAAATTGGCTACTGATTTGGCTGCCACTAGTGATAGAACAATGCAACCTTGTGCAATCTCAACTAGAGAAAAGGTCAGCTAGTCTTCTTGGAAATGTTTCTGAATAACATTTTTTAATGTTTTGCATGATCAAAGTTAAACCAACAAACTTGATTTTTTTTTTGGAAGAACAAACTTGACAATTTGACAGTGATAAATCCGTAGACATGCAACTGAGCCTGAAAATGAACAAACTGCTGTGCTGTAGCTCTTGAAATCCAGCTCTTTTCTTAACTTTTTTAACTCTCGTGAAGTTCATGCTCTTTTTTACAGCATTTAAGCACTAAAGGACACCATACTGAAATTCAGATTTTAAATTCAGGAAGAACAGACAAACACCACCCATAAAATTGAGATGATAATGAATTTGCTCACACGGCAGAGGTAACAGTAGAGGCAGATAAACTTGGGAGTGATTTTGTCAAATCATACAAGATAATAACATGGAAGACAGCCCCTCCCACTAGGAAAAGCTAGTTTGTTATTATCTCTTTGCAAGTTCAACACCAACAATAGTCACTTCTCTCAACCATTAGAGCAGACTGAGGCTGTCATTAGCTAGATTTACTAGTAACCACCCCTCAGAGCAAGGACAAGATGGAGGACGGAGCCACCTTCGATGTTGTAGTCCTTCGCAGTTTTGTCATCTGCAAGCTGCTTTCCAGCATAAATCAACCTGCGCAAAAAAAATACTAGAAAATCACTAGATGCAAACATAGGAGCAAGAGTTTACTCGAGCAGAATACATAATGCATCTAGAAGGATCAAAGGGAGAGAGTACACTCAGGCTTTGTACCTTTGCTGCACGGGAGGAATGCCTTCTTTCTCCTCAACACGCTCCTTGATCCTATCGATCGTGTCAGTGGGCTCAATGTCAATTTCGATCTCCTTTCCAGTGAGAGTCTTAACCTTGATCATAGTACCACCCCTGAGCCTGAGGACCAAGTGAAGAGTAGACTCCTTCTGAATGTTGTAGTCAGCAAGTGTGCGTCCATCTTCCAACTGCTTGCCAGCAAATATCAAACGCTGTTGATCTGGAGGAATCCCTTCCTTGTCCTGCGAAAGTGAACAAAATAGCTTGTTAATTCATATTCCACTGCTTCCAGTGACTGCTAGCCTGCTACTAACATATGCAACAGCTATGCTTAATCGATGAAAAGACAAGTTAGAAACACAAGACATCACAATGGTAAAATACAATATGATGGGCTATCAACCTAGTTGTGATTATCAACAGAATATGAAATGCATAAGGACAACGATCTTAGCATTTTCTTGAATATATTCTTCTCTATCACAGGCCACATCACTGAAGATCACTACTCTACCTAGTAGTACTACAATAACAGAATTACATGACATTAGAAAAGTATCTCTTTTTCGAGAAGATCAAGTGAGCACTCCATCATCCATGTGCCAATAAACCATGCACTATATTCTTTTTCTTATTACATTAAATTAGATAACCATTGTGTGAGTAAAGGAAAGAAACTCATCTACATGAGTGTAAATTTTTTTAAAGGAGGAACTATCTTAGTTGTGCTTAAGGTGTATTTCTACCAGAAGGTGGTATATTTGCAGGATCCAATTTTAGCCGCAGGTGAACTTAACGTGACGAATCATAACACGAATTAGATAAAACAGCAGAACAAGTAAATTAGGGCAAAGTAGTAGCGCGGATGGATCGATCAGGTACCGCCGGACGGTGAAGGGCAGCAACGATCTAATGGAGGGGAGCCCCCGAAACTTCAAGGCGACCTAGGACGAGGAATAAAATCGAGAAGGCGGCCTACTACAGACCTGGATTTTGGCCTTGACGTTGTCGATGGTGTCGCTGCTCTCCACCTCGAGGGTGATGGTCTTCCCCGTCAGGGTCTTGACGAAGATCTGCATCTTCTCGCTCTTTTCTCCTGCTCGCTTGTGGCGGCGAGGCCGGGAGGGAGGGGTCAAGAGAGATAGAGCCGAAGACTGCGTAAGAACGAAGCGGAAGCGGAACCAAACGAAAAATCCCTTCTTTTTCCTCGTGGTCCGGTGGATTTATGGAGGGGTGGCGGCGTCGCGTCGGGAACCCGTGAGCCGGTTGGGCTCAGACTTCCGACGTCGGTTCGGATTTTTTGTTTTTTGTTTTTAGATTAGATTAAAAAACTTTGCCTGTTTCTTCTCCTGAGTTTATTTATAATATATTTTAACGATTTTGAAAATATCAAAACCAAAACAAAATCGTGCATATATCTCCACATCCTATTTGCGCACAAATTAATTTCACGAAAAAATGATTTTTTTTAAAGCCCGTGTAAAAAGGCAGAATTCGATGGTAAAATTAGGCTTTAAAAAAAACATTTTCTTGGATTTTTTTTACATTGGCCACAAATAATACTCCCTCCGATTCATAAATAATAATACTCCCTCCGATTCATAAATAATACTCATTTTGTACTAAGTTAGTACCACCTCCGTTCGGGAATGTAAGGGTGGAGGACCAATTCCTGTGTACCAAGAAAAATTATAACTACTCCCTAATAAATCTTTACGAACGGAGGGAGTACAAACTTTGTACTAATTGAGCGACAATTTTTATGAATGAGAGGGAGTAATTTTTTTTGCAAAACTTTATATGCACACATAGAATATTGAGATGTATGTGCTTTTTCTGATATTTTTTGACATTTTTTTTTGTATAGGAAGCATATACACCCGGGATATATACACCGGGGAGCCAAAATGAATTTCTAAGACATTTGATCTTAATCTTCAGGGGCAAAGAAAATGTTATACTCCCGGCTCTGGTAATGAAGGGGTGATGATAGCGGCGCGCCTTCGGCTCGCTCTAGTGCTCGTAGTCGTCGCTAGGTGGTCTTCGGATCTGGTTGTAATTTTTATTGCTTCTAGTGTTCTTTGTACCGCCTTGACAATTGATGAATAGATCGGAAGTTACTCATAAAAAAAAAATGCCACGGACGCAGAAACGAAATGGTTGGACACCCATCGGTCTGCGTAGCATGTAAAAACTTGTCTACTATAAAAATTCAGCATCACCAAGCTGTGATCCAGATGAACTCATCATGGCTGCAGCGACGAGCTACAGACGGGTGGCGTCAGGCCATCATCGTGAAAGAACAACGAAGTAAATCCACTACGGGCAGATCAATTATTCGGCCGGAGCCAGAAAAGAACACCGCAGAATACAGAATCTCACCGAAAGAGACTGATCCGCTTACATACAACGCAGTCCAGCCGCCTCATGGCGTGCAGAACCAGCACTCTCCACACGTTTGGAGAAAGTTCAATACAGTACCATTATGAGAAAATTCCATATCTGTGGTGCTGAACGCCTAGGTTATGAAAACATGCCCCTTATCAAACTGGAATGTCCAGTGATGAAACGGTGAGCTGGTGCCACTCTACACCAGAAGCTAGTACTATCCAACATATGCCGGTGCTCGGAATCAAGATGAGAGAAAATTTGGAGCCGCTATGAACCTGCGGCATCATCAGACGTTGAACCCTTCGGCTCTCAGGCACTGGCGATGGGCCTCGATAAACTTGCCGCACGCGTCCTCGCCATTCTGCACGATGCACTCGTCTCTCAACTTCTTCGTGTCTGGGCAGGCACAGCAGATCTTCTTCTTTGGCTTCGTGTCAGGCGCTGGAGCCTGGCCGGTTTTCTCTTCTGGAACCGGGGCGACGGTCGTCACAGATGCAGTGTTCCCCATCTCTGAAATAAATCATAACAGTATCAGATCAGTACAAAACCGTGGCAGGAAGGCTAGCAACCTGACTAAAAGGAAGGAATATCGATAACAAAGGCTTTAGAACACTGAATCTGCGGCCTGCCAGTGTGTTTTTAAGACAATACACAGTTTTCATTACCGTCTGTTAAAAAGCCAACAGACAATCCAGTTACTAACTAAGATCACCAGGTTCAACGTATTCAGAACACACACAGTTCGAAAGCACTTATGTATGATTTTGTGCAGTGTATACATTATCAGATAATGGAACCCAACAACTTCAGAACACTGAACCTACTAGTGTATTTTTAGCCAAATAAACAATTTTCATTACCCAGCTTTTATGAGCAGACAAAATAACAGATTGCGCAGTGGTATTACAAGTTTCAGCAAGTTCAGGATTCACCCAATTCAAAAGCTAAGTAGTGTATGATAGTGATCACTTGCACTGTATATACAGTATACAGGTAATGGAAGCAAATGACAACATAGCTCCTGGCAATAACCGAAGTTTCAGAAGCAACAAAGCTACGATAGATGCAAAAGAAAAGGGCCAACGGAGAAATAGATATCCTATCCAATTCCTGTAAAAAAAAAGATATCCTATCCAATCAAAATTGGCTATGTACCTTAACAGGTCGTCAACACCATTTGAGCTGTTGAAGTAACAAACAGTTATGGTCAATCCCAGATGGAGCTTACAGCTAACGATAAGTAAAATCAAGGGAAACGCTAATATGTGATAGTGTACGGAGCCTTACATTCCATGATTTAACGACCTGCATAGACAACCCTTTTGTAAAAGAGGGCTGACTGCTATCTGTAGAGCACATGATAACTTCACACATGTTCAAATGTTAAGGATTCACAGCAAGTGTCTAGACAGCGTAGTCAGGAAAATGCCTAGGCACCTTCAAGTTGGAGAGGTGAACCCCTGTTCGACCATCTTCCGACAGGGTTGCTAATTCGGCGACTGCTTCACTCATTTCTAGGTAAGATGCCATTGAATTTAACTACTTGACAATGTCGAGAAGCTTCATATTGTCGGAAAAAAAATGTCGACATGCTAGGTTATGGAGGAATCTGGCAAGGCGACTGAGCAAAGAAAAATTCCTAGACACAACAGAAATTTCATTTGCCGCACAAAATCAATCATCATCCTATTCATTTCCCACGGAATCCACGCAATTCTGGCCAAGTTAATCCTGACGTCTCAACTAAAAAATTCACCACCTAACAGGCAGCAGGAAGAAGTAAAACGAGTAGCAGAATCACGGAGCCCTCTTCCCCTGTCATTCGAATCACCCACCAGCACCGAGGCGGGCAAGGCTAAGACCACATCTAGAATTTGTAACCAAGAACAAGCAAGCACTACGTCTCACCAGTCACCACCGACCTACACACACACATCGGAAAGAGCAACGGAAAAGATTCAGGGTTTACCGATCAGGGGAGCTCGGGGATTCGGCGGGAGAGGGCAAGAGCGCAGCGCGAAACTGGAGGTCGCCGGATCCAAATTCTCTTTCGTCTCGAAGAGGAACCGCGCCGCACGCCAGAGGGTTCTAGAGGAAATAGGAAGCCAGACCCTTTCCCTCGGACCGTTCAATCTGGACCGTTGTTGTTAGATCAAACGGTGCAGGACGCTTCGACTGGACACGAGAAGAGAGACTTCCATTTTCTTCCGATTCACGAATCAGTCCCCCTCTTCCTCACGCCGCCGCAGACAACATCGGAGGGAGAGAGAGAGAGAGATCATGGTGGCGCCGAACGTGAAGGCGGAGACGATGAGGCTGATGGACCAGAGGAAAGCGCTGGAGGCGGAGATGGACGCCATCATCGCCGCCCTCTCCGCGCCGGGCGGGCCAGGCATCACCGGCGGCCTCGTCGACGCCGAGGTACACTGGGACTCTCGCTTTTTCCCCGCACCCGAAACCCTAGCCTAAACTCTTATGCTTTGTCTTCCGCTGCTCTTCCTCTTCCTTGGACTGCTCGGTTGCTAATCGCGGTTGTTTCTGGGTTCGATGCTTAGGGTTTCCCCAGGGCCGACATCGACATCCCGGCCGTCATCGCCCAGCGCCGCAAGCTCGGTGGTATGCTCTCACTCAAATTCTGCTCGCGCTTATTCCATTATATCGTTAGAGCGAACTGCCAATGCGCTTAGTTGTTATGTTTTTTGCTTTGATGTGTGATGTAGACCGTGTGGGTGCTCCATTGAAGCATTCGGGATTATGGATTAGGTTTTGCCAGTGTGCTAATATTTGGGATCAGTAATGGGGATGCAAAGCTAGTTGAATGGCTTCTCTTGTGAGGTTGGTTGCTTCTGAACGTTTGGAATAGGAAGGTGGCACTGGTATGAGATATACCTGGCAAGTGTTCAGCAAATTAGATATCAGGTCATATTCTTGTGGCATCAGTAGCGAAGTGATAGTGCTATGATCTTGAACAAATATGGGAGATAAGGGGGTATAGATATGGTGATGTCTGTTGGGCTACATTGAATGGAACTAAGTAGGGAATGCTAAATTGATGACCGTAAGATGTATAGGAAAAAAAACAATCGAATAGTTTTTAAGGTTAGAAGTTCATGGCACAGTGAACTTAGATTTCTGTAAATGAGCTGAGCGTGGGCCACTGTATTGTCTTCTTTGATGAGTAAGGTAACAAATTTGTCCCGCAAGATTAGGCGGACAGATAAGATACGTTTCCCTTGCATCATTGCAATGTGTATAGTCTAAATGTTCTCATCTTTGCTGTAAATTGTAATTGGTACCTACATACACTGCATAATGTCCATTGCAGAGCTCAGAAATGACCACAAGGATATTACAAACAAAATTGAGAAGAATCTGGAAGCTTTACACTCTACAAAATTATCAAGAAGTGAGCAACCGATCCCGAGAAGTTCTGGTAAGTTAACACTTTGCCAACTTTAAATTGTGATGATGATGGTACATGTGCATCCAAAGTTGTGGATAATTGCCAATTGCATCTTCTCGGATGTCGATAAGGAGGACATGACAATAAATATATCTTGTTTTCTAGAAATATTTTACTCCTTCTATCCACAAATATAAGTCATTTCTGACTTTCAGAGTCCCTAATGCATGATTGTAACTAATTTTTATCATAATATAAACGCCAAATAATGAACTCGTTTATTGTTGAAATACTATTGAAGACAATCGAATGAAATTATTGTTATTTTGCGAATCTATAGACTATTATATGTAATGGTCAAAGTTTCAGAAGGGTTGACTATATAAATCTGAAGTTGGCCTTTGTTTAGAGGAGGATGGGGTCAATCTTGAGATCTGACATATTCAAAGTTCGTCTTGTCTCTGGAGTTCCTTACCTTACGTGGTGTCCCATGGCTTTCTTTATAACCTGAACCAACACTTTGTAATTTACTCATGTTAACTAATGCTGACACTTGAAGTACCCTCAGTTACTGAACAGTTTAGCATTTTCAGAATGATTTTTAACGGCATAAACACAGACTGATAATCAGTTGATGCCATATCATTATTTGCACATTGGCGTGTTATAAACATCCAGTTACCTTGTAACAAGGCTGTTGAGCACAAGTTAAGGAAATTAGAGTTGCTGATCTCCCATCATGTTTGATCGCATGCAGGTACACTGGCTCCATTGGATGGTGGGTTATCTCAAAATGATCCCATGGAAGAGGATTCCGTGACCAGACTTCCTTTTGCCATGATTGATGAGATCGCAGATGGTTCTCCCGCTGCTGTGGATGGGTTGCTACTTGGGGACGAGATAGTTAAGTTTGGGAGTGTCGAAGCTGGTGACAGATTGCAAGAAAGGCTTGTTTCTGAAGCTCTTTCCAATGAGAACAATCAAGTATCCCTACTCATCATTCGTCAGGGATCACCAATGAACTTGACAATTACACCAAGAAAGTGGCATGGAAGAGGACTTATGGGGTATGTTTTACTAAGCCTTTGTATCAGTTGTTCTATTGTGCCTTTTAGCCTATCAAAAAGTAGATCTCCCTTCAATATTTTTTGAATGTGAAAATATGTATCAGTTGTTCTATTGTCACAACAGCCTCCAGGTACTCTCCATGTTACATATCACTAATAAAAGCGAATATGTCAACTCTTAAATGTAGTTGTCAGGAATTAGATGTGACACTACACTAGCTCAATAGTGACATGGACAGTCTTTTTAGAGGATATGGAAGCTTGTTCAACAAACATTTGGTGGCGATCTTTTGTCTTTCCGAATCTACTATTCTCTTGAGAACAGCTTTTACAGTAACTTAAAGAGAACCCATGTCCTCTTACCTTAGTAACATGAAACGTGAGGTTCTAGAAAGTATTGTAGCATAGATAACCCCCTATTTTGTACTAATATTCCACCTAGTCAGTAGTTTTCTCTCAATCCCGATGCCAACATGGCACCACTTGCCACCTCATAGGCAACCCTACCTGCTACTAGGAATCAAACATATATAACCACAAGCAGCATGTGAAGTGCTGGTGGCACGGGAACAGAATGAAGATGCTGTCACTTCATGTGGCATCTATGTGTGTTCTTTTGATAGTTCTGCTACTACTTCGGTTGTATTTTTTTTTCTCTGTTCACTGATGCCAACGGCACATCACATGACAATCATATTATTTCTAGCTGGCAAGTTTACTATACGTGTTAACGAGCTATATGATTCTTCTTATTTCTTTGTTGACGCCGTCTTAACCGCAACTTGGTTTCTTGCTCTCCCAGGTGCCATTTCAGAATCGTATGAAGGGCCAGTCTATATTCTACCGAAGAATAGGGGTGTTTTCACGTCTGCGCTTGTGCAGACAGCTCTACATTTCAACATCGAACTAAACTCTGAATGCATGTAGTAGTAGTACTGACGCTTCCGTGATGTGAGCCCGAGGAAAGAACTATGCCTATGATTTTGGTAATGATGTACTAGGAAATCTGAAGTCAAATGAAGTTGAATCGTATGGACAGAGGAAAAAAAAAGCCGTTCGTCTTCAATCGTGGAAAGGTCCTATCTGGTCTCTGGTCTTACAAAACGCAGACTGCTCAACAAGAGCAATAGCATGTCGGTTCAAATATACGCGTAGCGACTAAGTGAGAATGCGTCGCTTCCAGAATTGTTCTACCTCGCCTATAATATTCAGTACCCACCTAATACACTCCACTAAACCGTTGATCACCATCTTGAGTCTAGTAAGTAGGCCCAAATCAACAGCCGGCTGCTAGAAATTGCTCACGTAGTTCCGTTGGTTCATGTCTGTTTTAAGATATGGCAATGTGTAGACCGGAAATTTATAAACATGTACGGGATTGATTAAGACTCCCATTTTATAAGCTAGCGGATGGCAAGAGCTAGCCTACTTGATTCTTTTCTATATATCTATACACAGTAGAGTTGTTATGCGTCTAGTGGACATTCCTATTTTATACCCAATGATGCTGCCTGCACTGATTAGCTCCACTTAAACTGCTGTACATACACACTGAAATTCCTAAAATTAGGAGTGCTGTTGGTTAACGTAGGACAACATCTGTCATGGCTATTTCTTTAATTAGATATGCTAAAGGTGTTCAGATATTGGGCGTTCTAATTAAGGGTAAAGGTCATCTCGTAAGCGCGTCCCCTTTGCAGTTATTTTGGAGGCTAAAGAGACAAAGGCCCCCCTGCGAAGAGGTATGTAACAACCAACCTCTGCTTATGATTAGTGGTATGACCCAGCAAAGATATCCTCGTGATACAAAATGTTGGACGGCAGCATAAAGGGAAGATGGCTCTTATGAAATGCGACTCCATGATGTGGTGTCATTGGCATGTAAAATGTTGACAGCTATGCGGTACCTAAGCAGATTAAACGCTAAGTGTTGAAATAGTTCATAGGACCTCTAAGAAAAAATAGTTCATGGACACATGTTTATCGATCTTCTTTATCTTATGCCAACATCGTACGTCGCTTCTTCTGTCCTATCAGAAATCAACACTGAGCCAGGTCGTGCTCCTATAGCTGGGGGCAGGCAAATAGTTAACTGGAGTAATATTCGCTAATTTACCTAAAATTATTTCTTAGTTCTCGACACAACTTTTATCGATAAACTAAACTAAAGTAGACCAGATAAAAACAAACAAACAACAAAGAGCTACATCAGCATAAGGTTACATCAAAGTTCTTCAAAATTGTTGATCCTAGCTCATCTTTTGCATCTTGTCTTGTATATGTATCCCTAGTGAATAAACTACAGATGACTCAAACCTGCATAAATTGAACTGCCCTCAATGATCTTAGGCTCAACAACTTTGACCACACGGGCATTTCAATGCACACATAGGCTCCTGGCTTATGAAGATCTTAGGCTGTGGACAAAACCAACTCCAACATAAAGCACCGCCTGTTGAAAAATCTGTCGTGCCCTCAACTCGATGAGAACAACTAAACCCTACCCTCACCCTCACCAAGATTTACAATGTGTTTGTCACGAATGATTGGGAAATGTTGTTCCCTGATGCCCACCTGCAAGCCTTGACGACCCCTTGCACCGACCACTCCGCTCTCCTGCTTAGGGGGGGGTTGTTTAGAACCCTGAAGCGTCTCGTTCGAGTTTGCAGAACGACGAGGCGAGCTAGGGTTCTTTCCCGGCAGCTTGGCAACGTCTTGCCAGCTGCGTTGTTGCGGGCTTGGAGATGGACAAGAAGGGGAGAAGGCCTCCAAAGGGGAGACGTACATTTTTTGAAAATTTTGTATCTTGTTAAATTTGGTAGATTGGTGATTTGAATTTGTGAGCTAGTTAAATTGATAAAATATTCATATTTTTTAATGTTGTCAATTGTAGATTTAGAAATATATTTTTTCCACTTGCTAGTGACAATAGCCCTAAACCAAGCACCTATGAAAATGAAAATGTTATGTCACATCAAGAGGAAGACCAAGAGGTGGAAAGATGGATAGAAAATTCTATGGCCACCGACACACAACAAGTGGAAATTCCGTTGAACCCCAGTGGAAGAGAATTGAAGACTTGGGCGTGATCATATATAAGTTACTCTTGAGCTATCCATTATTAATATAAGGAGAATCGAATAATTCAGGGATTATCTTGGTATCGGAAGCCTAGCTAAAAAGATGGTTGAGCTTGAAAGGCAGAACATGTTTCGTACAATTTACTGCCCCCTTTGAATTGACATTGCTTTTAGGTTGAGCGACGATAATAGTTCAAAGGGACTTCTCAGCTATGGAGATCATCAAGACCGAGTTGCCCAACAAGATGTCCGATTACTGGCTTAATGGTGTGCCACATCAACGACTTTCTCTTGGTATAATTGAGAAATTTTCAAAAGAGCATACAGTTTTGCCATGCTTTGAGACTTCTAGACGGCATCAAATGTTCATTGTCGGTAAATTTTTAGATTCTATTTCTATTTAAATATGACTCTATTTCTTATAATCATATATAAAAGTATTAGTGTGTCTACGGTTAA
The DNA here is from genome assembly GCA_012064385.1 of Puccinellia tenuiflora. NCBI lineage: Eukaryota > Viridiplantae > Streptophyta > Magnoliopsida > Poales > Poaceae > Puccinellia > Puccinellia tenuiflora. Next base: position 890,953 of record QRDG01001778.1, on the reverse strand, counting down.
TTTGATTTTTGTATATATTTTTTTGCGGTTTAGAGTTTACCTGATCTCAAATTTCTTTCGTCCTTTGCCACTGTCTGAAACTATACAAGCATTTCAAACAGGTCCGAATATATTGGCTACTTCCCCCTGCCGGAGGATTTAGCAGCCCCAGAACGTGGCACCGTCAAATTAAGATGGGTGGTTGGGGTCTGCCTGCACTTGATTAACCGTCTCGCCATTGTTCGGTTTCCCCTCCCGCCGTACATGGTGCACATACAGGAACACGCCATTCATTGATCGGTCAGCCTCACCTCGCACCCACCGGACACCGCAGGAGGGCTGCCGGCCGGCCGCCCGGATCCAACCGCTCCACTTCTTCCTTGTAGCGCGCGGGAGCCGGGAGGGAGAGCCAGTGAGATCGAAGTTTCACTTCACTCGGCGCGCCGGCGTGACGTGGACAAGCTTCAGCTCCCGCGAAAAAACCTCCCGCTTCCCTTCCATGGCATCGCTCCCGACGCGCCACCAACCGCCCGCAGAACGTACGTACGCATCACCCGCCACCCACCAATCCACGTCCGTACCCGAGAACCACCTTACTTATAACAAGTTGACAACCCACGCACTTGGCAGCTCCAACACTGTACCGCTCGAACGGGAACGGAACGGCGAGAGCTCATCAGCAACCAATTCACCATCGATCATCCACTCCATCGATCGATCACCGGCCGCGTCTGCCTCGTCGGCCGTACGTCCTACCAGGCGCTCGTGCGCGCGCGCGCGCGAGAGAGAGAGAGCACGTCGCCGGCGGAACGGCACGCGAGCTAGCTAGGCTGGCATGTCGGCGGTGGGGGCCAGGGGCGCCGGTGCAGCCCGGAGGCCGTCGTCCCCGAAGCCGCCGCCGTCGCCGTCGGCCGGCGCCGGTGGCGGCTGCAGGGAGAGGACGCAGCTGAAGACGCCTCGCAGCGGCGACGACGACCCGCGGGCGGCGGCCGACAGCAAGGTCTCCAAGAAGAGGCTGCCGTCCGCCGCGGCGGCCGCGCGGGGCGTGCTCCCGTCCATGCTGCTGCGCCGGTCCGAGCTGCTGCGCCGCGCCGGCGGCGGCGGGAAGAGCAACGGGAACGCGCACTCGCTCAACGCGTCGTACGCCTCGGAGGCGTCCAACGACTCCTTCTGCAGCCGGGCGTCCACCGGCAGGATCGGCCGGCCGGCGATGGCGCCACACGCGGGGGCCGCCCGGCGGAGGGCGGCCGGGTCGTCGGTGGGGCCTCCTTCTGCTCGGCCGGCGGCGGCGGCACGGAAGGCGGCCAGCGTTGCGCCGGACGGCGTCGAAATTGGTTCGACGATGATCAGAGAAGCTGCGGCACCGCCGGGGCCGCCGAGGTGCCCGTGGGTGACCCCTAATACTGGTAGGTGGTCCAAATTATTTTGAACACTAATCATGTGATTATGGCTGCTTTTCATTAAGGAAAAGACAAAAGAGGATGCTACTATAATGCAGTTAGATGTACACAAGTTGATAATCATGTTTCTCCTTTTTTGCTACTGTATTATGCATGCAATGCTATTTCATATTGTCCATTTCCTAGCTATAGCTAAGTAGACTTTTTTTTGAATTTATAGCTAAGTAGACTAGTCACACACACCACTAGTCTTTGAAGTAAGTGAGCATAAACACTAAAACGCCCTAAATACCCAAATACCCAATACCATCAATGAAATTTGCATAAATCTTCAGACCTGGCCTTGTCCTTGGTGGTGCACATATGCATTCTATTTTATTTCCTTAGAAAAAATGCACCTCTTTTATCCCCTAAAAATGTAATTTCTTTTATTTTAGGCACCAAATGAGGTTAGAAAAATCTTGAAAAAATATCGGTGATATACACTCTTCCATCGTTCCCTGACAACCGTCATTTTGAACATTAAGGTAGTCTTCAAAACATACTTTGATCAAAGTTTTAAATAGCGGGCTAAGACATTTAGCGGCAGCCTGCGAAAAAAGCTATAGCGAAGCTAAATCGACGCTATAGCGCGCTATTTAAGGGGTTTTAGTGTATTGTAGCGCGCTAATGCACTTAGCGGCATAGTGATGTAAACGCTATAGCGATGCTATAGCGCCGCTATAGCGCGCTATTTGAAACTATGACTTTGATCGATCAGAAACTCGGTTGATGTTCCAATATAGTTTAAATTTCACAAAGTTATATATATTCTCTCATGATAGAGTTACGCATACAAGTATCTCACCTACATATTTGAAGATCAGCAGTCAAGAATTTGAAACCTGTCATTCAAAAAAGAATTTGAAATTTCAAAAGCACTTCGGGAGAATTTTCACGACATGTTCACAGTTACTAATGGTACATGAGGTCTTGATCAGCTTAAAAGGGAAATAAGATCAATGATCTGCCGTACCAGCTAGCTAGATTAAAATCTAAACAACTCAAATGGGACGTTTTATTAGAAGATTCTACAGCAAGCACATTGACCTATAATCTAAAGCTGAACCTACCCTGCCCTAGCTATAGCTTTATGAACCTGGATTACGTGTGGTCGTGACTTGTCATGTTTCCTAAGTATAACTCTCAAAGTGATCTTTTTTTTGCGTTATATTGCGTTTGCTACAGAATTGTACACTGTATTATTCGTTTATTTGCTAAACCATGTGTATTTCAATGTACGTGTCAAACAGACTCTTGTCTCCATCAACCTGTGAACTCACGTCCAAATAGAGACTGTTTTGTAACATAGCTGTCTCAAATAATGCTACTGCTGCATCCACATATGCTGCCAAACTCTAGTCTGTAGCGCACAGTACCTGCATATTATTGCACTGACACAAATGGTTTACCTTTCTTGGAAGAGAGAAAACACATTTATCTTGTACTAATTAATATGATGCACTGATCGCCTGAAAGTGATGATTATGATGATTAATTAGCTCATTTGGAATCAGAAATGTTTGGTGGTGCACAATTGACAATGCAGAATTAATAAAAGATGCACTCAGATGTTTGGTGGCGTGTCTGCTATCTAGCAAGTACTTGTCAATTTTATCTCCTAAAAGGATTCCATTGCCCACTAACCTGTCGGCACTATATTATGAAAATTATTTTAAATTCTGATCAACTTGTAAAACTCTGAACAGAATAAACCAAGTGCCATTAGCACAATTTCAGTTGTTAACCAGAGCAACAACTATTTCTGATAAATCGGTCACGGTTAGTGATGCATTTTAGACACCCAAGGGTAACCAATTCAGTGATATAAAAGGCTTACCTTGACCTGAACCTTATGTTGCAAACTTGAAAATTAGAAAATGGAGGCCCAGGCTATGTATCTTTCTTGTATTCGGCTGTTCTTGGTAGCGATATGCTTATCATTGCTCTTCCTTTAAATTTATGTCAGTTACACTTTACATCTTTTCTTCAGCGCAATAGATAGCTGAAATATATTAGTTTCGCTGGTGCTTCATTCGCAGCTACTTATTGGTGTTAATTCTTTTGCAGCTTTCATTATATAATTTGTATATATGTGCCATCTTTTAGTGTCACACACAGTACTAAGAGTAGATGACAACTAATTGTACACATTTCTACTGTTTGTGGTATCAGAACAGCTATTCTGCCTTTTCAAACTCACCAGTCGTAGCTGCTGTCTGGCGATCATAGCACCTAATTAGCTATTAAGCAAAGTCTCCAAGATATTTCAACTTTCCGAGTTGAATACTATATCACACCTTGCTTCACCAGACTCTAATGAAATCTTTGAATTTACATTTGCAACAGATCCATGCTATGCTGCCTTCCATGACCAAGAGTGGGGAGTCCCAGTACATGACGACAGGTATGCTCTAGGCCTAACAAAAGCATCTAAAGTTAATAATGTTAAGAAGCAAATTTAATTATAAAGTTAAAAATTTCAGTTCTAAATCCGCAGGAAACTGTTTGAGATGCTTGTTCTATCTGGTGCATTGGCTGAGATGGCGTGGCCCGTAATTCTCAGCAAGAGGGACACCTTCAGGTAAGCAATCTTTTTAGCCGACGTACTGATGAGTCTAACAACTCGCCAAACACTGGAATCTCATCAGACACCAACTGCATTCCACAGGGAAGTCTTCATGGATTTTGATCCTCAGTTGGTCTCAGAGCTAAACGAGAAGAAATTCTTGGGGCCATGCAGCCTGGCTAGATCACTGCTCTCAGAGCATAGGCTTCGTACGATCGTCGAAAACGCGCACGAGTTATTAAAGGTAATTCATTCACCGTGTCAGTCACAACTATCCACCTGTCCAGATCTTGATCTTGATAGCCTGAACAGCATCGGCAGCCAATTCATTCTGCCCAACAACATTTTTGTTTACTCTTAGACTTGATGTCCCCCATTCCTTTGTTTCTTTCTGCAATTATGTCTGAAATCTTGCTGTTGATAGGTCATAGAGGAGTTTGGATCGTTTGACGAGTACTGCTGGGGCTTTCTGAACCACAAGCCTATGGTTGGCAGATACCGTTCACCCCGGGAGGTGCCACTGAGGACGCCCAAGGCTGAGGCCCTGAGCCAGGACCTGATGAGGAGGGGCCTCCGCGGCGTCGGGCCGACGGTGATCTACGCCTTCATGCAGGCCGTGGGCATGGCCAACGATCACCTCGTGACGTGCTACCGTCTCGAGGAGTGCTCGGAAGCTTCCGACGGCGGCCATGGGAGCACCTTGGTGAACGAGCAGGAGATGAGCAAGATGTGTAGCATGGTAGATTGTGTCAGCTTGGAGAATTCAATGACCACCACCGTGATTAGCATCTCGTAGCATGCACTCAAGAGTACGTGGTTGCTTTGCGGTTTGTGTATATGTTTGTTTGATTTGGGGGTTTGAGAATGTGTTTGATTGACTAGTTGTTTGAGTGAGGGTGATGTTCGATCATGGGAAGAAGATAGGTAGCTAAACCGCAGGAAGAGTTGTTTCATGACATTAGCAATTTACAGGGTGAAGCCGTCGCTGATATTGTAAAGTTGAGAGATTGTACGCTCTCTGATTGATATATACACAAAACAAGAAATGTCCGATTGTTGGGCTCCTGTTTGACCCATCTGACTCGGATGTGACCTGAAATAGAGGCCAGATATGCTTATAATCAGTAAAGTGAAGCGTTGCAATGTCGGTGTCATAGCTTTTGAGAGCTTTACACAAATTGGAAGTATATAACACGAGAAGGAGCGGAAATTCAGTTTTGCACATGGGAGCATATGTTCCTGCTACTGAAAAAAGTATTTTGACACGTCAAAAAATTTCATACAAAAATTCAGTGCGTACATCTCGACATTCTATGTGCGTCTAAGAAGTTTCACGAAAAACCGATATTTTTTGTGACCTGCGTAAAAAAGACAAAAAAACGTCTCGTGGAAAGCCTTTTCTAGCACCAAAAATTTGTCTTTTTACACACGACGCATAAAAACATCGGTTTTCCGTAAAACGACTTCATGAGCACGTGGAATGTCGAGATGTACACGTGAAGTTTTTTATCCGGATTTTTTGAAGTTCTGAAATTCGGTTAAAATGCATTTTGAAAACCGGGAGCATATGCTCCCGGGAGCCAAAACATCAGCCCCGAGAAGGAGCACCATTTGTGTATGCCAGAGTGTTGGCATTAGTATCACCTGACCCCATTGACATTTGGAAACCCATTTATTAAGTACTCACTTTAGTTCCCAGACACCGATCTTTTGTACTCACTATCACAACTACCATATTTCAGGGTATAAGTATACTCTATTAAAATTTAAAATTAGGCATGACCCTTCATACTTATGTGAGCTAAGGGGATTACTTTAAAGCTCGTTGTAGGTCAGCAATCATGAAGACTCTGGATACATAAATTACCGGTACAAAGATCATGTTATATCATGAGACTGAAGTTAAGCCGAAGCAATAACCTACAAGAAGACGAGAGCAGCTATAGTGACAAGACGCAAACTCGAATGTACCAAAACACATCTCTCAGGGGCATAGATTTTCAGACGAAGTCAGGCCAACTACAGATAGATGCATTAACCCAATGCAAACTGCTGAGCTGTTAACAGAAGAGACAGAAATTATCACAGCTTTGCAGATAAACCAGACCAGCTTATCAAGGATACGGGAGCTTCACATAAGCATAGGAAATACGGTATTCTTTCTTTTACGTGATACGGTATATAGGTATACTATAGCTACATAATGTGAATATTCCATGACAGCATGCTACAAAATTGATAAAGAAAAACTTTAAAGAGGAACAGCAGAAACCAGGATCTGCTCATCCACTCTTTCACTTCAGTACAGCCAGAAACATCTTTTTCTCAGATCTCCACTTGAGGAGATGATAACCTACTTATTTCTTACTCCCTCCGTTCCGAATTATAAGATGGTGAAATATCCAAAACATCTTATAATTCGGAACGGAGGGAGTATATGCTACCTATACAAAGTCTGAGTTGTTTGACCTTTCACTAGCGCTTGCAATTCTTACAATAGTGAAGATCTTTTCTCATTGGAGCAGCACAATGGTAACAGAAGTACTGTTTACACCTTCAAAATAGAACAAATGAAAAACTCTGTTAGTGAGATGATCAAGTCCAAAAACATATAAACAATGATGTGTTTACTGTTTACAGAACCCTATTGTTCCATTTGACACTGAAACAACCACATTTGGTCTGATATGCTGGGAGGTAGTCTCAAGTTGCTGACTCAATAGTTAATTTTCTTGGGACACACTTTGGCAGATGTCTACTGGAAGACAAACTAGATCAACCAAAGAGGAACTATTCAAAACTAAATCAACAACTCCCAAGAGGAACTATGGAAAACTAAAACAACAAACCCCAATTGGAACTATGGAACATAAACTCCCAACAGAACTAACATAAAACAAATTTTGAGAACAAACATGATACAAATTACTATAACCGTATAAGTTGATAGGGAATGATAAAGTCTTCTGCTATTGTACTGTCGTCACCACATCTAACACGCTACTGGATGTAACAGATCTCTAGTTGATTTAAATAACCAAACTAGCCGTACATGCAATGCATGTTTGCCTTTCTTACCTCCAATAAGGAGCATTTAAGTTACAAATCATAGGAAACATTATAAACTTAACTCGGTCAGAAATATTCCAATTAAATCAATCAATATAATCATATTGTCAATGGTGACCGAGCAGTCTATACTACAAAAATACTACTAGCAGGTAACCTAATAAATGCACATCTAGTGCTAAATTTGCAAGTTTTAAGAGGGGAGTAGCATGCAATTAAGGCTCAATTCGCAAGGGTTAAGCTAAATTCATGAGCCATTGGATTTAGAGTTCGATGGATGGTTGTGATTGTTTAGATTCCGCAAACTTGCACCTTTTACATCGGTACATATAGATAAAATACCTCTTCACCTAAAGTCTATACCCTAATACACTATAGAAGATGAGCTCAGATTGGATTTTATGCACATGAAGGCACACACAACTGGTTGGTGTTAGAAGTTCTAAAGAATTGGATATTTTTCCTCTGTAGAGGTATATTGTGATTATGCATCTGTAAACATGGGACAACAGAATATCAATTAGCATGGTAGAAAAACAAGGATCTAGGCTCTAAAACGCCAACTATAATTCTAGTCTATTTGTTTTTCAGGAACATCTTTCGAAGCCAGATACCGTAGATTGACAACTATTGCCTTTTCGAGTTAGAACGGGAGGGACTTAATTTTGGACCGAAGTTTACAGGCTCACACACCATACAGCAATCCACATCTACAAAAAAAGATGTTTCAGAACTTACAAGTAGGCAAAAGCAATGACGTGTACATGGACCCATATGCCCAGCGTATCTTCCGGACTAAGGGGTGAAAAGTTGTCAAATACTACCTATTTTACAGAACAACAAGTTCTTTAGCCCTGTTGCAAAGTATAAGTTGTGCATGCAAATAATGCTTTTTCAGTTATATCCATATTTAGACATTCTTACTCTCATATAAAAGGTTAATTCTGTTGAAATGTATATGTGTATTGTCTATCCCTTTTCATCAGTTCGGACTTTTGGTTGCGTTGGGTAGTGCATGAAGCTTGACATGGTATCAGAGCCGTGAGGTCTAGGGTTCAAGTCCTAACTTTCGCAATTTATCAAAAAATTGTTGTTGTCCCCCCTTTGTGCACGTGTTGACTTGTCTTCCCCATCACAAGTGAGAGGGGGGTGTTGAAGTGTATATGTGGATTGTCTATCCCTTTCCATCAGTTCGGACTTTTGGTTGCATTGGGTAGTGCATTAAGCTTGACAAAGTCAATTATTTCCCCATGTTTTTCCTTGAATTGATGGCATCCTTAATACGTGTGCATGGTTAAAATAACTCAAGGTAGTATGTCGAAGTAATAAGTAAAGCTTTTAACGTTAAAAAAAAGTAAAACTTTGTGGAAAAGTTCATAAACCAAGTCAGTTGCTACCCATATCAGTAAAATGTTCGCCGAAAAAGATAGCAAAACGATGGCATAATTGCACCTACACAGTAAGCACTAAGCAAAGTACCGACTGGCTAGCTACATTATAAGTTTATAACAGGCCTTGAACAGTACTACATGTTGTTTGAACTTTGTAATCATGGTTATCTTGCAATAGTACAAGCAAGGAGTGCTCATATCACTGTCACCAACCGAAATAGCTAAAGGAGGGTAAAGGAAGATATTCCAAATATAATATTCGATCTGTGTAAACTGAAGGTCAGATTAGTCTGCTTCGTCTCTTTTCAGTGTACATGAACAATTGAAAGAGAAACGTTTTGTAACCATACTCTACCATTTCGTGTTTCTACCATCTATTACCTTAGTCCAAGAAAGGGGCCTGAGTTGCAATAGGAACATGATAACTTGATTAGATAGATAAACTACCTGCACCGCATGAGCAAGCACCCTTGAGTCCTCGAGACGTACATCTGGCAACTGGGGCACCTCTGCCATTTCTTCTTGTCGGCCAGCTTCTTAAGCTTCAGATCAACCTCCCCCTTCTCGTCATCCCCAAGCTTCCTGAACTCCTTGCACTTGATTCCGTCGTGCCATGGCACGCGGCACCGTGCGCAGAACATGCGATGGCAATGCGGGCACTCAGTGTCCCTAATTTTCACCCTCCCATCATTGTCTTTGATCAGCAACGCTGAGCAATCCTTGAACGGGCAGTAGTACTTCTCATTCCCCAGCGCCGACTCGCACAGAGTAACACTCCAGCGTTCAAACAGCTCCTGCGGGATGATATCTCGGCACGGTTCAATCTCGACGGAGCCCTCTGTGCATTCGGGGTCGGGGCACCCTATCGAATCCGCGTTCTCGCTGACCTTGCCTGCGACATACCGGCCGACGCAGCTTTTGCAGAAGGCGTGCGCACAGTGGCTCACAAGAAACTGCTCGGAAACCTGAACCCTCTCCATGCAGATGGCGCACTTGAAGCGGTTGCGCTTCCGCCGCTTGGTCGAATCGCTCGGTTCATCTTCCACATCGTGTCAGATTGGAAAACATCAGGCGACTGGCAAGTGAAATTTACGCATCTACGGATAAAAAAGAAAGCGAATCTGTAGATGTATACCTTCCGATGATAGCTTGCGCTTGCCCTTGCGGTCGCGAGGGGATTCTTCGGTGGATTCTCCGGAGGGGCCGGCGACGTCGGCACCAGAGGGGGAAACCGGGGAGGAGGCCGAGGACGAAGAGGAGGGGATGGTGGTTGGGGCGCGGGAGGAGTCGATGGAGAGGAGGATGGCCTCCTGGATCTGGATCTCCTCGGCATTGTAGGTTTCGCCAAGGAAGGACAGGCCGGCGCCCTCGCCGTCGGAGATGTAGATGGGAAAGTTTGTGTCGTCGGCGGTGGCGGGGGCCTCCATGGCCGGCGAGGAGTGGTGCTCAGCCAGCGGCGGCGGTTCGTGATCCGTTGGGTTATGGGACGTGGGGCCGTCTCAGCGAGGCCGTTGCTTCCCTGTCGCGGGGACTATGAGACGCGTGGACGGGCTGGATTCCGTGATGCCAGAGACAGAGCGAAGGGAGCAGAGGGTGGACGGTCGAGATGGCAAGCGTGGAAAAGTCTAATCCTTACATTTTATGGGCTACCAACTCTAAGAGCAACTCCAGCCCCAAGACCGAATTGCCGGCGTTTTTTTTGGACCTGCTGGGGGCACCGGTGAAAAAAATCGGCCTGGGAACACGCCGATTCACAGTCGCGTCGCCCCCAGCCCGGCGTTTTTTGGTTAGTTTTGGTCGTAAAATAATCATAGAACCCCATTTTAATAGCAAATTCATTATTTTTAAAGCAAATTTATCATTTGCATCAAATAATTCGATGGAAAATTTATTACAAATAGTTTTTCAAATCAAATTACATAAACCTAGACCTCGCCTTTGCGCCTCTATAGGTGCTCCACCAGATCTTGCTACAATTGCTAATGAACTACTGGGTCTCGGATCTCCTGGCGCTTTGCAAGGTAGGTAGTCCATGATTTCGGTACAAGCATACGCCGGCTCTCCTTCGCATCCTCGCCCACGAGAGGACCCTGTCTGAAGTATGGCACCTTCTTTTCCTTGTCATCCACTGGATTCTTCCGCTCGCTCTCAATGATCATGTTGTGCAGGGGCGGAGGTGGAAAAAAAGGTTACCTGATGCATCTCTCGAATAAAGCACGTAAAAATTCATGTTTGTAGCCTAGAAAGCTGAAATAATGCTTGATGCACCTTTTATAGTCCAACCTGATGCACTGACCTCATTAAGCTCATAATCACTACTAAAAAAATTCTTTGACCCTGATGCATGTGCATCAGGGTCAGCCTACACAGCTCCGCCCCTGATGTTGTGCAAGATCACAAAACAAGTCATCACCTCCCACATCTGATTTTTCGACCAGGACATAGCGGGATACTGGACAACAGCAAATCGAGCTTGGAACCCACCAAATGCTCGCTCGACATCCTTCCTGCAAGCCTCCTGGCACTTGGCATACCAAGCTTGAGCCGTCTTCGGCACAGGGTTTGAGACAGTCTTCGCAAATGTGGACCATTTTGGATAAATTCCATCTGTCAGGTAGTACCCTTTATTGTAATGGTGCCCGTGTTGGGAATATGCACTAGAGGCAATAATAAAATGTTTATTATCATATTCATATTTATGATAATAGTTTATTATCCATGCTATAATTGTATTAATTGGAAACATAATACATGTGTGGAATATAAACAAACAGGTGTCCCTAGTAAGCCTCTATGGACTAGTTCGTTAGTCAAGAGATGTTTAGAGTTTCCTAACCATGGATTAGTTACAATCACTTGATAACGGAGTCAATCATTGGGAGAATGATGTGATGGACAAGACCCAATAATAAAGAGTTGCAATTGATCGTGTCACACAGTTTCATTGCTAACGCTTTTAGTATATGTCAAGTATAGTTTCCTTAGACCATGAGATTATGTTACATGTTTACCGGAGGATTACTTTGGGGACATCAAACATCGCTTCATGACTGGGTGATTATAAAGATGGCTTTCAGGTATCTCCGATGGTATTTGTTGGATGACATGAATCAAGAGTGGTATTTATCCTTCCTTGTGACGGAAAAGATATCTCTGGGCCCTCTTGGTAATATAGCATCTGGAAGGTTGTAACCATGTGATTAAGTGTTAATTACGAAGATCCTATATTATGGACGAGTAAAGAGAATTTGCCAGGTAATGAGATGAAAATAGATATGGAGATATCGACGATCAAATCTCGGGCAAATTAAATATCATGAGACAAAGGGAATCGTATACGAGATTAAGAATCTCTGGCATCGTGGTTCAATCGATAAGGAACTTCGTTGAATATGTAGGAGTCAATATGGGCATCCCGATCCCGCTATTGATTATTGATCGGATCATGTCTACATGTTCTCGAACCCGTAGGGTCACACACTTGGCTTCGATGTAGCTAGGGATCGAGATAAATGATGGTGTGAACGAATATTGATTCGGAGTCTTGGATGGGATCCTAGACATCATGAAGAGTTCCGGAAGAGTCCGAAGAATAAGATTCATATATGGAAAGTAGTTTCCAGAGGCATCGGAAAGGTTCAGGAATTTTCCGGCAGGGTACCGGAAGATTCTAGAAGGTTCTAGAGGAGTCTAGAAGTGGGGCCCACATGTGTATGGGGCCCACATGGACCAAAGGGGTGGTGCAGCAGCCACATGGGCCAGCCGCACCAGCTAAAGTGCATGGTTGCCCCTATGTGTGGTTTGGGTAATTAATGACAATCTCTATGGACTAATGTTTGTATTGAGATACTTGTAGGTGTGTCCATTTGCTTTGCTTGATGTCCATTTGTTGGAGTCAAGGCTATGGGGAGAAGAGTATTTTTTGATCAAGGCTAAGTGCGAGTTGATCAACACTCAAGGCCATGTGAAGATATGCCGAAGAGTGCCTCTCCCATATTGGTGTAAGGGGGAGCAATATGCGAGTCTTCACCGAGCGAAGCGCAAGTCGATTTTGCGCAAGGCAAAGGTATGATCTTGATAGGTTTTCTATTTTACCGGTCTCATGATGTTTGTTGAGAGACCGGATTTTAGGATAGATAACCGTACTATCAAGAGGGGCTCTCGAGCAAGTATCTTGATCGTATCGTCGTAGAGAGCACAAACCTTTGCATCCTTGCAATCATCCTTATTGGTTCTTAGTTGGCTCTTATCGTGGTGTGGTCTTGGTGCTTATCGTGCTTGTCATGACAAGGCCAAGGTCACCGAAAACGGTTTTCTTATGCGTCCCCTATTGCGTTTTCGGTATTGGAGATTTTGTCGGTTCATCCTCGTGCAAGGTCTCACTCTTCCAATTATTTGCAAAATCTCCTTTACTTGTTTTCAATATTTCGAAGGGTATCTTTTGTCATCCTCTTTCCAACAAAATTGGTTTCACTTCATTCGGACTTCATTTGCAAAAGATATAGCATTTCCGGTTTGCGAGAGAGAGGTTTAAACTTTCCCCATTTGTTATTATAATATCTTGTTGGACTATGATGTTTCTATGCATAATCTTGTAGTTCTCGTTGTGACGATTCCAACGAGTCCAAGATTATCGAAAACGGAGTTCGTGGGTGAAAGTTATAGTGTTTCTCTCTCGGAACATTTTTTGGACAGAAATACAAAGGGAAAAGAAAAAAAGGAGGCTGCCTAGCCGGCCTGGCCGGGCTCTAGGCCGGGAGCGTCGGGTGGGCCGCCGGCCTCCCTCTCCCTGCCAGGCTAGGCCTTGGCCGGCCCCATGTCGGCACAGTGGAAACCAGGGTACCACGGGCCGGCCTGTCAGGGCCCACAAGATTCTTCAGAAGATTTCGCTAAGGACCAGGCTCTCCAAGCCTGGCGAGCCTCGCGAGGGTTTTTCCCTCGCGAGGGATCTCTCCTCCTCGCCAAGGGTCTTTCCCTCGGCGAGGGACCTCTCCTCGAGAGGGCATCTCGGATGCCACCTGCAAATTCTGCTAAGGACCAAGCCGAAAGGCTCGGCGAGGCCTTTTGCCTCGCGAGGCTTCCTTCCTCTCGAAGCCAGCTCTGCCTCCGCGACAGAGCGCACATGGGCTCTGCACCCTCCGCAGAGTGACGACCGCGCCAGCGCGCGGTGACGGCAGCGCCACAGTTGCCATTCTTATGTATAAAGGAGTCAACAAAGCTGCACCAAGCAAAGGAGCCCCAAGGATTGCCGCTTTGGTGATAAGGGAACCGTCTGCAGCTACGCTCCAAGGATGATGTCACCGTGGGACACATCCCGCCTCAGCAGCGCCATCCCACTGTCCTGTTTGGACGGTGGCTTTTCCAGCTTTGGTGACGCCGCCCCCTGCCGTGGACCGCGTCCATGGACTTTACCTTTATGGTGGACTCTACCTTTATTGTGCACCGCACCTCCTCCTTCGTCGCCATGTGGTAGCCCTTCCCGCCAAGATGTTTTGGGGGAAGAGGCCCGAGACGCCTATAAAAGGAGAGGGAGCACGTTCGGGCAAGGGGTTGGTTCCAAGATTGATAAGCCCAAACCCTAGATCTGAGTTCTGCAAGGTTAGCAGTAGCCATTGTTAGCCACCCAGAGCTCGCCAAGCTCGCCCTGTACTGAAACCTCTCCAAGCAAGTGCAATACAACTCGAAGCAGGACGTAGGGGTTTTACCTCACCTAGAGGGCCCTGAACCTAGGTAATACCGTGTGTCCCTCTCTGCAGTGCTTCCCCGCAACGATCCAGGCGAGCACCGTCGCCGAGGCACGTTGAGGGTTGTTTGATTCCGTGTTCAGCCCCTTACTCGATCCTTCGTGAGACACATCCAGTTCCTGGGACAGTTCTCCCACATTTGGCGCGCCAGGTAGGGGGCTGAGGCGCATCTTCAACCTCGACACCGCCATGGCCGGCATCTCTCACGCCGAACGTCTCGCTCGCCGGACGGCCAACGCCGCCACTGCTCCCGCTGGCAACCCGCGCGGCCGCCCGCGCGGAAGTGCTGCTCCGGAGCGCCATGTCGACCCCGAGCCCCGCATAGAGCACCCGGAGGACGACAACATCGACCACGCCGAGGACGACCTCGGCGAAGAGGAGGCCTCCTCCCTACACCCGTCGCGGGACCGTGCTGCTTCCTCGCTGGGCAGCCCTGCGCCCAGCCCGGCGACTGCGCTTCTCATGGCGCAGGAGCTGCTGCAGTACCGTCCCACGCCGGAGGCCCAGGAGGCCTGGCTCAACCGCCTCTCCGAGCTCGTCGGCGCCGCTCGCGTCGCCGCTCCCGCACCGTCTCGTTCGCTGGTCCTCTCTGCACGCGCAGGGGACGTGGCGCACGGCGCACCACATGCTCCTCCTCGTCACCCCGCGCCCGCGCCCGCTCCAGCTCCACCAGCTCCACCGCAACCTGCTCCAGCCGGGGCTCCTCCTCGCGACAACCGCGCTGCATCGCACGCGTCGTCGCCGCATGACTGCCAAATCGTGCAGCGAGCCCCGGAGGACGAACGCGTGAGCATCGAGCGCCACCAGGATCGCCACAACCGCGCCGTCCATGACGTCGCCACCGCGGGGCGCCACCTCCGCGCCACCCTCGCCAACGGCACGGTCACCTACGGCACGACGGTTGTCGGCACAGTGGAAACCAGGGTACCACGGGCCGGCCTGCCAGGGCCCACGAGATTCTTCGGACGATTTTCGCTAAGGACCAGGCTCTTCAAGCCTGGTGAGCCTCGCGAGGGTTTTCCCTCGCGAGGGATCTTTTCTCCTCGCCGAGGGTTTTTATCCCTTGGCGAGGGACCGCTCCTCGACAAGGCGTCTCCGACGCCACCCGCAATTCTGCTAAGGACCAAGCCGAGGGGCTCGGCGAGGTTTTCCTGCCTCGCGGGGTTCCTTCCTCATGAAGCCATCTCTGCCTCCGTGGCAGAGCGCACATGGGCTCTGCGCCATGTGCAGAGTGACGCGCGTGCCTACGCGCGATGACGACGACGCCGCAGTTGCCGTTTCCATGTATAAAGCGATCAACAAAGCGGCACCAAGCAAAGCGGACAACGAGTCTTGCCTCTTTGATGATAAGGGAACCGTCTGCAGCTACGCTCCAAGGACGATGTCAGCGCCAGCCAACCGTCCGGCTGGCCGGTGGCTTTTCCAGCTTTGGAGGCGCTCCCTGCCATGGACCGCGTCCATGGCTTTTTGCTTTATGGTGCACCTCACCTTTTTCGTGCACCGGGTCCTTCTCCTTCGTCGCCGTGTGGTAACCCTTCCCGCCCAAATGTTTGGGCGGAAGAGGTCCAAGACGCCTATAAAAGGAGGAGGAGCCCGTCCGTGCAAGGGGTTCGCATCCTAGTTCACGAATCGACGGATATGGGAGCTGAGACCAAACCCTAGATCTGGAGACTAGCAGGTAGCCATTGTAGCCACCTTCGAGCTCGCCAAGCTTGCTCTGGTAAAACCTCTCCAAGCAAAACCAATACAAACCAAGGCAGGACGTAGAGGTTTTACCTCCCAAAGAGGGCCCTGGACCTGGGTAAGACCGTGCTCTCCATCTCTGCAGTGTTGTCCCGCAGCGAGTCCGACGAGCACCGTCGCCGGAGCACGTTGAGGGTTGTTTGACTCTGCGTTCAGCCCCTTACACGATACCTTGCGAGACACCCCCAGTTCCTGGGAAAGTTCTCCGACAACGGTCGCGTTCACTCGCAGCCTCCGTCGCGTCGTCTGGCCGGTCAAGTTCCGGTCGGATCTTACTCCGCGCTACGACGGCAAGAACAACCCCCTGGAGTTCCTACAGCTCTACACCTTGGCCATCCAGGTCGCCGGGGGCGATGACAAGGTCATGGCGAACTGGTTCCCCAGGGCCCTCAAGGACTCCGCGTCCTCGTGGCTCACCAACCTCCCCGCCGAGTCCATCAACACCTGGGAGGACCTCTGCCGGTGCTTCGTCGCCAACTTCAAGGGCACGTACAAGCGCGGCCTCACGTACAACGATCTCCGTGCCGTGCGCCAGAAGCCTGGCGAGACCCTCCGCAAGTACATCCAGCGCTTCAGCCAAGTGCGCAACAAAATCCCCAACGCCACCGACACGCAGGTCATTTCGGCCTTCCAGGCTGGGGTCACGGATGTGCGGATGCTCGAGAAGCTTGGCATCCACGACAACATCACCACCGTCGTCAAGCTTTTCGACTTGGCGGACAAGTGCGCCAAGGCTGAGGAGGGCCGCCTGTTTATCAAGAACGAGCCAGGGGACCCCGCCGAGGAGTCCAAGAAGAAAAATAAATCCACCGAGAAGCACAAGACCACTGCGGTCCTCGCGGCTGAGCCCGACGCCAAGCAGCCTCGCGCTGCCGCTCCAGCCGCGGGCACCGAGAAGAAAGACGACCGCCCCTTCTGCGTCTACCACAACAGGCATTCCCATGCCACCGAGGACTGCTACGACCTCAAGAGGCTTCATGAGGCGCGCGAGGCTCGCGAGGCAAACGATCGGCAGCAAGGCCGCGGAGGCCGCGGCGGCCGCAGGGGGCGACGCTGGAACAACAACTACCAGCAGAACCCTCAGGCCAACGCCACCCAGCCCACGAACGACAACCTCCCTGCCGAGACTCCTGATGGCTACCAGGTGCCTCGCGGGGCCGCTTGCATCTTCTGCGGGGCTCAGGCCCCCAGCTCCAACCACCACTTCAAGCAATTCGCTCGCGAGGTCGCGGCAGCCCTTCCCGGGGTTGAGGCCTCTAGGCCCCTCAAGTGGTCCCAGTGCCCCATCACCTTTGACTCCGCCGACCACCCCAAGTCCACCTCAACTGTTGGCACCATCCCGCTGGTCTGCACTCCCACCATCAACAACATTGCAGTCTCCAAGACGCTCATCGATGGGGGTGCAGGCCTCAACGTCATCTCTGTCGAGACATTCGAGAAGCTGCAGGTGCACTACGAGCGGCTCATGCCCACCAGGCCCTTCTCGGGGGTGACTGAGGGTCTCACCACCCCCTTGGGGCAGGTGAGGCTCGCGGTCACTTTCGGCACCCAGGCCAACTACCGCACCGAGCTGATCGATTTCGACGTCGCGCACATCGGCCTGCCCTACAACGCCATCCTCGGCTACCCCGCCCTCGCCAAGTTCATGGCGATGACCCACCATGCCTACAACCTCGTCAAGCTCCCTGGCTCGGGTGGCACCATCGTCATCCGCGGCGTGGTCTCGGACGCCCTGTACGCTGCGCAAGCGGCCTACAAGGCTGCCGCGGTGGCGTCACCCGCTGACGAGGATGAGGAGCCCCTCCCGAGGCCCCCCGCGAAGAAGAAGCAGCTGTTCTCTCCGGAGAAGGCCGCGACAAAGCAAGTGCCTCTTGAGGCAAACGGCTCGGGGGCTAGCGTCACCATCGGCGCCAACCTGCCTCCCAAATAGGAAAGCGCGCTCGTCGCCTTCCTCAGGGCAAACTCTGACATGTTCGCATGGCCGTCAGATATGTCTGGAGTACCGAGGGAGGTGATCGAGCACCACTTAGCCGTGTGTCCAAACGCACGCCCCGTGAAGCAAAAGGCGCGGCGCCAGGCGCCAGAAAAGCAAGATTTCATCGTCAAGGAAGTAGAGAAACTGAAGAAGGCCAGCATCATCAAGGAAGTGGTCCATCCCACTTGGCTCGCCAACGGTGTGGTCGTACTCAAACACACCGGAGGAAGCCGCCTCTGCATCGACTTCACCGACCTCAACAAGGCCTGCCCCAAGGACCCCTATCCCCTCCCGAGGATCGACCAGATCGTGGACTCCACCGCCGGCTGCGCGCTCCTCTGTTTTCTGGATGCCTTCTCTGGTTACCACCAGATCAAGATGGCGAAGGAGGACGAGGAGAAGACAGCATTTCTCACCCATTGTGGTGTGTTTTGCTACGTCTGCATGCCCTTCGGCCTGAAGAACGCCGGCGCCACTTTCCAGCGCCTCATGAGGATCGCCTTGGGGGCTCAAATGGGGAAGAATGCAGAGGCCTACGTCGACGACATCGTGGTCAAGACCCGCGAGAAGGACACACTCATCCAGGACCTCGAGGAGACCTTTGCCAACCTGCGCAAGGTTAACATCAAGCTGAACCCCGCCAAGTGCGTCTTCGGGGTCCCTTCAGGCAAGCTCCTCGGGTTCCTGGTATCCCACCGCGGCATCGAGGCCAACCCCGACAAGATCAAGGCCATAGAGCAGATGCAGCCTCCTCGTCGCCTCAAGGACATGCAACGCCTAGCGGGATGTATGGTCAGCCTTGGCCGTTTCATCTCCAAGTTCGGCGAGAGGGCGCTGCCATTTTTCAAGATCATGAAGAGGTCCGGTCCTTTCAAGTGGACTCCTGAAGCAGCAAAGGCCTTTGAGGACCTGAAGAAATACCTGGCGAGCCCACCCATCATGGTTGCCCCACGCCCTCGCGAGCCTCTGAAGCTGTATCTCGCAGCCACTCCTCAGACGGCAAGCGCGGTCTTGGTGGCTGAAAGGGAAGAGCCAGTCCTCGCCAAGCAGAGCTCCGCCTCGCCAAGCCCAGAACCCCCCGACAAGGAAGCAGCCTCGTCAAGCCTCCAGCCTCAACAAAACCTCGCCAAGGACTCCACCGAGCCTAGAGAGGAGCCAGCCGCTGCCACGCCAACGACTACCCTCGTCGAGCATCCCGTGTACTTCGTCAGCACAGTGCTGCGGGACGCTCGCGAGCGCTACCCCATGCAGCAAAACCTCCTCTTCTCGCTCCTCAGCGCCTCTAGGAAACTGCGCCACTACTTCTAGGGTCACCCCATCAAGGTGGTCACCTCATACCCCCTGGAGCAAGTCATGCGCAACCCAAACGCGACAGATCGCGTCGCAGGCTGGGGCATCGAGCTACAACCCTTCAAGCTGGAGTTTGACACCACCAGGGTCATCAAGGGCAGGGCGCTGGCTGATTTCATGGCCGAGTGGATGGACACGCGTGAAGAAGAGCCTCCAGAGGAGGAAGCCACAGCCTTAGGTGGGACGGAACCAGGCTACTGGACCATGCATTTCGACGGCGCCTTCGCGGCCCGGAGTGCAGGGGCTGGTGCCGTCCTCACCTCACCAATAGGCGACAAGCTATACTACGCCGTCCAGCTGTGCTTCAAGGACAACGACAAGGTCTCCAACAACATTGCTGAATATGAAGGCCTCATCGCCGGGCTCAGAGCTGCCATTGCCCTCAGCATCAAGCGCATCCTCATCAAGGGCGACTCTCAGCTCCTCGTCAACTTCTCCAACAAAAGCTACACGCCTAAGGACACCTACATGGTGGCCTACCTTGAAGAGGTACGCAAGCTGGAGAAGCACTTCAGGGGCATGGAGCTCAAGCACATCACGCGAGCAGAAAACCAAGAAGCAGATGATCTCGCCAGGCGAGCAGCAAGAAGGGAAGCCCAGAAGCCTGGAGTGTTCGAGGAGAGACTCACCAAGGCCTCAGTCAAGCAGCCAGTGGACAATATCAGCATCGACGAGGAGCTCCCACTAGCCCCATCAAGTGAAGCACCAAACTGCGGGCTGCCCTCAGGCGATCGCTTGCTGATGACCTTGGTACGCCAAGACACTGGTTGGATCGACGAGATCAAGAACTACCTGCAAAATCGAGTCCTTCCCGAAGAAGATGCTGAAGCCGAAAGGGTTGCTCGCCAGGCCAAGTCCTACTGCCTCCACGACGGAGACCTGTACCGTAAGCGCCCCAATGGGGTTGCCTTGCGGTGCGTCCCTGCTGAGGAAGGCCGCTAGCTCATCAACGACATCCACAGCGGAGAGTGCGGCCACCATTCTTCCTCACGCACCCTTGCAGGCAAGGTCTTCCGGAGTGGCTTCTACTGGCCTTCAATGCTTCAAGATGCAGCCGCAATCGTCCAGTCCTGCGACGCATGCCAATTCGACGCCAAGCAAATCCACCAGCCCGCGCAAGGACTCCAGACGATCCCGCTCTCCTGGCCGTTCGCGGTCTGGGGGCTGGACCTCCTGGGACCCTTCCCACGAGCGCTCGGGGGCTACCGCTACCTCTACGTCGCCATCGACAAATTCACCAAGTGGCCTGAGGTGGAACCCGTGCGCACCATACCGGCGAAGTCGGCGGTGAAATTCATCAGGAGCCTGGTCTGCCGCTTCGGCGTGCCCAACCGCATCATCATCGACAATGGCTCACAATTCATCAGCGGCGCCTTCAAGTCCTACTGCGGCAGCCTCGGCGCCCAAATCTGCTATGCCTCGGTGGTGCACCCACGAAGCAACGGGCAGGCTGAGCGAGCCAACGCCGAGGTGCTCAAGGGCCTCAAGACGAGAAGCTTAAACCGCCTCAAGGCCAGCGGCAAGCACTGGATCGATGAGCTCCCATCGGTGCTCTGGTCCATCCGCACCACGCCAACAAAGCCAACGGGTGAGACGCCGTTCTCCCTCGTCTATGGTGCTGAAGCCGTCCTCCCTAGCGAGATCACTCATGGCTCTCCCCGAGTCTTGGCCTTCGAGCTGGACGAACTGCGCAACAACGACCTCCTGCTGCTTGAAGGGCTCCGCCGCAATGCGGCCCTGAGAGCGGCAAGGTACCAGCAAGACCTCCGTCGCTACCACAGCCGCCACATCCGCCCGCGCACTCTCGAAGCAGGAGACCTCGTCCTGAGGAGAATCCTCTCCAGGGCAGGTCTCCACAAGCTCTCGCCAATGTGGGAAGGACCCTACAGGGTCGTCCACAGCGCCAGGCCTGGCTCCGCGCGGCTCGAGACGGAGGACGGCATCCCTGTCGCCAACCCCTTGAACATCCAGCACCTGCGCAAGTTCTACCCCTGATCGTCCTCGACGAGCAATTTTTTGCGTCAAGGGAGAGCCTCGCGCCATCATCCTCCACGAGGAAAAATTTCGGGCTCCCATCTCTACTATACGTTGCCGCGGGCCGTTCGAGAAGACTCCCAAGCCACCGCGCCTCGGCAAGGTGACTTCTTCAAGCACCATGCCTTGGCGAGGTGGATCCCCATGCCCAGCCATGGTGGACCGCAGGCTCTACAAGCCACCCCCGCATAGGGGCCCCCTCTGAGCTCTCTCTACATGCGTCGCCCTGGGCACGCCCCTCGAGAGTCTCAGCCACAGCATGTGGAACCCTATGCCTGACATGGCGGATTTTGTATTTCTGGCCACGCCAGTGTAATGAACCTCTGTTTCAGGTCACTTTGAACCTTTGCGCTTCGCGCCAGCATATGTTGTTGCTTTGGTAAGCTTTTATGTTATTGCTGATTCATCCTTGCTCGTATGATCCCTCCTGTGTATCTCGCGAGCGGGGGCTGGACATGGTGCCTGTGCTTCGGGAGCATCCCAGCAGCGCCTCAAACCCAAGGGATCCGAGCTCTGAACTCACGGGTCAGTTCTCATGCATGTCAACTCCCAAGGAGCTCTGAACTCATGGACCGGCTCCCGTGCACGTCAACTCACCAAGGACCTTGGTGCCTGTTCTCCTCGCGAGACACACATGAAGGAACCTACGAGCACGCATGAGTCGTCTAGCTATGTATTGCTTGTGGGTACGCCTATCTGTCAAAACGCAGGAAAACAGGTCCAAAGCAAGCGCCAGGGAACCAACACCCTCTCCAAGGCGAAAATACCTCATCAGGGAACCAACACCCTCTCCAAGGCAAAACGCCTCGTGAAGCTAAGTCCAGACACTTGTTTGAAATCCCTTTCGCTGGTTTTCGTCCCTCGAGCCTCTTTTCTCTCTCCTGCGCCTCATGGGCTGCTTGCACGTTAAAGGGGAGCCCCAAGCATCGCGACTTGGGAGTTCTTACCTCTTGAGGCCTCACGCACCCCCTGGCCTTGTGGAGCCCTGACTCTCGCATACCGAAGCGGCGGTGGTGTAGCGCTAAGAGAGGGTCCTAAGACGTAGAGCGAAAAAGACATGAAAGGGAGGACAAAAGCCTCACGAGGGATATTCACCAAGCAAACAAAGCTTAAAGCAAGTCTTTACAAAAGCTATTACAAATGAAATGCTAAGATAATTCGTGCTCCTGCACGTCCAGATACAGGAAGGAGCTCAGGCCGTCGCGCCCCCCGAGGTGCCCGCTCTGTCCACGGCAGCCTCTGCCTCCTCCTCCAGGGCATCCTCCTCGTCGTCGCCTTCGTCCTCATCGACCACGACTTGGTCGAATTTCTTGGCGTACGCCTCGGCGACTTCCCGCGCCTTGTTGCTGATGTTGACCGTCGCCGTCACGGCCTCGAAGTCAAGCGAGGGCTGGAGCCTCGCGAGGTTGCTGAAGATGCGACTGGTAGCAATGACGAGGAGATCGCGGCTCTCCTCCACGACGCGCTCGTCGAAGCCCTTCGCGGTCTCTTCAAGCTTTCTGAGGAATTGCTCGAAGAAGAACGAGTATGCGGCCTCGTCGTCGCCCCCTGCAGAGAAGTTGGGAACCTTGATCCTCAGGTCGTCCCCAACGGCGCGCGCGCAGAGTACCAGGTCGTGGAGAATGCGCTGGCGTTGGCGCGACATGGTCTGGCGGACCTGCGCGTTGTCCCGTGCCTGCTCCACGAGGTCCGCGACCGGCCCCACCTGCTGCTGGAGCTCACTCAGCTCCCCCTTCAGGGCGGCAACCTCCTTCTCCGCGCGGGCCTGGGCCTCCTTGGCGCTCTGAAGGTGGGAAGCCATCTGCTTCTTTCCCTTCTCGAGCACCTGGATGCGGTCCTGGAGCTCCTTGCGCTTTGCCTTGAAGCGGTCCTCCTGCTTCGTGGCCTTCTCACCATAGTCATGGGAGAGAGTTTCGCGGATGAGCTTGACCTTGTTGTCGGCCTCCTCCTGGATTTTCTTCTGCTTCGCCGCGAAGTCGGCGTTGGCCTGCGCGTGGCGCTCGGCGTAGGTGGCTTCGTCCTGGGCCACCCGGCCCTCGCGAGCTTTCAGCTGCTCCTCGCGGGTGGTCTGGTCCGCCTCAAGCTGATGGACCTGCTCTTCGCGTCGGCGCAGCTCCTCCTCGTGGGGGGAGAGCTCTCCCTCGCGTCGTGTGAGCTCTGCCTCGCGCTTGGTCAGCTGCGCCTCGCGAGCGTCCAGCCTCTCGCGGAGCTCCTTCAGACTGGCCTCTACAACCTTGGAGTCAGCGACGAACTTCTGCTCCACGGTCGCCACCTCCTGGTGCTTGGAGGCGGTTTCCCCCTCGAGCGCCGCCCGTGCGGCGTCCAGCTGCTCCATGGTCTCCGCCGCCTCCCGCTTCACACTGTCGCGGGTCTCTTCGGCGAAGCGCATGGCCTCTTGGCGGGCCGCCAGGGCCGCCGCGTCCTGCCGGCGGCAGCTCTCCACGCTCTCGCGGAGGAGGGCCCAGCCCTCGTCAAGTCTCGCCCTCTCCTCCGCCTGGGCGAGCTCCTCTTCCGCGAGCTGCGCCTCCAGCGCCTCAAGCGTCCTCCGCGCCTGGCCGAGGACGGCTTGGCGGTGAACCGCTCGGCGCCGCGGCTCCCGCAGCGCCAGGGTCCCCGCATCGCTGCGGGGTGCAGAGATCTCGCCCCTTGGTGGGGCGTTAGAGGCACCCTGCCTTGGGCTCACGGCCGCCTCCGGTGCGGCCCGGGGGCTCGCGAGGGCGCCTTCCTCGCCTCCCGCCTCAGGGGTCCTCTGGGGGCTCGCGAGGGCGCCTTCCTCGCCTCCCGCCTCAGGGGTCCTCTGGGGGCTCGCGTGGGCGTCTTCCTCGCCTCCCGCGTCAGGGGCCCTCTGGGGGCTCGCGTGGGCGCCAGCATCGTCTTCCGCGTCTGGAGCCCGTTGGGGGATGGGCGCCCTCTCGCCCCCAGCTCCCGTATCTGTGGGCTCCGGAGGCGCCTCCTCCTCCTGCCTTTCGGGGGCGCCTCCCGCCCCCTCCGTGGTGGTCGCGCCCGTCGCGGCCGCGGGCGCGTCTGTCCTCCGTGTGGGAGCCTCCTCCTTCGGGGGTGGCTCCACGACGATCTCCTCGATCGCCTCCTCCTCCTCATCGTCCGGCCTCGCGGAGGCCCGGGCTGTGTCGGCCGCCCTCTCCTCCTCCGTCGCCCTCTGCGGTACGGGAGGAAGAGTGGTCTGGACGGGCGGTGGCACCACTTCAATGACGTCGTCGTCCTCCTCCTTGCGGCGCTCGCCCGTGGGAGGAGCAGCCGCGTGCTGCGGCTCGTCAGCCACCGGCGGCGCTGCGGTGGCGTCAGCGGCCTCCCCAAGCTTGCGGAGCCGCCGTCTCTTCGGCGCCGCGGGGTTCCTGAAGACAAACAAGCAGAAGATCCGTCAAGAGGATTCTCATAAGCAAAATGCTGAAAGAAAAAGAAGAACCGAGGCTTACTCGTCGGCCATCCTCCACACCCTTTTCTTCGCCTTCGGAGGCTTGGGGTCGCTCGCTCTGGCCTCCTCGTGAGGCCCTCCTGCATCCTCTCGGGGGACGCCCCTCCCTGCCGAGGCGTTCCTGTCGTGGAGGGCCTTGGTGCGGGGCTCGCGGCGTCCTCCCCTGCTGCCGCTCTCCTCCTCCTCCCCATCTACAATGCGACGGGAGCGGGCCATGCGGAAGGCGTCCTCGTCACCGCTGGAGGAGATCTCCTGGAGGTCCTCGCAGGCGACACGTTCCTTGAGGAGCCCGCGTCGCCTCCCGAGGGGTCGGCGCCTCTCGAGGCCTCGTCCTCGCCAGAATCTTCGACATCGTCTGGCTCCGGCGAGTCGCCCACCTGCTCCAGCTCCGCAGCCCACGGGTTGCTGCGGGACCCGACGAGCCTTGCAGGCCTGATGCCCCATTCGTCGAAGATGGGCAGGAGTTCACGGGCTTCGCGCACGTTCTCCTCCACATAGGCGAACATCGGCATGGCGTCGTCGTTGGCTGGGGACGGAACGGACGTCGTGGCGAAGAGGACCCTCATGACCTGCTTCAGCTCGTCCGAAGAGAAGTCGTCTGCGCACAGGCGCATCCTGTCGTCCGAGCCTGAGTACGTCCACATGGGCTCCGAGTGCCACTGGAGGGGAGCAATGCGGCGTGTGACGAAATCCCTCGCCACCATCTGGCCGGTGAGCCCGGCCTCACGGAGCACCCGAATGCGCTCGTACACCACCTCAAGCTTGGGGCCCTCAAAGTCGCCGCTTGCCCAACGCGCCCACTTCTTCGGGCGCGCCACGGGTACCTCCAGGTGGCGGTTCGACGACTTGGTGCTGACGAAAAACCACTTCTGGCGGAAATCCTCCACCTTCTTCGTCACCTTGGTGATGGCGTTCTCACCAAGCCACGCGATGGGGATGTAGTCTTCGCTCCTGGCGGCGATGATGCGGAAGGAGACGCATCCGAACCGCTCGTTCGACGCGGTGCTCCGGAGGGCATAGAAGCTACGGAAGAGATCCACCGAGGGGTGGATGCCGACGTATGCCTCGCAGAGGTAGGCGAAGATGGCGAGGATGAGAATGGAGTTTGGGTGGAGATGAAGGAGTTGGATCCGGTACGCCTCAAGGATCCCCATGAGAAAGCTGGAGAAGGGGGGAACGAGGCCGGCGTAGAGGGTGTGAAGGAAGATGGGGTAGTACCCCGCGCCGACCTTGCTGCTGCCGGGCGCCATGCTTGTGGCGCCGAGCTTGTGGGTGTTGGCGGCCGCCAGGTGGCGCACCTTCTCGAGCGCCGCCGCACGGACGCGGGTTTCCGGCATCGCCCCCTGGGGTGCAGCGCCCCGCGCCGCCGCCGCTAAGCCCGGCAATCGGGTCGGGTTTGACCGGTTCGACCTCTTTCAGACCCATGCCCATTTGTTAAACAGGCATGAGTTTCTGCCCATGACCCTGCCCATGGGTCTAACTTCAGACCCATGCCCGAACCCGACAGGTCACCCGACCCGACTGGGCACCCATCGGGTCTAACTTAAATTTTCAGTTTATTATTATTTCATGCAGGCTTCCGTCCGCGTCGGACGATGCAGTCACGAGAGCCTGTGCAAGATCGTTTTATAAGGAGAGCTCCACCTCCCTTACATTGCCTGGGCGAGGTGGTACTAAACGAGCAACCTCGAGTCGTGAAAGCAACGCGGCGTATGTGCTCCACGGACCGGACATTTCCATGTCCAGCGTATGTTTGCTTGCTGGGCCTCCATAGCACATAAGCCTGAGACGTTGGTTGTAGTGTGCATTTGAAGGTTTGGAGCTGGGCTATTGGGATCGTAGTAATAGGACGGGAAACGCTTCTAATCATCCGGGGGATCGCACGCGATGCGTCCCCCGGGTCGAGCGGACGACACGTGTACACAGCGGACCGCTACCTTATCTCTTCTCCCACCTCGCGTGCCCTTCTCCCGCACCACGCCATCTCTCAACCACCGTAGCCGCACCGGCGCCGCTCTCCGCCGCGGAGCTCGAGGCCCTCCTCCATCGCGGCCACTACTCTGCAGCCATCGTGTTCGCACCCATTTTTGGCACTTGGCCGGCATGGCCCGGGATGTCCTTGGTTTAGGCGAGACGCACTCAGGAGGATCCCAAGACACGGACAAAGGAGAAGGAGCTAGGAGACGGAGCTATATCGGCAAGCCACCAGGCTGCAGGCCACCATGTCCCAGGATCCGACGTTTGGTCATGCAGGAGCTGTCTCGGCTCCGGGAGCTGGCACTGAGC
Organism: Puccinellia tenuiflora; assembly: GCA_012064385.1. Taxonomy (NCBI): domain Eukaryota; kingdom Viridiplantae; phylum Streptophyta; class Magnoliopsida; order Poales; family Poaceae; genus Puccinellia; species Puccinellia tenuiflora. The sequence continues at coordinate 863,941 of QRDG01001778.1, read as the reverse complement.
CAACGTTGTCCAAGGAGCCGGCCATTATCAAGGAGTTGGCTTTCTCCCAGTTGGTCATTCCCCAAAAGTCGGCATTCTCCCAGGAGCCGGCCATCGAGAAGCTGACATTTTCCAAAGAGTCACCATCGGAGCCGACTTTATTCAAGGAGCCGACATTTCATGTCCAAGCGGCAGTCACAAGCCGGCTTATCTTTGAGTCGGCATGGCCGAGTTCACAACCCGCATCCGTCATGGAGCCGAGTCGTGCAAGACCCGGGAAGGCTTGGACCCGGCAAACGCCATCGAGAAAAGGGAACTAACCCGGCTTGGCAGAACCCGGGTCACAGGTTCAAATCACTCATAGGACATGGCGACTCGGTGGTGACCCGGCGGGAGTCAACTCGGCTTAAGGTTCAAAGCTCACTCGGAAGGAAGTGGCGACCCGGAGAGAACCTGGGGTGAGACCCGACAGGAGTTTACCCGGTTTAGGCAGGACCCAGCCTAATCTGTTACCTGTCAGATCTGGACCAACGGACAAAGATGGACCCGGATAGCAGTCAAGACCACTTCAGATGGAAAAGTGATCATCGCAAGAGTTGTTCGTCTCATCAAGACGTACAAGTTTGGTCTTTGGGCCATATCCATCCGAGTTGATTTGTGACTTCGGTGGCTACGACAAGAAGCAGGACAGAAGGAGCTGCGAATCTGGACAGGAGTTCAACTTGGACTAGGACTAGGGTTTTAGGACGTGTTTCAATGTACTTTTCTTGTAAGGAAAGCCTAGATGAGTCCTTTTCTTGTACGCCAAAGACCAGGCCACCTATATAAAGGTGCACGGCCGATTGATACAAAACACCCCCAATCGACAAATCAATCTACCTATCTTTTCGTCTACCTTTACCCTTGTACCTATGCTTCTCGTTCTTCCATGAGCCGGCCATGCCGGCGAGTTGCGGAGCCACGAGGCTCTAGGGGCGGTTAGGCCGACCTAGAGCAGCCAATCGTCGCCGGCTTCCTCTGACGGGGTCCCTCCCGAGGAACTGGGGCGTCTGGTCATCAAAAGCGCCGGCTTACTGTCTTGCGTATCGTGCTGGAAGCTGGCCTCCTGCGGTGTGAGTTGTGGAGCATCTCCCTCGACGCCGCGGGTACCCGAATCTTAGGTGTGGTTGATCAAACACCTTGGCGACTCCCGATTTGCGAGTGTGGGGCCCCGTTTAAAGCGCAACACACTTTTTGGCGACTCCGCTGGGGAAGAAGCGTCAATCAATCTACAGCCCGTTCTTGCAATCAGGAGTGCATCAGGAGGCAATCTATTGAGGTAACATGTATCCACAATCTGATTATGTAGATACAAATTGCTCTTATGTCGGTGCAGATAGGCGTACTATATCGGCTAGCTGTAGTTATCCATATAGCTATGAGCAGAGGCCGATAGAGGATCGCCGATCCTACACCAAGCATATAGATCCGAGTTATCATGCATCGGTTTCCCCAGATTACAGGCCGATGAATAACATGGAGTACTCGTATCAACATGGCACATTTCATAGGCTAGAGGATGCCTCGCGAGTTTGTACATCGGATAAGGGAATCGGCTATGGTTCTGCGAACTATGAGGCCGGTTACTCTCAACCGAGTTACTCTCAACCGAGTTACTCTCAGCCGAGTTACTCTCAGCCGAGTCACTCTCTGCCGAGTTACTTTCAGCCGAGATATACATCGCTTCCTGGAATTAGTGACTCGGCGCTTTATGATTTTGTTGAATCGGCTAAACTTGCTGCTCGTGAATTGTTCTTTAACCATTATACAGGAGTACAGGTGCCTACTCAGGTTATTGCAGCCAATAGTACCACCCAGTCACCAGTGCAAAATTTTGGCATACTACAGCCGAAACATGATGGACTCGGGGGGCAATCCTGTGGTGAAACCGGATTAACTTCTTCACGCGCCACAGGAGGTAAAGCGCTGCAAACCAGATACCGAGAAAACGTTGATTCGACCAGTGCGACCGGATCAACTAAATTGGTTACAACTGAGTCGATTGACTCGGATAAATCCGGAAAGCCAAACACTGGAGATGTAGCAGCTAACACCGGTGACTTCACTACGCCAACTTGGAAACAATTATCCGACGAACAGCGTCAAGTCTTTGAGGTTTTCAAAAGGGGGCGCAAAGAAGAATTTGACGCACTCGAGAAAAAGCTTGAGGAAGAAGACTTGCAGACGTTTATGGCAAAGCTCGAAGAAGATGCCGCCAAGTCTGTTTCCCCATGCAACAATCATGTCGAATCATCTGCGTTACCGAGACAAGAGGACGAATCTCTGCGAGCTGACCCGGGTAAGGTTGACTCAGCTAGTACAATCAGGCCAGCTGTGGCCGAGTTCGGGAGTACACATGCCGAGTCAGATCAACAGTGCGAGATCGACCCGGCAGGCACAACCGACTTAGCAGAAGCCGAATTCAGCGGTTCGGGTAATGCTGAGTCGGATATATATGCCGAGTCTATCAAGCTGACACAGGAAGGATTTGTCGAACCAGAGCACGATGAGCAATGCGACTCGGTCGTGTTCAACTTTTCTGGATGTGAGGGAGCATACCTGCTACCCTACGAGTTCCGTGCCAAAGATGATGAAGCCGGACAATGTTCGGTTAATGAAGAGCGTACAGGAGACGCGACACGGGATCCAGAAGAGGAAGTCGAAGCGTTGGAGAGCTATCCAGAAACGGGGCAAAGCATTGTTCCTTGTGTGCCACTACCGAGTACTCCCAGCGTCTTCGAAAAGGTACACCTAGCTGACAGTTTACTTGTTTTTCGATCAGGTCGGAGTTATATTATTGATACATGTACTAGCTTGATTCTAGTTAACTTTGAAAGACCGATCGAGATGAGTAATTTGTTTGTTAGCAATAATCTTGTCGCTAATCATACTGGTCAATATATAATACCAAGTATAGAGGCTGATAGTGACAATCTGTCGCAACCAAAGTTGTTCTCGTCATGCTGGCTAAATTTCATATTCATATGGACAACTTTGCTTGTTGCGTGCCTGGCTAACATTTGGTCTCAGATGAGACGTATATTCTGTAATTATTTTGATTGCAGAAACATAAAGCCAGGTCCCCAGCTTCTCCAAATAGCCGATTCTATGACATCGGAAAAGGAGGACAAGATACGATGCAAAGCCGAGTCGGGTGACATTGAGCCGGCACCACTCGGTTGCTTAAATCCAAAGCCGGTATCAGATTATCGACTACAAGACAAGCAGTGTACCTTCAGTCCGGGCATAGATGATCACATTGTCGGTGCATCACTAGCTAATCCAATTATCATAGACGATCATTATGCCGAGTCGTCAGGAGAAGGGCGAATCCAGGATTCGTGCGAGCAGAGTGATCAGTTGGCGCAAACTGGACTTGACAACAATCAGGAGTTGAATCGGCTACCTCAAGCCGACTCCTCCAAAGACGGACAGGTACACAATGGAGCTGATGAGATCGAGTCGTCAAGTAAAGAGGTTGTTCAAGTCGGCAATCGAGTCGGCAATTTTGAAGATGGACGTTCCATCAAAGTTGCAGTAAAGATGCCTAACGCTGGGGGGCAACCGCAAAATCCAGAGACCGATGTCAGCAAAGCCAAAGGGAACAAAGACGGTGATAAGCACAAGAAGAGGAAATCAAAAGTCACCTTCGCTCAATTATTGGAGAAATACCAGAGGATAAGCGAAGCGAAAAGTGCTCATCGGCCAGCTGACACAAAGGCATCGAAGTCACCCCCAGGGCGCAAGTCAGAAAACCGGGATTGGCGAAAGGAGAAGCTCAACGTACCGAATCAACGTACTCCTCTCAGGCCGCCAATGCCGAGGTCATCAAAGTCACCATCAGGGCGCAACTCGGAAAACGGGGATTGGCGAGATGTGCCGAGTCAACGTACTCCTCTCGGGCCGCCAATGCCGAGGTCATCAAAGTCACCATCAGGGCGCAACTCGGAAAACGGGGATTGGCGAGATGTGCCGAGTCAACGTATTCCTTTCAGGCCGCCAATGCCGAATTCATCCATGCCTTCCCGAGTCATCTTTTATTCGAATCCATCAAGGGACAGGTATGACTCGCAGGCACACCATCCTTCTTATACTAACTCACCTCGCCAACCTTACGCAGCTCCGAGAAGAATAAACCGGCAAACACATGATAAAGACCGACTCGATGTCGAGTCGGCCCGGAGCTCGTGGAAGAGGAAGGAGGTGGTGAAGCAAGTCTACCGAGTGAAGAAGGATGGCCGCAAGTGCGTTGTTTCAGATTCAACTCCAAGTATCAAAAAGCCAGCCGAGTTGACGTTGGCTATTAAGGGCAAGGAAGTGAGGCGAGTTACTTTCAAGGACCCAATTGTCGAGTCTGGACAAGCCAAGCCGGAGATGCCTAAGCTCAAGAAGAAGCTGCCATTGCATAAATCCGAGTCACAGCCGAAATGCTTAATCGGCTTATCACATTGGCAAAAAGGACAGCTGGAGCGGCTTAGGGCCGACGAGCTGAAGAAGAGGAACATGGCGTGGGTTCCCAAGCAAAGTCCGCAAGTAGGGATTGGCGTGCCAGCTCCTGTTGAGAAGCCGGCAGGAGTGGAGAAGCGCAAACATGGAGCCGACAGACGAAGTCGGCAACTTTTATCTCATCAAAGGAGACCTCAGATGACACGCCATCCATGTCCTTCAACCATACCATCAAAGCCAGCATCCAGACATTTATCCCCAGCCGAAATATCTGAGTTGTTTCGGTTATTCACGCTTTGGTGGATGGATTCCCCTAGTCCTTTGAGATGAGGACGCATGGCCGATATTTGCATATCGCCCCAAGAATACATTGTGTCGGCGAAGACAACATCCGGCTCATGGTTTTATCCTCGAAGCCGATGCTTAGTTTCACCAATACAAGCAAGGCCGGCTTAATTATTAAGTCGGCTAGTAACAAGGATCTAGTGCAAGCTGGGTAACCAGCTAGAAGGAATTAGTTTTTCTTATCTGCAGGGTCCTAATTAGACAATCAGGCAAGTTGCACCACGGTATGCAATACATGACGGAGCTTGTGCTATCAACGACGAAATTCTGAAGTGGATCTACCCAGGTGGTAGCTAGTCTAAGCATCGATAAAAGGATTATTGTCCTTAGCATACAAGGCCGATGGAGTGTTGACATTGTGCTAATACCAAGACCCTAGGCAAATTATTTTCTGGCACGCAAGCTCTACCAGAAAACAGGGGGGCATGTGTTCGCACCCATTTTTGGCACTTGGCCGGCATGGCCCGGGATGTCCTTGGTTTAGGCGAGACGCACTCAGGAGGATCCCAAGACACGGACAAAGGAGAAGGAGCTAGGAGACGGAGCTATATCGGCAAGCCACCAGGCTGCAGGCCACCATGTCCCAGGATCCGGCGTTTGGTCATCCAGGAGCTGTCTCGGCTCCGGGAGCTGGCACTAAGCCAACGTTGTCCAAGGAGCCGACCATTATCAAGGAGTTGGCTTTCTCCCAGTTGGTCATTCCCCAAAAGTCGGAATTCTCCCAGGAGCCGGCCATCGAGAAGCTGACATTTTCCAAAGAGTCACCATCGGAGCCGACTTTATTCAAGGAGCCGGCATTTCATGTCCAAGCGGCAGTCACAAGCCGACTTATCTTTGAGTCGGCATGGCCGAGTTCACAACCCGCATCCGTCATGGAGCCGAGTCGTGCAAGACCCGGGAAGGCTTGGACCCGGCAAATGCCACCGAGAAAAGGGAACTAACCCGGCTTGGCAGAACCCGGGTCACAGGTTCAAATCACTCATAGGACATGGCGACTCGGTGGTGACCCGGCGGGAGTCAACTCGGCTTAAGGTTCAAAGCTCACTCGGAAGGAAGTGGCGACCCGGAGAGAACCTGGGGTGAGACCCGACAGGAGTTTACCCGGTTTAGGCAGGACCCGGCCTAATCTGTTACCTGTCAGATCTGGACCAACGGACAAAGATGGACCCGGATAGCAGTCAAGACGGCTTTGGATGGAAAAGTGATCATCGCAAGAGTTGTTCGTCTCATCAAGACGTACAAGTTTGGTCTTTGGGCCATATCCATCCGAGTTGATTTGTGACTTCGGTGGCCACGACAAGAAGCAGGACAGAAGGAGCTGCGAATCTGGACAGGAGTTCAACTTGGACTAGGACTAGGGTTTTAGGACGTGTTTCAATGTACTTTTCTTGTAAGGAAAGCCTAGATGAGTCCTTTTCTTGTACGCCAAAGACCAGGCCACCTATATAAAGGTGCACGGCCGATTGATACAAAACACCCCCAATCGACAAATCAATCTACCTATCTTTTCGTCTACCTTTACCCTTGTACCTATGCTTCTCGTTCTTCCATGAGCCGGCCATGCCGGCGAGTTGCGGAGCCACGAGGCTCTAGGGGCGGTTAGGCCGACCTAGAGCAGCCAATCGTCGCCGGCTTCCTCTGACGGGGTCCCTCCCGAGGAACTGGGGCGTCTGGTCATCAAAAGCGCCGGCTTACTGTCTTGCGTATCACGCTGGAAGCTGGCCTCCTGCGGTGTGAGTTGTGGAGCATCTCCCTCGACGCCGCGGGTACCCGAATCTTAGGTGTGGTTGATCAAACACCTTGGCGACTCCCGATTTGCGAGTGTGGGGCCCCGTTTAAAGCGCAACACATCGCCACTTCTACTCCCTCCTCCCGCTCCTCTCCCAGCCCTCCCTCCTCCTCACCTCCGCCCTCCTCATGCGCCCCCGCTCCCACCCCTCCGCACCACCTAACAAAACGCCTACCTTCCCCCTCCACAACCACCACCGCCGCCGCGCCCCCTCCCCCTCCTCCAACGTCCCGCCTCAAGGGCCGCCCGTTGCAAGCTGCAATCATCCCCGCCGCCTTCTTCTCCGGCGAATTTTTTGAGCCGAGATTTACGTCTCCCCTAGCGACGGCTGCTGCTGCATACGGGCGAGTACCACCTCGCCGGATGCTGGAAGGGCGGGACGGCGGTGCTTCAAGGGCTACCGGCGGTGGGCGACGATGCCGTGTCGAGCCACGACGATGTGGCTAGTCTGGTGTGAGATGCCGCCAGGGTGGGGGGTTGGTGGTGCTGCAATTGCTATGCCACGCTGCTACCTGCGGTGGCAGCCGGTGCTACCGTCGGTGGGAGCCCGTGATGCGGTAGGGGGGTCGGGGTCGCTGCTACCGGCAGGGTGGCGGTGCTGCCGTCAGTGGGAGACTGTGCTACCGTAGGTCGGGTTCCGGTGAATTTTTGCTACCAACACTTGTTTAAGAGATATTTTGCTACCACCGTTCGTTGTTTTTGTATCATTGGAAGAAGGATTTTGCTACGATTGTTATTCCTTTTTGCGTCATTAAAAGGGGATTTTTGCTACCACCGTTCGTTAGTCTTTTGTATCATTTAGGAGGTGATTTTTGCTACGATGGTTATTCCGTTTGCATCATTAAAAGGACATTTTTGCTACCACCGTTCGTTGTGTTTTGCATCATTGGAATGAGAATTTTGCTACCACCGTTCGTTTGTTTTTTATCATTGGGAGGTGATTTTTGCTACTATGGTTATTCTGTTTTGCATCATTAAAAGGACATTTTTGCTACCACTGTTCGTTTGTGTTTTTGTATCATTGGAATGAGATTTTTGCTACAATTGTTTTTCCGTTTTGCATCATGAAAAGGGGATTTTTGCTACCACCGCGAGGAGGGGATTTGCGCGTCCAGCACTAGAGCTGCAAACGACATTTGTCTTCTCAGGCGACGACGTCCTACACTAGAGCTGCAAATGACATATGTCTTCTCGGGCGACGACGTCCTACACCAAAGCTGCAAACGAGCTCTGTCGAGCAGGGGGTGGTCACAGGGGCCTCGAGCCATCGGATCGCCTCGATTGTGATCCGGCCTATGGCGACATGGTCAGGACTCGCTTGTGCGCTCGACCGAGACGCGTGAAGCGGCGACGATGTCTTCTCCGGCGACGGTCTTCTCCGACGATACCGTGTTCTCCGGTGACGACGGGGCGGAGCAACGGGCGGACGGGGAAAGGTTCCGCGGGGCGAGGGATTTTTCCGTGTTTTTTTCATGTGCCTTATTTCCCTCTTTGACCGGTAAACGTGACACGTGTCAGCCTCTCCACCCGGGGGATCGGGGGAAGTTATCCCCCGGGGGACGCTCAGCACGCTCCTAATAGGACACGTGAGCAACCAAAGCCAGGACATTTTCTTATTCAGTTACGTCAGTTGGTCTGTTTATCTTACTTACGTGTATTGTATTCCTTGACTAAAGCTATGTGCTTGCAAAATGATGATACAAATTGTGTCGAATAAATATTTATACTAATTTTTTATAATAATCGGGCGACCCATCGGGTTACCCACGGGCACAAAGTTGTGTCCATACCCTGCCCACGACTAATCGGGTCGCCCGTGGGCAAGACCCATGGGCAAAAAAGGCGACCCATACCCTGCCCATTAGGGTCGGGTGCCCATGGGCGGACGTACCCATGGGTCAAATTGCCGGGCTTAGCCGCCGCCGACGTGCCAGTCTGCACCGCCGCCTTGCCCCTCTGGTCGGCGGTTGCCCTCTTGGGCGCCATGGACGCTGGAGAAGAAGACCTTGAAGACGGAGCGCTCTGGAGAGATTGGAGGCGTTGGGAGAGTGTGCAGAAGAGTAATGGGAGAAGTGATGGGCGCAGTCTGCGCGCCCAGGCGTTATTGACCAGCTCCCGAGTCGTGGCGGGCCCCGCCACGTCGCCCGTTGAAGCCGAGGAGATCGTGGCCTCGGGCGCAACCGCTGCACTCCACGTGTCACGGCCCAGGCAGGCACCGTTGGGCCCTCGACAGTTCACCTCCATCCATGGGCCTCGACGTGCCCATCGTGGGCCCGGGGGCTACTGTCGGCACAGTGGAAACCAGGGTACCACGGGCCGGCCTGCCAGGGCCCACAAGATTCTTCAGAAGATTTCGCTAAGGACCAGGCTCTCCAAGCCCAGCGAGCCTCACGAGGGTTTTTCCCTCGCGAGGGATCTCTCCTCCTCGCCAAGGGTCTTTCCCTCGGCGAGGGACCTCTCCTCGAGAGGGCATCTCGGATGCCACCTGCAAATTCTGCTAAGGACCAAGCCGAAAGGCTCGGCGAGGCCTTTTGCCTCGCGAGGCTTCCTTCCTCTCGAAGCCAGCTCTGCCTCCGCGGCAGAGCGCACATGGGCTCTGCACCCTCCGCAGAGTGACGACCGCGCCAGCGCGCGGTGACGGCAGCGCCACAGTTGCCATTCTTATGTATAAAGGAGTCAACAAAGCTGCACCAAGCAAAGGAGCCCCAAGGATTGCCGCTTTGGTGATAAGGGAACCGTCTGCAGCTACCCTCCAATGACGACGTCACCGTGGGACACATCCCGCCTCAGCAGCGCCAGCCCACCGTCCTGTTTGGACGGTGGCTTTTCCAGCTTTGGTGACGCCGCCCCCTGCCATGGACCGCGTCCATGGACTTTACCTTTATGGTGGACTCTACCTTTATTGTGCACCGCACCTCCTCCTTCGTCGCCATGTGGTAGCCCTTCCCGCCAAGATGTTTTGGGGGAAGAGGCCCGAGACGCCTATAAAAGGAGGGGGAGCACGTTCGGGCAAGGGGTTGGTTCCAAGATTGATAAGCCCAAACCCTAGATCTGAGTTCTGCAAGGTTAGCAGTAGCCATTGTTAGCCACCCAGAGCTCGCCAAGCTCGCCCTGTACCGAAACCTCTCCAAGCAAGTGCAATACAACTCGAAGCAGGACGTAGGGGTTTTACCTCACCTAGAGGGCCCTGAACCTGGGTAATACCATGTGTCCCTCTCTGCAGTGCTTCCCCGCAGCGATCCAGGCGAGCACCGTCGCCGAGGCACGTTGAGGGTTGTTTGATTCCGTGTTCAGCCCCTTACTCGATCCTTCGTGAGACACACCCAGTTCCTGGGACAGTTCTCCGACACCCCAGGCCGGGGGCCTCAGGTCATTAGCCGGTCTCACGCCTCCCCGCCAGGCTGGGCCGTGGCTGGGCCCAGGCCGGCGCATTCTGTTGGCTCCCCGGCCTCCTTCCTCGCAGGCCAACCCAGGTCGGGTCCAGGCCGACGTCTTAGTCTCCTAGCGCCCTGTCGCTCGCTGCCTTTGATTCCCGGCCGGCCTGGCCGGGCTGCCGGCCGGCCCCAGGCCGAGGACTCGGGCTGGGCACTTTTTTAGCCCCAACGGCCACATTTTGTGGCCCCATATAAAAGGGGCCTTCTTCCCCATTTTTCCCCAAGCATTTTTTCCTCTCTCTCTCCTCCATTATTGCAATTTTGAGACCTTGATTCCTACTCTTCCCTCCAATGATTCTTGCCCATTTTTAGGGAAACAAGAGAGGAGATCTTGATCTACCATTCCACCAATCCATTCCTCCTATAAGTGAGGGGAACCTAGTAGATCTTGATTTTGGAGTTCTTGGTGATTCTCCTCTTTGTTCTTCCTCTTAAATCCCTCCATAGCATTAGTTGCTTTGGTTGGATTTCGGAGAGAAGGACTTGACCACTTAGTGTGTTCTTGCCATTGCATTAGTTGCATCGGGTTGTGCTCTCCACGAAGATTCGTGGGATTGAAGTTCGAGAAGCTTGTTACTCTTGGGTGCATTGTGTTCCCAAGAGCTTGTGCCTTTTGGGTGCATTGTGTACCCTAGACGGTTGGTGGTTTCGCGAAGACTTCGAGTTGTGAAGCTTCAGGCAAGGTTTGGGAGCCCCCGATTGAGTTGTGGGTGTGTGCCCCAAGATCGTTGTAATGCCTCCGGATTCCGCCTTGAAGGATTCCGATAGTGGAAGGTGAACCTAACCCTTGGGGTGAGGTTCATCGGAGAATAGGTTGAGGCCTTTTGTGGCGTCTTGAGTAGGCCTTTTGTGGCGAGCTCACACCCCTCCAATGAGACGTACTCCCTTAACAAGGAGGAACTCGGGAATGCATCCTCGTCTCCGTGTGCCTTGGTTATTTCTATACCCGAGCTCTTTACTTAGCAATTTACATTGTGATAGCCTTCGTGCTTGAAGTTTCATATCTTGCTATCACCTTGTTGTTTGTCTTGCTTAGCATAAGTTGTTGGTGCACATAGGTGAGCCTAGTTTATTTAGGTTGTTGGTTCGCTAATTTAAACACCTAGTTTTATTCCGCAATTGTCAAGCCTTAAACCGGAAAAGTTTTAATTGCCTATTCACCCCTCCCCCTCTAGGCGACATTGTTTGTCCTTTCACCAGCCACCTAAGGCCCATGCGGCAAGGGCCTAAGGGAGGCACCCCAAACCCTAGGGGGTGACTTGGGGAGCAAGTCCCCTCTAGCCGCCAGCCCTAGGGCTTGGAGGAGGGGCCAAGGCAGCCCCCCCACGCCTATGTAAGAGGGAGAGGAGGGCTGGGTCGTGGTACCCTTGAACCCTAGCCGTTGCTTCCCTCTGCCACCTCTCTCCTCTCTCCTACAGCCGCTTGGCGAAGCCCTGCAGGAATTTTTCCACCATATCCACCACCACGCCGTCATGCTGCTGGAATCTCGCGAGCCACTTCTTCCTCGCTTGCGGGATCAAGGAGAAGAAGTCTTCATCGAGCTGTACGTGTGGATACCGCGGAGGTGTTGCTCGTGCGGCACTCCATCGGATTGGATCTCGGATCGGATAATACATCTCCTCGCGACTAGATGAGTCTAGTTGTGGGGATCGACAGACCAACCCCTGCATCGACAAAAGGCTTTGTTCGTTCTTTGAGGGTAAGAGATTGGATCTCCTTCTCGCTATGTTCATCTAATAGATCTAGATCCGTTGGGTTTCTTTCGCTTGTTTCGTAGGAAATTTTTTGTTTTCTATGCAACGAACCCTTCAGTGGTATCAGAGACTAGATCTATTCGTAGATGTTGGTGCGATTAGAATACAAGGAGTTGTGGGAGTTGCTATTTTTGTTGCTACCTTCTCGCGTGTATTTCGTATCTTATTGGATGGTTGGATTGAAGCGGCCCGGACCAACTTTACTCGTCCACGCACGAGAGACCGGTTCCACGATTGACATGCAACTTGTATTGCATAAGTGGCTGGCGGGTGTCTGTTTCTCTGGCTATGGTGAGATGCGATCTGCAATGGAAGGCCTTTAAAAAGGATGAGTAAATAAGCAACTTCTATATCACCATTGTGGTTTTTGCGTAGATTAGAACAGTTCTATCTCGTTGACCCAAGCCACGTAAAATTGCACAAACAAATTAGGGGATGTCTAACTTGTTTTTAAAGGGTTTGTGATGTGGTATGAACAATGTGTGATTTGTGATAATGTATGCAATAATCATGTTTGTAATCTTTCACAACTTGCATGTCGATGAGTACGGCAACCGGCATGAGCCATATGGTTGTCTATTATTTTATGTGACCTGCGTGTCATTGAATCACCATGTAATTGCTTTACTTTCTCGCTAAGAGTAGCAATAGTTGTAGTTGCAATAGTTGGTGATGGCAACCATGGAGGAGGCGCCACAATGTCGGTGATGATGGAGATCATGCCAGTGCTTTGGAGATGGAGATCAAAGGCACAAGAAGAAAAGGCCATATCATATCACATTTTTAAATTGCATGTGATGTTAATCCTTTTATGCACCTTATTGTTATGCTTAGATTTGATCGCGACTGTAGCATGATAAGGTGATCTCTCTCGTTAATATCAAGATGTGTTCTTCCCTAGTATGCGTCGTTGCAAAAGTTTGTTGTTTTGAGACACCACGTGATGATCGGGTGTGATAGACTCTACGTTCGCATGCAACGGGTGTAAGCCAGATTTACACACGCGGAAATACTACGGTTTCCTTGACGAGCCTAGCATGTACAGACATGGCCTCTGAACACAAGAACCGAAAGGTTAAACACGAGTCATATGGACGATATGATCAACATGGTGATGTTCACCTTTGAAGCTACATCATCTCACGTGATTCGGTTGTGGTGTAGTGGATTTGGATCGTGTGTCACTAAACAACCAACGAGATGTTGAGTTTAGTGGGAGTTCATGTAGTAATTTTGATTAAGAAGAACTAAAATTATCATAAACAAAAGTCGTAAGATGTCTTTGCAAAAATCCTTGTAGATCATGGCCGACTATGACCAACTCTTCCTTGCTGAAGAGCTACGTCTCGATGGATCAAACTTTGTCGGGTGGTACTTGCGTCTGAGAGAAGTCCTCCACAGCCATGTTGATCTCTACGTGTTAGATGAACCTTTATATGATAAACCCGATACTTCTGCAAGTTATGAGGATCACGTGGGGTGGCTCGAACAGAGGACCACACACTTGAAAGTCGAGTGGATGATGTGCACCTTCATGAATTCTGACCTAACACTACAAGAAATATGTCAACTAGTGACCTTTTGTCAGTGACCCTGAAAAAATTGGTCATAGATCTGTGACCATTTCGAACCACTTGGTCATAAGCTGTTTTGGAGGGTGTAAACCCAGAAACATAACGACCAATTTGGTGAGAAAGGTCACAGTTCCTTTGGACAAGAAAGGTCATAATGCAAATGGTAGTCATCTACGACCAAATTCGAAATACATTGCGACCAATTTAGTTTGGTCATAACATTTGTGACCAATCATATGGTCGTAACCTGGAAGAGTGGGCAGCCACCTCAGCAGGTCTCGCCTACGTGTCACTGTGGGTCCCGCCATACCTCACCTGACATGTGGGTCCTGCCACACAGGCTACCCTTTTTTGTATTTAATATTATTTTCGGCCCCATTTGACATGCGGGTCCCACTCGCAAGAACCTGACATGCGGGTCCCACCCAACCCCACCTCATGCAGGTCCCACTCGTCAGAACCGGTGAATATATTGGCAAAAATACAGGATGGAGACTCGAACCCACGACCTTTCCTCTATGGCGTAGCTAACCACTAGGCCACCAATTCGTTAGTGTCCATACAGCACATCGGACGTACTTAAGACTTTCCCGGCGTCGACTAGCTTGGGCCCAGTGGGCTATTTTGGCTCGGCCGGCTAGGTGAATTGGGCTCGGTTGGTTCACTTTTTTTTCTTTTCTATTTATTCTTTTCTGTTTTCTTTCATAACTTTTGATTTTGCACTCCAATTTCAACCAAATAAATTTTGAAAATTTTGTAAATATGTACTCTATCCTTATAGATTATAAGGGACTGTTTTTAGTCAACATAAGATACAAAATACCACTAATATTATATATTGCTTTACATAGGGTTTTGAACAATTTGATATAAAAAATTGGATTATTTTTAAAAATTCAAATGGGAGACTAAAAAATGTAGGATTTTTTCACGATGAAATGCAAACATACACTTATAAATTTTTGGTTTTAAATAATGCCATCGTATTTTTTGAAATTTTAACACCTATTTGACCCGCTTCAAACTGAATAGGCAGAAATTTGTCTTTCTCACGAGAGGTGGATAAAAAACTCTAAGAAGGCAACCATCTGTTTATTTGTACATAAAACATGGTCTAGGATGTTTAGAAATTGGTGTGGTTCAAATTTGCAGCATATATTTGGTAGTTGCTTCACAAAACAACCCATTTTATGCACTCAGAAAATGAAAAATGATTGTTTTGTGCAACGAAAATGAAAACTTTCTTCACCAACATTGTTCTCCATTACAAGAAATGGGAAACATTCAAATTTGGTTATTTGTGCATTAACTATGGTCTAATATTTTTATAAATTGTCGTGGTTCAAATTTGTAACATATTTTTTGTAGTTGCTCCACAAAACAACCCATTTTTGGCACTTGAAAAATGAGAAATGATTTTTGTGTAACGAAAATGAAAACTTTCTTCGGAAATATTTTTTAAATTTTATGTGGTACAATTTTGCAATAAATATTTGGTATGTTCTTCACAAGAAACACCATGTTTTGCATCTGAAAATTAAAAATGAAATTTTCGTGCAGATAAAATAAAACTTTATTCGGTTTCTCTGCGCGGACGGTGGGTCAAGAAGCGCAGGTCCCACTTGCAGCTACTTCTGCGTTAAAAGGGTGAAATAAGGAAAAAATTCTCCATATAATCTCACCCCCGGTCGAACCCCTAACCCTAAAAAATCCCCAAACCCAGACCCCGCCGCCACCTTCTTCCTCTCTCACTCAAGAGCCGCAGTGAGCAGTGGCGGCCTTGTGTCCTCTCCTCTCTCTCCACCGCCCGACTACCCCGCCTCTCCCTCTTTCCTCCACCTCCTAGCTGGCCGCACCAGCCACCGCCGCATCGTCACCCACCCCACCGTGAGGCAGATCCGCTCGTCCTTTACACCTCGATCCGGATGGCGTCAGCAGCGATGGCGTCGGCGGTCTTTCTCCGGGCGACGCTGCTCCTGTCGGGCCTCAAGGACGTGTAAGCCGCCGTCGAGAGGCCGCTCCAGATCGTGCAGACCGTCGCCGTCCTCGAGGTACGCATCACCCCAAACCCACCGGATCTCTCTTCCCACTCTCTCCCGATATGTTAGTTCTGTGTCGTGTTTCAGTCAGATCCTCTACGGGCTCGAGGGCTGGTGCGGTCGATGGTGTCGGCTACGTCTCCATTGATCGGGTTCAGGCGGATCTATGTCGCCGGCCTGTTGGGTTCCTCCTCCAATCGCCGGCAGCTGACGACGCCCACGCCCACCATCTGGATTCGTAGAGCAAGGCGACGACTCTACAACCAGGCTAGCTTGTCCTCTCCGGGCGGTTGACCACACGGCTGCTTCCAGAAGGACAAGACACGGAGCCCTCGGTGGGAAGAGGAAGATCATGAAGGTCTACATCGTGTCCCGGAGCGGCCGCGAGGTCGGGGCGGCAGCCAGCTAGATGACTCGGTATGTGCCCTGTGCGTTCATTCTCCTTCCAGACCTCGTCCTTGGGCGTGCTCTTGATCAGTAAACTGGATGTGCTATATTTTGTCATGCTGCTGTTATAGGTGTGTAATCTTATTTTGGAGATGTATGTTAAATATAGGCTATAGAGAGACTGTGGCTAAAAGGCTTGCAAACTAATGAGCTGACATGGCTACAAGTTGCTCACGGACTGAATTCTTCCGTTATGTAACGTTGTCATAAGTTAACTCCAAAGTGATTGAAATCTGATTTCTACTATACTTGACATGTCTAGCATTATTACTCGACATCACATCAGTGCAATGAATTTACTTGTTGGCTTGCTTGCTTGCCCTAGTGTGGCAGTGGTATCCTTTTGGTTGCTACAGATCAGGTTCTTAGGAATTTCTTGTTCAGGTAGGAGTTACCCATCCACATGGATTTGCTCACAAGCTTTGTGCACACATGGTCTTTATCATATTGCCTTTATCACTGTAACTATCTTGATTTGGATTTTCTGTTCATGATTGTAGCTTCTAGTGTTTTATCTGTAAATCTAGAAACATGTTACTTGATGTCTAGACATTCTGATAGTTAATTCTGTGCTTCTAGTCTTGACATGGCGGCGACTCCCGCGACGTGGGCCGGGGCGAGGTGGCCACGTCGGCTTCGTGGGTCACTACCTCGCCAACACCACTACACCAGAGGTGCAAATCAACACATCCTGGGCTCTTCGATTGTTTCATTGATTTGTGCAGATCATGTGCTTGTCAAACTGCTTCCCTGATGGTTTTCTTGATTTTGTTTCATGTGAGCAGTCTGATATGCAACAATTTGATGATAACCATATAACAGGTTATCTTAGCCTTTTAATGTGTGCTTAATGAACAATAGGAGTTCTCACTGCATTTTGTATGCTCATACATTAAAAATATCGACTACACATTTCTTAGTTAAGATCACGTGAGTCCTGTTTGTGTTGAAACCATTATTATTAAGTTTAAAAGGCCAGCTGAAACTAGTTGCAAGCATGGGATCTTAACAAGTATAATATTTCAACTGTTTTCATACCCTCAAATTGCCCTTTTCTCCCTCACAACTCCTGTTTTCATAAATATATTCCCCATGATGTGGTTTGTCTTTGAATAATGCTTGCTTTTGAGCTACTGCCACTTTGAGCCATTGTAGGCCTATAGTTTATCTATTACATATGGGCTTCTATATTACATTGCTGGACCATTCAATTGCCAATTCTAGTTTCCATGTTACAATCTCAGTTTAATGCTTCTGGTTGGTGCAGGGGCACATTTGTATTGTTGATTATTTGGTCTCGTCTTCAGCACTAAGCGAATGGATCTGCCAAGGTTAGTTATGTAATATCGTAGATCTTATTTTGTGAAAGCAGATCATGGGATATTCTATGGTTGCATATTTTCTGATTGCATGCCATTGAATCACTACATGATGTTCTTGCCAACATTAAATGTTGTAAGTAGCGGTTAGAAATGCAGAATTGTGATGTTGTGCTCGGATCACTCTTGCTACAGTCACGAGTTGATTTCAGCTTTCTAAGTTTTGGAATTTGATCGTTTCTGTGAACTCTAGCCATGCTTGCATGTAAATTTGTTTGATGCTTAAACAGTGACTTGTGCTAATGTTCAGTTGTATGTTGTTTTTGTCATAAAAAATTGGGTACTGCATTACTATAGCTAAAAAACGCACGTCAAATTATGTAACTTAAGTGAAAATGTTGGTATGACTTTAGTTTATTTGTTTTAGCCCCACCTTGCTTGGTTGTTCTCGCAGACTATGAAGCGGCTGCCCAGGTGGCGCGTGACAAGGACCATGTAAATTTGTTTGATGCTTAAACAGTGACTTGTGCTAATGTTCAGTTGTATGTTGTTTTTGTCATAAAAAATTGGGTACTGCATTACTATAGCTAAAAAACGCACGTCAAATTATGTAACTTAAGTGAAAATGTTGGTATGACTTTAGTTTATTTGTTTTAGCCCCACCTTGCTTGGTTGTTCTCGCAGACTATGAAGCGGCTGCCCAGGTGGCGCGTGACAAGGACTAAGAACTTCTGCGCCAAAATACTCAAGAACATGATGAGAAGTTCGCCCACTCATGGGTGCTAGAGCTACTGGGAACTAGCTTCACCTGGTTGTTTTGGTTGATCCTGAGATGTGTAGAATTGCTTTGAACCTCCTGTGTTTGATCCTGGGTTCTTGTAGCATTGTCATTACAGGTAGCATTTTGGTAGAATTGCTTTGAACCTCCTGCGAAAGGCATTTGGTTGATCCTGAGAATATGAGATGTGTTGAACCTGAGAATATGAGATGTGTTGAACCTGTGAAATGCACTTTGATTGAACCTGATAATCTGAGATGATAAGTATTTCTATTCTTTGTGCACGTCATGAATTCGAATTTGAATATGAATTCGAATTTTCAAAACAAATGACTGTTAAAAGGCTGAAGCCCAAATAATAATTGGACTATAAAATGGCCAAGGGCAAAAAAATGGACTGTAAAAGATATGAACTCTGAAAGCCCAGGGCCCAGAAAATAAAAGCCCAAATTATTGGATTTGGCCCACTTAGCCGACCAGAATTAACAGAAAAAAACAGGTGAATGGGCCGAATTCTTGGGCTCAGTCCATTTAAGGTGCCAAACTGGACCGGGCTGAATCTGATCTACGACCATTTCGATTGGTCACTATATCGCCACGTCAGCTCTGCCACGTTGGATCTGACGTGGTCTGATCAGTCAGCTAGTGACCAAATTATTTGGTCACAAAATCTGTGACCTTTTTTTTGGTCATAGACGGTTATGACCAATTCCTAAAAAATGTCACTTAATTTCATTAGTGACCCTCATCTTTTGACCAACTGTTTTTGGTCACAAAAAGGTCACAAATAAAATTAAGTGACCTTTCAGTGACCAATATGGAGGGTCACTAGATAGCATATTTTTTGTAGTGACACTACAAGAAATGGGATATTTGTTGACGAAAACCCTGGTGACGAAAATGCATACCGTCAAGGATGTGTCCTTATAGGTGACGAATTCATCTTTCATCACGCATTTATGGTAATGCTTGACGGTATGCTTTTTCGTCAACAAAAAATCATCACTCATTACTTAACCGGGAAGGGCTTCCATGGTCTCTGTTAATAGGTGACAAAATCAAAGATCGTGGTGTATGTAAACCGTGATTTGAATATAATACGGACCCACATGGCAGGTAAAAAATACTAAGTTACTTTATTAAATGTTATTAGTTTTATGTATCATGCGTGACCCACTTGTCAGGAACATATTTTTAATTAAGTAAAAATTGTGGTTCGGAAGAATCGAACCCAGGGCTTTGGCGTGACCGACGCGGAGTGTTACCGCTGAGGTAGATATGGAATTTTGATTTGGATCCGTAACTAGTCTATTTGATATATACATTAGGGCAACATATTTATTTGAATGGTGTGATCTAGATGTTACGACATAATAATTTCCTTACTAACTCTTTCGGCCGCGGATGTCCCTTTTAAGTCGAGCCGCTAGCAGACACGGCCTATCTAGGCGATCTTGCTAACCGACGAATCGACTTTGGTTCTCGTCGAGGTGAGAAGAAATCCGTGAAGGCTCCTTTGTGGGGGCGGCGAGCCGCATCATCGGTGAGTTATCCTGATTGTCCGTTAGGTCTAGATTTTTTTATCAGTTGTGAAGATCTGTTGTGAAGAACGTTGGCATGTTCTTAACTGAATTGTAGGCAATGGATCAAAGTTGGATAACTGATGGCACTAAGAAGATGACAACAAAGTACATGAAAGGTGTTAGGGATTTCATCAAGTTTGCGCGAGAACACTTGGTAATACAGATGAACCAATCTTGTGCCCTTGCAAGGACTGCCTAAATCTGATACGTCAGGATATAAAAACAGTCGAGGATCACTGCAATTGTTCAGGTATGTCCATGACGTATACAAGATGGACTAGACATGGGGAAGGTTTTAGTGATGACGAAGGGCGGGATAGAAACGATGATGGTGCGTATGATAGTGACAATGATGAAGAGGAAGACAATGGTGACTGTTATGTTGATGATTCGTCTACTATGATCGATGAACTGTAGAACTCTGGAAATAAAGGTCCTTACCTGCCGAATTTGTATGCTAATCTAATTGAGGCAGCCAAAAAAGAACTTCATGAGGGATGCACCACTTTCACTAGGATGTCGTTCATTATTAAGCTTCTTCATGTCAAATCATACACCCGGATATCAAACAGAGGATTCGATATGTTACTTCTGGTTTTACGTGCAGCTTTGCCACATGTGGACTTTCCCAAATCCTATGCTGATGCTAAGAGTGTTCTTTCTGATGTTGGGCTTGGTTATGAGACAATTCATGTATGCAAGTTTGATTGTTCTTTATTTTGGGGAGATCACAAGGACGATACGCACTGCCATGTTTGTGGATTATCAAGATATAGAGACCCTACTGGAAAAAAGAAAATCCCTCAAAAGGTGTTAAGGTACTTTCCTATAATTAAAAGGTTGCAGAGACTATTTGTTAAAAAGGAAATGTCGACACATACTAGATGGCACAAAGAGAAGAGGGTTGTTGAGGCCAATGTACTGAGGCACCCTGCTGATGGTGAGGCATGGAAGCACTTTGATGACAGGTTTGATTGGTTTGCTAAAGACCCTCGTAACATAAGACTAGGTTTTGCCACAGACGGCTTCAGTCCCTTTGGAAGTATGACTAATCCTTACAGTATGTGGCCTGTTTTTGTCATTCCTTACAACTTCCCACCATGGATGTGCATGGATCAATCCAATTACATGATGGTATTGCTAATCCCCAGAAAGTATTCCCCAGGGAAGGATTTTCATGTATTTATGCAGCCACTGATTAAAGATATGATGGAGCTATGGAGTGGTGTGCAGACATTTGATGCATTAACAGAGGATTATTTCCCATTGCATGCTGCGTTTCTTTGGTCAATTCATGATTATCCTGGATATGCCACTATGTCAGGCCGAAGCACAAGAGTATTTCATGCGTGTGTGCATTGCGATGAGAATCCTTGCTATGAATCTTTGAAAAACAAAATTGGATATATTGGGCATCGGCGATTTCTTCATCAAGATCACCCATACAGGAGAAGCAGACTTTTCAATGGTAAAACTGAGGTTAGAGATCCACCAAGGAGGTACACACCCAAAGAAGTAGATGAGAAGGTAGAAAGGGTTAAGGATTTTGAACATCGGAAAAATCCAATAAGTAGAAAGCGGAAGCGTGCAGCTGTACCCGGTGAACCAACATGGCACCTGAAAGTCAGCTTACATCATCTACCGTACTGGACAGAACTTAAGTTAGCTCACAACTTAGATGTGATGCATATTGAGAACAACATATGTGACAATATTGTTGGTACACTACTTGAACTCGAGGGCAGGAATAAGGACACTGTTAGTGCTAGAATGGATTTGAAGAAATTCAAAATCAGGGAGAAGTATTGGTTGAAGAAAATTGTGAAGGATGGTGATGATGCACAAGTAACTTATGCCAAGCCCCCTGCACCGTGGACGCTTTCGGAGGAACAAAAGAAACATTTGTGTAGGTATTTGGCAAACACCAGGTTCCCAGATGGTTATTGCGCAAACTAGGGAAGATGTGTGGATATTGATGGCTGTAAGGTTACCAGTATGAAGACGCATGATTGCCACATACTTCTGCAGCGAGTGTTGCCGGCTGGGCTCAAGGGAATTGCATCTAAGGAAATGTATGAGGCTATTGCAGAGCTAGGAAGATATTTCAGGGATCTGTTTGCCAAAACCCTGAGAGTTGATGTGCTGAATCGATTGAAGGTTGAAATTGTTGTGATCCTATGCAAACTTGAGAAGCTCTTCCCCCTGCTTTTTTTATGTAATGGTGCACTTAGCTATTCATCTTCCCGATGAGGCTCTTTTGAGGGGGCCTGTTCATTATGGTTGGATGTATCCAGTTGAGAGAAGATTAGGTTATCTAAAGTCTATGGTCCGTAACAAAGCAAGGCCCGAAGGTTCTATCGCAGAGGGCTACATTGTTGATGAGTGTTTGATTTTTTGCTCAAGATTTTTCAAGGATGACACAGAAACAAAATTTAACAAAGATGATAGGAACCAGGACATACGGAGAAAACCTGATCGTGATGAGATGGAATTATTTTCAGTTGGAGCTAAAGGTCTTGGGAAATCCATTTTGAAACAATTTGATAAAATGGTTTGGTATGTGCTGAACAACTGTGACGATGTACAATGTTATATCAAGTAAGTAGTTAGCTTCACTTTACTAACTATTTCTCAAGGTTGCAGACTTAATTGTCTTGTATTTCATATGTGTTTTTTTGTTTGTTGTAGTGAATTCCGACAAGAATTGAGAGGTAGGGGTGTGCGTGACAACGAGGAGACGGTTCAGAGAGAATTTGCAGGTTGGTTTGCAAACCATGTGAGACAGTTGGACAATGCATCAGAAGATTTGAAGTCTCTAGCTGTTGGGCCAGACCGACGTGTAGTAGTATACGCTGGTTGCAACGTAAAGGGTGCTAGGTTTCGCACGCTTACTCGGGATAAAGACCTGAAGACTCAAAATTCTGGCATAGCGACTAAGGGATCTTTTGGTGATGGAGATGAGAACGATTTCTATGGTGTTCTGCAAGAAGTTCTTCAACTGCAGTACGGGACTAACAAGCACGGCGACAGGTCTGTGTACTTGTTTCGTTGTGACTGGTTCGACCTTGTGGGCAGGGGTTCCAAGATAAAAGATGATGGTTATTTTAAAAGCGTTAACACTTCTGTCATATGGTTCAAGAATTCACCATTCATATTGGCTAGTCAAGCTGAAACATGCTTCTATTTGGAGGATACAAAGTTTGGTCATCCGTGGAAAGTGGTGCAGAAGTTCAGCCATAGACACGTGTATGATGTTCCAGAATTAGAAGTTGCTAACGATGATGCATTTGTACGGAATGAAGACGCATACCAGGAGGATGAAGGTTCAGTGGACCATACATTTAATGATGTTGTGGACCTAGACGAGGAAGCACATGTGGAAGAAGAGGACGATGATCATCGTGTTGATGAAGTTGTACATATTCATGATGCTCGTACAATTCGTGAACTCGAGAATGAGGAAGACAGTCCCAACGCTGACATGGATACGAGTGAAGATGAACAAGTTTTCATATTGGAAGAGAACATAAATGATGACGAGGGAAACACTTCAGATATAGATAGTGATGTAGATTGAATAGAAACGTGTAATGCATACATCTATATGTTTTGTTCCAAACATTTGAAATGTTCTGATTTTGATGTTTACGATCTCAAACTTGGTATTGAATTATCCAGAAGGGTTTAAGAACAAATTAATATAAGCTTAAATATGGACAGATATAAGAAAAGCCAACATGTAGGTAACATAACTTCGACAATGGTTTTAATTAATCGACACTTGACAGGATTACAACCAGCAGCACGATGTGACTAAATATTGTTTCAACACAAGCAAAATCGACAATCACATAATGAGTCTTAACACTGAATTTAAACCTAAAGGGGATGCATAGTTGGACACACGGGCACCATGAATCACTGACTAGCTACTCCAGATCAATTTCAGGCACATGGGAAGCAAACAAGTAAACCCCTGCATTTCCCAGGTAAAGCAAGAACAACATCTTGTCACCCATCTGAAGGTGCTTTTCCTTGTCCATGAACTCCTTCCAGCCACTGACGCAGAGACGACCATCGTCATAAGAAATTGCGTAGGACGCACGCACCAAAGTACTGGGATGGCACACAATCTTGATTTCACCATATTGTTCCATATCTGTAGGAACCAAACGGCTAGGGATTTTCTGTTCCAACAGTAGAGACATAGTTTAGTTACACATGTACGCAATGTAGCTCGCAAAGTTAATGAAATGATATGATCTACTGCTTACCCCGTGTTTGTTGTAATTTTCACTGTTTGTCCAATTCAGAGTATGCAACATTGGGACAACTAGTGCTCCTTGATCATAATCTCCAGCATTGTGGTACCCAACAAGGTAGTCCAAGTTGTCCACCTGAAGAATGACGGTATGCATCATCCTCCAATTTATCATTGTTCCATCAGTAGCACTTAGTGAGTCAACAATGTCACGCTTCGTACGAGACAACTGGTAGTAAGCTACATAATTAAAATAATTGGCATAAGATGGAATAATTAATATGATCAATCATTCTGTCAAAAGGTGGAAAATTACCTGGATGGATTAGTGGTTCAGTTCTAGTTATTACAAGAGTATCCTGACCAGATGGGTAAATTTTGAAAATTAACTCCATGCCAACCTTAAAATTGTACACTCTAGCAAATTCGTTCCAAAATCTTCCGTTGATATAGGTTCTGCCAGCTCTGTTGGTAACATTAACAACAAATGCATGGCCATCTTTGGTTCTAAGTGCATCTTCAAAAGTTGTCCTGTGGGAGGTCTGGACACCATACTTCTCAAGGAAATACGGTCTAAAGTAGCAAGGGATGACCTAAATTCAGTAGAGTTAATACAAAAGTAAGTTAACTATTCTGAAAATTCAGTAAGGCAGAAATATTGATCATATAACATTAATTGTTTGTACTTTTTCGTACAAATAGTAGATGATTTAGTTGATCTGCACTAGAAACATGTGAACGTTACACATCGTATCATATTAGGACCTTCAAGAATCAGAAATTGCATGTAGCTACACTAAAACTCATATGAACGTAAACCATAAATAAGCAGTTAATATATATGGTGAACAACAATTATTACACACATCTGAATAATAGTACGAAACTAGCAATAACTACTAGGATCACATGTTAAACTTTGATGTGGCGGCGAAATAAAACATCTGAATGAATTATAAACTTATAATTCAAAACCCTCTTGTAGTGTTTGCACGAAAAAACCTAACGAGATCCCCCCTCCGCCGCACATCCCCTTCTTGTCAAAGCAAACTGGACACTGAAAAAATATGAAGAAAGATTACACATCGGAAACAACGATCGCGAAACGTAGATGTTATTTACGTACTCCTTTGTTCAGCGCCATCCTTGGTCTCGACGCGGAGCGAGAGTCTTACAGACTTTTGGCGGCGAGAGATGTGGCGAGATGTGGCAGCGAGAGACGTGGAGAGCTGTGGCAGCGAGAGACGTGGCGAGATCTGGCGGCGGCTAAAGGAGGACGTGCTATGATGGCCAGTTATTTGGTGGAGCAATTAGCAGTAGGTCAAGCGGAGAGGCAGAGGGGCGGTGCTGGGTTTTGACGTGACAACACGATGGGACGCAGGGGCCCACTGGTCAGTTGGACTGCACGTCATGCATCAAGACACGCGACGGTTCAGTGGTTAACACGGAGTAACGGGGAGGAATATTATTTAGGGTTAATTATCATGTTGCCCTCAGATGTGTCCATGACCTCAGTTTTACCCTCAGTCGCAAATGACCTTATTTAGGGTTAATATTTAATATTAGCACGGACGAACATGGGACATATATACCCAAGCACAAACATTGGCAACCACATTACATATAGAGGGGCCCGACCGACATTACATATATTAAACTAAAAAAAGAAAAATTACATTTCATATATGGCCCTAAATATAAAGGGCCCTAAACCCTAGCCCTAACCGCTGACGCCCCTTCGTCTGCGGGCCCTTCGTCTGCGGGCCCTAAACCCTAACCCTACCCGCCGCCGCCCTCCACTCCGCCGCCCTGTCCGCCATCTCGGCGTTGGACAAGGCCCGGATATTGTCCTCCCGGAGCCGCTTCATGGCCCTGTCCCAGTGATTCGGGGCGCGCCACTCCCTCGCCGCCTTCTTCTCCTCGGCGGCAGCGAGTTTCGTCTTCTCCTTCTTCTCCAGGATGGCGAGGCGGCGGCGGATGGCCTTGTCGGAGCGGTTGGCGATCTTCTTGACCTCGTCAGGGTCGGGCCTGTGGACAAAGGGGCTCTCCGACTCGACGGGGGTGGTGCATCGCCCGCATCGCTGGCGACGCCCACGCCTCGGAGGTTCCTCCTCCGCCTCCTCCCACCAGTGGCGACGGTTTGGGTGGTTGTCCTCGTCGCTGACGGACTCGGGGCTGGAAGGGAGAGAGAAGGTCGACATGGTGGTAGAGGGAGGAGGAGGCAATGGGGCTAGAGAGGGATTAGAAGAAGGGAAGTTGAATTGGCACTATTTAAAGACCCGATGAGGCGTGCGAATTAATTGGGGTAGATGAAGAAACAACGGGCGCAACTGTGTGAAAGAAAGCCCATGTGAAAGCGTAGGATTAGGCTTCGTAGTACGTGCGATGTGACCCTGCATGCGTGCATTAACGCAAAGAGGTGAAAGCAAGTCCAAAGTCTCACACACACGCCTGCAGAAAACCTCTGCGTTAACTAGTTGTGCAGCACAACGGAGACCGACCGAGGAAGCAAGGTGCACAACGGACCAACGCGTGCATTAATGGAAAGAGATGAAAAAACTGCCAAAGTGTGCCCCTCTTTGCATTAATTCTACACTCGGGGCAGGTAACAGTTGAGGTTTCACAAGTGTTTTCAGACAAAATCTCACAGTGATGAACAATAACATATATGTGGGATGTGTTATCACAAAAAACCTCATATGCAAAGCTTGTACAACTTTCGGATTCGATGATTCGACCGTTATGCCCAAAATGCCCTTACTTGTGTAAATTCACATCAAACTACACCAAACATCATGAATAACATAAATTTGAATTTTCTGCATGAATATGACTACATGTACTCAGTCCCATTAGTTCATGATGATTTTACATTGAATTTAGCATTTTTATGAGTTTTACTGATTTCCTGTCATTTTTCATCGAAAAAAATAAACAAACACCTATAATTGATAGAAAAATCTGATACTCCTCAAGCACACATACCTACCCTTCATGACCACTCACAAAAATTTGCAGCTCAGTCTGAATCTTTGAAGTGAAGCTTGCTTGAAAAAGAGCCGTTCACCCATATGATCGATGCCGGTGCACCCATGGGTGGATCCAACCAACATGAGGTTTCACAAGTGTTTTCAGACAAAATCTCATAGTGATGAACAATAACATGTATGTGGGATGTGTTATCACAAAAAACCTCATATTCAAAGCTTTTACAACTTCCGTGTTCGACGATTCGACCGTTATGCCCAAAATGCCCTTACTCGTGTAAATTCACATCAAACTACACCAAACCTCATGAAGTTTTGAAATTTGAATTTTGTACATGAATGTGACTACATTTACTCAGTCCCACTTGTTCATGATGATTTTACATTGAATTTAGCATTTTTTATGAGTTTTACTCATTTCCTGTCATTTTTCATCGAAAAAAATAAACAAACACCTACAATTGTTAGAAAAATCTGAAACTCCTCAAGCACACATACCTACCCTTCATGACCACTCACAAAAATTTGCAGCTCAGTCTGAATCTTTGAAGTGAAGCTTGCTTGAAAAAGAGCCGTTCACCCATATGATCGATGTCGGTGCACCCATGGGTGGATCCAACCAACATGAGGTTTCACAAGTGTTTTCAGACAAAATCTCACAGTGATGAACAATAACATGTATGTGGGATGTGTTATAAAAAAAACCTCATATTCAAAGCTTTTACAACTTCCGTGTTCGACGATTCGACCGTTATGCCCAAAATGCCCTTACTCGTGTAAATTCACATCAAACTACACCAAACCTCATGAAAATTTTAAATTTTAATTTTGTACATGGATGTGACTACATTTACTCAGTCCCACTTGTTCATGGTGATTTTACATTGAATTTAGCATTTTTTGTGAGTTTTACTCATTTCCTGTCATTTTTCATCGAAAAAAATAAACAAACACCTAGAATTGTTAGAAAAATCTGACCTTCCTCAAACACACATACCTACCCTTCATGAACACTCACAAAAAATTGCAGCTCAGTCTGAATCTTTGAAGTGAAGCTTGCTTGAAAAAGAGTCGTTCACCCATATGATCGATGTCGGTGCACCCATGGGTGGATCCAACCAACATGAGGTTTCACAAGTGTTTTCAGACAAAATCTCACAGTGATGAACAATAACATGTATGTGGGAGGTGTTATCACAAAAAACCTCATATGCAAAGCTTTTACAACTTCCGGGTTCGACGATTCGACCGTTATGCCCAAAATGCCCTTACTCGTGTAAATTCACATCAAACTACACCAAACCTCATGAAATTTTTAAATTTGAATTTTGTACATGAATGTGACTACATTTACTCAGTCCCACTTGTTCATGATGATTTTACATTGAATTTAGCATTTTTTGTGAGTTTTACTCATTTCTTGTCATTTGTCATCGAAAAAAATAAACAAACACCTACAATTGTTAGAAAATCCTGACCTTCCTCAAACACACATACCTACCCTTCATGACCACTCACAAAAATTTGCAGCTCAGTCTGAATCTTTGAAGTGAAGCTTGCTTGAAAAAGAGTCGTTCACCCATATGATCGATGTCGATGCACCCATGGGTGGATCCAACCAACATGAGGTTTCACAAGTGTTTTCAGACAAAATCTCATAGTGATGAACAATAACATGTATGTGGGATGTGTTATCACAATAAACCTCATATGCAAAGCTTTTACAACTTCCGTGTTCGACGATTCGACCGTTATGCCCAAAATGCCCTTACTCGTGTAAATTCACATCAAACTACACCAAGCCTCATGAAATTTTTAAATTTGAATTTTGTACATGAATGTGACTACATTTACTCATTCCCACTTGTTCATGATGATTTTACATTGAATTTAGCATTTTTTGTGAGTTTTACTCATTTCCTGTCATTTTTATCGAAAAAATAAACAAACACCTACAATTGTTAGAAAATCCTGACCTTCCTCAAACACACATACCTACCCTTCATGACCACTCACAAAAATTTGCAGCTCAGTCTGAATCTTTGAAGTGAAGCTTGCTTGAAAAAGAGTCGTTCACCCATATGATCGATGTCGGTGCACCCATGGGTGGATCCAACCAACATGAGGTTTCACAAGTGTTTTCAGACAAAATCTCACAGTGATGAACAATAACATGTATGTGGGATGTGTTATCACAAAAAACCTCATATGCAAAGCTTTTACAACTTCCGTGTTCGACGATTCGACCGTTATGCCCAAAATGCCCTTACTCGTGTAAATTAACATCAAACTACACCAAACCTCATGAAATTTTTAAATTTGAATTTTGTACATGAATGTGACTACATTTACTCAGTCCCACTTGTTCATGATGATTTTACATTGAATTTTGCATTTTTTGTGAGTTTTACTCATTTCCTGTCATTTTTCATCGAAAAAATAAACAAACACCTACAATTGTTAGAAAAATCTAACCTTCCTCAAACACACATACCTACCCTTCATGACCACTCACAATAATTTGCAGCTCAGTCTGAATCTTTGAAGTGAAGCTTGCTTGAAAAAGAGCCGTTCACCCATATGATCGATGTCGGTGCACCCATGGGTGGATCCAACCAACATGAGGTTTCACAAGTGTTTTCAGACAAAATCTCACAGTGATGAACAATAACATGTATGTGGGATGTGTTATCACAATAAACCTCATATGCAAAGCTTTTACAACTTCTGTGTTCGACGATTCGACCGTTATGCCCAAAATGCCCTTACTCGTGTAAATTCACATCAAACGACACCAAACCTCATGAAATTTTTAAATTTGAATTTTGTACATGAATGTGACTACATTTACTCATGGGCTTGAGCAAACCGTACAACTCAAGCGAGAAAACCATCAGTTGCAGCATAGGTGATGTGATCCCAGTATAGTTCTTTGTTGTCTACAAATGAAATTTAGATTTTTTTCATGCGTCTCATTCATTTTCTGGTCTTTTTTAATTAAAATAAACATGTACAGTTACATTTTCAGAATAATCTTTTTTCTTTCTGGGCAAAATCTTGTTCCCTCCAAATTGTACTAAGAGTCTAAGACGGCTGCTAAAACGCCCAAATTTTTTCGTTCCCTCCACTCCTCCCGCGCACCCCACCAATCAAATATTTCGCCCTCCCTTATATACGTCGTGCCTCTCCCCCATGATTTACGAGCATCTTAACTCCCCACCCCCAGACCTCATCCTCTCGTGCTCACCCAGATCCAGTGTCTTCGCCGCACGTTCTTCCATCTCGCATCTATCTCCACGGTGGTCGCCATGGCCGGCAGTCGTCGAGCCGTCAGGGGGAACGATCATCGCGCACAGACGCCGAAGAAGGGACCCAGCTCGGGGAACGATCGTCGCGCACAGACGCCGAAGAAGGGGCCCAGGTCGAAGACACTCCAAGGTAAATCTGTCGGTGATCGGCTTCTTGTTTTGTTTTTCGGATGCTACGATCGAGAGATCGGTTTTTTGGTTTTCGATTGGATCGATTTGTCCTATATCTAGATCTTGCATACTTGATAGATCAGAGCATGATAGCATTGAGTTGTAGGTGTGTTCGTACATACCACATGATTGGATTGATTTGTTCCGAAGGATATACGATCCAATCGCCGACATCATACGTAGGGTTTATCGATTTTGTTCCGTAGACAATCATGCCGTGCTGCTATACAATCTTTGCCATCCCGCATCGTAGACTCTTATTTTTTCAATCATTTGCTGCTATACAATCTTTTGCGTGGACACTTATTTGCTGTTTTCTATGGAATTGGCCCCATCTTATGTTTAGTTAACGCTCCTCTCTTCCGATTGTTTCAGCCGGGACAGAAAAACCCGTCAAGTCGGCATATGAGCTTGAAAAGGACAGAGAAATGCAAGAAAATCTTGTACGCATGACAAAAAATTTGGCAGAAAAATATGGACAAGGCCACAAAATTCAGCAAGATTTCTCTGGTTTTGCACGTTCATTAGTGTAAATAATCACTATTTGTGTACCTTAAAATAATTTTTTGAAAAATTTCAGAGCAAACTATCACACACTTGTAGTTCAAATTTAAATTACTTTTGGAAAATCGGCATAAAGTCATTTAAATGTGCGAAATTAGGTAGAAAGCGAGAAAAATCCTAATATTTGCGGATTATCCATCAAATATGGACTACTTTGTGTGATAATTGGATGGGAACCATTTTGCACCATAAGTTTTGTACTTGCTTCACAAAAAATTCATTTTTGACACTTAAAAAAATGAAAAATGATATTTATAGAATTTGTTTGAAAAAACTTTGTTCGGTAACATTGTTTGTCATACCAAGATACACCTATGTGCCAAATATGGGCACATTATCGCAAACTATGCCCCGGGAATGGTCATATCTTGGTCGTTTGGCTTGAAACCTATACATGTTTATAGATGAAAGACTTTTTTGTGAAGGATTCTTTTCGAAAATTTGTCAAAAATTAAGTTTGTGATTTTTAATAGCAACTAGTACACATAAAAGGACTCCATGCCGAAGGATTTCTTTTTTCGGTGTTTTCTTCATTTTATTTGAGTTTTCTAAAAAAACAGCCCAAATGACGAGCAAGGCTATTCGTTGAAAGATGTCAATTTTTTAAAAACTATCGATGGTTCTGTGAAATAATCAATATTTGTGTACCTTAAAATGATTTTTTGAAAAATTTCAGAGCAAACTATCACACACTTGTAGTTCAAATTTGAATTACTTTTGGAAAATCGGCATAAAGTCATTTAAATGTGCGAAATTAGGTAGAAAGCGAGAAAAATCCTAATATTTGGGGATTATCCATCAAATATGGACTACTTTGTGTGATAATTGGATGGGAACCATTTTGCACGATATGTTTTGTACTTGCTTCACAAAAAATTCATTTTTGACACTTATAAAATGAAAAATGATATTTATAGAATTTGTTTGAAAAAACTTTGTTCGGTAACATTGTTTGTCATACCAAGATACACCTATATGTCAAATATGGGCACATTATCACAAACTATGCAACGGGAATAGTCATATCTTTATTACAAATAGATATAGTAAAATTGAAGAAAAAAAATGAAAATCGGTCTTTACCGTGTGTTGGCACACGGCAAAGAACAAATCTTTGCCGTGTGCAAACACACGGTAAAGACCTTCCGTGATGACGCCGTTGCTGCTTCCGTTTTGTGGACACGTGTCAACTTTCTTTACCGTGTATCTTTCTTTACCGTGTGCTTTTTATCCTCTTTACCGTGTACCATTCTTTGCCGTGTGTTATGTTATTTTATGGTGATCCAAATCCGGTTAGACAGTTAAGAGAGCCAACTTCTGACGAGCAGAGCGCTAGCGACTATCATTGATGATTACTCTAGAAGAGTTTGGCCTTATTTTATGAAAAATAAAGATGATACTTTTGCTGCTTTTAAAGAGTGGAAAGTTATGATTGAAAGGCAAACTGAGAGGAAGGTGAAGTTGCTTCGTACTGACAATGGTGGCGAATTTTGTTCGCATGAATTTGATGATTATTGCAGGCAGGAAGGCATTGTCAGGCATCACACCATCCCGTACACACCTCAGCAGAATGGTGTAGCGGAGCGGATGAACATGACTATCATCTCCAAAGCTCGTTGCATGTTGTCCAACGCCCGCATGAACAGGCGTTTTTGGGCTGAGGCTGCCAACACCGCCTGCTACTTGATTAACAGGTCACCGTCTATTCCCCTTGACAAGAAAACTCCTATTGAGGTATGGTCTGGTGAGCCGGCTGATTACTCACAATTGAAAGTTTTTGGTTGCACTGCCTATGCTCACGTTGATAATGGAAAGTTAGAGCCTAGAGCTGTTAAGTGCTTATTTCTTGGTTATGGTTCCGGAGTAAAAGGATATAAGTTGTGGAATCCGGAAACCAAAAAGACTTTCTTCAGCCGGAGTGTTGTGTTTAATGAAACTGTAATGTATCAGGACAGTCTGACTAAGGTGGAGCACCTGCATGAGGAGGTAACAGAAACTGTTGATGAGGAGATTGTGCAAACCACACCTCCTGTTTTGCAGCAACCGTCCATTGCTGCTGATCGGTCAAGGAGAAACATTGTTCCCCCTAACCGATTAATTGAAGAATGTGATGTTGTTTATTTTGCTCTAAGTTGTGCTGAACAGGTGGAGCATGAGGCTGAACCAGCTACATACACTGAAGCTATTGCTTCGGTTGATCGTGACAAGTGGATTGGTGCAATGCACGAAGAGATGCAATCACTTGAGAAGAATGGCACATGGGATGTTGTGTGCTTGACTAAACAAAAGAAGGCCGTCCACTGCAAGTGGATCTTCAAGAGAAAGGAAGGTTTGTCTCCTAATGAGCCTCCAAGGTTTAAGGCAAGGTTAGTAGCTAAAGGTTTCAGCCAAATTCCCGGTGTGGATTATAATGATGTGTTCTCCCCGGTTGTCAAGCATAGTTCTATTCGTACATTCTTCAGTATTGTTGCTATGCATGATCTTGAGCTTGAGCAGTTAGATGTGAAGACTGCGTTTTTGCATGGAGAACTTGAGGAGGAGATATACATGGACCAGCCAGAAGGGTTCATAGTGCCTGGTAAGGAGGATTTCGTGTGCAAGCTAAAGAAGTCCCTTTACGGTTTGAAACAGTCTCCTCGACAGTGGTATAAAAGGTTTGATTCTTTTATGATGACACATGGCTTTAAGAGGTCTGAATATGACAGCTGTGTGTACATTAAATTTGTTGATGAATCGCCTATATACTTGTTGCTATATGTTGATGATATGTTAATTGCTGCCAAGAGCATGAAAGAAATCACTACGTTGAAGAGACAGTTGAGTAGTGAGTTTGAGATGAAGGATCTTGGTCCTGCTAAGAAAATTCTAGGTATGGAAATTTCAAGAGACAGAAAATCTAGATTGCTATTTCTTAGTCAGGAGAATTATATTAAGAAAGTTCTTCATCGCTTTAACATGCATGATGCAAAGTCTGTTAGTACGCCTATTGCTCCTCACTTTAAGTTGTCAGCATTGCAATGTCCTAGTTCTGACAAAGATATTGAGTACATGTCACGAGTTCCATATTCTAGTGCTGTTGGTTCCTTAATGTATGCCATGGTGTGTTCTCGACCTGATTTGTCTTATGCTATGAGCTTGGTCAGTCGATACATGGCTAATCCTGGTAAAGAACATTGGAAAGCTGTTCAGTGGATTTTCAGGTACCTTCGCGGCACATCCAATGCTTGCTTGAAGTTTGGCAAGACTGGTGAGGGACTCGCAGGCTATGTGGATTCAGATTTTGCTGCCGACTTGGATAAGAGGAGGTCCCTCACAGGTTATGTGTTTACTATTAGTGGATGTGCTGTTAGCTGGAAGGCTACCTTGCAGGGTGTTGTTGCACAATCTACTACTGAGGCTGAGTACATGGCTATTGCTGAAGCATGCAAAGAATCTGTTTGGTTGAAAGGTCTGTTTGCTAAGCTTTGTGGAGATGATACTTGCATTAACCTGTTTTGTGACAGTCAAAGTGCCATTTACCTTACTAAGGATCAGATGTTCCATGAGAGAACAAAGCACATTGATGTCAAATACCATTATGTGCGTGATGTTGTTGCACAAGGTAAGCTGAAGGTATGCAAGATCAGTACTCATGATAATCCTGCTGATATGATGACAAAGCCAGTTCCTGTTGCTAAGTTTGAGCTTTGCTCGAGCTTAGTTGGTATAACTGTTTAGCCCAAGAGGCTAGTTGGCGCCGAAAGTGTTTTCTTTGATGTTTCAGGGGTGAAGGATTGTTGATGCTACAAGATGGATTTTGGCTCAAGGTGGAGTGTTATTTTATGGTGATCCAAATCCGGTTAGACAGTTAAGAGAGCCAACTTCTGACGAGCAGAGCGCTAGCGACGCGGAGTCTGAAGTTGGGCCAACACCTGCCCGGCCCGAAACGGGGACGCACGGAGGGGGGTGCGGGGGGTGGCAGCCCTCCGCGGTACGGTACGAGTTGTAACCGACCTGGACACGAATAGTTGCCGACCTAGATTAGGTCAGGACCACTATAAATACATCTTGTAAGCCGCCGCCGGAGATAAGCCACATATTGTAAATCCCGGCGTGTTTGTAACCTCACCCCGAAATAGTGAAGTATTGCTGGCTGGCGCCCGTGGTTTTTCTCTTCCTTGTTGGAAGGGTTTTCCACGTTAAAATCTCGTGTCCCCGTTGGTTTGATCTTGCTTAATTTCATCGTTGTTTTGCTATCGTTTGTAACATGTTATTTTTCTTTTAAAACCGTGTGTTATTCTTTACCGTGTGCGGCACACGGTAAAGATAGACGTTGCCGTGTGCCCGATATTTGGCACACGGCAAAGACCGAAGCACACGGCAATGTCATGCTCTCCCGTAGTGGCTAGCGGTGATTATTCTGCTTTCTGCAAGCTTTCTTATTCTTCTCCAAAATATTACTCATTCGTTACCAGTTAATGATTTAAATCATGATCATTGTGCAGGAGACGTGATGGTATATGCATGCTCCGGAACTGCTGTACGCCACAAGCATGGTCATATACAAGGTCACCATAGAATATTTGTGACTTCGGCACGTTTGGCCCGCAAATTTGAAGATAATAGAACCAGATTTGAAGATAATAGAACCAGAGATGATAATTTGAAGGTTGGTGCTGCTACTCACTGGTTTCCTATTTACTTTGCTTCGTTTATCTTCAAGCTAATTGCATGGGGTCAATCATTCTTTGATGGTTTTCTCACTATAGATTGAAGTTGGTACTTCTGATGAAAAAACTCTGCATGGGTCTTTGGAACTATATGATGAGGCTATTGGTATTGCTATTGTCACGTCCGTTAGCTCCAAATGTGTCTACACTATGGATACGACGGATCATTCCCTCAACAGTGAGCTAGTTGCATTTGGCTGTGCCACCAATGGCACTTTGATGGGTGCAAATTGTTCTAATCCTGTTTTCACGGATGAAGGCCTTGTGTTGGATTGTAAGATAACAGAGGTACACTCTTGGATTTGTTTTCTTACTTTCTTACATGATATGTTTGAATCTTTTCCTTTCAAATCCTTAACACCTGTACCAGAGTGGACTTGGAGGGCCCGTTATATCTTTTGGTACCCGGAATGGATCTGAACACATTGCTGGGCTTATCGTTGGATCTTGTGAAGGCAAGATCACCATGGTACCAACGAAGAAACTTCATGAATGGCTGCAGCGCCTTCTTCTGATAACCAGGTATATCTTTGCAATAATTGAATGTAATGTTCTTGCTTCAGTGTTGAAGCCTGTGTATTTGTCCAACCAAAGAAGAGCGCGATGAAGTATAGACAAAGTGACTCATTTTTTTACATCTTCATCCTCATGTCATTAGTTGAATATTTATAAGCTGATATCCAATTGTTTTTCTTTTCTTTGGTCAGTTTACTTTTTTTACTTGTATTCACATGTTCCATTGCAGTAAGACTTCCCACTTTCGTGGATATTCCTTGCCTGAAGGTGTAAAAACAGTCATCCCTTCAGGTGTGAATTATCATGCTTGCCATCATTCTAAATGTTACCTGCTGGCCATATATTGATTGTGTGAATGACACATCTTATTGCATCAGGATTTATGGTAGAATCTAAGATTCTTCAATCCTTGGGCTATCCCTTGCCACCGCCACTCTTGTTTGAGCGTAAGTGGTGCTTTTATATTGCTCACTTCTCCCTTGTGCACTTGTTCATTGCTAACTTGTGTATTTCTGTCCTAATTAACTAGTCAATGGGAGAATTGCTGGTAGATTTGAAGAGCATTTTGGCCAACTTCATTATTGGGAAGGGTATCCGTTTGATTTCTCGTATGATTATGGGCCGAACCCTATCTGGGGTAAACTTGGAGAAGAACTCACTCAAAAAAATCCCAAAGTGTTGTCTAAATTGCTTCATTCAAGGGTGATGCTTTGTATGCTCATTACACTTCAGTGATATATAGTATTTTATCCTCACTAACTAATGCTCAAAGTTATAATGTGCAGTTAACAAGAGGTGTTTTGCTTGCACAGGCCTGCTTATAACAGGCAAAAGAGACTGCCCGCTTGTCCTTACTTCGGCCAGTTTGATCAGGACTGTTGCTACAGGCAAGATTGATGAGAAGTTAAAGGTTTTCGTTAGTGGCCCTATTAAATTTCTTCGTCTTTTAAGTTAGGTGATGGTTAATTAGTTGAGCATAATCACTATGTTTTTTGTAGATTGAGGTGTTCCTCCCGCCAAACCATTCTGTGGAGGGGATACTAGAACTATATCATCAAAATTACAACATTGCTATTGTCCGTCTAAAACATGGTTTCACTACTGCTATTTGTCCACAAGATCTCTTGAATGATACGGAGCTCGGAAATAAAAAGTCGGTAGTAGCTATAGCGCGTGCGACTAAAAGATCTCACGGATTATTGATGGCGTCAATGGGTGAAGCGAAGGGCAAATACACTGTTAGAAACAAGCCGTCTACTGGTCTCGCAAAAATGATTGATTGCAAAGACCTTCAGTTGTCCACATGTCAAATAAAGAAGGTACACTGGTAAATTTCTCTGGTACTTTTTTACATGATACAGTTGTAGATAGTTTATCTATTTGAGTTCTATGTTCAAGCTTTTATAATACATCTACTAAACTGTTGGTACAACTTCTTGTAACCTTCTGTGCTTCTTTTTGGTACTAGGTTGGGATTGGAGGCCCCCTTATTGGTATGGATGGTAGTTTTATTGCCATGAACTTCTATGATGAAAGTAAAACAACTCCTTTTCTGCCACGGAAGGAGATTCTAACAGTTTTGCGTGAAGGCTATGATATGTTAGAAAGGTATTTTTTTTCTCCATGCAATCCATACTACTCCCAACTGTAATTACCCCATTGGTGTTTTCCCTCCACGTGTCACATCTTATCTCTAAACCCAACGGTTTACTGGATGGTAAGGAATCCGTTTGCACACAACAAGCCGGTAGTTCAGCATTTAGATAAATCATTTGATAAGATTAATTGATAAGATGGATTGGATTCACATGAATGCCTTGATCTTCCAATGGTGGGCTGCCGTGAAACGTGGTGCATGCCGGCGGCTTTCTTTGAACACTAGCCTGGTAGTTGGATATGAAGTACTTTTATATCTAGCCATGCATGAAAATCGGAAGCAACCAATTGAATTATCGGGCGGAGAGAATATAGCTTTCAATTTCCATAACCAAACCCTTAATTAAAAGGCCACTCATGTGATGAGATCCGGTGGGCAGCAGAGCATGGGTAACTACACCGCCTAGGGGTAGAAACTATTTTTCCTATGTAGATATATGTTTGGTTCAGTTGTTCAGCACCAACTTACATCGGAAATATGTTGGATCAGTGATAGTTTGGTCAGCCGTCCTATCAACATGGAGGGCATTTGTCTTCTAAGAGACCCAGGACTACTAGAAAGATAAAGACAAACCGGTAATTGTTCCGTTTCTCAATGCCCATTGTTTTTGGTAGCATGGACTATTTATTCATCAATGAACTGGTACTAAAAATAATATTGGACGTCAGGTGGCCTGTGTCCGAGCCATATTGGTATCTTCCTGGTTAAACTGGTGTTCTGGACCAGCTTGTTGGAAAAGTTCTCATGTAGACGTCAAGCTGCTGCTGGACTAATCTCAGATGCGTAATTTTTTGTATGGTTTGTGAAAAATATTTACTTATGGTGTTTGTGAATATGTATCCCGGTTATATATTTAATGGATATTTTATTCCTACTTGGAACTGGTAGGTATTTAAGGACATATGAAAGATATATATTTATCCTAGCAAGCAAGAAATTACTCTGATTGTTTAATCCTACTAGTAAGAATAGTGTGCTTTAACGTATTATATATCTAGTTTTGTGTTGGAGCATTTGGTTAGACATTCAGATAACTCTATATTTATAAATTCAAAACCCAGCATACCAGTGGATGGTGCTAGGGGTCCAAGTTTCTGTACTTCGCCCTTTTCTGTTTTTTTTTTTAAACAAGGCAAAACCTTTACCCTTTATATGGATAGAAAAGGAGAAATACACCCATCACGGCCTAAGCCAAAAGAAAAACACAAAAGCCCCGAAAGCCCACACAGATCAGCTGATAAGTTCTGCTAACATCTTTTTTTCCACGCGAAACCCCCCACAAGGGGATCGGATTTTCATTACCAGGGGATAACGAAAACAACGATCCAAGCATCCATGTGCAACAAGGAAAGTAAAATCTACCGCTAGGAGTTTTTTTAGGCTACCCAACGCCTATCGCCAAGGTCAGCCACCCACAAAGGGGGTGCAAGCAACAACAAACTTTCTAAGTTTCATTACAGACCAGGGGTAGAACCCAGAACTAGCTAAACAGCAAAATCAGCAAACTCCCATGGGCACAGTTAGCCTGGAGTAGCGGCAAAACGATCTTTTCTTCTCTCCTCTTTTCTGCCTTTTTTGTCGATCCTTTTTACATTTTTACTTGAATAGCGATGATCACTCTTGCATCTGATCATTGTCAGGTCCCATCTCCTGGGAAGGACCACCCAGCCGGCGCATGGTCGAATTGTTGCTAGACCCTTCACCTCCTCCAGTGGCAGCAGCGAAGTTGATGAGCGCTTCCGCGCCCATCTTGAGAGCCTCCTGGTCAGAAGAATTATGCAAACCTGCCCAGTATTTCATAAAGACACAAGAGTAATATATTAGTTCGATAGGAGATTTAATCAACTTTCCCTCAAAGCAAGCTCTGTTGCGAGTCTTCCAAATCGCCCAGCAGATCGTAGCGATCCCAGCAATCTGCACATTTCTACTTGCTAGAAGGAACTGGGGGAACCACCAGAAAAATTGAGAGAAGGATCCTGGTCTGTTAGGAGCCCCAATAGCCCTGGCAACCATGGACCAAATGTATTTGGCTAAGGAACAAGTAAAAAACATGTGTAGAATGGTTTCTTCTTCATCACAGAACTGACATTTTGTATTACCTGTCCAGCCTCTCTTACACATGTTATCGTTTGAGGCAATTGCATTGTGCCAGATTAACCACAACCAGATCTTAATTTTGAAGGGAATTCTTGCCTTCCACATATGCTTGAATGATCTGTCCACACCATTACTACTGAGATTCTTATAAACAGATTTTACACTAAAAAAACCACTTTTTGTCCATTTCCAAACAGGTTTATCCTTATCTGTATTCAGAGCTACCCCACATAACATATCTTGCAACCTCCTAGCTTGACCTTGCATATAATCAGGAAGCCATCTCCTGAAAGTAAGGTGCCACCTTCTACCAGCAGCTTCAGACACAGATAAATGTTGTTCATTGCAGATTTCAAAAAGATCATGAAAGGTATCTTTCAAAGGACTATGTCCACACCAAGCATCACCCCAGAAATCGGTATCCTGGCCATTCCCCACTACCATTTTCCTGCCACAGAGATAAATATCTTTGACAGCCAACATATCAGTCCAAAATGCAGAGTCTTTTCTCTTCTGTGAAGCACCAAACACAGTAGTATCAGACAGATACTTCTTTTTCATAAAGGATTGCCAGGGACCATCTCCAGTTTCCAATTTCCACCACCATTTGCACATCAGGCTGATATTAAACATAGACAACTTTTTCACACCAAGACCCCCCTTGTTTCGTGGTTTGCAAATTAACTTCCATTTAACTGGGTGATATTTTTTCTTACCAGTGCCACCAGCCCACAGAAAGCTTCTCATATGTTTCTCCAGGCTATCCGTGTTAGATTTATGCAGCAGACCCAAAGACATCTGATAAACAGCAGTACTTGCTAGACATGAGTCTATTTTAATAATTCTCCCACCAATAGACATAGACCCCCCCATCCATCCTCCCATCTTCTTTTTCAATTTTTCATCAAGGAATTTCATTTCAGACACAGTAATTCTTCTTGCACACACTGGGGCACCCAAATAAATAATAGGCCACTTGCCCATCTGCTAACATCTTAGCGCTTGCAAGAATCTAGTTCCTTCTTTCGTCGTTGATACGTTGAAAGAGGACACACGGCATCAAAAATTTGTTGTTGAAGACCCTTGCGTTCCTTTGTTTCCATATCTCCCACGTGATGAGAATTATGGCAGTTCATGTTTAAAAAAATTATGGCAGTTTTGAGACCCTTTTGGGGAGAGCATGCACTTGACGCCAGGGTCTTCCAAATAGTCGCAAACCGTTGGCCTTCCCGATCCTAGGTCTTGCATTAGTGTTGGCCATTTGAGCCAAACAACAGTGTCAGACCAAATCCTACTGGAATACCGACATTCAAAAAGAATGTATCTTGCTGTTTCAGGTTGACATCTGCATAGTTGGCGGTTTGGTTGATGAGGCTACCCCCTGACCGCCAGGCGGTCGGGGGGGGGGGGGGGGGGGGGAGTCTTCCAGTCAATGACCATGAAGGAGCAGGAAGAGGCACCAATGAAGTTGGCTCTTTTCCGAGTTTGGTCCTTATTCAAAAACTAATTGCAAAGCTGGCGTCAAAGTACAAGCTAGGTTGAGGATCCATAACATTTGGGGCCGACATGCCTCGTGGTGCTACTTACTAATTTTTTTCTACCAGCCTTACTCAACTATATATGCTCTTTAGCTCTTCTCAACACTACACACATACACATCCTAAGACACGTTTTAAGTATTACTAGAAGTCAAAATTAGATTTCTTTTTCTTCCCGAGAAAAATTGAGTGCGGTGCACACGTAGATACATTTTTTTTAGATAAAGAGTATATATTAATATCGCGAAGATACCAATTACACCCAGCCTCTGCAACAACGCATTATCCTAGCGACAACACGGATGCACACAGCCCAGAATAAGAAGAAGAATTACAAAAAAGGAAGTCCCGCTAAAGTGATCTATTCCTTGTAGTAGCAGACCTAACACCACCAAAAACAGTACCAGAAGTACAACTTCTCCAAAAGCGGCGCCTCCAAGAAGGGAACAATGCTATAGCGCTGTCGCCGCCCTGGGTTTTCACCCTGAAGAAAATCCACACTCGCAAAAGCAATGCCTTCAACAAGGTCATTGCTAGGCACAACCAATTAAGACCAGACCTTGGGTTTTCACCCTGATAGTTTGGACTCTAAACTTCTCCTGTGCTGTCGCCCCCACTTGCCGTTGCCTCTGCTCCAAGTTACAAATCACCAAGCAAATTCCTCATCGCCACCAGGAATCGAACCACCATTACTAGTCTTCAAATCTAGCCCTCTATGTCCTTCTCCGCACTCTGACTTCACCGGGAAACATAAAGACATATCCCA
The DNA here is from genome assembly GCA_012064385.1 of Puccinellia tenuiflora. NCBI lineage: Eukaryota > Viridiplantae > Streptophyta > Magnoliopsida > Poales > Poaceae > Puccinellia > Puccinellia tenuiflora. Next base: position 821,841 of record QRDG01001778.1, on the reverse strand, counting down.
ATGGCAACAGACTGCAGAGCTTCGCAACACTTCCTCTGAAACCAAACGGCCAGAAAAAAACATGGCTGCGCGCGACCGAATCCCACCCAATCCGATAATCTCCGGGCTTGCTTGCCCAATGGAGTTCGTCAACGGAGCCTTTCGGAACTCGACAATCCGGCCAGATCGAAGAAACATGTGTCAGACAGATCTTCTTCTTGGCGCTTGCGGAACCTAGGACCACCGCCATTATTCAGCAAAACCAGCCAGCCCCCACGCCGCCGGTCACCATCCAGCGGGACGGCATCAGAGAAGAGGGCAGCACCGTGCACGGCTGTAGAGAGACGGCGGGAAACCGCTAGATCCCACAGCACCCCGGTTGGGACAATTGGTCCAAATCCAAGTCCACGAGAGACCCAGATCGAGGCCCAGATTGAAACCCAAACACCCACCGACGTGACCGGAACGGCCGCCGGCGGCGCGCCGCCATCTCCTCACCGCCCTCCCGCTGGACCTCAGGCCCCGGCCGGCTGGCCGGCCACGCCGCCCTTGCCCTCCGCCTGCGCCCCACCTCCTCCCATGAAGCGCCGCCGAGAGCACCTTCTGCCCACCGTCGTTGGACGGGACGGGCGCCGCCGCCGCAGTCGACGGCAGATTTGTAAAGTCAACACTACTACCGGCGGACCAAGTGGCAATGTCGGTGTCTTCGTCTGTGGAGTCCTGTAAATGGAGGCAAGGGGTGGCGGAGGAAGTTGCGGAGCACGGGCGCTGAGACAGACGGAACGACGGGGTCGACCTTGATGACATGGCCAATGTGGAGGCCGTTCGCGAGGATGAGGTCGCGGTGGGCGGATGAGGTCACAGTTTTGAATTAGGGTTAGTACAAAATTGCTACACTTATTATGGATCGGAGGTAATGGTGGTTCTCCCTTTACTAGTTTCTTGACGTTGTACGTATTTGTGCACAGTTGTCTAATTAACAAACTGCTAGAGAACTGACGATCAATGCTCAATGCAAAAGATCAATCTTAATTAACTATGTGATCTACTAGTTTCAGATCATAATACTAATAATCTCTGACACAACCATGCATAAAGATAGTCGACCCGGACACAACCATGCCAAGATAGTGTCAAGGCTGGAAAGTTTTGGCGACCCGAACTGCATTGACAAACTTTCAGATTCACTTTCGAGATCCAGTATTGTCTCGATTACTTTGTTCCATGGTGATTATTCTGATATGCTATGTATAAGCTCATTTATTCCTCTCCAAAATCTTATTCATTCTATAACAGTTATTAATGATTTAAATTACGGCCTTCGTGCAGAAGATGTGATGGTATATGCATGTTCCGGAGCTGCTGTACGCCACTGGCATCGTAATATAGGAGTTCACCACAGAATTTTTGTGACTTCGGCGCGTTTGGCCCGCAAATTTGAAGAAAACAGAACCAGAGATGATAATTTGAGGGTTGGTGCTGCTACTCACCGTTTTCATATTATCTTTTCTTTGTTCAGCTTCGAGTTAATCAGGGTCAATCTTTCTGTACCGAGGGTTTTCTCATTATAGATTGAAGTACGCACTTTTGATAATACAACTATGCATGGGTCTTTGGGACTATACGATTAGGCTATTGGTATTGCTATTGTCACGTCCTTTAGCCTCAAATATATCTACACTATGGATACGACGGATCTTTCCCTCAACAGTGAGCTAGTTGCATTTGGCTGTGCATTTGGCTGGACCATGAAAAAAATATCACAAGATGTGTCCTTAATTAATGTCAAATACTAATATTCATGTTTATTACAACCTCTGTTCCATAATTTTTGTCATGGTTTTAGTTCATTCATGGAACTAAAACCATGACAAGAATTATGAAACGGAGCGAGTACATGCCAATCAAAGGATCTTGGTTTGGAATTAGTGAAACACATCAAGTAGGTTTCTCCAACAGAAATGCTTATTGGGAAAAAATGGTGCCTGCAGACTCAATTGCAAAGGAAAACATCTAGTCAAGTAACATCTTAGCCGATAATAATATAATTAGATTTTATGCATAGAACTCACCTGAAGAACTAGGCAGCAACCTAAAATTAGTGTGCAAAATAGTGAGAGACCGATAGGTTCCAAAATTGAAACTTCAATGCAATCACCATTAGGGCCAAACTAGTGCAGAAACATGGATCTAATATGTTCTAGAATACTCTTTACTTGTTTGCCTTTCCAAACATATAACAAAAGTAACACTTCTAGCAAACAATAATGTTCACTGAACTGCTTACAGTTATGTTCCAAAAAATTGTGGTTCATGCTCAATACTAACACACTAAAATTCATGAATTAGGCCAGCAATTATTGTTTCTGTACTTTTTAATTGTATTCAACATCTTTTGATTGCAGTAAGACTTCCCATTTTCGCGGATATTCCTTGCCTAAAGGTGTGAAAACAGTAATCCCTTCAGGTGCGAATTATCATACTCGCCATCATTTCAAAATATTACTACTGGCCATTAATTTTCCGCACCATATTGATTATATGTGAATGACACACCTTACTGCATCAGGATTTATGGTAGAATCTAAGATTCTTCAATCCTTGGGCTATCCCCTGCCACCGCCACACTTGTTTGAGCGTAAGTAGTGCTTTTATATTGCTCAGTTCTCCCTTGTGCACTTGTTCATTGCTAACTTATGAACTTATTTCCTAATTAACCAGTAAATGGGAGAATTGCTAGTAGGTTTGAAGATCATTTTGGTCAACTTCATTATTGGGAAGGGTTTCCTTTTGATTATGATTATGGGCCGAAGCATATATTTGATCAACTTGGAGAAGGACTTGTTCAGAAAATATCTCTCAGTGTTGTCTCAATTGCTTCATTCAAGGGTGATGTTTATAGTTGTATGCTCATTATACTTCTGTAATAGCATTTTATCCTCACTAACCAATGATCAAAGTTATGATGTGCATATAACAAGAGGTGTTTTGCTTGCACAGGCCTGCTTATAACAGGCAAAAGAGACTGCCCGCTCGTCCTTACTTCGGCTAGTTTGGTCAGGACTGTTGCTACAGGCAAGATTGATAGGAAGTTTGTAGCGCCCCGACCCCAGAACTATACAGTGAAGCTTTGTGCAACCGGTCATGCTACATAATCGAAGGTTACTGGGTTTACCAATCCGAGGCCAAAACCTTTGGCAGGTGTGCTCGGAATGGATCATCGGCACACAACACCTCGATCATGCCATAAGCTCAGACATAGCTATCACGTATAGTTAAGAGATCAAGACTTGTGGAACAACTGGCACATCACAGACTCTACGACACAAAGATTCATATAGCAACTCATATATGAGAAAGATACAATTATTACACACAAAAGGTCACATACCCACAATTCATCATGCGGAAGCGAAGTAGCGTTGTCTAATACAACAAGATCCAAATTTATGGCCTAAGAGGCCTACACATAAACATATCCCATGCCAGGATGTTCCACGGTCCCAAGCTGCCACATGGGAACCCCGGACTACTAGTCGACGTCCACGAAGAAACCACCTAGTCGCTCGGTGTCGTCCTCCTCTGAAACAAAGTTATAAAGGCAGCAAAGAGAGACTGAGTACAACGTACTCGCAAGTTTTGTAGGGCGATATAGGCCCAATACTGACGGAGGCTCTAAAGTTGTATGTAGCTAGTTTGCATAAAGCCAGTTTTCATTTAAAAAGGTAAATAATGACACATGGCATCGACTACTCTGAATATTTTTCATAAAAGGGGTAAGAGAGTAAACTTTCATCTTGGTTCTCATCGAACCATCTTGTAGCCAGAACCACTCATCTCCACCAAAGGCACTCCCTCGAATCACCCTCGAGGAAATGAACCTTTTAAACACACGTTGAGTTGCAACCTTTAGCTGCTAAATTAATTAATTAAGGTTAAGGTTCTCTATGAGCTAATCCGCCTTTCCCAAGAGTTTGTCCATAACCGTGGACACGGCTTTTCGAAAAGATTTAACCCTGCAAGGGTGTACTAATTTACCCATTGGTACCGTCCGGCTCATCTAATTGGCCCTCTTCCGGGGAAGGCCGGCGAGCATGCGCGGTTAGACCTTTACAATGCATGAGGCTTACTCAAGGACCATCAGTGTGCGGAAGGACAGGTTCAGCGCCTCCAACGCCCTGCCCCGCGGCCACATCCTAAACACCACCGTCCTCTTTGTTTATTTTCCACCCACACAACTCACGCGCAAATGTAAATAGCAAACTAGAGGACCCTTGACAAGCCCCTCACAAATTATTTGGTCAGTAAGGCGCCCATACACCCACCAATGGCAGCACGCTCGGTTCTTGGTTCTAGCTAAAAGCACTCTCAGCCTAGGCGGCAAGAATGAGGCAAAACACCATCCCCGATGGCAACTCATCCAAGCCTTTTAGCAATTTAATTAAGTACCAACGACAACCTCCATGTCCGAACATCCCATCATCAAACATCATAATGGAATTTAATCAACGGACATAAATATAAAAACGACTAAGCATGTCTAAGCATAGCTAAGCATATATAACAACAATTATATCTTTGTCTCCGGCCAACACATCAAACCTATGGTTAATAGGTGGGGATACATGTATTTGTTCGGGGATAAACATGCATTCATAGGATACTCTACATTTTGATCGAAAGAGACATTGGAATCGCATGCAATATTATGGTGGATAAAATAAGTTTATTAAACAATAGGATTCTAGATGCCAAGAAGGTTAGGTTATCTCTTGCCTTGCTGCCGGGGCGTATAGTACTGCTCGTCGGGATAGGTCGAGGAACCCTCGACTCCGGAATCTATCGATACCCAAAAGTAATACAAAAGAACAAATAAATCACACGAAGGAGAGGTGCAATGCACAATCACATGATGACATGACAAGTTGATGCATTGATATCATCATTTAATTTGGATAGCAATATTAAATGGAGTGCCAAATAATTAATGCAATTATTTGGAAACAACCCCATATTTAACTTAGTGACCACATTGCTTATAATTAATTAATTTACTAAGAATATGCTCAAATATGCATGAACATGACATGATTAAATAGGTTTTGTTCTTCCGATCATTTTGGTACCTCATTGGTGAATTTCCAATTATCGATGGTTAAATAGTGAAATAAATAATTAATTGAATTTAGTTCTTTTAATCAATTAATGAATAACATCAAATAAATACTTGTGATCAAGATGTGATATTAGCATGGTTTGATAGCATTTGGCATGTTGATCACAGTGATATCTTATTCACAATTTTTGATTAAATATTTCGCAAGTTATGAAATTTTCCAATTTAGGTGTTATTTATACCATTTTAGGAATTCTTAAATAAAGGCAAATTAATTTACTCAAAAGAGTATGGAAATGTTGCCAACAGGTAGGTGATGTTTTTCTGATCAAATTGATATTTAATTTGCAATTTTTGAAGCAATATGCAAATAGATAACAAATATTTAAATTCTGTTTTTATTTACAAAAGGGAAAAGCAAACCCTAGCAGGCCGGCCTTGTGCCGGCCAGGCCGGGCTGCAGGCCGGGGGGTGTCCCAAAGGGTCCGGCCCTTGGCCGGCCCAGGCTGGGCGCGTGAGGCCAGGGGGGTGGCCGAGGCTGCCGGCCCGTGGCCGGCCCAAGCCGAGGCCAGGCCGGGCGAGCATGCGCGCGTGGCCAGTCAAACGCCACGACCGGCGTGGCCGACGCGGTGATCACCGGCGTCGACGCGCACGTTCTCGACGAGGGAAAAGGCAAGAAGGCCCGAGACAGGACGAGTTCGTCGCGCCTACCCACGGGAAAACTAGAACGGGCGGCATCGCCGCTTATTGGATGCCGGAGCGTCGAGCTCGACGGCGACAGACGACGGCCGGCGACGGATGACAGTGCTTCTACGACCTAGGGGGAGAGGAGAAGGGCAGATGTGTCCTGGATGTTCACCAGCTCACCCTCGATGCGCGATGCTGCTCGTCGGTGAAGGGGGAAGGTCGGAGACGGTGTTGATGGTGCTTGCTGTCGTCGGTCGGCGCGGGAGGAGACGACGGAGAAACGGCCGGCCTGGCCGATTTCCGGCGCCTCAGGCCGATTCTTCCGATGAGGAGGTGGATGACGGCGAGGCGGTCCCGGTGGTGGTCTTTGATCTGCCCCCGGTTCCTCTAGCGGCGACACTACGGCGGCGGGCGTGGCGTCTCCACGGCGGCCACCCGAGAGAAAGAGAGCAGGTGGGGAAGGGTAGGGGAGCTGGTGGGCAAGCAAGTGGAGCAGGGGAGAGAGAGGGGGCCGAGTCGGGTCCTTCTTGTCTCCAGTGGGGCCACGGCGGCATGGCGACAGTGAGGGAGACGAGGAATTTGCACCTAGCCCCCTGGCTGATTTAAAGTTTATTGCAAATAGGTCCAACCACATATTAGGGATTTAATTTGAGGCTCTTAATCATTTTTGAAAATTGTGAAATTATTCTGGTAGCCTCCCAATGACACATATAAGCTCCACAAAAATTGGGGTGGCAAGATAAAATGTTTTGCACCACATTTGTTCATAGGGTTTAATTAAGGTCAAATTTGATAATTTTCAAAATGTATTTATTTGGAGCACTTAAGCATTTCAATAAATCATAAAAATATTTATGGAGGCTCATAATATATTAATGAAACTCCCCATAATTTTATTTTGAATTTTTGGAAAGCTTAACATGGTTTAAAAAATAGAGTTTGTATTGAACCAATTTGAATTCTCAAATTTATATCTTTGCTTGTCAATAATTGAATTTTGACAATTGGTTATAATAATTAAACTTGGAACTTCCTGAATAATTTGGAAGTTCAAATTAATTTGGTTTCACCAAGTTGAGCAATTGCATTGAGGTTGAAGATTTTTGGGATTTGGATTTGTTTCCTTTTAATTGCTTTCCAAACTTGCTTTATTTTAAATTAGCAATTTGAAGGGATGCCATGATGCAATGTTTGCAAAGCAAAAAGTGAAAATTTGGCCCATATTTTAGGGTACCAAACTGGGTCTGTTACAATTCTACCCCCTTACAGGAATCTCGTCCCGAGATTCTAGAGTAGGAAGAGGGATGAGGGGAAAACGACAACACGCATCTTCCTCATTGCAGAGATTGGGCTAACCAACATGACATGCCGAGAGGGCGGAAAGGACAGAAGGTGGCCTAAGGTGACAGACAAAAGGAACCTTGTCCAAAACCATAAACCATTGGGGAAAACACTAGATGCAGCTTGACCAACCAAAGGTCGAGCAAAAGATAGGGCAACTTATCACTTGGTTCAGGATCTGTATCCAAGACCAAGACTGTCGTGGTATGAACCGACGGTGAAGATACGGGGCTATGTACGCGCGGGCATCGTCGATGTGGGTTAGTAGACGAACGACACGGGAGACAAGATTTATACAGCTTCGGGGCCCGGGAAACATCATCCGGTAATACCCCTACGTGCTGTTTGTGGCTAGGTCTTATTCCTCTCATGGTGGAAGTCGCCGATGAGGCGGCTCCTCTATTTATAGCTCGTTGTGTTGAGCGTCTAGATCTGTCTAGGCCTATTGGGTCGTGCCCTCTTGGGGCGCCTTGCCCCTCCTTATAAAGGTGGAGGAGGCCGGCTTACATGTCGAGTCCTTTTAGGACACTGCTAATCTAATACAAGTCGAGTCCTTGTAGGACACTTCTAATCTATTACAAGCTGGCAAGGTGAGTCCTTGTCCTAATCTGACTGTGGAGTCGGCCTGCTGGGCCTCCCCGGATGGGCCACGTTAATCCTCCTTGCGGGTACCCGTGTCCCATATCCCCGACAATAGCCCCAAGCTTTCGGGTGACACGTAGAGTCATGCGGAAGGTCTTGATTTGTTGAAGAAATAGGACACAGAGTCCGTGCCGGGTTCTTTGCCGGCTTGTTGATGTAGCACTTTGCCGAGTTGTAGATGTCGATGATGTCGCGGAACCCGGCTTCAGCATTTGCCGAGTTGTCGATGTAGACTTTGCCGGGTTGTCGATGTAGATGTTGCCGGGTTGTCGTTGTAGATTTTCCCGAGTTGTCGATGTAGGCGTTGCCGAGTCGTCGATGCCGGCTTCGCTTGCCGAGTCGTCGATGCCGGCTTCGCTTGCCGACTTGTCAATGCCGGCTTCTCCTGCCGACTTGTTAATGCCGACTCCTCCTGTCGACTTGTTAATGCCGACTTCTCCTGTCGACTTGTTGATGCCGACTCCTCCTGTCGACTTGTTGATGCCGACTTCTCCGAGCGACTTGTTGATGGCGAGTCGGAATTTTCTCCGAGTCCTTTTGACGAGTTGTATGACTTTGCTCGAGCTTGTTTACACCGGTATATGTATAGCCCCCAAGCGCCGAGTTGTTAACTTGTGACAGCTTGGAGCTTGTATTGATGACTCATAACTTCAGATGATGTAGCCCCCGAGTGCCGGGTCGTTTGCCTGCGACGACTCGGGACTCCTTGATGTATAACTCATGACTTTCAGATGATGTAGCCCCTGATTCGTGATTAGCCCCCAAGCGTCGAGTTGTTGGCCTGCGACAACTTGGAGCTTCCAACTCTGAATTCCCTTTGACTTAAACTGAAAACCTGATAACATGTAGCCCCCAAGTGTCGGGTCGTTTGCCTGCGACGACTCGGAGCTAAAACTTTGTGAACTTGATTGATGCTTAAATTGATTTGGTTCTTATAACCCTTCTTAGTCTTATGCTGATGAATAAGTAGGCCCTGCCCGGTCTTTGCTAATTAGCAGCCAGTTTGTTGTACAGGATGCATCTGACTTACCAGATAAAACTAAGGAATAAGTTGGCTTCTTTGCCAGGTCAATGAGTCTAAAGCTTGGCTTTTTCCTGAAAGACAAGCCCCCAAGGACCTAATGATCAAAGTTAATAAAGACGCACTTACTGGGTGTCTCGGCAAAACTCTTTCTGTAGAGAAGCCGGCTTTATCCCTTTGATCATAATAATCAGAGCTCTCTGGGCTCGTTGGTATTGCGGAGCTCTCTGGGCTCGTTGGTGTTGCGGAGCTCTCTGGGCTCGTTGGTGATATATAAGCTGGAGTATAGAGACATTGATATTTTTTAGAAATCCCTTTGTGGGTGTAACTAAATCTTTCCAATAAATCTGACGCAAGTTATAAAGAACTTGATTTTTAAAGAAATCCATTGCGAGCGATATATAACTCGACTTTGAAAAAATCCGGTGCAAGCAGTAGATAGCTCGACTTTGAAAAATCCGGTGCAAGCAATAGCTCGACTTTTGAGAAATCCGGTGCAAGCAATAGCTCGACTTTTGAGAAATCCGGTGCAAGCAATAGCTCGACTTTTGAGAAATCCGTTGCGGGCAAAGGATAGCCCGACTTTTAAATAAATTTGGTGCGAGCTATTTGAGAGCTCGACTTTTTAGAAATCCATGGCGGGTTTTTTTAAAGAACCCGACTTTTGAGATTTGGCTATATTAAGCCTCCAAGGATCGATTTGATATGCCACCTAGAATTTTCAGAGATAATAACGATACTCAACTTATATTTGCATTATTTAAAACTTACTTTGTAATCCTCTGGATTATCTCTGCAATTTCTTTATAAACTAGATATATAGCTCTTAGAATTAACCCGGAATTAACTTAAAGGGGCTGACTTTATATAATTTAACTGAATAAATAAAAATAAAAAAAAATTCGACTTAGCTTGTTATTTTCCGTAGCCCGATGACAGCAAGTCGGCAATAATCAGCATGGATGGAACTCGCCGGCTTCTTTTTTCCTTGATCAACTCGTCCGAGTACTTAGTAGTACGAGGCTCTTTATTTTTCATACATGCGAGGTTTCCATGCCACGTAGTACTAGCAGCTAGCATCTCCAAATCACTTTTTCCTTCTTTTCCTCGATCCGTGTGAGTCAAAGTAATACTATTTGGTGAGTACCAGCAGCACTCGGTTTGTCGACCTTCTTTTCTTGGGACTTGATTCAGTCGCTGGATGCTGCTGTACGCGTAAAGGCAATTACTAGTCTTTTCTTTCCTTGACTGCCGCTGACTTCACGCGTTGCACCAGCCAAGGCCGGGTCGGACTCCAACTGCTTCAGGGTCATGCGGACACGATGCCGGCTTCTGTACTAGATCGGATCGAAACTTTGAGCCATGCTGGGTTCTCTCCTAACGTGATTGACTGACAGAGATAAGACGAGCTGATTTTGCTGACTTAGCTAATGAAAGATGTCACGCCGCTGCCATTATTGATGAAGTGATCCTGACGTCGAAGTCGCCAGAGCTGATGCGGCGATGAACTCGCCGTCGTTGTTGATGAAGATTTGACCCATCGAATTATGAATCCACGCGCACTAAGCCCCACGGTGGGCGCCAAATGTCGTGGTATGAACCGACGGTGAAGATATGGGGCTATGTACGCGCGGGCATCGTCGATGTGGGTTAGTAGACGAACGATACGGGAGACAAGATTTATACAGCTTCGGGGCCCGGGAAACATATCCGGTAATACTCCTACGTGCTATTTGTGGCTAGGTCTTATTCCTCTCATGGTGGAAGTCGCCGATGAGGCGGCTCCTCTATTGTATAGCTCGTTGTGTTGAGCGTCTAGATCTGTCTAGGCCTATTGGGTCGTGCCCTCTTTGGGGCGCCTTGCCCCTCCTTATAAAGGTGGAGGAGGCCGGCTTACATGTCGAGTCCTTTTAGGACACTGCTAATCTAATACAAGTCGAGTCCTTGTAGGACACTTCTAATCTATTACAGGCTGGCAAGGTGAGTCCTTGTCCTAATCTGACTGTGGAGTCGGCCTGCTGGGCCTCCCCGGATGGGCCACGTTAATCCTCCTTGCGGGTACCCGTGTCCCATATCCCCGACAAAGACATCATTTCAAACCACCCCGATGTGTATACCGTAGAGAATCGCAGCACCATGAGGAGAAAGGACCTCTTCGGGACTCCACGCTTTTGACATACCAGAAGTTTCCATAAGGTAAGAGCTCGGCCCTAACGTGGCTAATGAAAGCACACACTGTCCGTGCGATTGGGTAAAACCTTGGGTTCACCTAGGAAGGATAGATATGGAATTGATCCACATTTAGATAGAGAGGTAAAACCTCATGAATGAGCTATTGCCACGAGATAGATGGAGCAGGAGGATTGACCGATAGATATTTGGCAACTCCGTGGTGAGGTTCTCTTTGAGGTTCTAGGTATCGCACTCCGGCTCCGGAATAACCTCCAATCGATCATCAAGCGAAGGTCGTACTTAACGATAGAGAAGGGCTATAAGGGGAAACTCCTAGGGTAAGTTACACATGATCCTCATGGTCAGTGGCTGATGGTAGAGATTTAAGAGATTTTGTCGGCAGATCTTCCAGTGAGGTGCTTGAACCACAACACCGAAAGCGTCGGGGTTACAACTAGACCTAGGTCATACTCTTGATGGACACCAAGCATCATTTCTGCTTGAGGTTCCGAGTTGGTTAGGTGTACAGACAATTCAAACTTGAAATGTTCGAGGAAGGAGTTTGCTAAAGTTAACCGATAGATAGGTAACTAGATTCTCAAGCTCTGAGCTACAATGTCAAGCTCCAGAACACTATCGAGATTGGGAAAACCATGGGGCCACGATTACTAAGAGGAAATTGAACCAGCAGGTACTCCAATCACTGAAGTACAACTGAGTCCTGATTGGGAAACACCAGTAAGATACTGAGATTTGGCAACTTCTTCTTATTTAAGAACAAATCGGTCAGTGGCATACATGACGTATTTAGGGGACTGGAGGTAACAACCTACTATCTCAACAACAATCCGCACATGCATGACCAACTTGTGATTTAACCCCGAGGAGACGGAGTGAACTTCACTCGGATCCGCAGCGACAAAAGTCACAGGTTGCGAGAGAAAACTTGCTCTTCAAGGAAAAAGAAGTGGTCTTGAGAGTTTCGACACGAATCTACTCGTTGACCGAAGGTGTGCACCTGCACGAGTGGACTTGGCAACACAGACAACTCAGCTCGATGATATGATTACCGTCATGCTAAGAGTGCCACCAAAGTCTTTGGATTTAAAAACAATATCAATTGTTAAGAATATCCGATCACCACAACGATATGCATCCTCAACATTTTAGAGCCCGGGTAGCTCGGAGGTAGATGGATAAGGAAGGGTAAGAGCATCACTTCATCAAGCACGTCATGAGACTAAGCACGACCTCTTGATATAAAAGAGTGCGACACTCCAAGGTGGAACGGAACAAAAACTAGACAAGCTTTCACTCCGCGAATCACAAAACTTTGACCTGGTCCGAGACAAGGACAAGGTACCAGAGTTTGTTTCTCCTGACATCCCAAAGTGGAATGCCTTAACGAACCACAAGAATAACATGCATCAGAACACCCCAATGCACGATAAAACTTGACTGTCCACTGACAGATAGAGGATGGACAACAAATCTAGAGTAAGGAACGGGCTAGCAACAATCTCAAGATAATGCAGAAGCCCTTGTTAGCACTCTTCTGACAACTAGTGCCGAAAGTGTTTCATGAACGGTGTTAGTGGAGGAATCACAAATATTGATGGACCACTCGCTAGAAGCAATCTTGTCGTGATTCAGGTGGTTCTTTGACAGATAGTCTAGCTAAAGCTAGTGACAGAGAGGAGCATTGTTGAGCAAAACAATTACGGATGCAAGCTCGAGCTTGATGATTAACTGCAGATTTTGCCAACCTGATGTAGGTTTTGACCATCCACATCAGGGTTCAACGGAAAAGATCTTGGGTTAAAGATCAGCTTCATGTACTGGGACTCACAATAGCATAATGCTCACAAGGGTGACAACCCCCATGAATCATTACACCGGATCCCTAGCACAATCCGGGACCTTCGGTTCAAGATCTTGGGCTAAAGCAAAGGAATGTCTTGATGAACAACCATACTTCCTTTCTTCGTGTCTTAGATTTGGCAGACGAGTAGAGATAACCAGTAACTAAAGGTAGAAACCAACCCCGTGATCCTAAAGATTGGAATTTTCCGACAGTCAGAAGAACCGTTTAAAATCAAATAGAGGTAAGATGGCACCGAGATCAGAGTGAATTGGGTAAGGAGTAAAAAGAATCCTAAGAGGGTTTTCACAACTCATTTTTAGGTTAAAAATAATTTTCTCGAACACTAGACTCGACATCGACCAATAGAAAGGGTTTCCTACAGGCAGTCCTGCTCTGATACCAACTTGTAGCGCCCCGACCCCAGAACTATACAGTGAAACTTTGTGCAACCAGTCATGCTACACAATCGAAGGTTACTGGGTTTACCAATTCCAGGACAAAACCTTTGGCAGGTGTGCTCGGAATGGATCATCGGCACACAACACCTCGATCATGCCATAAGCTCAGACATAGCTATCACATATAGTTAAGAGATCAAGACTTGTGGAACAACTGGCACATCACAGACTCTGCGACACAAAGATTCATATAGCAACTCATATATGAGAAAGATACAATTATTACACACAAAAGGTCACAGACCCACAATTCATCATGCGGAAGCGAGGTAGCGTTGTCTAATACAACAAGATCCAAATTTATGGCCTAAGAGGCCTACACATAAACATATCCCATGCCAGCTTGTTCCACGGTCCCAAGCTGCCACCTGGGAACCCCGGACTACTAGTCGACGTCCACGAAGAAACCACCTAGTCGCTCGGTGTCGTCCTCCTCTGAAACAAAGTTATAAAGGCAGCAAAGAGAGACTGAGTACGACGTACTCGCAAGTTTAGTAGGGCGATATAGGTCCAATGCTGACGGAGGCTCTAAAATTGTATGTAGCTAGTTTGCATAAAGCCAGTTTTCATTTAAAAAGGTAAATAATGACACATGGCATCGACTACTCTGAATATTTTTCATAAAAGGGGTAAGAGAGTAAACTTTCATCTTGGTTCTCATCGACCCATCTTGTAGCCAGAACCACTCATCTCCACCAAACGCACTCCCTCGAATCACCCTCGAGGAAAATGAACCTTTTAAACACACGTTGAGTTGCAACCTTTAGCTGCCAAATTAATTAATTAAGGTTAAGGTTCTCTATGAGCTAATCCGCCTTTACCAAGAGTTTGTCCATAACCGTGGACACGGCTTTTCGAAAAGATTAACCCTGCAGGGGTGTACTAATTTACCCATTGGTACCGTCCGGCTCACCTAATTGGCCCTCTTCCGGGGAAGGCCGGCGAGCAGGCGCAGTTAGACCTTTACAATGCCTGAGGCTTACTCAAGGACCATCAGTGTGCGGAAGGACAGGTTCAACGCCACCAACGCCCTGCCCCGCGGCCACATCCTAAACACCACCGTCCTCTTTGTTTCTTTTCCACCCACACCACTCACGCGCAAATGGAAATAGCAAACTAGAGGACCCTTGACAAGGCCCCTCACAAATTATTTGGTCAGTAAGGCGCCCATACACCCCACCAATGGCAGCACGCTCGGTTCTTGGTTCTAGCTAAAAGCACTCTCAGCCTAGGCGGCAAGAATGAGGCAAAACACCATCCCGATGGCAAACTCATCCAAGCCTTTTAGCAATTTAATTAAGTACCAACGACAACCTCCATGTCCGAACATCCCATCATCAAACTCATAATGGAATTTAATCAACGGACATAAATATAAAAACGACTAAGCATGTCTAAGCATAGCTAAGCATATATAACAACAATTATATCTTTGTCTCCGGCCAACACATCAAACCTATGGTTAATAGGTGGGGGATACATGTATTTGTTCGGGGATAAACATGCATTCATAGGGATACTCTATATTTTGATCGAAAGAGACATTGGAATCGCATGCAATATTATGGTGGATAAAATAAGTTTATTAAACAATAGGATTCTAGATGCCAACAAGGTTAGGTTATCTCTTGCCTTGCTGCCGGAGCGTGTAGTACTGCTCGTCGGGATAGGTCGAGGAACCCTCGACTCCGGAATCCATCGATACCCAAAAGTAATACAAAAGGACAAATAAATCACACGAAGGAGAGGTGTGCAATGCACAATCACATGATGACATGACAAGTTGATGCATTGATATCATCATTTAATTTAGATAGCAATATTAAATGGAGTGCCAAATAATTAATGCAATTATTTGGAAACAACCCCATATTTAACTTAGTGACCACATTGCTTATAATTTATTAATTTACTAAGAATGTGCTCAAATATGCATGAACATGACATGATTAAATAGGTTTTGTTCTTCCGATCATTTTGGTACCTCATTGGTGAATTTCCAATTATCGATGGTTAAATAGTGAAATAAATAATTAATTGAATTTAATTATTTTAATCAATTAATGAATAACATCAAATAAATACTTGTGATCAAGATGTGATATTAGCATGGTTTGATAGCATTTGGTATGTTGATCACATTGATATCTTATTCACAATTTTTGATTAAATATTTCGCAAGTTATGAATTTTCCAATTTAGGTGTTGTTTATACCATTTTAGGAATTCTTAAATAAAGGCAAATTAATTTACTCAAAAGAGTACAAAAATGTTTCCCAACAGGTAGGTGATGTTTTTTGATCAAATTGATATTTAATTTGCAATTTTTGAAGCAATATACAAATAGATAACATATTTAAATTCTGTTTTTATTTACAAAAGGGAAAAGCAAACCCTGGCAGGCCGGCCTTGTGCCGGCCAGGCCGGGCTGCAGGCCGGGGGGTGGCCCGAAGGGTCCGGCCCTTGGCCGGCCCAGGCTGGGCGCGTGAGGCCGGGAGGGTGGCCGAGGCTGTCGGCCCGTGGCCGGCCCAAGCCGAGGCCAGGCCGGGCGAGCACGCGCGCGTGGCCAGTCAAACGCCACGACCGGCGTGGCCGACGCGGTGATCACCGGCGTCGACGCGCACGTTCTCGACGAGGGAAAAGGCAAGAAGGCCCGAGACAAGACGAGTTCGTCGCGCCTACCCACGGGAAAACTAGAATGGGCGGCACCGCCGCTTATTGGATGCCGGAGCGTCGAGTTCGACGGCGACAGACGGCGGCCGGCGACGGATGACAGTGCTTCTACGACCTAGGGGGAGAGGAGAAGGGCAGAGGTGTCCTGGATATTCGCCAGCTCACCCTCGATGCGCGCTGCTGCTCGTCGGTGAAGGGGGAAGGTCGGAGACGGCGTTGATGGTGCTCGGCTGTCGTCGGTCGGCGCGGGAGGAGACGACGGAGAAACGGTCGGCCTGGCCGATTTCCGGCACCTCAGGCCGATTCTTCCGACGAGGAGGTGGAGGATGGCGAGGCGGTCCCGGTGGTGGTCTTCGATCTGACCCCCGGTTCCTCTAGCGGCGACACTACGGCGGCGGGCGTGGCGTCTCCACGGTGGCCACCCGAGAGAAAGAGAGCAGTGGGGAAGGGTAGGGGAGCAGGTGGGCAAGCAAGTGGAGCAGGGGAGAGAGAGGGGGCCGAGTCGGGTCCTTCTTGTCTCCAGGGGGGCCACGGCGGCATGGCGACAGTGAGGGAGACGAGGAATTTGCACCTAGCCCCCTGGCTGATTTAAAGTTTATTGCAAACAGGTCCAGCCACATATTAGGGATTTAATTTGAGGCTCTTAATCATTTTTGAAAATTGTGAAATTATTCTGGTAGCCTCCCAATGACACATATAAGCTCCACAAAAATTGGGGTGGCAAGATAAAATGTTTTGCACCACATTTGTTCATAGGGTTTAATTAAGGTCAAATTTGATAATTTTCAAAATGTATTTATTTGGAGAACTTAAGCATTTCAATAAATCATAAAAATATTTATGGGGGCTCATAATATATTAATGAAGCTCCCCATAATTTTATTTTGAATTTTTGAAAGCTTAACTTGGTTTCAAAACAGAGTTTGTATTGAACCAATTTGAATTCTCAAATTTATATCTTTGCTTGTCAATAATTGAATTTTGACAATTGGTTATTATAATTAAACTTGGAACTTCCTGAACAATTTGGAAGTTCAAATTAATATGGTTTCACCAAGTTGAGCAATTGCATTGAGGTTGAAGATTTTTGGGATTTTGATTTGTTTCCTTTTAATTGCTTTCCAAACTTGCTTTATTTTAAATTAGCAATTTAAAGGGATGCCATGATGCAATTTTTGCAAAGCAAAAAGTGAAAATTTGGCCCATATTTTAGGGTAGCAAACTGGGGCTGTTACAAAGTTGAAGGTTAGAGTGCACGATGGCCATATTCAGTTTTGTTGGTCTTTTAATTTAGGTGATGGTTAATTAGTTGAGCTTGATAACTATGTTTGCTGCAGATTGAGGTTTTCCTTCCGCCAAACCATTCTGTGGAGGGGATACTGGAACTGTATCATCAAAATTACATCATTGCAATTATTCGTCTAAAACATGGTTTCACTACTGCTATTTTTCCACAAGATCTCTTAAATGATAGGGAGCCTAGAAATAAAAAGTCGGTAGTAGATATAGGGCGTGCGACTAAAAGATCTCATGGATTATTGATGGCCTCAATGGGTGAAGTGAAGGGTAAATACAAGTCTGTTAAAAAAAGCCGTCTACTAGTATCGCAAAAAAGATTCATTGCAAAGACCTTCGGTTATCCACATGTCAAATAAAGAAGGTACATTGATGAATTTATGTGGTGATGTTTTACATGGTACAGGTGTAGATAGTTAATCTATTTGAGTTGAATGTTAATTCAATTAATATACATCTACTGAACTTGTTGGTACAACTCCTTGTAACCTTATGTGCTTCTTTTTGGTACTAGGTTCGGATTGGAGGGCCCCTTATTGGTCTGGATGGTAGTTTCATTGGCATGAACTTTTATGATGAAAGTGCAGCAACTCCTTTTTTGTTAAGGAAGGAGATTCTAACAGTTCTGTGTGAAGGGTATGATCTGCTAGAAAGGTACTTTTTTCTCTCCATGAAATTCATACTACTCCCAGGTGTTATTACCCCCTTGGTGTTTGCCCTTGACGTGTCACATCTTATCTCTAAGACCAACGGGTTAGTGGATAGTTCAACATTTAGATAAATCTTGTTTGTTAGTTCAACAACTTGCTAGTTTCTTGGGCTACCAAATGCACCGGCGGAGCTTCATGGAGGCGAAATGGGCTGTCGCCCCCCAGCCCACGAAGTGTTAGCCTAATATTTACACGTATTCAGTCCATTTATTCACCCCCCCCCCCCCCCCCCCCCTGCGGATTTCGGCCCAAGCTCCGCCACTGACCAAATGCATGGAACGTTCAGACATGTTGAATGGATAAGAACTCTTGGGACTAGAGTATATAGTTGTGATGTACCACTCGCGATTGGCGGATTCGAGGCGAATCATGTGGTCTGCAGTGCCATTGACTCTCCAAAGTAGGAGCGGACTAGCATTGCCCTTCTTTGCAGAATCAGGCTTACACACCTTAGCTCTTGTGTTTTGGCGGGTTGTGACGCCCTTGTGTTTGTGTGATTGGCATCTAGGTTGTGTATAGTTTGGTGGCGGATCTGTAACGTGTGTCTTACACCCACTTAGCTTTAGTCATGTTCGATGTCTTCACCACCGTGGTAAGCGCCGCAGGACTGCCGGTGTCACATGCCTCGTCCTAGTCTGTCTCCCTTAACATGCACCATGGAAGTATTTGTGCAGCCCGGGCCGTCGGTGTAGCTCGTAAATATCTGGCTGCGCCGCGGTCACTAAACAGAGAAGCCTTCGTGCGGTGGCGCAGTGAACTCCAAGTCCGGATGGTAGTTGTTGATCCTGGCCGTCTTGCGCCCGTCATAACATCTCAACCTACCGCAACGAGAGATTCATGCATGCAAAGGTAGGGTCACTGGGTATGGATGTCTGGCTTCACACGATGAAGCAACTCAGACTAAGAAACCAAAGAGTATGTAGATTTTGTACAACAGATGCATGAATAACTTACAACGTGCCTCCGTGCAACTAGTCCAATCGGCTACACTCGCCGTCGGCAGCCCTAACATAATATTTGGAGATGGATATATGGAAGAGGATTAACATGTGTGTATTTTAAACAAAGATGAATGGATAAGATGGATTGGATTCACTGAATACCTTGATCTTCCTATCCAATGGGCGGCTCTATCCAAAAACTAGCCTGGTAGTTTTTTTTAGATGTAAAACTAGCCTGGTAGTTGGATATGAGGTAGTTTTTATCTACCATGTATGAAAATCCGAAGCATCCCACTGGATTTTTTTATCAGCCGGAGAGAAAGATAGCTAGAAAGTTGCACAACCTACCTATTAATCAAAAGGCCACTCATGCGATGAGATCAGGCACGGTGTGTGTGTGTGTGGGGGGGGGGGGGGGGGGGGGGGGGCAGGGTTAACTAAAGCTGGTGGTAGAAACTATTTTTCCTATGTTTGGTTCAGTTGTTCAGCACCAACTTACATCCAAAATATGCTGGATCAGTGATAGTATGGTCAGGCTGAACAACTGAACCAAACATAGGAAAAATAGTAGCTGAAGCAACCTGTCAACATCAGAACAGGTTATTTCAGCTACTAAAGTGACATGCTGTCTCATGCATGTAATTTTATTCTATAATTTGTATAGTTGTTACATCCATATCCGTTTTAACATACGCATTGGATGTAATATTTATAACCAGTACACTTTTCGTTCACATAAAACTGGTGCACCGTCAACATGTAATTTTAGTTCAAATATACTTGTAAATTTACATCCATGGGAAGATTAAGGCCAGCATTGGATGTAATTTTTTATTCTAACATGGTTTTTTCTTCATCCGCATAAACCCAACGCTCAAAAACAAAAAATCAGCTAGGTCTGATGCAAATACAGTCTTTTTTTCCTTGTAAGTATTGCAAATCCCAGGTTTTCTGAACTACTGCAAGTGCGAAGGTTTTGGATCTTTTTCACCTATCAAGCAAATTCCAGGTTTCACATGTAACAGTATGCCTAGATCTTGTTCCAACTTCCAAGCAAGTTCCCGGTTTTATACATTTTATAATCTGGGGATGTATTAATAGTCACATATAAGGTTGTCATATTTGGATCAGGATTCAGAAGTTACATAATAGGGGGCATGGACATGGTGGCGGGTGAGATTTCTACAGGCGAATCGGAGGCATTTTCTTGTTCCTCTGATCCTAGCCTTTTTATGTACTACGTAGTATTCTTGGGATGTAATTTTAAGTTTGCCAACTGACATGCAAATTTCACAAAGCTAGTTGGTCTTTTTGAACTATTTTGCATGATGTAGTATCTAGAATCTGGGTTGTAATTTGAGGTCATAAACTCCATGTATTTTTACATAGTTAAATACATGTAAGTTTCATGCACCTAGTGTAACAAGTGATGGTTTAATACATCCAGTAATAGATGGGGTAGGCAAATTGATGGTTCAGATATCATACGGTACAAAGAGGGGCAAAAAAAGAGAGAAAAGTGAGCGGGATGGTTCTCTTTTTTGATGGGTTACTAATCTGGGGGTAGCACCGTGGCACATGACTAGCCGTATCTATTTCTGGAAAGATTCCGTTCCGACAGGGGGGGCACCCTGTAGCACCAATTCGTGCCCGCGCAGTCTGCCCCAAAAGATAAAGACAAACCGGTAATTGTTCTATTTCTCAACACCAATTTTTTATAGCGTATACTTTTTATTCATCAGTGAATTGGTATTGAAAAATTATATTGGATGGCAGGTGGCCTGTGTCCAAGCCATATTGGTATCTTCCTGGTTAAGCTGGTGTTCTAGACCAGCTTGTTCGAAAAGTTCTCATGTAGACGTCAAGCTGCTGCTGGACTGCTCTCAGATTTTGTACGGTTTATAAATAATATTTGCATATGGTGTTTGTGTATGTGTATCTCGGTTATGTATTTAAGGACGTACATACGATGATATTCATCCTAGTAAGAAATACTCGGACGCTGTTAGGTGTTCATTAAGGACATAGGAAAAATAGATTTATCCTAGCTACTGGATTATTTAATCCTACTAGTAAGAAAAGTGTGTTTTAACGTATTATCTAGTTTCGTGTTGGAGCATTTGGTTAGACATTCAGATAAACACTATATCTAGAAATTCATAACCCATCATATCATGGGATGATGCTAGGGGTGCAAGTTCCCGTATTTGACCTTTTTTGATACAAGCTCTATTAAAAACTAACTGCAAAACTGTCCCTTAACTCGGCGCCAAAGTACAAGGTCTAGGCTCCATAACATTTGGGCCGACATGCCCCATGGTGCTACTTGCTAATTCATTTTTCTACAAGTTTTAATCAATTATACTCTCTTCGTTCCAATTTAGATGACATAGGTTTGTCCATGGTGCCAACTACGAATGTATCTAGACGTTTTTCACATCTAAATACATCCGTATTTAGACAAACACATGTCATCTAAATTGGAACGAAGGGAGTAGATGTTATTTGGCCCTTCGCAACACATACAAGATTGTATTTTATCCATAGTTCACATACACATGTTAAGACACGTTTTAACTATTAGCAATCAAAAATAGGTTTTTTTCCTACCCCGAGAAAAATTGAGTGCAATGTACACGTAGACACAAACTTACGCATGATTTGTAAAGTCAACACTATTACCATTCATACACGAATGTCCAAACTGTCGTACAACATCAAATATTGTACCCCTTCCCCTATTGCTGTTGCCTAGAGTGAAACGAGGGCGTTCCCCTCCCCTGAGGCCCCCCTAAGGATGAGGACGAAGGTGGGTCCCGCATGGACACGCGGCAGATGTAGGAGGCGTGGGACGACGCGCGTCCAATCCCCCGGGGGAATAGTAGGCTTTCCCTTATGTAAAAGACGGGTGTGAACGTGTTTTTTATTATATCAGTTTGATGTAAACTGTTAAAGTTTAATTCTTTACTCAAAAAAAACGTGTTTATCTCTTGGAGCGCACGCGCAGCGTCCGGTCTGCGCGTGGCGGTTTTCGAGGCTGCATGCGACCGGTCGATCGGTGCAGTTGCAGTACCTGCGGTCGCCCCGCGCACCCTCGTCCCTACAGCGGCGCTAAATGGGCCGCATTTTCGCTGCCCAGTAGCAGCTACGGGTTTTCTTTTTTTTTCTTTGTTGTTTTTCTTCTGTTTCTAAAATCCGTTTTGTAGAAAAATCTAATTTTTTAAAAAATTGAACAGTTTCAAAAATAAACATTTTAAACATGAACATTTTCAAAAAATGAACATTTTTTATTTTTAACATTTTTTATTTAAACAAGTTTAAAAAAAAAAATAGAATTTAAATTTTCAAAATCTTTTTAATTTAAATAATTTCGGATATGAACAATTTTTAATCTGAAGAGTTTTCGAATTTGAACATTTTCAAATCTGAACAGTTTTCGAATTCGAACACAATTTAAAAAGTCAACATTTTCAAAAGTTAAAATCTAATGTTTTTAAATTTGAACATCTTTTAATATGAACAGTTTTCGAATTTAAATATTATAAAAATATGAATATTTTGAAATCATATACAAAATGAATATTTTTAATCTAAACATTTTTCGAATTTGAATATTTTCAAATCTAAACAGTTTTGAATTTGAACATTTTCTAAATTCAATCATTTTAAAAAATAATATTTCAAAATCATATAGAATTTAGAAATAGAATGAAAAAATAAACGAAAAGAAAAAAGAAACATAAAAAGAAACAAATGGGTTCGCCTATTGCTGTTGCTAGAGTGAAACGAGGGCGTTCCCCTCCCCTGAGGCCCCCCTGACCCAGCCGCCGCCTCTTCTCTTCCTCACGCTGACACGCACGCGACCCGTCGCCGGCACATCCACCCGCATGCCCCGTCCGTCGCAGGACGTCGCCCATCGAAATTGTACTCTCTCTCCGCCGGACGGACTGCTATGGAGGAGATCATGATGTGGAGTATGGGGACGCGGATTTCACTGGAGTGGGAGGGCAGAGAGGACGGCAGGGATGGGATATGTCCGTCGGCAGAAAGAAGAAGTACACAAGTCAGAGATGGGAGTCATGGCCGCCCGGTTGACATCACCAGCGCCGCCTGACAGGGTAGCAGCAGAGGCAGTGAGGGAAAACGGACGATGGGAGCGAGCAGCAATGGCGGTGGACGTGGCCGGTCCACGTCCGGATCCGGCAGCAACTCTTTCTGCGGCTTCGTGCGGACTTACGTCAGAGCGGGATGCTGGGAGTCGGGGTGGCCGTCGGGATGAAGGGGAGGGTCGGAGCTTCGCCAGCCGTGCCGCGCGGACTTTCAGAGTGTAGTAGCGGAGCTGGCCGTCCGGGAATGCAGCGTGGGTGTGGGCGGCGCTTGGTGGAGGAGGTGTTGGGCGGCGCTGGGGAGGAGGTGCTGGGGCGGCACAGCCATATGGGTGGCTCGGCCGGGTGGGGGAGTGAGGAAATGACAAATTAGATTGGAAGAATTACAGTGAGATATGTTGCTGCAATTTTTCTACGGCTTGCCTTGGTACTGATCGTCGGTTCCTGTTGCTACTGATTGATGTGCTATTTCGCCAATGACCACGGCGAGTCACCGCCACTTCTCCGCAGCAGTCGGCGCTGCCCACCACACGTTCCCCAACCAGCCGTGTGCTCTTCTGCTATAGTAAGGAAACAGGGGGACAAGACCGTACTGATTCCAAGCACAATATACATCACATCAAGAGGCTGGAGCACTGGCTGTTGCCTCCAAATCCATGAGTGTCAATCAACTAATCTCCGTCAGCAAAGATGCATCCGAGGATAATTCTAGCCATCTTGTTTCAGTGTCATTTGCCCCTGAAGTTGAACCTTTATTGTTTGTGTTAGTTCATTTTGATTCTCCGCATCTATGTATTCTCTGAACTTGGATTAATTTATGTAAGTGACTGTTTCATTGTAAACTGCCCTTGTTATATGCTATGTTGTTAATACAGGTGAAAATATTGCAGGTGTGGTGTAGGTCCAGTTGGATCGATGTGTTCTTGCCATTCCTTTATCCGGCAGAATGGATGTGTCTTGAGCCCCATGTGAGCACTGCAAATCTGCAAGCAGAGGCAGTGAGAGAGATGGTGGATTTTTTCTAGACAATTGGAAAGAGTGTTGTGCTGCTTGTTTTTTTCTGGACAGTGTGATCGGTGGTGCGGTTGTATTTTAATTATAGAGAAGAGTGAGATGCAGATAAGGAAATTTCAGCCTGATCTTACTCAGTTGTTTCTTGAGCATTTTCCGCTTCCTTTATATCTCTTTAACCTCTAGAAATCAAGACCTTTAACACTCTATTTTTCTTTTATGTTTGTTTAACTCTTAACATCTTTTGATGATGCTCAATTCTGCATTGATGATTGATCCAGCTTCTATTGTGCAGTTTACATATGGCAAGTTTATAGATTTAGAGATTGTACAACTGGATAACCCCTTACTTTTCTGCTTGTTTGAAGAAATTATTCCTCTGGATGGAATTATCATATCTCTAAGTCTAAACATTGATGAAGCTTGATGCTATTATGTGAAGATGAGGAAGACTCAGATTTTCTGAGGATTCATTATCTATCTATTAGTCACAGACGCAAAGAACAGGGGCATGTAGATACTTCCTTTTTTACATTTACTGTTAGGTATCGTTAATCCTTATGAGTACGTATGGTTTGGTAGTATAACCATAGATGATAGATTACTTCTGCTAGCCACTGATTAGCCATGTAAATCCAAAAAAAATCATGGAGTACTGGTCTTTCTTCAGCCAATCACGTGTTGGTGGTGAGTTGCTATCAGCCACTAGGTAGGCTTAATAATGTGTGGGTCTAATGTATGATATCAGTAGCTTTGTGTTGCTTAATTGCTCCCTGGCTTGCTGAAATTTATTTTGTGTTTGAAAAGTATGTCTAGCATATCAGACGATGATCGTCTAAATTATTTTATCAAGCTATTGTTGGAGCAAGCTCTATATACATTTGCCTATGTTTAAATATGTTAATTGTATTCCGAAAAAAATGTTTCACTTGTATGTGAACTGATGAATATTTAACTACGCGCAATAGTTTTATGTTACTTAATTAGTCACTGGTTTGTTGAAGGTTGGTTCGATTATCTTGCCAACGTTACGTACTTAGACATAGGAAAATGTTTATAGACAATGGCATATATGTCATAGCATGCCTTCATTATCTTTTTTATTCTTGAAGGAAACCCCCTCAGATATGAACTTTCTATTACTTAGCAGCCGCATATGATAGAATTCATAGGGCATTAATTATGCTCTGGATTGTTGCAGATTAATGAAGTATCATGTTGCTCCTAACATTTTTAGCTTGATTCTATGCCTCCAGGTTCTTTATTTTGTTGATGTATTGGATATCTTACTTTCATGTCATTATATTTTGGAGCTTGCAAAGTCTTCATCGTGTTTGTTGGACCTCAACAATTGGATAGTTATTCAAGAGAAGATGGATTTCTCGTGAGTAATTTGTATGCTACATGTTTTAACATTCAGGTTTGTAGCATTTCTGAAGCTCAAATCCCATGAGATGCTGCCATATCGCTTTCGTAATGGCCTGGTTTGTTGGATTAGTGACATACACTGATAGTCAAACACAACAAGTTATTTTGTAGAACAGAAGGTGCAAGACTGTAAGTTTTACACAGAATAGATGACAAATATTATTGGTTGCTGCCTTGGTGCAAACAATACCGGGACTGATGTTCCTCTTTTTTGTTGTGCACCTCTAGAGTGTTAGGCTTGCATTTTAGGCCTATAGCATGTTTATGATACGGAGGTTGACTGATAGCACATTGATTCGATCACCTCAAGAACTGTACTTAATTCAATTGCAAGGCAAAACACATTGTTTTACATTATTAGGTGCTACAATATCAAATAAATCTCATCTTAGTTTATGTGGGACAATATAATTAGATTTTTTTTACTTTGGTTCTAACTAAACAACTAGAGCTTATCAGCATAATCATTTGTCCTCCAAAGTGCAGCCGTCGTATGGTGGCTAAGAGCCATCAAGGCTATCTGATGAAAGTGTGAGTTTTCTTCTATCTGATGTGTTCACTCGTTGCATCTCAAACATAGGAGACACGACAGACTGCAATTGTATCTCTGTCGAGGGATACAACATGATTCTACTATGGTTGCTGTGTTATCTGAACGAACTGGACTTTACCTGGAGATAATTATTTTCCTGATGCTGGGGTATTTGATCTCATTTTTGGATTTCTGGTTTATGTTTACCGTACTAGCTATGATTATTTTTCCGTACTAGCTATGATTATTTCTTCTATCTTTATGGGTTGAAGAAGTCTTAAAATTGGACCATCTTCTCTTCTTGGGCACTCTGTCTTGTCTACTATATTTGAGATGGTTGAAGGACACCTGCAGACTGAAGATGCTCTGTTCAAAGATCCAAGGAGGCTCTGTGCACTAGGTCGGATATATCACAATGTGAAAAAAGTTTCAGGTACCCTCTTTCTTAATTGTTGATATAGGAACTACTTGAGTGATCTGAAATATATCATTGTTGAAGAGTAACACTAAATAACGCTCCTTGCTGTAACATCAACTTCATTTCCGAGCTGGTTACCTCCTGAACCTTCTAACAGTAACAGACAAATCTAATCTGTTTTTTCTAGAATACGTCTTATGTTTTAATGCTTAGAGTTGCATCTTTGTTTGCTCAATGTGAAGAAGTTCGTCTTTTCTGAATAACTCCAGAAAAAACATCTCTGTTCTTTATGTCTAACTAATTTCATGTGATTACTACTGGCTTGGTGGTGATTAGGTTTCTTTAGCAGTAGTGGGTTCTCGCAATGGAAGATTGATGGGATTGTATGCTAAAGCTGATGTCAACCTCAAAATCTCTGATTGACTTAGTCTAATCGCAATGGTGCTTTTTTTTGCAATGATGTTAATTCTCTGTGAACATTTTCTATGTGATGACTATAAATTAAAGTCAATGGCAGAATTTAAAAGTATTTCGTTTACTTGTTTATTGTGTTTAGTCACAAACAACATTATGTTGTTGTCTCTCAAGTGACATGAAAGAAGGATTGCCAATCTTGATAGAAAAGAAAAGTGCATATCAAGGACAGAAATTATCGTGTATGATGAGGTTTTAAGGGTTATGCATCTGGCAAACTCTAAACTATAGTTTCCATTGCAGATTATATGGTAGTAAATAACTTATATTATATAATTCTTTACACGAAAAGAGTAGAGCAAAGCATTAGACTGTAGTTTCTTTCAGAGCCTGTAGCGATAATCCAAGCTCTATTGTACTTTGTAGGAAAACCTACATTAATAGAAACTACAGGGAAACTCTAGCTAGAATAAAACCTAGCCAATATAAAGTATCCTTTCCTAATTTCTCCCATTTCTCTGTGATATTTCTTCCCTTAGCAATTAAGGTGGTGCACTTTATTAAGAAAAGGTGGCACAATTATTTTATTACTTTGTTTTGCAAGAAAAAGTTACTTCACAACTATTCGGCATTTCATACCTGTAAGGCATATGTAAATTCACAGAGTAGCCATACAAGTGTTGATTAGCTACTTACATAGTGCTTAATATGATGTTGGGATAAGTTCATCGATTATATACTATATTCTTTCATAGAATAGGGCGAATGAAATCTACCGAAAAACTAAAAGAGAAGATATTGCCACTAATCTTGATGCTGGTTCATGTGCATAGGTGCTTGTTATAACTTGGAAAGTATATTTAACCCTGGATCTTATATTTTGTGATGTACATGTTAAGAACCTAATGAACCATAATTTGGTAGTAATCAATGTTCTATATTGAAATATGTCTCAATCACATAATATTGATGTATGCATTCTAGAAAGATTATGTCTTTTAGTTTATAGTATTACGTTCAAATATATTTGAATATCAATATATCCAGCCATGGCCATGCACATTAGCTCCAAAAATCAATCTTCAGCATTCACTGCCTATCTTTGATAGTGTTTGATCCGATTCTTTTATTGCAACACTACACA
Source organism: Puccinellia tenuiflora (assembly GCA_012064385.1). NCBI lineage: Eukaryota > Viridiplantae > Streptophyta > Magnoliopsida > Poales > Poaceae > Puccinellia > Puccinellia tenuiflora. The sequence goes on along the minus strand of QRDG01001778.1, from coordinate 793,888 downwards.
AATCATTCTTACATTAATACAAATATTTATGGTCCAGCTAATACTAAATTTTCGCCCATATTACTGATTTTCAATGAAGTGGTTAATTCTAAAAATGAAGCTGTAAGTAGTAACCATGGTTAGCTATATGAGGAACTAAATGTTGTTGACATATCTTTCCTCTTTCAACTATATTGTTTGGTGGAGTTATGTCATAATAAGTATCTGTTCATTTCCTATAACCATTGCACTTTGTCGCTCTGTCAAGTAAGTATTGTTCATGCAATAGAAGACATGTGATCCGATGGATAAAATCTTGCTCAGAAGTCATCTCCAACATAAACATCCGTGTCTATGTTTGACTGTAAACTTACCGGTCTTTCTAATGTAGTGACATGGTGTGCTTGGATATGTAGTGCCTCTTCGACATTTCAACCATTTTTATTGATAGTGATCAAAGATTAACCACTTTGAAGGATCGGATTTTGGTCTTCCTACCCATGAAAATATTGTAGGTGTGGTGTAGGTCCAGTTTGGATCGATGTGTTCTTGCCATTCCTTTATCCGGCAGAATGGATGTGTCTTGAGCCCATGTGAGCACTGCAAATCTGCAATAGCTGGTTCAAGTAATGAAGTCATTCTATGTTGTCATTTTAATTATGTTGTCCATCTTTCCTTCAAGAAAGGATGGTCTGAGATTATGAGCATACACGTTGTTGAAGAAATTAATTGCAAGATGTCATTTGCTTGGAAGAATCTAATGGTGTGTAACAAGAACATAAGTATGCATTCAGAAGTTGTACACTGTACTTGATAAACATCTTTGTGTCTACTCTGATGAACTATAGGCTTTGTGGATGTACGCTTACGAATGTTATTATGAGGTATAGTGCTGCACCTTTTTCCGAAAATGTGCCATGAAAGCACTTCCAAGTTCCTGACCGTTCCTGACCGTCGTTGCATATATTCTCGCATATCAGATTGGTCAAAATGCAAAGTTATCTGAGAACATGCAACAATATCATGTTGCTTAATTGTATTTCTGGACCATTAAAATCCCAAGATACAATGCAGAGTAGTATGCTTTGATTAATATGAGTAGTGACTTGATCAATGTTTTGTGAGTACGGTAAGTGCTTAATTTCCTCGATCTGGTTTTGTTACGATAAATAAAGAAACACACTTTTGTATTTCGTGTTGGAATAATCTAAATAAAGTCATTTGACGGTTCAAATTCATGCTTTAAGCACCAATATGTAGGTAATGTGTCAGCTACCTTAGTAACAAATATAAATTTGACATCATTTTGTTATTAGTACTTAGAAACACACTCTGGTCAGGATTTTCCACCCATTGTTTAAAATTACATGGCTTTTTGATAAAATTGTTTTGTACATTTTTGCTTAACATATAAAGAAATCTATAATTTTTCCTTGTTCCCGTACAAACCAATAGTTGGGATGTTCCTCCATAAATGTTCTAATAATTTGTGGTTGATTGTGTTCATGTAAAACAGCAACACCATCAGAGAACGGACTTCCAAACATGATCGGGCTCCAATAAAGCAAGAAGTGGCCATTGCTTATTATTTGCCTCGAGTATCGTCAGTTAGAGGTTCACAATATGTGAAGGATGTACTTCGAATCTTCGATCGGGTTACCACTTACCAGAGTTCACTTCGAATTCATTATATACGTATTTTGCCTGTCACGTATCATAGTGTTTTATAGATCTTTGGAAGTAATTACCAAGTATTGTTGATCTCTCTTCAACTAATTCCTGTGAGCATTTGAGGTTGTACGGTTTGTGTTCTAGTAGCTTTTATCACTAGAAATACCATGTGCCAATGTGTCCGTACACCAATTTTTTCTCACCGTGCCTCAAAAGGAATTGGCACGACGCTCCGACATTTCGACTTATTTATCGATTTTATATTCTGTTAGTTTTATGTCACTTGTACTATAAGTATGATGTCAATAAGATAGATAGTGGACTGACAATCCATTTCAGGACAACAGGCCCACATCCAGACCGAGACGAGCAAGCAACCAAGATTTTTTAAATAGGGGTGATCCCAGAGGGACCTAGAATCTTGTATTCATAGCAGCAGCATCGGCATACATAAAGGACCAAAGAAAAATGAAAATTACAGCCAAGTCCAGACATTTTGCATTAAGGACCCTAAATGTAGAAATGGAAATGCCATCAGGTCCAGCTCCATCGCCGCTGCATCGGCAAGCCACGGCGCAGCCAGACGCAATGCCACCGGGGACGAGACGCCGGGAGCCAACTGCACCGGAGCTGAAGGGCCTCCATCTTGGCACGGCAGCCTGGAGGTTGAGAATCGTCATCTGACATCGGCCGGAGAGACCGAACCCAGCGGAGAGGGAGGGAGTGGTCACCCTTCGACCATCAAAGATGGCGGCCACAGAACGACCGCCATGGATTCACACTCGGGAGCAACTTCGGAGCTCCCGACCACCAACGAGAGTTAGGAACGAGGGATCCTGCCTCTTGCTCACCCCCATGCCGAACACAGAAGAAAAATCCCCACCTCCCAACTCTAGTCGACAGATCTGCAAAGAACGGGACTATCGAGGGAAGTGGATGGACAGGTTGCGCCACTGCTCGCCATCGGCTCCGTCCTCCGGAGCACAGCAGAACAGCACCACCCCCAGCCGACAAGCGCCTCCCGAGTCCCGACGGCTCCGGCAAGCGCAGCTCTACCGGCATAACACCACTCTAGGAAAGCTAACGTGATAGAGAGAGCGATGGGGCAAGGACCACTTTTGTTTCAACGCAGCAAAGTGAACAGTCAGTTGTGAAGAGATGAGTGCTCAGGAATCCCTTCCAAACATGTAAGAAATGGATGAAAGTTGGTAATTAGTATTCCACTAATTCCAACAAAGTCCACAAAATTCATAGTAGTCATGTATAAGAGCAATACCATGAGTTAAACAAACTCGGTATCACCATCAACAAGACAACAACAGCCAAACCAGTGCTCGCCATATATAATACTCCCTCCCTATCAAAATATAAGATAATAACATTACAGGGAACTATCAGCCTGACAATAACATTACAGGGAACTATCAAGTATCATGCCTAAGAGAAGCAGATGTTCCAAGTACTAATTCAATAATAATTGCTACTTCGTACTATCTATTACCTGATGAGTGCAGCAGGAGCTGCGCTCCTCGTTGGTATTCTTCTAGTTCTGCGTGTCGCTGCTTCTTCGACTCGTTTAAGTATCTCGAAGGTGGGACGTCATGATAAGCATTTCTCTTGCCTGCCTGAGCTCCACCTAATGCGCAGAGAGCATAAATCCATTAGATTCATGACCACTCACCAGATATAACAACAATAATGTAATCCAAATACCAGTCTGAATTATGGCCCACATATATAGAGCTATCTAACAGCTGATTGATCATAACAATTAAAAACGAGGGGCACACACTTAATCATACCCAACCATGCCTCACACAAATCCAAAAAGATGAACACAAACAAAAAGGCTTTATTACTTTAAGTTTGTCAGACATCGCAAGTGAAGAATGTCGGTACAGGTTATCGATGCCACACAAACACATCGTATGCGTCAGGAAACAACGTCCCGAGTTGTGACCAATTTAAACATAGGATATGCTTTAGCAAACAACTTCACAACTTTCAATTTAAACATGGGATGTGCTTTAGCAAACAATGTCCCCGGTTGTAACCAATTTAACACCGGACATGCCTTAGCAAACAACATCCCCAGATGTGATCGATTTAAGACGGCTACAGTGTAGATAATGTAAAGAGAACATTAAATGTGCCCGAACCACATGTACTGAGACACATCCGTGTTATTAAAAGGGAGAAACAATTCGTGGGAGTGCTAATTGATAAACAAGTGACGGTATGATTACCTGATTTAGAATCCAGATATTTGCTCAGCACACATGGAATGAAGGTTGGATTGTGAACTGAGGGGTCCTCTGCAGGAGACAGCATAACCTCTCCCAGTGACTTCCTGTTAGTGTCAACAGTGATAATCCATGCAGCTTGGTCGTCCTCTTGTGGCATGGACATGAGGTAAACAACATCATCATGGCCACGCAGAGTGGGAGAAGCTGTTTTCAGTTTATTGAATGGCATATTTAGCGCACCACCTCCTAGCTGAGGCAAGGAGACAGTGCCAACAAGGTCATCGGAGTGAACCATGTTCCCCCTGCGCCAACCGCCCCAACCCAGTGCCCTATACCATGTGATGAGCCTCCAACCAACGACATCATATACTTCCTCCTCCTCCTCCTGGGGTGGACTGATGGCCAGATCAACGTCATGTAGTTCAGGCATGTTCCAGGGATCGTGAACAGCTGGTGAGCACGACTCTGATGAGGGCCGTGTCCTCCACAGAGCAAACGACGGTGGGCGCGCTCGCGAACGCGATCCCTTTGCTGTTGAGGCAGTGGACGCAGAAGTGGGAGAGGCGCGGCGGATGAGCAAAGACGAAGGATACCTGGATGGTGAGGTTCGCCCTCGTGAAGGTTCCCGCGGTGGTTTCGTTCCGGAGATCCCTGATGAGGGTCTTCGAGTCGAGGAGACCCCAGCCGTGGAGGCGGGCGGCCGGTGGAGGGAGTTGCGCGGAGCCGCGGAAGGCGGACATCGTCCGGCTGGGATTGGGGAATTTGGGGGTTAGGGTTCGTCTTTCCTCGGACGGGGTTGGGGATTTTCTCGGATGGGAGCAGGAGGGGGTGGGGATTTGGGTCGGTTCGGGACTCCGTGTCTATCTCGCATACTCGCGAAATAGAGCCTCGCTTGTCAAATTAAGCAACGCAAAATTCCAAGAATCAGCATCCTTGCTTGAACACGATCGAACTTGAACTTGCTCTTACTTGTGCCCTTTGAGAATCGACAAACGCTCTTTGCCTCGACAGTTCGGCAAGGATCGGGGATGGAAAACCGAGTCCCGCGCCCGAGAGCAGTGGCTGCGCCGAGCTGATCGTAGGCAGCTGCGATGTGCTGGCCGTGGGCGGCGTAGGGCGTCGGCGCTTGATCTTGGTGTTGAATCGGCGTCGGCTCAAGCCCTTGCCGCTCGCCGTAGTGCTGCATCTGCGGCTGCTCGCCGCCGTAGTGGTTGACTTGTTGAAACGGCGGCGCGCTGTAGGGAAGGCCATATGGCTGAACCAACGGCGGCGCGCCCGGGTAGGCAGGCGTCCCCGCGTTCGCATAGCCATGGTGCTGCGGCGTCGGTGTGTGTGTGGAAAGCGGGCGTAAGGCTGGTACGGCTGGCTGCCAGCGTGGGGAGGCCGGGGCGGGTGTCGTCACATGGCCGCCGCCGCCGGAGCCGCGAGGGAAGGTGGGGGTTTTGGGGTTTGGGTCTCGCTTCTCCATGACAAGAGTAGGAGAGAGCATGTCAAGACAAGCAGGGAAGCGCTGCCGGTGGGGTCCACACACTTTCCGCTAACCATGGTTACCAGAGAAGAACCAGAGTTGCTAACCATGGTTACCAGAGAAGAACCAGAGTTGCGGGTGCGTCTCTGCTCTGGGCAACGGCAGACTGCTCTCTCTCTCACACATTCAAGATAATTTACCCTTACGGTAGAAAGAATGGGTATGCAAGATTGCGTCGTATACATTAGACTCTGGTGCGAGGATGCTCAGCTCAACCCCTTTTTTTCCGAATTGAGGGGCAAAGCCTCCTATTTCATTGAACTGAAACCGATAAACAAAATACATAGTTTCAAGTTTCGGTACTCCCTGCTCTCCAGCATTCCACTCTTACATCTCCAAGAGAACCTACTACTGTTTTTATATGTCTACTGCAATCAGGCACACCAACCTTAGCTACAAAGCATAGAATCAAACTCCAGACGGGAGCCCTCCAGGGTTTTAGCATTACAGACCATACATTACAAGAAAATAGGCACGATCTTTTTCGCCAGGCACACACACACCAGCAAGTATGATCTGTAGTGTTCCTCAGTCTCCATTCTTTTTCAGCCAACATCAATCCTCCGCCTCACCGGTGCCCAGCCATGCTGCGTGCTCCGCTGCCACTCTAAGCAACAGATGCGCTGCGGAAACTTGCAGCTGCCTGACGTTTCCATTCTGTAAACATGCCCAGTTAATCTCTGTTTAATAACTGCATTAAAAAGACAAGACCACTTGGGCAGCCCTCTCTGTTTATTACATTCACTACACTTCCTAATTATATTAAAATCACCACCAATCAGAAAAAGGAAACCTGTTACATCCTAGCATATGCACCAATTCAACAAGAAAATCTTGCTTATCTTTAGCATGTGGAGCACCATACACATTTACTACGTTCAAAGTTATATCTTCCTCTAAATCTTTCACCAACATTCTAATATGTAATTTACCTATCTAAGATTCAATAACTTGATAAAAATCATTGTTCACACCCAGCAGCATACCTCATGACATCACTCTCAAAGCTGCCACTACCCAAGAAAAGCTATGTCTTCCAGAAAAACTATTTAACATATTAACACTAATATCTCTCATTTTGGTCTCTTGCAAACCTAGAAATCTTAATTTATAATCATTAATGGATTCAGAAAGAAAATATTTCTTCTCCTGTTCACCTAAACCCCTAGGATTCCAAAAAAACTGCCATTAAAATAAACAAAAACCAGGAGAACTATCTACATTCCTACCTCTACCTCTTCCTACAACAAACCCTCTACCTCTACTTTTAATAGCTGATCTAGCCTACAGAAAACAGCAGCTAAACCTTTGATACAAGTATCCAGCTCATCATCTATTTTTTCCTGCTCTACTCTGCTAGGTGCCAAATCCTCTACATCATCTAATATCTTTAACAGCAAAATCATTACCCTTTACTTTTCTAGCAGCAAATAAATTACTTCTAGCAACCTCTAACAGTGTAATAACATCTAGAGTTTCTCTAGCATGCTCAGGATTATCGCTAAGTTTCACCCCTACTTTACTGGCAATATCCTGCAAAACATTAAATGCAGAATTTAGAACAGTAGGAACAGCATGCTCACCTTGCGAACCAGGTTCCTCTCAGCTCAACCCTTCTTCACCATCATCCTGAGGATGCATGGCACAAACGAGTAGATACCTACAATTTAAATGCTCAAAACTTGAACAGTGTTTGCCATCACTAGCAAACTCCCTAGTCACCAATAAGTTGGGACCAGAACTATGGTTACATCGATGGCAAACTGAGACCTCAACCAAAATATACATCTGGATTTCAAACATAAGAAAACGGAGAGATATCCAAGGCATGCATCTTCAAGCGGTTGGTTTCCCTGACTCAAAGACCGCCTCCTTCCCACAAAGCCTGCGGTGGACTGCAGCCAGCTTGTATCCAGTGCTGTTGCGCTCCCTCCTCCGGGTTCAAGTAGATCTGAAAGAACATCACAACACAAGGATCAGTACTAGCATCATGCTAGGACATCAGGCTGACTCTTCAGTGCGGGATAATACCAACTAGATAGACTAGTGTAACCAACCATATCAAATAATAGTAAAGTTACAGTGCTACAAATGCAGTGACCAGCGTATATATGGTCTGGTCGACTTCTCCATAGGACGACTAATATGATAACCGATGTTCTCAAAAGTCTACCTTGATGACCTTGGCAATATCTTCTTCCCCACCATCTCAGCAGCTAGGGTTACACAACATCCTCCAAGATACCATCATCCAACAGCTTCTGGTGCTCAACAGCTCAACCCTTCTTGGGTGTGTGGCCTCTCACGATCCTCCTCGTTGCCACAAAAACAACATCCTGCGCAAGCAGAGCAAATGATCAATTCACCGTTCGATTCTTAATGAGCAGTGTAACAAGGTTTGAGATAAGTCATTTAAATAGAAAACCACATGTTAAGTTATGAACTGGGACAGTTTCTACAGAAAATGATCTGGGACCAAGTGGAGAATAGAAATTATGTTTTCGTTTCTATGTTACCAAGTTAACCAGGAAATAACTCGCCCTGATGTGTTTATGAGTTAAAAATACTCAAGCATACTCATACACTAATCATGGCACATATAAAGCTGGATTTGTGCAGTTGATAAGACAATAACTTCTCCAGTGAGGGCGGTAAATTCAGTAATCCCCAATTAACATTGCGATACTAGATTCTACCAACCATACTCCAATTAACCCATCTAATCGTTCAGCACTGATACTGCAAGGTACTATTTGCATCATTTCAGCAGCAGAGAACTACGCAAGAGTGCTAAATCCAAGCACTGACAGAGCACGAAAGTATGTAGACTCACTTTGCCGCTGAACATCTTCATGAGCTCCCTGACAAGCCTAACATGGATCTTCCATTGCCACAAAAACAACATTCTGCGCAAGCAGAGCAAATGATCAATTCAATGTTACAGAAAATGACCTGGGACCAAGTGCGAGAATACCTAAGAAATTATGTTTTCATTTCAATGTTACCAAGGTAACCAGGCCTAAGAATTGATTGAGCAAAAGAAGTTTTGTAGGCAGGAGTAAGCGCATTCCCTTTTGAATCAATAAGGTATTGACTGGTTGTTTTCACCTTTCGAACGAAGGCCACTACTCTTTGGAAAAGTAGCTGTCTACCTCGCCCTGAGGTGTTTATGAGTTAAATACTCAAGCATACTCATGCACTAATCATAGAATGTTGCACATATAAAGCTGGATTTGTGCAATTGATAAGACAATAAGTTCTCCGGTGAGCGCGGTAAATTCAGAAATCCCCAATCTAACATGCTGCGCATCTTTCCATACCAATCCCACTAAAGTCAGAACTCATCTATATATTAAAAACTAGCTACAAAAACTAACATAAGAAACAATTAAAAAAAAAGTGTAGGTTCTTGAACTCCCTGCCTGAGTATCCTATGTTTAGGCAACTCTAAACTCCTAAATTTCACAGCTGGTATTGTTGGTTCCTAGACCACTAGTCAACATAGTCATTCTCTTATCCTTTTATCAAACTTTCCACATTACAAAAAAATAAAAAATACTAATATAAAGTCAATGGCTGGATGATCAGGTGGGTCAATGTGTTCTTGTTATGGTTTGCGTGATATATGGACAGAGTAGATTCAATCCATTCCATCACAACATGGTCTCAGACAGTTGAAAACAACCAACCTTGACCATTTTTGCGTTGAATATTTGCTCAATTATCCATGAGAATAAGTGCAATGTCAGTCTGGTTAAATAGTGCAGCCTGCAATTGTCCACAGACAGATGTTCAATACATGGATATTTGCTCATTGTTATTTGATATGTATATGTGCCAAATACAATAATATTTTGTAGCTCAACAAAGGATATGCATCTATTTACAAATGAACAGGATAAGTAATCATGCCGGCATGCAAAATGGTTCTTAATCTGTATCTGAAAATACAAACACGACAATCCAGAGAAGATAAACGGATTTGGGCATGTCTGCCGTGTATCTTTGGATATTTCATTGATAGCACAATGCCATTTCAGATTAATGCACAAAATTTGGGTATCATCCTGATGCATGGGAACACTGTAAATGTTGTTGTTATTCTTGTATGACCACACATTTAAAAGCAAACAGTTATGTAATAAATATAAGTTGACCACAGGGAGTACCAAAATTAGCAAAGTAAATCCTTGCTTGTGGGAGTAGTTAGAATCCACTCCCTGCCCGGTGATAATTGTAAGAATCAAGTCAACAAAGATAAAACGACAGAAAAGATAGAAATGGTACCTGGCCAAGAAGTTTCTTCACAGCTATCACTTTTAATTGCTTCTCTCCACGCGCCGCCCCTGGGTACCCCGCCGCCGTCCCGACTGCCTCCTCCGCACCCCCTCCTACCTCCGGCAGCCTCGCGTGCCTCGCCCTGCTTCCCAGCGAGACGCCATGGACCCGCTCCACTTCTCCTTCTCCACGGTCCGCTCCAGCGGCGTGTCTTCGGGCGCCACGCGCCTCCTGCTGCCCCGACTCTCCCTATGATGTTACTCAGGCCATGATTGGCGCTATTGTACACCATGCCAAAGCTGGCTCTGGTTTTCTTTCTTTGATCGAACAAATTTGGTGCTGCTCCTCTGAAAGAAGCGAGTGGAGAGAGAGAGAGAGTATTCGGTGGTGAATTGGTAAAAGGATGAGAAGAAAATGAGTGGCAGAGGGGATGCAGGTCGTTCCTCCCCGATTCGCCCACCATCCAGCAGATCCTCGTCAGCGTCGGAGAGAGAGGGGCAGACAGAGGGAATGTGATGAAGGGAGGAGGAGCTGGTGGAGAGAGATAGAGAGATGGTGGGGTGCCGGGGGGGGGGGGGGGGGGGGGGGGGGGGGGGGGGGGGATGCCGGCGCCGGGGAAGGAGATGAGTGGGTGGGGGCGGGTGGAGGGGAAGGGAGATCGGGCTGCTGGAGAGAGATAGAGAAATTGAGGGAGAGAGACGGAGTGGAGAGTGGAGAGTGGAGACTGCGTGATTTGTTCTACTGTTCTGCTTTGTGTGCGTGCCTTGCTGCTGCATGCAGGCAGCTATTTTGGTGCGTCTAGTATGCTCGATTTGCTGCTGATTGCTACCTGGTTTGATTGTCAAACATTGTATCAGAGCTAAATCGATGACAATGACAATGGAGCTCTTCTGGATAATAGACAAATAGACTATATTTGGCGACAATTGTTGTAATATCATTGAACTGAGATGATTTAACTACGTTATTAGAAAGACATAGCATCCAACGATTATTATTCTCCCTCTGTACCCGAGCCTAGGCTCATTTTGTTAGCGCTAGCGCATGTGTAGCATGATTGAACAGAGTAGGCAGTGCCGAATGCCTAAGAGCATCTTCAATCGGAACGTCAATAGGGTCGGCAATAGCCCTATTGCCAGACCTAACAGCTAAAGCGTGATCAACTCAAATGGACAAAGAAGGTTTTGTGCTGCGTAAAGCTTGCAGCTTTTCGTTGGCGTTCTGTTATTTGTACTGACGAGAAACAAACAACTGTCGATCCTAGTAGGACATGACCGAGCACAACGTCGTGCCATCCCACGACCACTCGTACATGCCCTTCAACTACGCATCAAGCGCGTGCATACCGATGTGCCATCCCACAACGCGCGCAGCTCGTGCCTACATGATCAGCTGCTCCGACAGACTTGAGAGCAGGGGCGGATAAGCCAGCCCCCTAATCTACAAATTTAACCAATCCTGCCTCTGCCCCTGCGAGAGCTGATCGTTTTATTCAGTCTAACTTAATTGAAACTCGACAGTGCTACACCTAAACCTGAAACTGTCGAGACTAAACTAACATTGTCCGTCAGATTTACAGGTCAACAAATCTCCCCGTAAACCTGACGTGCGATGATACCTCCATGACGCCGAGCTTCGATCTCATCTCAATGAACTTGATCCGGCCCAACGCCTTAGTGAAAGGATCGTATGGGCACCTAGAGGGGGGGTGAATAGGTGCTACACCAATTTTTAATTCCTTTTCGATTTTAGGCTTAACACAAAAAGGTAAATTCTCTAGATATGCAACTATGGTGAATTTACCTATATGAGAAGCAAACTATAGCAACTAGGCAATTAACGATACAAGAGAGAGACTAAGGGAAAGAGGTAACCGAGAGGGGAAGCACGCGGAGACAAGGATGTATTCCCGAGTTCCTCCTTGTTAAGGGAGTACGTCTCGTTGGAGGGGTGTGAGCTCGCCACAAGAGGCCTACTCAAGATGCCACAAAGGCCTCACCCTATTCTCCGATGAACCGCACCCGAGGGTTTGGTTCACCTTCCACTATCGGAATCCTTCGAGGCGGAATCCGGAGCCTTTACAATGTTTTTGGGGCACATACCCACAACTGAATTGGGGGCTCACAATCAACACATCTGTCACAATTACAACAAGTAGTAAGTGCAAGAATTCTAGGGTAACACAATGCTAACCCTAGAAACAAGAATCCTCAAGTGAATGAGGGGGAAATGAAGAACAGCTTGGTGAAGATGTAGATCCGGGTCTTCTCCTTCAATCCTCCAAAGATCAACGCGTTTGGATGGAGGAATTGGGAGATCTTGCGATTTTGAGCTCTCAAATATTAGGGTTCATAAATGCTGGACGAGCTAAGTGTCCTGAGGTAGGTGGAGGGGTATTTATACCCCTCTGAAATTTCTGACCGTTGGAGGTCACTTAGACCGGAGACTCCGGCCTAAGTGGGCCGGAGACTCCGGTGTCGGCCGGAGACTCCGGTCTCCTTCCGGGGTTCCTCCGGACTGGCATCCAGAGACGCACCACACTTTGCACGCTTGGGGAAGGGCCGGAGACTCCGGTCTGGGGGACCGGAAACTCCGGTGCAGGCGGAGACTCCGCACCCGGGCGGAAACATGTCGATGACGCTGGACAGGCCGGAGACTCCGGTCTTCAAGGGCCGGATACTCCGGCCACCCGGAGACTCCGGGCACCCTCCGGTGATACTCCGGAGGGGTATCCAGTACCGCACCACACACTTGGCGAAAGGCAGGAAAGCCAGGGGGCCGGAGACTCCGGCCCTGACAGACCGGAGACTCCGGCCAGAGGTTTATCTGCAGCAACACAACTCTGCCAAATCTTCCCTTTTTGGTGGTAGATGCTTAGGGTAAAAATATGACAATTATCCTGCAGCACTTAGCATCATATTAGATTATCACTAGTGTTGTTAACTAACACACAAAACCAACGGGGTTTAGGAAATGCTCTTTCAATCTCCCCCTTTTTGGTGTTAGATGACAACACTAGGATTTGCAAAACAAATAGATCATATCATGTGACAAATAGCATCTCCCCCTAAATGTGTGCATATTAGACAAGTTACACATAAGAGAGGAAACCCACATATAGGAGGAGAATGCCACAAATAAATAAGACATGATATATATAAGACAAATTCATTTGCAAACCTAAGAGACATGATATAGAGGGGTTGATATTTGTGTTACCAATCATACCTTGTGTGTGAGGATAAAAGATGATTCCAATGCATATCTCACCTCACAAATAGCTCAACCATAGATAATAACCGATACCATGTCTCCAAAAGAATAAAACGACAACAAGATCCACATCTCACATAGAAGTAGCAAATAGCAAATAGAGTTCAACACTTAACACATAAGGTTCAACACACGAAATAAAAGGGACACAAGCTCTTTAAGGAATGATAAAAGCAAATGCTTGTGCCCGACCCATGCAAATCCCACGAACATCCTACTAGAACCATTTCTCCCCCTTTGGCATCGAGACACCAAAAAGGAAGAAAGGCGATGCTAACGATCCCATGAAGATCACCCGGAGTCCTCGTCGGTGGCATCATCATCATCATCATCCTCATCATATTGCGAGCCACTATCAACATCATCCTCTTCAATCTCACTTTGAACCATTGGAGCCTTGTCGGTGTTGACGGGATTGTGCGAGGAAGAAGGCATATTGGAGGACACCTCCGGAAACTCAAAATCAGCCCATGGGAATTGATTTGCATGCCAAGCATCATAGCTAATTGTCTTCTCACTTTCGGAGGATTTGGGGGACTCAACAGTCGTTTCTTTGCCAATTCTAGGAGGAGGAGGAGGGGGAGGAGTCTTGTCCCTCTTCTTCTCCAATTCCTTGTACAACTTTCTTTGATTAGAAATGATCAACTTTCTTTCCTTGTGGGCTTGGTAATTTTCCTTGTGGAGGCACACATTCATGTGAAGCATCACTCTTTCAAACCACGAGAGCTTCTTTACTTTCTTTGCCACATCATCCTTGCCCTTGCTAAGCCATGAAGGGGGGTCGGCATTCTTACTTCTCCTTCGAACGGGAGCAACATCTTCTTCCTCTTCTTCACTTGATGCAAACGGGACACGAGAGGGAGCACTAGAAGAAGATGGCTTGTCATGCTTGAGAACTTGAAGGGAGCCGGTCTTGTGAACGGTGAAGTGCTCAAGATTGAGGTTTGGTACTTGATCAAGAATTAGCTTCATAACATAAGGTGCATATATCGGATTCTTCATCTCATGGACCGCCCAATGCAACTCACACTTGATGAAATCCATCACATCTATCTCATATCCTTGACAATTGACTCCGGCTTGAAGCACCGCATAGGAATGAATGAGGAGGTTGACAAGCCCTCCACGAATGGCATCCACATTCCCGGCTTGGGGTGCAATGTTGCACCTGAACATGCGAAGGAGGATATTGAAGGTGGGAAGGAGATCCTTGTTGGAACCAATGGCGGACTTGTTGAGGTAAAGCGGTGTCATCTTGCCCTTATCATAGTGAACTCCTTCCGTATGCATGATTCTTCCTTGGGAGGCTTCACCCTTGCGGAACACATATCCAAGCAATTCACCAAACCTTGTCATGGAGGACTCGCATTTGATGGGCCCGGTCATCCAAGTCAAGGAAACATCCTCATCCTGCCCAAACTGAATTGTTGCGAAGAATTGATGCACCAACTTGATATCATAGTTTTGTTGAAGGGTCATGAGGTGCTCCAACCCAAGCTTGCGAACTATCCAAACTGCCTCTTGGAAATATGGTTTGGTGCTAAGAGCGGAGAGATTGAGTACCTTTTGCACACAAACAATGTTGGGACCGGAAAGTTTGGCATAGACCTCATTCATCACAATCTCTTGCTCCCTTCTCCAAAAATGAGCATTGGAGGAGTTTTGCGGCATATCAAAGAAGGGCTGCGACCTCATAGTTCGAAACTCAGATTTGCTCAACCCACTGAGGGTGGACAAATTGTCAAATTTTGCCTTCTTTGCCCTCTCTTGAGCAAGGAATTCCTCTTCAGCCCTTTTCTGAGCAGCCTCTCTAGCAGCTGCACCTTTGTCACGCTGAACCAAGCGACCATCCTCGGTTGTGTCCAAATAGGCCCGAGAACCCCTCTTTTCTTTCCGAGACACTTGATTGGGGTTGTGACTAATTTTCTTGAGTCGCGAAGATCCTGTGAGTAAACAGAGAGGGGGTAGCATGGGGATGAGCATACATGTCCAGGAAAACAAATGATGTATCAATTGGAGAATCAAAAACACCAAAAGTGTGTCTACATCGAGATTCTGGTCTCAGGGGCCGGAGATTCCGGCCACACCGGAGTCTCCGGTCTGGAACAGACCGGAGTCTCCGGCCCTGAGGCAGGAAATCTAGGGTTAGGTCAACACTTGGTGCTAAAGATTCTAGAATTGATACATTGAGATGAAAACGAGCCAGCAAAAGATTCTACACCATAGGGAGCAACACTACCCACTCTATCCAAGATCTAGGAAGAAACCTAGAGAGGGAGAGAGGGAAGTACCGCTGCTCGACATGGTGGAGGTCACCAATGGTGGGGAGAAGGTTCCCCAACGTTGGAGAGGAGGGGAGGCCGGCTGGACGGCGGATTCCGGTGGCGGTGAGCGGCCGGAGGAGCTTCACCAGGCTGGGGGCGGGCGGCAGGGAAAGAGGTAGGGTCGGGGTGGTGAGGAGTGTGAATCAAACCCCCCACCGCGATCCCCTTTTGGACCCCCTGGAAAACGCTGAGACCGGAGTCTCCGGGGTGCCGGAGTCTCCGTGGCTTAGGGCGGAAAACTAGGTCATACCGGAGTCTCCGGTGTTAGACACCAGAATCTCCGGCCCCCACAACTCAGAAAAGCCAGTTTATGGTGGTGTACATGTATGTGGCAAGAGGAGCAAGTTTTGGGGCAAGGAGAGGCTTGGGATAGACTTCACAAACTGGGATGGTACTTCACACTCAACTTGCAAAAGCCAAAATCAATAAATGCCAAGATTTAGTGAGTTTCCCATAAGAACAAGAGATTGCAAATAAAGCCAATAAAACACCAAAAGACCCAACTCTTCACAAGTAAGAGGTCGGTGGCCTAGGCCACCATGTATGAGTTTATGGCATGGCACCGCGAAGATATATCTTGGGTCCATAACCAATACTCGTCATTTAAGCTCACAATTCATGAAATGAAAATAGAGATAAATAAATTTTTACTATAGGCATATTGGGGGGAGGGAGAGCCCAATTTGTTAGGACAACACTCCCCCTAAATTCATGCCCACACCTAAACCAAATATTGAGTCAACCTATAGATGTGTGTGCAAGATGGTCAAGCCAAGCTCCTCAAATCCACGATATTTAGCTCATTCCTCAAATAAGTGAATCTTGCTTCATCAAGTGGCTTCGTGAAAATATCGGCAAGTTGGTCTTTGGTTGGCACATAAGCTAGCTCAATGTCTCCACGGGCAACATGATCTCGAATGAAATGATGACGAATCTCAATATGCTTGGTTCTTGAGTGTTGCACCGGGTTGTAGGCGATCTTGATAGCACTCTCATTGTCACACAAAAGAGGCACTTTGTCACAATTGACACCGTATTCCTTTAAAGTTTGCCTCATCCATAACAATTGAGTGCATGCACTAGCGGCGGCCACATACTCGGCTTCGGCGGTGGAGAGAGAAATACAATTTTGCTTCTTAGAAGACCAACTCACCAAGGACCTACCAAGGAATTGGCAAGCCCCGGAAGTTGATTTCCTATCATCTTGATCACCGGCCCAATCCGAATCCGTGAACCCACGAAGAGTGAAAGATGAATCCCTTGGGTACCACAAACCAAACCTTGGGGTATGAACCAAATATCGTAGGATTCTTTTGACCGCCAACATGTGGCTTTCCTTAGGAGCCGCTTGATACCTTGCACACACACCTACACTCAACACAATATCGGGTCTAGATGCACAAAGGTAAAGCAACGAACCAATCATGGAGCGGTAGAGCTTTTGATCCACATCTATACCCTTTGGGTTAAGTTGTAGATGGCATTTGGTATCCATAGGAGTCTTCTTCTTCTCTTAGCATCGCACCATATTGAACCTTTGAGCATGTCTTGAATATACTTTGCTTGGCTAATGAAAGTCCCTCCTCTCAATTGCTTGATCTCAAAACCAGGAAGAACTTCAACTCACCCATCATAGACATCTCAAACCTATCGGTCATAAGCTTTGAAAATTCATCATTAAAATCTTTGTTAGACGAGCCAAATATAATATCATCAACATATAGTTGGCATACGAAAAGCTCCCCTTTAACCCTCTTAGTAAAAAGAGTGGGATCAATTTTCCCAACTTCAAATCCACGGTCTAACAATAACTCTCTAAGGTGCTCATACCACGCACGTGGTGCTTGTTTAAGTCCATAGAGTGCCTTATCAAGCTTGTAGACGTGGTTAGGGAAGTTGGGGTCCTCGAACCCCGGGGGTTGCTTAACGAACACACCAACTCCTTTAAGGGACCATTAAGAAAGGCACTTTTAACATCCATTTGTTGCAATTTAAGTTATAACAGGATGCATAAGCAAGAAGGATACGGATGGACTCAAGGCGAGCCACAGGAGCATAGGTCTCTCCAAAATCAATGCCTTCAACTTGAGAGTACCCTTGAGCCACCAATCTAGCCTTGTTCCTCACAACCATGCCATGTTCATCTTGCCTGTTCTTGAAAATCCACTTGTGCCAATAACGTTGCGGCACTCCTTTGGCTTCTCAACTAGCTTCCAAACTTTATTGCGCTCGAAATTGTTGAGCTCTCATGCATGGCTTGCAACCAATCCGGATCTTCAAGAGCGTCGGCCACTTTCTTTGGTTCAAACATGGCAATATGAGCTTGATGATCACTAAATTCGCCAATTGCCTCCGGGTGGACACTTTGCCTCTCACATCACCAATCACCTTCTCAAGGAAATGTTCACGACGTGCCATGGTTCTTTCCACTCTAGCTCGACGACGGGCTTCGATATCCTCATTGCATCTTGGAGGTATCACTTGATCATCTTGATCATTTGGGTCCCCACCTGACCGGTGATCTGACCTTGATCCCCAGAAACATATCATCATTATTGGAAGAGGTGGAAGGACCAAGATCTTGAGCTGAACTCCCTTCTTCCTGATGTAGACCGGAGTCTCCGGCCTGGGGCACCGGAATCTCCGGACCCACCGGATTCTCCGGTCAAGATGGCCGGAGTCTCCGGCCTGGCGACAGGAGGCAGAACAAATTGTTGAGGGTCTTGAGTATGTCTTTGATCAGGTGCATCATTGACTCCGTAGCAGTTGCATGTAAATCTGATGAGATGAAGGCTCCACTTGTAGTAGAAGCATTGTCCTTCTCGATCCACCACAAGGGGTTCCTCAACGGGGGCGGAAAAATCCACACCCATTCTTCTTATGGCTTCTTGATGAATTTCATCATCTACACATCGGAAACATGAAATTGCGCCACTTGGGAGCCGTCATTTTCTTCGAACACCACACTACAAGATTCTATGATACGCCATGAGGCTTTATCATAGATTCTATAAGTGTGGGATTCGGCACCGTAACCAACAAAAATACCCTCTAGAGATTTAGATTCGAATTTAGTTAACGACAACCTTTGATCAAATAGAAACACTTACAACCGAAGACACGGAAGTAGGAGATGTTAGGTTTGTTGCCGGTGAGGATCTCATGGGGTCTTGTTCAACCCTTTGCGGAAGTAGAGCCGGTTGGAGAGTGACAGCCGTGGATATAGCCTCCGCCCAAAAACTAACGGAGTCTTAAACTCCGCTAACATGGACCTTGCTATATCCATAAGAGTCCGGTTCTTCCTCTCGGCTACACCATTTTGTTGAGGGTATAAGTTGCGGAATATTGATGACGACCCTCTTCACTAAGAAACTCATTGAGGGTGTGTTCTTGAACTCGGAGCCATTATCACTTCTAATTGCCAATATGGGGACATTGTGTTGACGTTGCATTTCAATGGAGAAGTCGATGAAGGTTTGTTGGGTCTCACTCTTCGACTTGAAGAAATAAACCCAAGTAATCTTGAATAGTCATCAACAATCACCAAGCAATACTTCTTCCCACCAAGACTTGCTTCGGGAACGGCACCAAAAAGATCCACATGGAGGAGCTCCAAGATCCTCTTGGATGAAATAATAGTCTTGGAAGGGTGGGGAGAATCATGCATCTTTCCTTCAACACAAGCCCTACAAACACGATCTTTGGCAAAAGAGACATCTTCTTTTAGTCCGAGAATGTGGCCACCCTTGTGAAGACTTTGCAAAGTTCTCATGTTGACATGGGCTAGGCGGCGATGCCACAACCAACCCTTGTCGGCCTTTCCGAATAGGCACATCGAATTTGAAGTGGTTTCCCCCGAAAAGTCAACCACAACAAATCATCCTCGACGTACCCAACGAAAGCGACCTTTAGAGTCTTGCTCCACAAGAGTACCACAACATCAATATCAAAGAAGACGGCGAAACCCATCTTATTAAGTGCACGGTTCCTCCGGACTGGTATCCAGAGACGCACCACACTTCACACGCTTGGGGAAGGGCCGGAGACTCCGGTCTGGGAGACTGGAAACTCCAGTGCTGGCGGAGACTTCGCACCTGGGCGGAAACTTGTCGAAGACGCTGGACTGGCCGGAGACTCCGGTCACAGGGGCCGGATACTCCGGCCTCCCGGAGACTCCGGGCACACTCTGGTGATACTCCGGAGGGGTATCCAGTACCGCACCACACACTGGTCAAGGCAGGGAAAACCAGGGGGCGGAGACTCTGGCCCTGACAGACCGGAGACTCCGGCCTGAGGTTTATCTGCAGCAACAAAACTATGCCATTTCTTCCCTTTTTTGGTGAAAGATGCTAGGGGTAAAAATATGTCAATTAACCTGCAACACTTAGCATCATATTAGAAATCATTAGTGTTGTTAACTAACACACAAAACTAATAGGGTTTGGGAAATGTTCTTTCAATCTCCCCCTTTTTGGTGTTAGATGACAACACTAAGATTTGCAAACAAAAAGATCATATCATGTGACAAATAGCATCTCCCCCTAAATGTGTGCATATTAGACAAGATACACAAAAGAGAGGAAACCCCCATATAGGAGGAGAATGCCTCCAATAAATAAGACATGATATATATAAGACAAATTTATTTGCAAACCTAAGAGACATGATATAGAGGGGTTGAAATTTGTGTTAACCATCATACCTTGTGAGTGAGAATAAAAGATGATTCCAATGCATATTTCACCCCACAAATAACTCAACCATAGATAATAACCGATACCATGTCTCCTCAAGAATAAACGACAACAAGATCCACATCTCACATAAAAGTAGCAAATAGCAAATAGAGTTCAACACTTAACACAAAGTTCAGCACACGAAATTAAAAGGGACACAAGCTCTTAAGGAATGATAAAAGCAAATGCTTGTGCCGACCCATGGCAAAATCCCACGAACATCCTACTAGAACCATTTCTCCCCTTTGGCATCGAGGACACCAAAAAGGAAGAAAGGCGATGCTAACAATCCATGAAGATCATTGGAGTCCTCGTCGGTGGCATCATCATCATCCATCCTCATCATATGCGAGCCACTAGCATCATCATCCTCTTCAATCTCACTTTGAACCATTGGAGCCTTGCCGGTGTTGACGGATTGTGCGAGGAAGAAGGCCTATTGGAGGACACCTCCGCAAAGTCAAAATCAGCCCAATGGAATTGATTTGCATGCCAAGCATCATAGCTAATCGTCCTCTCACTTTTGGTGGATTTGGGGGGACTCAACATTCCCTTCTTGCCAATTCTAGGAGGGGGAGGAGGGGGGGAGTCTTGTCCCTCTTGTTCTCCAACTCCTTGTACAACTTTCTTTGATTGGAGATGATCAATTTTCTTTCCTTGTGGGCTTGGTAATTTTCCTTGTGGAGGCACACATTCATGCTAAGCATTACCCTTTCAAACCATGTGAGCTTCTTTTTTTTCAACATCGGCCTTGCCCTTGCTAATCCATGAGGGAGGGTTGGCATTCTTACTCCTTCTTCGAACGGGAGCAACATCTTCTTCCTCTTCTTCACTTGATGCAAACGGGACACGAGAGGGGGCAGTCCGTCATCAACTCCTTGCTTCCGGTCATATGTTTTGTGCATCCACTATCAAGCACCCATTTTGACCCACTGGAAGCATAGTCCTACAGGAAATCATTGCTTGGATTTTAGGTCCCCATTTTCAATGGGTCCTCTTTTGTTAGCAACAAGGGTCTTAGGAACCCAAATAGAACCAGCAATGGGTACATTTCTAGGACCAACAAATTTAGCATAGACATCCCCATAATAATCAACAAATATAATGTAGTGAGGATTAGTCTTTCCCGCAAAGTCATCACTAATGTTTTTGCCCCTTGTGGCACCACCACTAGTAATGTTGACCTTCTTCTTTGCTTGAGGGGTCTTCTTTGCTTGAGGAGCACTAGTAGCGTTGGCCTTCTTAACTTGAGGATCTCTAGCATCCTTCATGAAGCTCTCTTTCTCCTTTTCTTCCTTAACGAACCCAAGACCAACTCTCCCTTTTGTGAAGTTATAAATGGTTTCTTACCTAGGGAGATGGCCTTAGCAAGATTGATCTTCAACCTAGCATTTTCCTCAATGATATGCGCATGATCACAAGTAATTGGAGTGGAGGAACTAGGCTCATCATTTTTAGGCGGTTGGTAACATCCCAAAATTTCAAAAACATGCATTCATGCATCATATCTTGGTGCATGCATTTCATTTTATTTGTTTTGAGTTATAAATTTAAATTTTTTGGAGTTAAAACAATTATTTTGACCTATTAGGGTTAATTAAACCCTTGTCATAAAATCAAATATTTTATTTTATTTTGTTGGCAAGTTTGTACCAAAGTGTTCTATTTTGAACAAGCTTTTCAAAAGTATTTTATCAAAATTTTCTGAAAAGTTTTGGTTTGGTTTTTCTTTGTTTTTGAAACAGAAAATAGAAATGGTTTGGTAAAAAAAAAAGGGCCAGCCGAGCCAGCCCAATCGGGCCAGCCCAGCAAGCCGCGGCCCAGCAAGCAGCCCACCCGCGCCCTTCCCTCTCCCCTCTCACTGACGTGCGGGACCTACCCGTCAGCTCCGTCCCCAACTGCCGTGGGAGCTCGCCCGACGCCCGTCGATCTCCTCCTCTTCAATTCGCACTCCCGCGAGTGCAAACGGCCGCGCCACCGTGCGCCTCTTATACCCCACTCCCTCCTCTCTTTTTGCCCCAAACGCAAGAGCTCGGGAGCCACCTGGCTGCTCGCATGCGTCCCCGGAGCTCCTCCATTTCCGTCGGCGGAAAACTCGCCCTTCCGGTCTCCCTCGTCGACCCCGACCTCCTCCGCCACTCCCTTCCTAGCTATTTTCTCCTTGCGCATCATTTTGACAAGGTCCCGTATTTCTTTTGGCCCCAAATCGAGCTATTCGTCGCCGACCGAAGCAAGCCGCCGCCGTCTTCAAACTCCGGCGAGAGATTACCGGAGCACTAGGACGCGCGCCAGCACACCACCTCGCCACCGTGCCCGCCTCGACCCCTGCACGCCGTGGTGAGCTTTTCCCCTTTCCGCTCCCTCTCTTTGCGCCGGAACGTGCGTCGCCGCCGTCGGCCACCGCGCGGACTAGGGTTCCGGTGAGTAGCGCCGCTCGTATAGGTTAGATTAGATCCCGGCCGTTAGATCTAGATCTAGCGGTCCTGTTTTATTTCAATTACCGAATCGGTACGGGCGAATTAGATGAAGCCACATCAGCGCCACGTCACTGCATCGTCAGCAACCGGTCAGCGCCGCGTCAGCGCCAGTCAGCAGAAGCCATCCAATCGGAGTGCGCCACGTGGAGGAATAATTTCTGGATTTTCCCGATTTTAGAGGATTCTGTCTGTTTTGCAAAAAAGCCCCTGCATCTTAGTTTTATCATAACTTTTTAGTGGTTTGGCCAAATTCAAATATTTTTATATATTTGAAATCCTTAGAACCTGTAGAATCTTTCTGGCATTTTAGTTTTCTGTTTTGACAAGTTTAAATTTATTGAATTTTCAAATGTGATATTTGATTAAATTGGCATAACTTTAGTTTAAAAATAGCTTTTTGAGTGAATGCAATTGGGTTAGTTTAGTTTTGAAGTCCTCTGTCCAGTAAGACCACTCCCATATTTTCTGTAATTATTTTGTTTAACAGTAGTTTTAAATTTGTGTTTATTCCCTTTTTTGGGAATTGTTTTGTGTTGTTATTATATTAAAATTGTTTTTAAATGCATTTGACTTCATGCATGTTTCTAAAAACCAGAAACAATAGTTAGTATTTTATTTGTGAGTTTAGATGCATTTCATGCATACCATATTTTGTTGTATTGTTATTATTGTTTTATGTGTTTATGTGTGGCTTGTTTATTTTAATTAGATTATTCGGAGAGTCCGCAGAACGTTTGCAATTGTTGCACCTGCAACTCCTGCCAAGGCAAGTGATGCTCACACATAAAATTCCTAAGTACTTTTGATATGCATTGTAGTTTACTTTTGATAAGTAGAATTGCATGTCAGGTTTATTACTATGCTATGCTAGACCTGTTTAGTTTTACTCCAGAAATTCCTAAGTGTCTAGTACCTATATGATAACTTAGTAGAATAGGTAAAAGCTATGCTATGTGTTTTGTACCAAAAGCTAATGAAAATTCTACTAAGTTAATAAACTACCTGGGTGGGTGGTTGGAATAAAACAATTCCCATATATGGGAGGATGAATTGTAGAAGAGGGTGATTCCCTAATTGGGAGGAAGGATCATACGTGGTCCCCTAACTTAGGAGGATGAATCACGCTTGCGGAAAGCCACCCAGGAACAAAGATATTGAAGTTGCTCCAAGTGAAGATTACTTTTCGTGCAGCCACTAGTCATATGGGCTCTGGCTTGACTTAGTAAGTTGCGTGGAACCGGCCCGTCTTGACAAGCAGATGTAGTGATGTAGGTGGGAACAGGTCAAGACGGCAGTGGTCGGGGAAATGCTTCTGAAGGGTCACGTCTCAATCTTCTCCTTTCCTTTTCACTTTAAGAAGGGTCAAGGTCAGAATGGGATGATTGAGTCAAGTGGTGAAAGTGCACAACCTCTACAGAGTGTCAAACTAAGTACTTTTGAGTATGGGACAATTTTGAGTATGGGAGCAAGGACGTCAACAGAGATCTCATCATTCCAACTTCTTAAGTAAAATTTTGATGAACTTGTGTGTGGAGATATTTCTGGATATGTTCCATGAAATGATCTCATAACTTTTGAAAAGAAAAGAGTTTGAAAAGATAAGATAAAATTTGCTTTACGCAAAAATATCCTTGAACTACACCAGCCATATATGCATATAGTTAATAGAAGTTTTGCCTTATGAGTCCACAAGTATCACTTGCCAGATCCATACAAATGGTTCTGACCAATTTTTGGCTGCAACGCTTTTACTATTACAGGTTGCTTCGACGAAGAGTAAGGAACGGGTTCCGAGTCTACAACCAACATGTTTTCGCCTGTGGCTACATGAAGTTTGGGACTCCATGCAATAATACTTAGTCTTCCGCTGTTATTTCTGTTTTATGCTAGCTTCGAGCTATGCAAAGTTGTAATGGAATATTTTAACTCTGGATCATTCGTGTAATAAATTGATACAATGTTATGGTATTCATCGTAAACTATGTGTGCTAGCGATTCGATCCAGGGACTAGCACTATACACAGGGATCTTGCCTATTTCTTAAGTGCAGGTCCGCTACAGCGGTTGAGCTTGAAGTTGTTCATACGACTTGGTGAGGGTAGAGTGTTCACCCTCCAATGCTTTGTAGGCCTTGGAGAGCTTCTCTAGCTCCTTGGTTAGTCTAGAATGACCAACACCAAGCTCGACCTTTTCCTTCTTACATGCTTTGTATTTAGCAATTGCATGGTCACGTTCTTTAATGAGTTTAGCAACAATTACATCATTTGATTCTTCTATAGATTCTAGTTGTTGCTCTAGGGAAACTCTAAGCTCATGCTCTTCTTCAAAATTGTCTTTCAAGGATGCAATTTCCATAGCATCCTCTCTTTCAATATTACCCTTTATCTCAAGCATTTCTTGAGCTTCACCATATTGACTCATAAGAGTCTCAACATGCTTCTTTGTTTCACCTTGCATGTTAGTGATAAAATGATCGAAAGCAACTATTTCCTCTTTGATTTTAAGACTAGTGGCATCATCCATATTACTCATTGCCTTAGGAGATGAGGGAGATGTTACCTCGGTGGTCTTAGCCATGAAGCATCTTGCGGTGGAGTTGGAGACATTCTCATTGGGGGATTCAAATAGGGAAGGAGATGATGAAGAAGCAATAGCAATGGCGGCAACTTCATTTGTGGGCTCTTCTTCTTCCCCGGATGAATACTCTTCTTGAGCAAGCAACACAATTCTCGGAGGCTTCTTGTTGATGGCATTCTTCTTGAAGAAAGGTTTCTTATGGGTGTCCTTTGACTTGTCCTTCCTAACAAGCTTTCCTCCATGAAGTTCTCGGTTCTCAAATGGACACTCGGCCACAAAGTGATATTTATCTTGGCAATTGTAGCACGAACGAACTCTTTGGCCACCCTCCTTCCTTCCACTTGCCTTGTTGACAAAATCCCTTGCCTTGGACGGACTCTTCCAAAAGACCTTAGATGTGAGAGCCGCATAGTCCTTGAGAGTATCTTGGAGCTCTTTGGGATCCCAATGTGACACATCCTCTTGAGCCTCATCATCATCGTCTTGCCCCACAACCTGGCCTTCAAAGCAAGTGAAGATCCTCTATGCATTCCAATGGCTCGGGCTCGAGCATCTTCGGCGTTCTTGGCAGCCACTTTTTATGCCGCCATCTCTTGCATGACTTCATTAGATGACATGAGGTGGTAGTTTTGTCTTCCTTGGAGACTCTTCAAGTCGGTGGATTCAAACGGCCAAAGGGCGCTCACATACTTCCTCTTGATCCAAGCATCATCCACATAGGTTGCACCAAGGGCTCGAAATTGAGTAGCAAGGGTCTTGAGTCTTCGATACATTTCTTCATGATCTTCACCCTCTACCATGAAAAAGCCCTGGCTTGGTTGCTCAAGGCTTCATATCTATTCCTTTGCATGCTCTCATTACTGATAAACTCTTGAGTGAGAATATCCCAAGCTTCTTTGGCGGTGGTGGCCATCTCAATGAGAGACATGTGCTTTCTCCCACGGCGGTATGAATCATGTTGAGAGCCAAGTCATTGAGTTGGACCATCCACAACCTCCCTTCTTGTCATGTTGTTTGGATCAACGGCCTTGAACCCAACTTGAATGATTCTCCATAGCTCGCTCGAGGCGCTCTTGATATGAGATCTCATCAAAAATTGCAAATTAGTAAAACAAGATGGATTAAACTTAGGTGGATCACCCCTATTGTTTATATGATAATGCGGGATAGGCGGGTCGATCGAGTACGTGAATGGAACCCCATGGTACTCCGACTTCCCACCATCAATTTTAGGAGGGGATTCATTAGTGAGTTGTTGGCCCTCCCCACTATCCGCGGCGGAATCATTAGCCTCTAGGGATGGTGCGGTGGGTGGCTTATTGATATTCAAGAGTTGCCTCATCATAGCACGCAACTCCTCCATTTGAGTGTCCATAGTTGATTTCATCCCATTTGCATTTGGGCATTTGTAGGGGGTATGTTAGTCGCAGTGGGTGTAATGTTGAAATTGTATGGAATGGCATGAATTTGGGAGGAATTTGTAGGAGGAATTTGGGAGAAATTGTATGGTAATCGCATTGGCTGGGTGTAGTAGGAGTTTGTAAACTTGAAATTGTATGAATAAAGGTTGAAAGAAGGGAAAAGAAATGGGAAATTCAGAAGATTCAGTGTGGCAAATAATTCCTGTGCGACATTTTTCATCAGAATGGTGAAAAATGCGAAATCGTTCGAAGAAATATCTACTGCGCGACGTTTCTGACGGGAAAAATAGCCAGCACACGACATGGTTGATTAAACGGTCGTAACGTTGGATTGATTCCGACAGGTGGGTCATGGACTCCTGTGCTCACTTAGTTGTGCTCATAGATTTAGATTTGCCAAGGACAAGATTTTCTATTTTTTATAAGTTGAAAAAGAGGATTAATTAGAGCTCGAAAAAGAAGGCCGTGAGATATCAAGGTTGAAAAAATGAAATGATTTTCAATTCTTTTATAAGTTGAAAACGAAGATTAACTAGATATTAGTGTCCTATATTTAGGATATGGTCATGCATGCAACGGGCGGCTGCGTGGAGGCGAGCACACACGAAGGACACGAAGTCAGACACGCGTACGCTTGTTCCATGCACCGCGTCATTATAGGTCGCCGGATCTTATTGAACGGCTTAGATCGAACCAGCGGGCCGATCCAAACCCCATCTATCCAGCCAATCAGCGCATCACATGCCCACGAGCCAATCAAATTGCAGAACGAGCACACACGCGGATCGGTGCGTCACCTGCGCACACGCGGATCGGCGTGTCCGATCCCAACCGTTCACTCACCAGCGATCAACGGTCCGGAAGCGGGAGGGGTTTCGGATTGGGTTTCCGGGGTTTAGGGTTAGCGATTTCGGGGTTTTCGGGGTTTAGGGTTAGGGTTTCACTCAGCTAGGGTTGAGCATAACTAATTAAAAAAATCGAAAAAATATAAAACTTTCGCACATTGTCGTATTATGCAACTAAGTTGCCATAAAAATATAAAACTTGGATTTTGAGTTGGTCAACGTTTTTTTGTGAGGTTTGACCAAACATTAAAATGAGCACAAGTAATTCAAAAAAATCGTAAAATGTGAAACCAGCGCACATTGTCGTATTATGTGACATTGTTACGATATAAAATAATAAACTTGGTCTATGTGTATTTTTATGAGAAAACCTTCACACAAATGACTTACCACGATCGATGTTGCAGAGAGTTCAACTCAAAGTGAGGAGAAGTGGTTTTGGATTTGGAACATGAAATTTTCTAAAACCTCACCAAAGCTTCATTTTGGAGTGACTAAGAAGGATCCAGGCTTAGTTTTTCATTTTCATGTTTCCAACTTGTTTAAATGTTGGTCAAACTTAGGTTTGACCAAAATTGAAATGAGCATAAAAAATTAAAAAAAAAACAAAAAAAATGAAAAACCAACGCACATAGTCTTATAATGTCATATACTAACGATTCAAGTTGATAAACAAGGTATACATACATTCAGACGAAAATTAATGGATCTTGGCTCATATCACCCAATCTCAAACTCCGTCGCATTCAAATGAGCATAAAAAATTCAAAAAATAATCAAAAAATGAAAAACCAACGCACATAGTCTTATAATGTCATATACTAACGATTCAAGTTGATAAACAAGGTCTACATACATTCAGACGAAAATTAATGCATCTTGGCATCTCAAACTCCGTCGCATTCAAATGAGCATAAAAAATTCAATAAAATTAAAAAATGAAAAACCACATCACATAGTCTATATATATGGAATAGATGTGTAGGTAAGTTATTTGGCTGATTTAGACAAGGTCGAAAAAAACCTTGCTTAGAAATGAGGTCATTTACCTTACCTTTGGAGCTCTTTTTAAGAACATTTTTCATGAATGTGAGTTTACTTCAAAAAAGGGCTCGGATTGATGACCAAGTTAGAACAAGCAAGTTCACCATAGTTTTGAAAGCATTGCAACATCCAAATAGCATGTCAATTTTTAAGTTTGGATCAAATTTGAAGTTTGCTTCACATATTTCAATCACTCACCCATTTGGCCCTCATTTTGACACGACTTGCTCAAAACATGTACCATCATCATCCAAACACCATTAAAACATAGTTGTAGCATAGGTCCAACATCACTCAACATAATACAACATCATTCATAATGTTTCATAAATTCTACTTGGATCCAACTCAATCTACAAAGCGCGTCGGGGCTTCTTTACTTGGTTCCAACTCAATCATAAATTCTACTTGGTTCCAACATAATAGAATCTGCCAGTTACCATAAATAGAATCCATAAGTTCTACTTGGTTCCAACATAATAGAATCTGCCAGTTACACCCACCGCGTCAGCCTCATCTTGGTTTTCAGCCCGAGATGCATGTCGTAAATTCTGATCAACATCAGAATATAGCCTCTCTTCTTCATCCCCACAATTGGAGTCATCAGGCTCCACTTCAACAGGGACCCTTCTGCTGCTGCCCATGCTTGTCGAGCCAGCACGTCCTCGTGCACTACCTGAACTTTTCTGGCTGGAGCTACGATCACGACGACATGGTGCTGCCCGGAATGGTCCAACTATCGACACAACCACATCATTTTGCAGCCTCACATGAAATTTCTCTCTCTCCTTATGCTTAGCAAACATGGTAGCGAGCTCTTCATCATTTGTAACTTTCACCCATTTATTTTCCCCATCGTAATATTTGAATTCCACTTCATCATGCAAACCCCAAGGATATGGGCTGCAAATTACCTCCCCAAATTGTCTAAAACTCCAATTGCAATCCATTGGCAAAGGATAATCGAAACCTTCCGTGAATTTCTTCTTATTCTTTGCATCCACGAGGTACCGGTCCCTTGTAATATTCACCAAGAAAGCAAACCGCAATTCCATCCTAACCCACGAAAAGCAGAGACGAATTCAGCACACCAATAGCAAAATCAACTAAAACCAATGGCGTCTCATGTCTAATCGAATGTTCAAATGCACAAGCGAGCTCAAACTTACCACTCGGGAACCCAGTCGTGGACGCAACGGGTCTCCGGCCCGACGTTTGCCTTGCCAGCTACTCCGAGGTCAATGCCGCTCGCCATTTCACCCTGGAGTTAACCCTCTTACTTCCTCTGCCTCACCAGCCCCAGCGCTCCCGCCGGGCGCACGGAAGGAGCCCCCGCCGCGGGTCGAGCAGGTGGCGGGCACAGTGGCAGAACGAGCAGTACAAGCTGGTGGCGGTGGACCTGGTGGCGGTGGAGCACGTAACAGTGGAGCACGTTGTGGTGGAGCAGTTGGCTATATACGCGGGACGGACGCAGCGGCGGAGGTGGTGGCGGCGCAGGTGGTGGCCGTTCGGGAGCAGGGGTGGTGCACGGACAGATTGGGGGGTAGGGTTCATGTCGTTATTTTTGGAGCCGATGCGCGGTCCCACCTGTAAGATGTGGAACCACTTCACTAACGCCTACAGACGGAATCCGCTTCAGACGGGCCGTTTGGCCTCGCCATAGCAACTGCGACTGAAGTAGTGACAAAACTGAGCACCATTTGGAACTAGTGGGAAAACTGAGTAGTACCAAGCCTCTAAGGGAAATCTATTAAATGACCCTTAAAATTATCAGGCCTAGCTAAAAGGCATAAAATAAAAGCGCTTATGGGAGGCAACCCATTTTTACCTTCTATTTCTTTTTGGTTTCTTTGAGTTTGGGTGATGTTACTCCTGTAACACTTCCCTTGTATCTTTTTGTTTTGGTTTTGGTGCCAAGAATAGCCTATAAAGAGAGGAAGACTAATTTGTGAGTTTGATGTCCAGAAACAGATTTCTGTTCACCGTTCGAAAATCCAAAACATCACAGAACGTCATCTGTGGCTGAAATTTTTTGACAGCAAGCATCAGGGTTTTATCTACCTTTCTTTAGTTTTCCGTTTTCTGATATGAGGTCCAGAAGTACCCCGAAAAAATTCATATTTACAGCATGTTTTGTTTTTGACAGATTCTGTCCTTAGTTTTGCATTGCTTCTTTCGCGGGCAAAGTGAATTTCTTTTGAGATCTTGAGCATCACTTAGATCTTTGTGACAGTAGCTAATATTTTAAAAAAATAAGTTCATGATATGTGCTTTGGAACTGAAGGAAGATATTGTTTTTGTGGACTAACCCCTCTAATGAGGTTGCTATAAGTTTTGCATGACGGAAGTTTTCAAGTATCCAAGAGCGAGGTGATGAATGAAGATCAAGAAGGGATAAAAGCTTAAGCTTGGGGAGGCTCTCCATGGACCATCCTCTGAAACATTCAAGAAGTCACAAGCGTCTAAGCTTGGGGATGCCTAAGGCATCCCCTTCTTCATCAACAATCATCAGATTTACTCATGATACTATATTTTTATTCCTTTACACATTAAGTGTTATTCTTGGAGCGTCAGTTTGTTTTTACTTTCAGTTTTTTTGTGTTTTGTTCTCTGGTCATATCAATGTTGGATCCTATTATTCTTGTTTGGGAGAGAGACACGCTCTGCTTTTTCGTAGAATACTCTTGTGCTTCACTTATATATGTTGAGTGTTCAGTTTTGGTTATTTTTAGCTTCTAGCTCTTCTTTTTCATGTATCTCTTGTTCAGAGCTATTAATTAATTAGTTATTTTATAGAAAGTACTCTCTTGCTTCACTTATATTTGTTTGGAGAGTTGATTGATGTTTGCTTGAAAGGAAATTATCATGTAGGAAGTGAGAAAAGTGCTTGCATAATCTTGTAGATCATTGTCTTTCAATCTTTTATACGTGTCAATTGTTTAGAGATATGAAGTAGACTAATGCATAAACTTGTGGATCATCTAGTAAGAATAGATTAGTAAAGAATTGCCTTGAAGCTTTAAAATTATGATGTTTGTCCTACTTGGTAGCTCTCAAAGTCTAGATATTCTTTTTGCAAAGAGTTGGTTTGGCTAACAAGGTAGACGGTGTGAAGTCTAGTGGTTATGCATAATGTATATCTGTAGTCATTCATTGAACCAAGTTGATGTTATGTGTTTGCTTGATATCCTGCTAAGCCCAAAAATTCCGTACTGAGAGGGAATACTTCTCGTGCATCCAAATCCCTGAGCCAAATATCATTGCCATTTGTGTCCACCATACCTACCTACATGTGGTATTTCTTGCCACTCCAAGTAAATTTTTCATGTGCTATCTTTAAAACTTTCAAAATTCTCCTTTTTGTGCCTCTGTTTTTAAGCTCATGAGGAAGCAGTAGGAAGCTAGATATAACCTGTGACAAGCAAGGTCATTTCCCCCTTTCACCCGGTGTTGATGGTTTACGTCCTCACTTGAATTTGCAGAGAGTTGGCAAGAGACTCCGCGTCTCAATCAAAATATAAATATAACTCACCATTCTCCTCTGCACAATGCAAACCTGAGAAATCAGTCAAACATTGGTTAGTGGTAAAACAAAGGAGAACGAAGAGTGATCTCATTCCTCTAATTACCAGCCGCTCTCAAAAGTCCAAAATCCTTGCTTGAAATGGGGGACTAGCTAGTTTCTTTACTATGAAGTCGTTGACGAAAGCATGCATATCTCAAAACTGTTTTGCTTCCGTTAAAAAAAAAAGCTCTAGCACATGATTAATCCCTGCTTCCCTCTGCGAAGGGCTTTTATTTTACTTTTATGTTGAGTTAGTCTTCCTCTTCCTATTTTACCCCTCAAGCAATCACTTGGTGTCAACTTCGGTTCAAGTTTTACTTCATGTTATCTTTGTGTCTAACCGTGAAAACTTTGTATTGACTTTATCTTGAGATAAACAAGTTGCAAGTTGAACCTTTTTGCTGAAAACTTAAATCTTCCTTTGTATTGGCCAAACCCCTTTGTCGAAAAAAATATTGCTTTGTGAGATATCAATCATTGTCAAGTGTTATACTTTTAAATCTCCAAAGTACTCTTTTCTAGTTAATTCTTTCTTAGATGTTACATCTGGTTAATCATTGTTTGTTTCATTCAATAAACCTTTGTCTTGGATCAATGCATTCAGTTCATGTGCTTTACATTATTACTTGATCAAGATTGTGTTGGTAGCATGTCACTTAAAAAATTATTCAGTTATCATTTACGTACTCGAGGACGAGTAGGAATTAAGTTTGGGGATGCTGATACGTCCCAGACGTATCTATAATTTTTGATGTTCCATGCTTGTTTTATATCAAATGTAACATGTGTTTACTATGTTTTCATATCATTTTGGCATATTTTATTGGACTAACCTATTGACAAGATGCCCTGTGCCAGTTTCTGTTTATTATGTCTGTGCATTGCAGAAAAGGTCGAAAATCCAAAGTGCTCAGAAAATACGAAACAATTATAGAAATTCTAATTCGCCAGAAAACCCCGGGAGCCAGAAGGACAAGTCCGGGAGGGGCTCACAGCTCCTAGGAGGCCCCCAGGCGCGGCCCAGGCTTGGCCGCATGTGGGTCCCACCTCGTCCACCTCCTCGCGTCGCCTCTTCGCCTATATATTTGCTCCTGACCTAAAAACGCGAGATCATCGAAGGTTTTCTCCCAAAAAGACTCCGAGCGCCGCCGCCATCGCCGACAAGTTTCGTGGGTCAGATTGTTCCTGTTCCGTCACCCTGCCGGGACGGGGATTGACGCCCAAAGCCATCTCCTTCGACTACGCTGGCTCCATGATGATCCGTGAGTAGTTCCCCCCATGGACTATGGGTTCTAGCTGTAGCTAGATGGTACTCTCCCTCTCCCATGTTGATCAAGACAATAGTCTCATGAGCTGCCTTACATGATTGAGATTCATCTGATGTAATCAGTGTTGTGTTTGTTGGGATCCGATGAATTGTGGAATTATGATCAAGTTTATTCATCACTTATATCTATGTTTTATTTAAGATCGTGTATGCTCTCCGATCCTTGTGGTTGCCTTGATCACGTAATTACTTGTGTATCTCGAAGAGGGAGTATTTATGCTAGATAGTAGGTTCATGCCTGTTTTTGATTGAGCTCGGGTTGATAGAAACGATTAAGACTACAGATGTGTTGTTGCTACTAGGGGTAAAATAGCGGTGTTTACTTCCTTGTGTTGTTTCATTGCTTACATTATGCACCATGCTTATTGCAATGATCTGTTGCTTGCAACTTAATACTTCTGGGAGATAGGCTGGATAGCGATCCCGGGGGTGGATTATTAGTCATAGATGCAGTTGGATAACGGTCTATGTATTTTGACGTAATGCCCAATTAAATAGTTCAGTACATTGTCATGATAGCATTTTTATGCGCCCATAATTTTATCAATTGCCCGACTGTAATTTGTTTACCCAACACGTGTTCTTTTTATTGGAGAGTTACCACTAGTGAAGCTGGGAACCCCGGTTCATATTCATCCATCAACTATTTTCTGCGCCATTGCCTCCGTTGTTACTATTGCTGCTGTTATTTTACTGTTACTATTGCTCTCATATTACTGTTTCTTTCACATCACTTCTGTTACTAGTGCTTTTCCAGGTGTGGCTGAATTGACAACTTAGCTGTTAAGACTTATAAGTATTCTTTTGCTCCCCTTGTGTCGAATCAATAAATTTAGGTTTTACTTCCGTCGAAGATACTCTGTGATCCCCTACACTTGTGGGTCATCACAGGCTACCAAACACGCCCCTAGTAACTTGCCTGATCCCCACGATGCGTTAGTGCGTTACGTATCCCTCAACTTCTCCACTTCTGTTTCACCTTCATGTATTCCTGTGTAAATCTCCAATCTATTCGCTCCAATAACCGAATCGATCTGAAACTGTAAGCCTAACACCTCTGCCGCCGGCTGCCCGGAATTCGTTGGTCATACAAGGCCACCTCCGGCGATCAGGCGCACGGCCGCACTCGTCAGTTCATCCTTTGGCATCCACTCAACACAAGGACGAGGCCCTTCTCTTGTAATTGTAAGACATGTTGTCCTTCTTTTCAGATGTTCAGAAGATTGGTTCAGTTTAGAAATCCAAAATTGTTGTTCATTTGATCTATCTTACGGGCAATACAATACAAAGTAAGGATTTCTCTTTCTTTAAGAATTCAACCTACTATTTTACTTATAGTAATAGATGTTTGATGTCAGGTCAAGAGTGTGGTAAATGGATAAATTTTTCAAGAAATGGCAGGCGGAGTCTAATGTTGCATATTCTTCACAGAGGTCAGCTGAAAATGAGGTACAGACTCCTACTGATTCTAGTGCTGCTTTGGAGAGGGTGCTAGTTAATAGCAATGCAAGGCCACACTCAACCGAAGAAACAAAAGTAGTTGATGTATCCAAACTTCCAGCCGATCCTACAAAACGAAGGCCTATTTCCGAGTACAAAACAACAAAAGTTCATGATGATGTGCGGCGAGCTTACCTCCAAAAAGGGCCCATTTCAACCTGGACATGATTTCCCACAAACTGATTTCGATGGAATTAAGAGTCGTTTACTAAAGATTGGTTCAAGACCTTAAAGTCTTGGCTATAGTATAGTATAGTATAAAGGAAGATGCGATATTTTGTCTTTGTTGCTACTTGTTTCAAACTGAAATTTTAGGCCGTGGTGGCGGAGATGTATTTTCAACCAACGGGTGGAAAAGTTGGAATAATCTCAAGAGAGTAGATACTCATGTTGTTGGTCCTTTGAGTTCTCATAATCAAAACATGAAGAGATGTGATGATCTAATGAACCAGAATCAATCCATTGCAGCTGTTGTATGCAAGCAAACGAAGAAATCTAAGATAGAGTACCAAACCTGGCTAATTGCATCAATAGATATTGCAAGGCTGCTCCTTACTCTCGGCTTGCCATTTCGAGGTCATGATGAAAGCGAGTCTTCTTTGAGGAAGGGGAATTTCCTTACTTTTTATGAGTGGTATGTTGCACGTTCTGGTGATGTGGCTGCTGTTGCTTTGAAGAATGCTCCTCGGAATTTAAAGTTGATTTCTTCCACCATACAGAAAGATATTGTGGAATCTTGTGCAATAGAAACCGTCAAAGCAATCATAGAAGATCTAGGTGATGAGTACTTTGCTATATTGGTTGATGAATCCCGTGATGTATCCCACAAGGAACAAATGGCTCTTGCTATAAGATATGTTGATAAAAAGGGGTTTGTAGTGGATCGTGTTATTGGACTTTCTCATGTTACTCAAACAACTTCTCTTGCTCTCCAACAAGCTATTTATTATGTGCTTGAAGATCATAACCTCAGCCCATCTCGAATCCATGGCCAAGGCTACGATGGAGCTAGCAATATGCAAGGGCATTTGAATGGATTGAAAACTTTGGTAATGGAAGATTCTAGATCTGCTCACAGCATACACTGTTTTTCTCATCAACTTCAGTTGACACTAGTGGCTGTAGCAAAAAATCATGAAGATGTGGTATGGCTGTTTGAGTGGATGAGCGTTGTTTTATCCACAGCAGGAAACTCTTTTAAAAACAGGGATATGCTTAGAGAAAAACTAGCCAAACAAGTTGAGAAGGCACTTCAAACGGGTGAACTTGAAACTGGGAGAGGTTTGAATCAAGAACTTGGACTTAAAAGGCCTGGTGATACTCGATGGGTTCCCATTTCAGTCCTCTTATTAATATGATTGTTATGTTTCCCTTGGTAACTGAAGTTATTGACAACAATGCACAAAATGCCACTAAATATCTTGATGGGATTAAAGCAATAGGAGTTCTGGATGGTATATATTCAAACATTTAACTTTGTTTTTATGATGCACTTGTTGAAGCTTATACTCGGCATTACAAATGAGCTGAACCTCGCTTTGCAAAGGAAGGATCAAGACATTGTGAATGCCGTGTCATATCTTGGAACAACAAAAGAAGGCTACAAAAGATGAGAGACCAAGGTTGGGAAGGTATGTTTACACAAGTTAATGATTTTTGCCTCAAACATGGTATTCAACTTCCAGATATGAATGTTATACATATTCCTCGGGAATCATTGTCAAAGCCAGACCGATGGCATACCAAATATAAATTACTACCAAAGTGTCATGTATGCTGTTATTGATCTATTACGTGTAGAGCTGAATGACCGCTTTAGTGAGAGCTGCACGACCTTGGTTCTTGGAATGACTATTTTGGATCATTCTGATTCCTTTGCCAACTTTGAAAAAGAAAAAAATACTGGCAATGGCTCAGCTATATCCCGAGGATTTCGAAAGTGAAAGAAAGATGGAAGATCTTAGTGTCCAACTTGACAACTTTCTAGAGAATGTTTGATGATTCAAGACTCTCCAATTTGAAAGGGGTCAGTGATATTTGAAGAAAACTAGTTGAGACAAATAAGCGTACTAGTTTTCCTTTGGTAGTTCTTTTGGTGAAGCTAGTATTGGTTTTGTCGGTCGTGACACCTACAGTAAAGAGAGCGTTTTGTGCAATGAAAATTATCATGACCGATTTGCGCATTAGAATAGGCGATGATTTCTGCTATCATTGTCTCATTATTACCTATGTTGAAACTGATGTATTCCAGACAATTAGTACTGATGATATTATGCATACCTATCAAGCTATGCATGATCGCAAAAGGATGCTACCATAAATATATTGCGATAAAGTGTGATCTTTTGTGCTCTGTTAATTTGTCTATACTTGTGTTTTTTGTCAATTTAATAAGCTTGACATCAGAAGGTTTGGATCCTTGCATCACCATTGGGCAGATCGATCAGAATGTAGGCAGTCAAGCCGCCAGGTCAGATAGGTTTGCGAGTGTCCCGCGCTTTTTAGGAGGTAAAAGCAAACCCATATGACCGTCTATAATAAATTAAGTTAGCATGTTATTATTCGGTTTATACTTCAAAATTTTCTATAAATATACTTTAATCATTACACTAGAAACCACTACTGAGATATTACAATTTGTTATCATAAATACCTATAAATTATGCATTGTATAGAATATATTTTTAGAACAGACTTTTCTTACAAAATAGAGTTTAATGTCTTTCAATGATATTTAGGAAAAAGGACCAAATAATATTTACTAATATTGCCAGTTATGTAGTTAAAGTATTCTACACAGTTCGTAATACATTGGAAAAATTGGTGACCTATACACGTATGCCTTATAAACGGAACTAGATGGAATAACAGAAATATAATTATATTTGTAATAATAAAAATTAGATCTTGAGAAGTATTAAAATTTAGTACAAATTATATTTATTTTCATTTGCCGGGGCATAAAATTATATTCTTGAGAAGTATTAAAATTTAGTGCAAATTATACTCCATTGTAGTCGATCCTTCTCCCATCTCCCAGTGTCGTGTTTCAGACAGTCCACAACAGGCTGTTGGGCAGCGCGATGGCCGGGATGAAGAACGACGCCATCGAGGTCATGGTTCTCTCATGATGCACTCTCAGCTCTTGATGGAAGCGTAGCAACGTGGTGTCAATACATCTAGCTAGTAGTACTAGCAAACCGGCCGGAACAACAAAAGAACCTATGGAATATTCAATTAAACAACCTATATATCGCACCAGATTTTAAAACTGTACAGAGCCGACGAGGCGTAGGATGCGAGACAGAAGATGACCCTGTAGACGATAGTCTTGGGGACAAGTGGATCCAAGACCACATCGCTAGCGACGGGCACTGCCCCACCGATGGTCCATCGGAGGAGGTAGAATATTTGGGGATCTGTCAGGTCAGAGTGCCAGAGAAAGAGCAGGACGTACACCGTGCCCAGAATCGCTCCAATGGTGCCGAGGTTGGCGAGAGGCAGTAAACTCCAATCGGCCGTAGATTGACCTGAGCATAGAGGTGAGCGCCGTGAAGAGATAGGGGTACAGCGCGTACCTAAGGGATCGACCTCGCGCGCCACATGACGAATCTGTACATGAGGACGAAGTAATCGAGCAAGAATTAGTGTAGGATCTTGGATCGATCGGGCAGGCTCAGGAAACACAAGCAACTTAATTTGGTTACACGAGCAACAAGTACGCATCCTGGGCGGCGAAGACACATGCCACTCAAGAGAGCAAATCCTTCCTGTCCATGGCGTGCGGCGCGATGCTACCCCTGTTTACTGCTGGTGAAAGATGGAACAACCAAAAAGCATTCAGAGATCGTGAGATGAAACCTTGCAGATCCGAGCACATATGCGTATGTAAAGATGGAGGAAAGTAGCAACATGGAGACTGATTTGCGACGGGTCTGTTTGGGGCCAAGAGATTTTGCGTACCTTGCACCGGCGGTGTGACTCGATCGTCTCGGCCGGTCGTATCAGAAACTATGAGGAGGGGAGGGGCAGAGCTTCTTGAAATGGACACGAGCGGAGCATCGGTGGGATGGGATCAGATGGGACGGCTTGCTATATACTGGTACGGTTTTGCCTAACACTATAGCAGCGCTACATTGTGGGCGAGATGCTTTCTGTTCCACAACCTTTGCCGGCGAGTCCGGTCCAAGATCGTGGAGCGAGAGCGTAGTCGAAGTAGTCGTACACGCGGCACAATCACAGATGCGAAAAGTAGAAGGAGACACGGGAATATAGTCTGGACTGATCTTTTATTAATCAATTGTATCTCCCTCATACAATACATGAGTATATATAGGCGAGAGGGGTAGCTGGATGGAGGACCAAATCTAGGGAAAACTTGCACCGGAAGAAAGGTGGGGCCGCACCATCTGGGCCGGCCGTATGGTTTCCCAACACTCCCCCTTGGTCCGACGTCCCGTATTATCTATGTCTCAAAACTCCGAAAAAAAAACCAGTGGGAAAAATATGGAGAAAGAGCACATAGTACACGTCTTCTCACGTTGCACGAATTGCCTCATCAAAAACCTCAATGTGAGAAACATCTGGAAAACTCACATAAGGGAAAAAGAGTACAATTCACTCAATCATCAGGTTGAGTACTCAATCATCTGGATCGAGATTCACAGACGGGGGTGTGAAGAATCTCCCCCTGAGTCTGGCATCTCTCTAAGTCTCATCATACCGATTCCACGAACACACCTCTCAAAAGATGATGCCGGTAATGATTTAGTGAACAAATCAGTAAGATTTTCACACGACTTAGTATGCAAGATCCTCACTTCGTTCATCTTCTGCAATTCATGTGCATAGAAGAACTTGGGGTTGATATGCTTTGTGAGATTACTCTTCACATAACCCGACTGTACTTGTGCAACACAGGCTGCATTATCTTCATAGATAATGGTGGGGGTCTGTACGGTGTTCAATTCACATGTCTGCTGAATGTGGTGAATCATCCGTCGAAGCCACACACTCTCGTGATGCTTCATATAGCGCTATGATTTCTGAGTGGTTTGTCGAAGTCAATACAAGACTTTGCTTAGACGATTTCCAGGAAATTGCAGTTCCGCCACAAAGAAAAACATACCCAGTCTGTGACTTGGAAGTGTGCGGGTCCGACAGGTACCCTGCATCAGCATAGCCTACCAATGATAGGTCTTGATTCCTCCTATAAAACAGCCCAAGATCTTTGGTCCCTTGCAGATATCGGAAGACGTCCTTGATGCCTTTCCAATGTCTATTGGTAGGCTCAGAACTGTACCTAGCAAGCAAATTGACAGCGAAAGCAATATCCGGCCGTGTACAATTCGCGAGGTACATGAGTGCACCAATGGCGCTCAAGTAGGGGAATTCCGGTCCCAGAATTTCCTCCCCCTCTTCCTTAGGCCTGAACGGGTCCTTATCTTGCTGTAAAGACCTACCGATCATTGGGGTCTTAGAAGGATATGCCTTATCAAATCCAAATCTCTCCAACACCTTCTGGGTGTAGGCAGACTGGTGCACTAGAATCCGAGCAGGGGAATGTTCTAGTTGCAGACCCAAACAGAACTTGGTTTTACCCAAATCCTTCATCTCGAATTCCGACATCAGATAGGAACTCGCTTCCTCAATATCTCTAGGTGTACCGATTATATTCAAATCGTCCACGTACACCGAGATTATACAGAATCCATCTTGGGATCGCCGTATAAAGACACATGGGCAGTCCTCATTGCTCGTGTAGCCCTTCTGATGAAGGAAATTGCTTAAGCGATTATACCACATCCTACCAGACTGTTTAAGTCCGTATAGTGACTTCTTGAGAAGAACACTGTATAGACCCCGATTTGCTCTATCTTGATTCGGAATGGGGATACCCTCCGATACCTTCATGTAAATGTCCGAATCAAGGTTACCATATAGGTAAGCAGTGACAACATCCATCAATTTCATTGTCAAGTCCAGATTTACTGCCATCGAGATCAAGTATCTAAAGGGTTATACCATCCATGACCGGGGAGTAAGTTTCCTCAAAATCGACACCTGGTCATTGAGTGAACCCTTGAGCAACGAGCCTTGCTTTATACCGAACCACCTCATTTCTTTCATTTCTCTTACGAACAAAAACCCACTTATGGCCAACTGGGCGAATGTGGGGAGGAGTTAGACTGACAGGTCCAAACACCTTCCGTTTGTTGAGAGATAATAATTCTGAGGTAATTGCCTCCTGCCAATCTTTCCAATCCGACCTCCTTTTACAATCAGCAAGACTGTTAGGCTCAGGGTCAGGATCTATGATTGAGGCAATTTTCTTAGCAAAGTTAATGTCGATAATTGCCATTGCTCGGTTCATTGACTCTCCCATACTGATATAATTTATGGCCATTTCGTCATGGGGCTCATCTGGCGCTGCCTCTTGCTCTACCGTATTTCCCATTACAGGAGCGAGGTCCTTTAGCTTTTCCGCGCCGATGTGTGTACTCACATCTCCGCTGGATGTTCCCTCAATAGGGACGTTCAAGTCCGGAATCCCGTGCACAGGATTTTCCGTACTTGTGCCAGGTCTCAAGTGGCTCCCCTTACTCTTTCTAGGGGCTTTGGTGACTGGTTGTGATAAATCTCTCTTATCCTTTTTCGTCGGGCGTCCCCGAGTACTTGGGATTTGAGAATCCGGATTCCGCGTCCTTTTAGGCCTTTGGACAGGGGCGGGTGTACCATTAGTTAACTTTGGTATCTCAACCCTCTCCAGTGCATTGCACGCTGGCACATGCGACTTTGTCATAGTTTTCAAGTCACTAAAGTGATCAGGCAGTTAATTCGCTAATGCATGCAAATCTATTATCTTTTGGACTTCTTTATTTGTCTCAGCAGTGCGTGGGTCATGAGCGTGGATCCCCGTGGCTTTCCACGTGATTTCTCGACTTTTATCATCAAGGGGTTGATTTCCTCCCCCTAAAGTCGGAAAAAGATCCTCATAAAATAGGCAATCAGCAAAGCGGGCCGTATGACAATCACCTGTCATGGGGTCCAAATACCTGATTATGGACATAGTCTCATAACCAACGTATATCCCCGACTTACGGAGCGGGCCCATTGCCGATTGCTGGGGGGTGGTATCGGTACATATACCTGGCAGCCGAACCTGCGAAGGTGGGAAATTTTCGGTGCCGACCCCTGCGCAAGCTGCATTGGAGAATGGATGTTGTAGGCCGATGGTCGAAAATTTATGAGTTTAGCAGCGTGTAACATAGCATGCCCCCAACATGTAGTTGGTAAATTACAACCCTGAAGGAGCGGTCTGGCAATGAATTTAATCCTTTTAATCAAAGCCTCTGCAAGTCCATTTTGCGTATGGACATGCGGTACTGAGTGCTCGACTGCGATTCCCATTGCCATGCAATAATCATCGAATGCCTTTGAAGTAAATTCTCCAGCATTGTCCATTCTGATGGACTTAATATGATAATCAGGGAATCTATTCCTCATTTGTATGATTTGCGAGATCAATTTTGCAAATGCATGGTTCCATGTTGACAGCAGGCAAACATTGGACCATTTAGAGGAAGCGTCGATGAGTACCATAAAGTACCGAAACGGCCCTGAGAGGTGCTGAATCAGACCGCATATGTCCCCTTGGATACGTTCCAAGCACGCGGGGATTTCATCCTTCACCTTTAAAAGGGATGGTCTAATGATTAACTTCCCCATAGCGCATGCAGAGCACACGAAATCATCAGGATTTGGGAAGTTCTTCACATTAACATTATGACCATTCGAGTTGTTAATTATATTCCTCATCATTCTCAGACCGGGATGGCCTAATCTATCATGCCATAGGCAAAATAGTTCAGAGCTTCGGAAAACAGTCTTTAAGGTAGTGTACACGGGCGGTGCTACAATTTTCATGTAGTAGAGCCCCGTGTCCCATGAAGGAAGCCTTTCGAGGACATGGGTACCATTTTCATCACGCCTTGTGATGAGGAGGTATTCCTTACCACCCTCGTCATCGGTCCCAATATGGTAACCATTGGCGTGAATAGCTTTGAAGCTCAAGAGAGTGCGAGTAGCCTCTAGGCACAACAATGCGTCATCTATGACCAAAGTCGTTCCCATGGGGAGTACAATAGTGGCTTTTCCGGAGCCTACTATTTTCGGACCGCAGCCGGCGATCGTCATAATACTACCCGGAGACTTTTGAATTGACTCGAAGTATTTATCATCTCTCAAGATGGTATTTGTTAATCCACTGTCCGCAAGGCACGTTTCCTCCATTGGGGGCACCACATGTGTTCTAAGAATATTTGCATCAAGTTAACATAATGAAGCGAGGAAGTAGCAACATTACATAAGACATGCACACATATCTCAGAACATAACATGCCATCACATTCAAATAGAGAAATTAATGAACGATAACCAAATGTCATTCAAGCACCGAAATAATGAATATGTTTTGCTCTTATAGAGCTTACAAAACCAAATGTATCTCAAATAGCCTAAGGAATCGTGATAGATAAAACGAGTGGAGTCTAGACGGGCGAAGAGAATGCGCCGTTCACTTCACACTAAATCTCCAACTTTGAGAACTGCTCCTCATTGAGTATAGGTGTTGGGAATATGCCCTAGAGGCAATAATAAAATGGTTTATTAGCATATTCATGTTTATGATAATAGTTTATTCTCCATGCTATAATTGTATTAATTGGAAACATAATACATGTGTGAAATATAAACAAACAGGTGTCCCTAGTAAGCCTTTACCAGACTAGTTCGTTAGTCAAGAGATGGATAGAGTTTCCTAACCATGGACTTGTTACAGTCACTTGATGACGGAGTCATATCATTAGGAGTAATGATGTGATGGACAAGACCCAAATAATAAAGAGATGCAATTGATCGTGTCACAACAGTTGTATTGCCAACACTTTTATATGCCAAGTATAGTTTCCTTAGACCATGAGATTATGTCACTCCTGTTTACCAGAGGAATGCTTTGTGGACATCAAACGTCACTTCGTAACTGGGTGATTATAAAGGTGGCTTTCAGGTATCTCCGATGGTATTTGTTGGGTGACATGAATCAAGACTGGGATTTGTCCTTCCTTGTGACGGAAAAGATATCTCTGGGCCCTCTCGGTAATATATCATCAGAAAGGTTGCAACCATGTGATTAAGTGGTAATCACGGTGATCCTATATTATGGACGAGTAAAGAGAATTTGCCAGGTAACGAGATGAAACTAGATATGGGGATATCGACGATCGAATCTCGGGCAAATTAAATATCGGTGAGACAAAGGGAATCGTATACGAGATTAAGAATCTCCGGCATCGTGGTTCAATCGATAAAGAACTTCGTTGAATATGTAGGAGTCAATATGGGCATCCCGGTCCCGCTGTTGATTATTGATATGATCATGTCTGCATGTTCTCGAACCCGTAGGGTCACACACTTAATGCTCCGATATAGCTAGGGTTAGTGATGAGATAATTGATGGAATGAACGAATGGTGATTCGGAGTCTCGGATAG
Organism: Puccinellia tenuiflora; assembly: GCA_012064385.1. Lineage (NCBI taxonomy): Eukaryota > Viridiplantae > Streptophyta > Magnoliopsida > Poales > Poaceae > Puccinellia > Puccinellia tenuiflora. The sequence continues at coordinate 749,547 of QRDG01001778.1, read as the reverse complement.
GATCCCGGACATCACGAGGAGTTCCGGAGTGGTCCGGAGAATAAGATTCATATAAGGAAAGTGGTTTCCGGAGGTATCGGAAAAGTTCCGGAATATTTTGGTAGGGTACTGGAAGGTTCTAGAAAGTTCTAGAGGAGTCTAGAAGTGGGACCCACATAATATATGGGGCCCACATGGACCAAAGGGGTACTGCTGGCCACTTGGGCCAGCCGCACCACACAATGGCCCATATGGGCCAAACCGGCCAAAGGAGAAGGAGGAGTCCTAGGAGGACTCCACTTGCTTGGGGGCCAAGCAAGCCCTAGGCCGGCCGGCCTAGGGTTCCCCCTTGCCCTCCACCTATTTAAAGGGAGGAGGGGGTGCGGCACACCCGAGTGCTTGGAGCCCTAGCCGCACCCCACTTGCCCTAGCCGCCGCCTCCCCTTTGCCCTAGTGCGCCACCTCTCCCCAGAGGGCTGCCGCCACCTCCACCATAGCCGCACCACCCCCTTTGCCCTAAGGGGCTGCTGCGCCTCCTCCTCTCCCTCTCCCTCTCACATGGCTTGGCGAAGCCCTGTCGGATGGAGCACTCCACCATCAACGCCACCACAGCCGTCGTGGTGTCGAGATCCATCTAGCCATCTCCACCTTGCTTGCGGGATCACGAAGGCGGAGATCTACATCGAGCCGTATGTGTGGATACCGCGGAAGTGCTACCCCTTGTGGCACTTCATCGGACTGGACTTCGAGGAAATACATCTCCTCGCGACTAGATGAGTCTAGTTTCGGGGATCGACTAGCCAACCCCTGCACCGACAAAACGCGTTTGTTGATCTTCAAGGGTAAGAGATTGGATCTCACCTTCGCTACCTTCGTCTAATAGATCTAGATCCTTGGGGTTTCTTCCGCTTGTTGCGTAGGAAATTTTTTGTTTTCTATGCTGCGACCCCTTCAGTGGTATCAGAGCCTAGATCTATTCGTAGATGTTGGTGCGATTAGAACACAAGTGTTGTGGGCGTTGATATTTTATGTTGCTACCTTCTCGCGTGCACTTTGCGTCTTTGCGGTATTGTGAGATTGAAGCGGCCCGGACCAACCTTACTCGTCCACGCACGAGAGACCGGTTCCACGACTGACATGCAACTTGTTTTGCATAAGTGGCTGGCGGGTGTCTATTTCTCTTGCTTTAGTGAGGATGCAATTTTCAATGGAAGGCCTTTCAAAAGGATGAGTAAATAAGCAACTACTATATCACCGTTGTGGTTTTGCGTAGATTAGAATGGTTCTATCTCGTTGACCCAAGCCACGTAAAAATTGCATAAACAAAGTAGAGGACGTCTAACTTGTTTTTGTAGAGGGGGTCATGTGATGTGGTATGGCCAATATGTGATTTGTGATAATGTATGCAATGATCATGTTTGTAATCTTTCACGACTTGCATGTCGATGAGTACGGCAACCGGCAGGAGCCATATGGTTGTCTTTTATTTTATGTGACTTGCGTGTCATTGAATCACCATGTAATTGCTTTACTTTATTGCTAAGAGTAGCATTAGTTGTAGTCGCAATAGTTGGTGGACAACCATGGTGATGGCGCCACGATGATGGAGATCATGCCGGAGATGGAGATCATGCCGGTGCTTTGGAGATGGAGATCAAAAGCATAAGAAGAAAGGCCATATCATATCACAATTATGAATTGCATGTGATGTTAATCCTTTTATGCACCTTATTGTTATGCTTAGATGTGATCGCGACGGTAGCATGATAAGGTGATCTCTCACGTTAATATCAAGATGTGTTCTCCCCTAGTATGCACCGTTGCCAAAGTTCTTCGTTTCGAAGCACCACGTGATGATCGGGTGTGATAGATTCTACGTTCACATACAACGGGTGTAAGACAGTTTACACATGCGGAAATACTACGGTTTCCTTGACGAGCCTAGCATGTACAGACATGGCCTCGGAACACAAGAACCGAAAGGTTAAACACGAGTCATATGGATGATATGATCAACATGGTGATGTTCACCATTGAAGCTACATCACCTCACGTGATGATCGGTTGTGGTGTAGTGGATTTGGATCGTGTGTCACTAAACAACCAGAGAGATGTTGAGTTTAGTGGGAGTTCATTAAGATGAACTAAAATTATCATAATCAAGAGTCCAGATGTCTTTGCAAAAATCCTTGTAGATCATGGTTGACTACGGTAGTCTGTTCGTTGCTGAAAAACTGCGTCTCGATGGGTCAAATTTGTTGAGTAGTACCTGCGTCCTGAAAGAAGTCCTACACACCAATGATGAGCTCTACGTGTTAGAAAAACCAATATGAGATAAACCTAAATATTTCTGCAAGCGATGAAGAGTACATGAAGTGGTTTTGAACCACCTACTTGAAAGTCAATTGGATGATGTGCACCTTCATGAATTCTGACCTAGGTAGACAGTTCAAGAACTTGACTGCAATGGAGATTGTTGGTGAGTTGAAAAATAGTTTTTCAGCGCAAGTTAGAATTGCAAGGTTCGAATGTCTGAACGGTTTTCTTTCACTCAAGATGGAAGAGAACACTTGCTTGGAACAACACCTGAGGATAATGCATGAGATACATCATCGTCTAGTGCTTGTTTGGAACCACGAGATGAATGACGGTTTCACGATAGATGGGGTGATACGCTAGCTTCTCCCCAACTTCAAGAATTATGTCGGAGACTATGCCATGGGTAGGGATTTGATCACTTTCTATGAATTTGTGTCTCGGCTACGTCATGTCAAAGTGGAACCCATAGCAAGAGAAGTTGACAATGCAGAAAGTATATAGTGATATACAAGTTATAAGTGATTAAGTCCAAATTGCAATTGTGGCGGTTCCGATAAGTATTTGATACTCATTCTGTTTTATGAATACAGAACCTGCTGCTTGAGATTTGCATAAGGGATATGGGAAGACGTTGCGGAATGGTGGCAATCAAGGAGTTGATGCTGGCAACGATCTGTCCCTACATTTATCATTTGGATTAGAGGATTTGAATAAGTTTTGTAATCGAACTAAGTGTGATTTTGATTAGTGTGTCTTACTTATGTGAGACGGTTATTCATGTTAAAGACAATGGTTGTTCTATTTTCATGAGTGATCCTTTTTGGAAATCACAAGTTTCGATTATAAGTGTGTTATTCTTATTATAATCTAGATGATAAATTGGTTGAACATTTATAAAATAAGAGACATACTAAAATATCCAAAACTTAATAATGACAATTGTTTTAGTCGTGCTGAATATTGAATAAACATTTTGATGTTTTTATCAATGCGCCTTATTGTTAGGAGTATGACTAAAATGCCACCCTTTGGAAGAGTGCCATGAAGTGATATGAGTAAATATATGTATTTATTCGAGTTATGATATTTGATGAGATCAAATAAATTACTGGAGTTTAGGATATTAAGTTAACAAGAAAATTGAGTCTTTATGATTTGATCAAAAGAGACAAAAATATTTGAGTTATATGTTAGTATGTGGACTTGTGAGAAGTGTTATCACAAATTACAATATTTAGAATATTTCAAAGGCGTTTGATATGTCCTAAGATATTGTAATCACACACTATTTGATATTGTGTGGTCTCAAAGAAGGGTTTTATTTCGGGGGGTTTAATAATAGCATTTAGATTTATTTGATAAACACTCTGTTTAGAAATAAGGATCTATTTATTGATTCACATAAACATTTTTCATATGAGTTATGAGAAAAGGTGGTTTCATTAATTATGAGATAATTAGAGACTATTGCGAATAATGTTGTAGTATATTCATAAGTATGACTGTGAATGTGATTCCACAATATGAGATTAAAAGGGGCAAACCAATTTGTTGGTTGTGCTAAGTATTTTAGTGGTTTATCGTGAAAAAGTTTCATTGATAAAAGAATTGATGGAATAAATGGAAAAGCTAAAACCTTGCTTGTTTATGTATCAAGTGGCACATATGTAAAGTGCTATGTTGGTTAAACTTGACACATAAAGGAATTAATGATGGTGATCATTGAATTTCGGTTTAGCTTGTCTAAAGAAAACTAGGATTCAAGAATATGGTATTTTGTCAGGTTACAAAATAATATTCATGATTTACTTGTCATGTTTCAGAAACAAGACATACCTACAAAACTACAAAGAAGAAATAGAAGCCTTAAATACGAAAATGACTGAGAGTCATCCTATGTTAAGTTTAAATCACAAAGTAATTGTTGCTTGATTTTGTGAAAGTGATGTTTCACATATTTATTCCTCAAAAGGTGTTTTGTAGAGAATAAATAAAACTTAAAGCTAGTAGAGTACTAGCATTTCGTATAAAGAGTTCTCGATATTAATAGTTAATTAAGAATTTTGGAGGTGTCCAAAATATCGAGAAAATACACGAGTGTGATCTAATTAAGATATGTGGCGACATATGTTAAGTTAGAGCAGAAACTATTTTCCATGATCAAAATATGTGGAGACATATGTTTGAGTGGGAGCTAGTTCATGGTCAAATATAAGGATAACATATTTCTGAGTGGGAGCCAAAGTGGTTTCACAATTTAATATGTGTATGGTGTATATTTGAGTGGGAGTTTACAACATCTTGTTTATATGAAATGGAGATTTCATAAATGTTGTAAATATTTCAGGAACCAAACGCATAACTTGTGAAGTTAATTTGAATGTCAAATATCTATGGAGATAGATGCGTATTTTGTCGATAAATAAGTCAGGAACCAACGTATAACTTATGAAGTTAGTTTGAACATCAAATATCCATGGAGATGGATGTATCTATGGAGGATAGATATATTTGATAAGCATTATGTCAGGATGTTTAACCTAAGTAAGATTTTGAAGGAGTTCAAAATAAAACAAGAGAAGAAAGGTTCATCTGCTTGTGAAAAATAGGTGAAACATTGAGTTGATAACTCAGTACAAAATTGATGGTTGGAGGATATGTTGATATTCGCTATGAATTGTTCATAGGTCTAAAACATATAAGAACCATGTGTTTGTATTTGACGATATGTGACCCAAGTTCTTGGTTAGAAGAACGTGTTAGAATGAGGAGTCATTTTAACATGAAGATGAGATAAAGGAATCTAGAGATTGGTAGACTTGGTTGAAGTCATAAAACCAAATTAGATTGGAGATCTCTTAAAGTCAGTAGCGCAGCGAAAGCATGATCGAAAATATCGAAGTGACATGATAGCACTGTCGATTTGTGAGTCTACAACATATAGGAGTATATGATTAATTCAAAGATTAAAAGATATAATATTAAGGTTTGAGAAATTTTGTTTCTGAGTGAGTTCCGGGTGCACATGCTATGAGAAAGTCCTCTTGACTGATCATACGTCATGTAGGCATAAAAGGGAAACAAAAATCTCACTCTCTAACCAAATATATTATATTCATCATATGATGATGATATGAGAATTATCATGTGATGATAATAGGTTTATCATGAGATGATAAAGTAATGTCAAATTAGGTGACATTGACGTTTTGCAAAGAACATAAAGAACTGTATAGTACAGAACACGGACAGAACCTCTTCCATGAGCAAACATGATCAGCACTGAGACTCCATGAGTGTTAGACACCATGAGTGTTGGATCGAGAAAATGTAAACTAGATTATTGACTCTAGTGCAAGTGGGAGACTGTTGGGAATATGCCCTAGAGGCAATAATAAAATGGTTTATTAGCATATTCATGTTTATGATAATAGTTTATTCTCCATGCTATAATTGTATTAATTGGAAACATAATACATGTGTGGAATATAAACAAACAGGTGTCCCTAGTAAGCCTCTACCGGACTAGTTCGTTAGTCAAGAGATGGTTAGAGTTTCCTAACCATGGACTTGTTACAGTCACTTGATGACGGAGTCATATCATTAGGAGTAATGATGTGATGGACAAGACCGAAATAATAAAGAGTTGCAATTGATCGTGTCACAACAGTTTTATTGCCAACACTTTTAGTATGCCAAGTATAGTTTCCTTAGACCATGAGATTATGTCACTCCCGTTTACCGGAGGAATGCTTTGTGGACATCAAACGTCACTTCGTAACTGGGTGATTATAAAGGTGGCTTTCAGGTATCTCCGATGGTATTTGTTGGGTGACATGAATCAAGACTGGGATTTGTCCTTCCTTGTGACGGAAAAGATATCTCTGGGCCCTCTCGGTAATATAGCATCAGAAAGGTTGCAACCATGTGATTAAGTGGTAATCACGGTGATCCTATATTATGGACGAGTAAAGAGAATTTGCCAGGTAATGAGATGAAACTAGATATGGGGATATCGACGATCGAATCTCGAGCAAATTAAATATCGATGAGACAAAGGGAATCGTATACGAGATTAAGAATCTCCGGCATCGTGGTTCAATCGATAAAGAACTTCGTTGAATATGTAGGAGTCAATATGGGCATCTCGGTCCCGCTGTTGATTATTGATATGATCATGTCTGCATGTTCTCGAACCCGTAGGGTCACACAATTAACGCTCCGATATAGCTAGGGTTAGTGATGATATAATTGATGGAATGAACGAATGGTGATTCAGAGTCTCGGATAGGATCCCGGACATCACGAGGAGTTCCGGAGTGGTCCGGAGAATAAGATTCATATAAGGAAAGTGGTTTCCGGAGGTATCGGAAAAGTTCCGGAATATTTCGGTAGGGTACCGGAAGGTTCTACAAAGTTCTAGAGGAGTCTAGAAGTGGGACCCACATAATATATGGGGCCCACATGGACCAAAGGGGTACTGCTGGCCACTTGGGCCAGCCGCACCACACAATGGCCCATATGGGCCAAACCGGCCAAAGGAGAAGGAGGAGTCCTAGGAGGACTCCACTTGCTTGGGGGCCAAGCAAGCCCTAGGCCGGCCGGCCTAGGGTTCCCCCTTGCCCTCCACCTATTTAAAGGGAGGAGGGGGTGCGGCACACCCGAGTGCTTGGAGCCCTAGCCGCACCCCCCTTGCCCTAGCCGCCGCCTCCCCTTTGCCCTAGTGCGCCACCTCTCCCCGGAGGGCTGCCGCCACCTCCACCATAGCCGCACCACCCCCCTTTGCCCTAAGGGGATGCTGCGCCTCCTCCTCTCCCTCTCCCTCTCACATGGCTTGGCGAAGCCCTGTCGGATGGAGCACTCCACCATCAACGCCACCACAACCATCGTGGTGCCGAGATCCATCTAGCCATCTCCACCTTGCTTGCGGGATCAAGAAGGCGGAGATCTACATCGAGCCGTATGTGTGGATACCGCGGAGGTGCTACCCCTTGTGGCACTTCATCAGACTGGACTTCGAGGAAATACATCTCCTCGCGACTAGATGAGTCTAGTTGCGGGGATCGAGTAGCCAACCCCTGCACCGACAAAACGCGTTTGTTGATCTTCAAGGGTAAGAGATTGGATCTCACCTTCGCTACCTTCGTCTAATAGATCTAGATCCTTGGGGTTTCTTCCGCTTGTTGCGTAGGAAATTTTTTGTTTTCTATGCTGCGACCCCTTCAATAGGATCATCATCAGTGCCAACCCTTGGTATGCCAGGGAGCACCATGTGCTCAACCTCCATAGAGATGCCGATGTCCGACGGGACCATCGGGGTCGTCTCCATGGGAACCATGGTTGATGCAGCCGCAGGCAGAGGTTGTGGCGGCGGCAGGAGCTCGGGCGCCACCGAGAGTGCCGGTGGTGCCTCCCACTGAACAGAGGCGAGGTGCGATTCACGCACCTTCTTACTAGCCTTGTATGCAGCCACAACTTCCTTAGGCGCACGGCACTGGCATGAGAAGTGTTCTGTAGAGCCGCACCAGTAGCAGTCCTGCGGCCTCTGCTCCCCCTTGCCTGGCTGATGTTGCTGATCCTGGCGAGGAGGGCGAGGTGCCTTCTTGCCCTTCCTGCCCCTCTTCTTCTTAAGAGGTGCGCGGACCTTGAAGGCATTAGCATGGGTCTCCTGACGAGAACTCGCCCCAAGTGGTTGTGCAAGAGAGTTCTTTCGCAAGAGCTCATCCTGCGCCTCCTCCACCTGGAGTATGTACACAAGCTCTGCATACTGCGTGTACTTTCCCTGACGGTAATTCCGCGAGGACTGTACATCATTGGGGTGGAAGGTACAGAGAGTTTTCTCAATCTTCTGGCTGTCGGTAATGGTCGTACCACACAGCTGAAGAGAGGTGCAAATCCGGTGCAAAGCCGAATTATACTCTCCCACCGTCTTGAAGTCCTGAAACCTCAGACGAATCCACTCCGCCTCTGCCTGCGGGCCAACAGTGTACTTCAGTCGCTTGAAACGCTTTTTGAGAGCATTCCAGAGGTCTAATGCACTCCGTTCAGCCATGTACTCGTTTTTCAGAGTATTGCAAAGATGGTGACGCAGAAAATGCAGAGCTCGGGCATTCTCAGCGGGGGTGGCATCACTTTTGACGCCATCAGCTCCCACGCTAATTGCCTGCTTCAGCTCTTTGGACGTGAGGAAGATATCCACATCCGATGCCCAAGTCAGGTAGTTCAACCCGGTTTGTGCTAGCTCGGTGAACTCACGGTTGACGATTCCGGCCATCTGCGATTTATGCAAGTCATATTAGATTACAGCAGGTAATCCATTGCATAAATGCGATGAAGATACATTTGTTCATTAACATGGCGTTCCAATATTTAAAAGCATGCTAATAAGCACGGAAATGACGGAAACATGTTAAGCGCATCACAAACGTGAAAAAAATGCCCTAAAATTGACTTTCCGAGGTTATTTTATGCCCAGATATACAATTTCAGCAAAACAAACTATTTCAGGGGCTTACATCTAAATTATTCAGCAGGAATAAATTTAAACGTAATTCTGAAAAAGTGTAGTTGCTAAATTGTAAAATTTCGCGCACAACACCGCTTTTCGGTCCGGTCCATATCGGCAGCAGGCCGGAGATGGTCCCGAAAACTGGCCCCTAGCCACGGCCCAATCGACGATCCACACAGCGCGCCACCTTCTTTTTTTTTTCTCTCGGCCATGGGCCGAATTCGGCCAGCCAGCTATTGTGGCCACATGGGCCGGCCCACCTCACCCCGTCTCGGGAGAGACTGGCGCTAGGGTTTCCCTAGCGCCCGAGGAAAGGCGGCGGCGCCACTGCGTGGCCGGCGGCGGAGTATGGCGCGGCCGGCCAGCGGGCGAGGCGGGCGCCGAATGCGGCGGGTGGCTTGGCGGGGCGGTGGCGTCAGCGGGTCGCTCGTGCGAGACGGGCGCAGCGCGGGGGGCGCGGCGAGCGCGCGCGGCTCGCGGTCGGCCGAGGCATGGCACGCGCGAGCGCAGCCAGCATACGGCGAGCGCGGCGAGCGGCAGAAGCGGCGAGTGGTGCTAGCGGTGACGGCTGCGTGCGGGTCGCGGGCGAACAGAGCACGGGCCGGCGGCGGCGAGTTACGCAACGGGCGGCGACGTCAGTGCGGTGCGCAGTTGGCTGGCCAGAGCGGCGGCGAGTAGCGCGGGCGCAGCCGACCAGCGGGGTCGGCGGCGGACGTGGCGGTCATCCTGCGACGAGGCCGGTGACCAGCGACGCGGCGTGCAGCCGGCGTCCGGCTGCTCGTCATGCGACAGCGGGAGGCGGGCGAGCACGCGAGCGGCGGCCGTCCTGCGACGGCGTGCGGCCGGCGTCCAACTACTCGTCATGCGGCAGTGGGAGGCGGGCGCGCACGCGGGCGGTGGCCGTCCTGCTACGGCGTGCGGCCGGCGTCCAACTGCTCGTCATGCGGCAGCGGGAGGCGGGCGAGCACGCGGGCGGCGGCCGTCCTGCTACGGCGTGCGGCCGGCGTCCAACTGCTCGTCATGTGGCAGCGGGAGGCGGGCGAGCACGCGGGCGGCGGCCGTCCTGCTACAGCGTGCGGCCGGCGTCCAACTGCTCGACATGCGACAGCGGGAGGCGGGCGAGCACACAAACGGCGGCCGTCCAGCGAGAACGTCTCGGATGTCAATTTTCATCGTCCGTTCATCTGGAATCGAGACGACGCGTCGCACAACTGGTGCATCGCGGCGGACCGNGTGTTCCACAACCTTTGCCGGCGAGTCCGGTCCAAGATCGTGGAGCGAGAGCGTAGTCGAAGTAGTCGTACACGCGGCACAATCACAGATGCGAAAAGTAAAAGGAGACACGGGAATATAGTCTGGACTGATCTTTATTAATCAATTGTGTCTCTCTCCATACAATACAGGGGGTATATATAGGTGAGAGGGGTAGGTGGAGAGGACCAAACCCTAGAGGGAAAACCCCCCACCCAAGAAAGGGTGGGCCCACATGAGTCCACGCGTGGGAGGTTTCCCAACAGATAGGATCTACAGCAGTTGCCTCGGCAGTCATATGATGCAACATAGATGGAGGACTTACCAAGCAGCCTCCACTTCTACCGACCGGGAGTGGGAGGACAAGCAAGCAAGCAGACGCAGAGATGCCAAGGGGACATCGACGGTAGCGCCACTCATTGACCTCCATGCTCAACGCGCAGAACACCTAGCCATGCAGACCCAAACAGTGTCGGCTGTGTCCAAGAGCACCAGGGGCGCGGGCATGAATGCATCAGAGGAGGGGCTCCAAATCGGGTGCCACAAATTAACACCGTACGACGCACCACATCATAGATCCGAAGACTTGGACTCTTCCCGCAACCTCTGTGTCAGCCACCATGGATAAGAGCAGAGGAGGAAGAAGAGAGCACTTGAGTTCGAGGAGGAGGCAGAAGGAGCGCCATATCCAGGCAGGCGACCGCGTAGGCCATGGGGGGCTGTCAATTATGTCGTTCGGTCACTCGATTTGGTCGCCGGAGGCCTTGATTCGCCGACGGCCTGCGTGAATCGGGCGGCGGCGTGGGTGGAGTTGGGAAGCGCTAGGGTTTTTTTTTTGACAAAAGGGAACTATATTCATAGAAGAAGAACATTACAAGTGAAACACCAGAACAAAAACAGATCGACAACCAGAAGATCTTCGACAACCTCACAGCCGAGGAAGAAACGCACACCTACTAAACCAAACAAGAAGAAGAGATGAACTCCTAGCCTCGTGGCGTTAATGAGCTGCAAGAGACACCACCTCCGACGAGGTGGATCTGGACAGTGGAGCCGTATCAGCCGGCGCCTCGCGCCGAGCTCATCATCTTCCGGATCCGGCCGTCCGCACCGGAGGCAAGCAGATCCCTCACGTGCAGACCACGAACCAGCTCCTGGATCGCCGACCCGTTCCATCGAGCCTCCGCACACGTACCTCAGGAGCCATACGCCGACGATGGAGGAGACGGCGGCGCATCGACAGAAGGCCCGAGGACGGAACTCCCAAAGAACGAGGACGTCGTCGTCGCCACGCCGCCCACGCAGGGATACATCCACAGATCCATCATCGGAGCAAACCGCACCGACGAGAGGGAGCCGGATCTGGGATGACCAAAAGGCCGTACGCGCCGGCGCCGCTCCCACTGATACGCCGTCGCCGGTCACACGCATCCACGCCATATTTACATCCCGGCAGCACAGATCCGGGGTTCCCCCACCCTTCCCCCGTCGCGGCGGACGAAGAAGGAGAGGGGAACCACCGGCGGCGCCGGGGAAACGGGGGGGGGAAGGTGGTCGCCCTCTCACTCGCCTCTCTCTGTACTGTAGAAGGGGGAGGGGGAGGGGGAGAATTCCGTCCCTGGAGGGGGTTTGTGATGAGATTGGGAGACGATGAGTAGGAGGCAGGAGAGAGGCCCTGCGTACCGCTTCGGCCACTTAGCGGTGGCAATCCAGCGTAATTCTGGAATTCGCCGAAGATCATACGGTGCACTGAGATGTTAATAGCGATCGAACGGCCAGCGTGCGTTGGATGGTCTGCCCAGACGTACCAACTGCAATATTATAGATACTAGCAAAATGCCCGTGCGTTGCTACGGGCTAATAAACTCTTTAATGATTTTTTTCACACCAAATAACTCTCTGGGTTCATCCAAATATGGTAAGAGTAAGGTCTTTATCTTGCCAATAGGTGCATATGCATACATCTTGGTGTAAGATAACAAAGCACGTATATTGATATGTAAAGAGAAATCAGCAATACAAGTATGACCTAGTATCATGGCATGCAAATTTAAGTGGGAAACATATTCGAAATCATGTGTGAGTAGTATAAAATGAAATTGCACTTCTCCATTGAGGATCCTAGATCCGGTATAGGCATAAAATGGCCAATCTGCATGAGACCCGAACTGAGTATATCTGACATAGTGAAACACACAAGAGACTAAATATAGATGAAAACTGTTTGGTAGAACACTCAGGATTTGTTTAGCTTGGTCTATTAATCAACATAAAAAAAGGACAGTGTCATGACTTATCATGTGCAATGACAGTGTCAGATTCTTTCAAAGGACTTACTGAAATTATGCAAGTCTAATCCCCAAATTGTTCTGAGTGATAGAATCAGGGAGTCCATTGCCATATCCTTCAGCTCAGATACGCTATAGACTCATGGTAGGACAATTTGGGTAGGATCTATGAGATCAATTTTTTTGCATGAACGAAACATGTTCAAAAAATTTAAAAAGAAATGACAACATGCATATATGTTATATATGCAACGTAAAAAAATTGCAAGTTCAAATTTGACCTACAGTTGGAGAGACCAAAAAGAGAAATTTCGGTGTGAGTAGTGTGACACTATTTACTCAAATTTGACACTATTCACAGCATGATTTAGCATTTTTGTTTCTCAAACTGTAAATCGAATTTGGAGCTGAATTTTTTTGGAGTTGTACAAACTACCGGTAGGTATGTTGTGTAATTTTTCATATTTTTTAACAATTTATAAATATGATTTTTGTGACGTGATCCTACGATCTCACCTAAACAACAGATCCTATACAAGTCTTGCCCAGAGAATCTGACACCATCGATGTAGCTTGGTGACACACGACCAATTGCATAGAATGGATGGTTCTGCCAATATGTTACATTATGTTGGACTTGCTTGATGACATGCATGGACCAAAGTCAGGCTGATCTGTTGTGGATCCAAGTCCAACTGCTGGTTGCCTGGTTTCACAGCTTGAGCAACGGGAGCAAACCATGGTCTAGGGAGCAGCGATCTCCTCGTCGCTGCAGCAACAAAATTCACCAACTCGCTCGCACGTCGTGGACTCGTGGCCGAGCATCGCCACCACCAGGCACCATGACCTCTTCACTCCTCTGCTTACGCCTCCCGCAGTGGAGTGGATCTTGGCCGGCCAGTCCGACGCGCGGCGTCCGGGACTCAGCAGCTCCGGATCCGGCACAAATCGCATCCCTCCCTGCCCTCTCCACTTCCTGGTCTCCCCGCATGTAGTTGATTCTGATTAGCACGTCGTGGGAAGGGAGACAGCCGGGGTTCTCACCGGGAGAGGAGCGCTCGGAGCATCCCATCGAGGTTGTGGCCGCGAGCGTGGCCGGCAGTGGAGGCGCGCGGGGCAGCAAGCCGGGGCTGGGCTGCGCTCGAAGGATATCCCGTGGAGGTCTCGGTCGCGATATCTCCGTGCGAAGCGCCCTCCGGCGGCGCAGCTCCACGCAGCGGACGCACTCTGCGCACGAGCCTCCCGGTCGGCAATGGGAAGAAATTGGGGATTCTGATCCCTTCGGTAGTATTGCAATTCAGCCCCTATAGGGGGAGTGCGGGTTAGATTTTAATATTTAACAAGGGCTAAAGCGCTAAACTGCCACGACGTACGACGACCTCCGATCCTAATATTATAGTTTAGATAGATAGATAGATTAACCGGCAACATAATACATGTGTTGAATATAAACAACAAAGTGTCCCTAATAAGACTCTACTGGACTAGTTCATTAGTCAAGAGTTGGTTAAGGTATCCAGACCATGGACTTGTTATAGTCACTTGATAATGGAGTCACATCATTAGGAGAATGACGTGATGGACAGACCCAATATAAAGAGTTGCAATTGATCGTGTCATAGAGTTTTATTGCCAACACTTTCATATGCCAAGTATAGTTTCCTTAGACCATGAGATTATGTCACTCCCGTTTACTGGATGAATACTTTGTGGACATCAAATGTCGCTTCGTGACTTGGTGATTATAAAGATGATTTTCAGATATCTCTGATGGTAGGTTGTTGGGTAACATGAATCAAGAGTGGGATTTGTCCCTCCATATGACGGAGTAGATATCTCTGGACCCTCTCGGTAATATAGAATCAAGAAAGTTTGCAAACATGTGATTAAGTTGTAATCACGGAGATCCTATATTATGGATGAGTAAAGAGAAATTGCCGGGTAACGAGATTAAACTAGATATGGTGATATCGACGATCAAATCTCGGGCAAGTTATATATCATGAGATAAAGGGAATCATATACGAGATTAATTGAATCTCCGGCATCGTGGTTCAATCAATAAAGAGCTTCGTTGAATGTGTAGGAGTCAATATGGACATCCCGGTCCCGCTATTGATTACTGATCGGATCATGTCTGCACGTTCTCGAACCCGTAGGGTCACACACTTAAGGCTCCGATGTAGCTAGGGTTTGAGATATTTGATGGTGTGAACGAATATGATTCGGAGTCTCGGATTATATCCTAGACATCACGAGGAGCTCCAGAAGAGTCCGGAGATAAAGTTTCATATATGGAAAAAGGTTTTCCAGGTTTCGGAAAAGTTCGGGAAATTTTCCGGTAGGGTACCGGGAAGATTCTAGAAGGTTCCAGAAGGTTCCGGAGGGCCCCACCTTGGGGGCCACAAACCTCGAAGGTCCCACATGGACGGAGGGGAGGTGTAGCAGCCCACATGGGCTGGCCGCACCTGGTCCCCAAGGCCCATGCGGCCAAGGCAAGGTGGAGGCAACCCTAACCCTAATTGGGCGCCTTGGGGGGCAAGTTTCCCCCCTTGGCCGGCCCTAGATGGGTTTGGGGTGCCCCCTAGCCCCCTCCACGTCTATATAAGTGGGAGGGGAGGGCTGGGTTGTGACCCCTTGAACCCTAGCCGCCGCCTCCCTCTCCTACTTCCCTCCTCTCTCCTGCAGTCGCTTGGCAAAGCCCTGCAGTAATTTCTCCACCATATCCACCACCACATCGTCGTGCTGCTGGAATCTCGTGAGCCACTTCCTCCTCGCTTGTGGGATCAAGGAGAGTAAGTCTTCATCGAGCCGAACATGTGGATACCGCAGAGGTGTGGCTCGTGCGGCGCTTCATCGGATTGGATCTCAAAGGATAATACATCTCCTCGCGACTAGATGAGTCTAGTTGCGAGGATCGACAAGCCAACCCCTACATCGATAAAACGCGTTTGTTCGTTCTTAGAGGGTAAGAGATTGGATCTCCTTCTTGCTACCTTCATCTAATAGATCTAGATCCGTTGGGTTTCTTCCGCTTGTTTCGTAGGAAATTTTTTGTTTTCTATGCAACGAACCCTTCAGTGGTATCAGAGCCAGGTTTATTCGTAGATGTTGGTGCGGATTAGAACACAAGGAGTTGTGGGCGTTGATGTTTTTATTGCTACCTTCCCACGTGTATTTTGTATCTTGTTGGATAGCTTGATTGAAGCGGCCCGGACCAACTTTACTCGTCCACGCACGAGAGACCGGTTCCACGATTGACATGCAACTTGTATTGCATAAGTGGCTGGCGGGTGTCTGTTTCTCTAGCTATGGTGAGATGCGATATACAACGGAAAGCCTTTGAAAGGATATAAAATAAGCAATATTCATATCACCGTTGTGGATTTTCGTAGATTAGAACAGTTCTATCTCATGACCCATAGAAGCCACGTAAAAATTGCATAAACAAAGTAGAGGACGTCTAACTTGTTTTTGCAAGGTTTGTGATGTGGTATGGCTAAGATGTGATTTTTTATAATGTATGCAATGATCATGTTTTGTAATATTTCATGACTTGCATGTCGATGAGTATGGCAACCAGCAGGAGCCTTATGGTTGTCTCATTATTATTGTATGGCCTGCGTGCCAAAGTTCAACGCCATGTAATTGCTTTTACTTTATCGCTAAGAGTAGCAATAGTTGTAGTAGCAATAGTTGGTGGAGGCAACTATGAGACGGCGATGTCATGCTGGTGATGATGGAGATCATGTTGGTGCTTTGGAGATGGAGATCAATGGAACACGAAGAAAAGGCTATACCATGTCACAATAAATTGCATGTGATGTTTATCCTTTTATGCACCTTATTGCTTGCTTAGATTTGATCGCGACGCTAGCATGATAAGGTGATCTCTCTATTTAATTTCAAGAAGTGTTCTCCCCTAGTATTCGCCGTTGCAAAAGTTCGTCGTTTTGAAGCACCGCGTGATGATCGGGTGTGATAGACTCTACGTTCTCATACAACGGGTGTAAGCTAGATTTACACATGCGGAAATACTACGGTTTCCTTGACGAGCCTAGCATGTACAGACATGGCCTCGGAACACAAGAACCGAAAGGTTAAACATGAGTCATATGGACGATATGATCAACATGGCGATGTTCACCTTTGAAGCTACATCATCTCACGTGATGATCGGTTTTGGTGTAGTGGATTTGGATCGTGTATCCCTAAACAACCAGAGAGATGTTGAGTTTAGTGGGAGTTCATTAGTAATTTGATTAACTTGAACCAATTATCATGAACAATCAATCAAAGTGAATTTGCATAATTTGTAGTAGTAAATGGCATCCGCAAACTACCTTACACTTAGAAAATTAATTGAGATAAAACTGTGTTAGTAAAATTTAAATTTGAGTCCTATTGCAAATTTTTCGGTAAAACCGACCTAGCTCCATATGATTAATAGTTGATTGATCGAAAGAGCAATAATTCCGACTTAGTATCTGATGTCATGCTTGTTTCCACAATACCGGATCTTAAAAGAATGTTTTGAGAGTCAAGGTAATTCGGGAGCTGAAAAGGATTGTTTTCAGTTACAAGCAAGGAGTGAAAGATATACTGATATATGAAACACTGTTTGTGGCAACATGACAGAATAAAATTTAGTGTGACAATATGTGCTTATATATTGCTTGAATATATGCGAGGATTGTAGACACTAAAATTGTACTATGAATTCCTTCCTTCGAGCTACAGTAGCTTCATCACAAGGTTGTTATGATGGGATGGATTAAAAGTATGTGGTAAAAATCGTTTACTATACTTGGAGATAGCTAAGAGTGTAATTGGGAAGAATGCTAAAGATATGGTGATATTAAATAAAGCAATCAACTTCAAAGTATGACTCCAAAGGTGATAGTATGTGACTAGCACGCCAAGGAGCATGTGCTAGTTAGATTAGCATTGTTTGATGTTGAATTATTCTTCTATAGGAAATACTGAAAATAATAATTACAAAAAAAAATATGGCAGAAAAATAAAAGACTGAAAAGTTCAGATCAGATGCATATAAATGATATACAAGTTATAGATGTGGTTTACTAGTTAACTATGTATTCCTTGCGTATTTTGGATACCGGATTGGATAGTATGATTTGTCATACAAATACAATACAAGAAATACAATGGCCTAAAAGAACTAGTAGAAGATATGGTGACAATGCACGACAAGAATGGAAATAAAGTGTTATTTTGTTCATCGTGACATCCAACCAAAACTTCAAGATTTATTTTAAGAACTTAATAAATTGTTATTTTGTTCCGGATGTTTGTGAGAATAAATAGTTATTCAAACTATGACCATGTTCCATAATTGATGGATGAGTTAATATAAATCATGTTGGAAAAACATCTATAAATGCTAAACGTCACAAGACGAAAAATTAAAGAATTTCACTTAAATTGTGACACCACCTTTTAGTTCATATTGGAAAGGAAAAAAAACATGAAGGAACTCCATGTTGATGGATTTTTAGAGTTAATTTTATTTCGAATAAATTGACGCTTGTGAGACCTTTTCCAAAAGATGACTAAAACACCGTTCATAGGCCAAAGTTGAATGGACGACTAATTTAGTGGAGATTATACATATTGATGTATATGGTCCATTATGTGTAGCCGTGTGTGGTGGATTAATTTTACTTCACACCACTGTTTTTTTAGTGGATATATGAGCATGTCTATTTAAAAAGGAGTTATGATATTTTGAATTAGTTCAACATATCATTGGCATAAAGTGAAAACGTCGTAACAAGAAAATCAAGTATTTATGATTAGATCATAAAGAATAAAATTTGAGTTACGAGTTTAGCAAAAACATCTGAGGAGTTGCAGAATTGTTCCACAACTTATGTTCCCGAAAAACCCCACAGGAGTGTGGAATGTTCAGGAGACATAATCAAACCCTGTTGGACATGGTAAGATAAATAAAATGCCATTATATTTTGTAATTTATGCATTAGATACTACCGCTTTACACTTAAAAGAGCGCCATCATGATCCGTTGTGATTGACACCTTGGTTTGGGTAGTGACCCGAAATTTGTCTTTTCTCAAAATTTTGGTATGCATAGCATGTGTAAAGTGTTTACAACCAAATCGGATAAAAACGTGTTTATAAGGTTATCCCAAGACTGTTGGGTATTTCTCCTGTCACCAAACCTTGGACAAAAGTGTTTGTCAGGAAGGTGGATTTCTCGAGAAAGTGATTCTTACGAAATAGGTGAGTGGGAGGACAGTGCAACTTGACAAGATTAGAGAATTATCGTCATTATGTCAAGAGTAGCGCAGCACCGAAAGTTGTTCTGGAGTTTCCTAGCTTGACTAAATGGAAGATGCTACATGTGATGTAGGAACGTCGAAAAGGGTTTGCAAACTGAACCACGTAGGTCGTTAAAAACTTTGTACCCAGACCAACTTGTGGTTTGAGGATGAAGTGTTGTGCTGACAACAAAGGACTTAAAAATTATAAAGGAAGCAGATGATGGGCCCTTACTTCGCAGATTGGCTATAAGCCATTATATCCACAAGACATGGATGTTCAGGTCCATTGAAAGTTCGATTTGTCAAAAATATGTTTACGACAAAGTTCAAAGAGTTGACTACGAAATATTTTGATATTCCGTAGCGGTGCTTTAGTCTTTACGGATAGTTCTAGCAAAAATTACATATTTTGATATGCGGCTGAATAACAAAACGAAATTCCTCTCAAGGAAGTTTGATCAAGGACAGATACGTCTCCGACGTATCTATAATTTTTTATGTTCCATGCTTGATTATATATCAGTGCCAGATGTTTTTATATCATTTTGGCATGATTTATGGAACTAACCTATTAACAAGATGCCCAGTGCCAGTTCCTGTTTTCTGCTGTCTTTTTTTTCAGAAAAGTTGTTCTGGGAAGTTTCTCGGATTGCGCTGATAATATACGGGAATTATTTCCAATATGAAACAAAGACGGAACCCGAAGGACGGCCGGAGGGGAGGAACCCAGCCTCCAGGTGCCACCCAGGCGCGGCCCAGGGGCTGGCCACAGCTGGGGCCCACCTGGGCACCTCCCTCACCTCCTCGCGCCGCCTCTTTGCCTATAAATTCACCCCTGACCTAAAAACACCAGAGAGGCGATCATATTCTCCAGAAGACGTCCGAGGCCGCCGCCATCTGCAACCTTAGTTCAGGAGGGTTCTGTAGCTCTTCCCGGCACCCTGCCAGAGAGGGGAATCAACACCGGAGGCATCTACACCACCATGCCTACCTCCAGAGTGATGCATGAGTAGTCCACCACGGGACTACGGATCCATAGCAGTAGCTAGATGGTTGTCTCTCCTCCTTGTACTCCATTGTTTAGATCTTGTGAGTTGCCTATCATGATCAAGATCATATTATCTGTAACTGCTACATGATTGTGTTTGCATGGATCCGATGAATTGTGTAAGTCATTGCTTTTGTTCATCTATGTGTTGTGTTTTATCTATGATCTTGCATGCTATTCGATGCTAGTGGATGCTTTGGCCAAGTAATTATTAGTGTTGTATGAGGGAGTATTTATGCTAGATAGTGGGTTCATGCCTCTCTTGTCTGAGCTCGGGTTGACAGAAACAATTAAGACAAGAGATGTGCTGTTGCCATTAGGGAGAAAACAGCGGTGTGATTTCCTCGTGTTATTTACATTGCTTACATTATGCACTTTGCTTATTGCAATGATCTGTTGCTTGCAACTTAATACTTTTGGGTGACATGCTGGATAGCGATCCCAGGGTGGATTATTAGTCATAGATGCAGTTGGAAGACGGTATATGTATTTTGACGTAATGCCCATATTAGCTGAAACGGTGAACTATATTGTTTTATGATAGCCTTGTTGTGCGTCCACAATTCTGTCAATTGCCATGCTGTAATTTGTTTACCCATCATGTATTATCTTTTGGAGAGACACCTCTAGTGAACTGTGGATCCCGGTCCTATTTTCCTACATTGCTTACAGCCGTTTTAATAGCTTTTCATCATCATTTGCTCGTTGGTCATATTTCACTCTCATCATATTTTACATCCGCACATTTAATCCTTTGTGTTCAGCAAGCCGGAGAGATTGACAACCTCTCTATTTTGTTGGGGCAAAGTAGTTTTTTTGTGGTTGTGTGCAGGTCCATGTCAGCACGCCAGCAACACCTCTTTTCTGGCGCCGTTGACACCTTGCTAAGTCTTCTCCAAGTCCTACTGGTCCGATAACCTTGGTTTTATAATCAAGGGAAAACTGCTTCTGTACTGCATCATACCTTCTTCTTGGGGTTCCCCAGCGAACGTGTGATCCACGTCATCAAGGACGTGTATGCAACACGGTTCGAGAGTTTTGTAAAATTCAAAAGTTCCTCGAAAGGTATACAAATTTCAATGGTTGAAATAAGCATAATGAAGTTGGAATCTTTACATTAATGAAGTTATAAAAAGAGTTTGATTCCATCATTGACGGTGAAGATGCTTGTAGAGTTACAAGAAATTAAGTGGGAGCACTAAGAAATTAAGTGGGAGCGCTAAGGCATATAGTTGATTGGAAAGTATGTAATTTAAATTAACATGGATAAGTTTTTATATTGATAAAATACTTAGGCTGAATAACATATTGGGGATCAATATCTATAGAGATAGATTGAGGCGCCTGATTTAGTTGAGCCAAAGTAAATAGATGAAGTATTGAAGTAAGTCAATACAGAAACGATAAGAAGGTGTTCTTGGCGCATGGAAGATGATTGAGCAAGACTCAAGTGTTTTGACACAAGATGAGCAAAATTGAAATTGAGATTTCTAAATCATATGTTCCATGATATGTACACAACCAGATGTGTCCTGAGTTATAAAGTGTTATACCAGGATAATTTATATGATGATTAGACAATAGTGGGAAAGATCCTTATGTATTATGGATGAGTCTTCCTGTATAGTAATGACAAACTACTATAAAGTGTTACACTAAGGGTCTTGTCATATATACAAATAATTCTATCTCAAATTAAGATATGTGTTGAATAGAAGGTGGTACGATAGGCTGGAAGGAAGTTCCATGCTAGTTTTGAATGAGTTTCAAAAGGTATCGTGATGGATACTACAACAAAGGCTAAGTATCACTAGTAGAAAACGGGGCACTTGTCCCGGTTTTAGAGGCCCTCTAGTCCCGGTTTGCCAATCGGGATAGGCAAATCGGGACTAAAGCCCCCCCCCCCCTTTTGTCCCAGTTTGGCACAAACTGGCACTAAAGGCCCTCCCACGTGGCCGCGGAACGAACCAATACTAGGTTTTTTTTCCAGTTATTTTTCAGGGTTTAGGGTAGGATGGGTTAGGGTTTTGTGTTTTTAATTCAGTTATTTTTTGTTTTCCATTCAATTATTTTTCATTTCAAACAAATATTCGTATACATATTCTACGCTACTACATACTATACACGTCGATGCATATATATAACACATATAA
The DNA here is from genome assembly GCA_012064385.1 of Puccinellia tenuiflora. Taxonomy (NCBI): domain Eukaryota; kingdom Viridiplantae; phylum Streptophyta; class Magnoliopsida; order Poales; family Poaceae; genus Puccinellia; species Puccinellia tenuiflora. Next base: position 727,696 of record QRDG01001778.1, on the reverse strand, counting down.
TTACATAAAGATCACGTTGATGCATACATATATAACACATCAAGTAATACATGAAGATCACGTTTCCATATAAAGTACTTATTTACATGGAGATCACTAGTACCGGTAGTGGTACTCTCCGGTTTCAGCTATGACCTCCGCATGGAGAAATCCCGCAAATTCCTCCGCAATTGCTTTTATGCTATCCTCTGGTATGAGCGCATTCCGCTTTCTTGCCAACTTTAAAAGAAGGAGATCATAAAACAATTATTAATTATGAAACTCAACACAATTGATGGTAACAAAATAAAATTGTGAATAATGTTTACGTACTTTTTTATTTCTTTGATTATTGAATCTCTCACAGGTCCTCATGTGAATGAACTCACAAACGTAGTATTCACATAAATTTGTACTATCTCGCTACCTCAGACACCACTGTACGAGAATAGAATTCAATGAAATAATAATCAAACATGATAATGATATTGAAACTAGAATTAAAGAGATGCGCGGATCTAGGTAGTAGTACTTACTTGGTTCAGAGACCAAATCAGCTTCGGTTTTCATTCACTGGGTTCTTCCTTGATGAACAATTCCCAAACTCTGCCCGACAAATAAAATGAACAAATGAGTTAGTAATTACTTGATATCACGAAATGAACGGAAGAGGCCGATATAGTGCGTTAAGAATTTAAATTACTCTTCCAGCATATCAAAGCAGCTCATGTATTCTTTAGGATCTCTCCTTAATGAGTCCAGGACGTCAATTTCTCCAGCGTCAATTTTGATGACAATAAGAATATAGTGAAAGCTGCACGTTTATATACGCAGTCATGCATAACTCATCAATTACACTTAAGATCGGGTGAGCAAAAATAGAATGTGTACAAGAAAGTAACACTTACTTGAAGTTGTAAGGAAGAAGTATTTCTTTTTTGTTACGTTGTCGCTTGAAACACCTTAGCAATGTCTCTTTTACTTCCTCGGGTTTGTCTTGTATGTTCACTTCATGAACTTTATCCGGGTCAATGAACCCAATGCCCGAGATTCCTTCCCTTTTGCAGTCGAGCATCTTTATTCTGCATAAATAGCATACCAAAGATTATAGAACGAGCTGAGCTAAAGACTTAAATTACAGGAATAAATCACTTACAGACAAAAGCAACTGATGATAGCTTTATCGAGGGCGCGTTGATTGTATAACTGAAAAAGTTCGCTAAAATCAACTTCACACCGTATTCTTGGAAGTAGTGCTCTTCCTTAACTCTCGCCATGACACCGACTATATCTTCCTTTGCGGCTTTCAAGTACCATTCATGAAACTGACGCATCTTTGTTGGTAGATACCGGACCTACTCAGGTCTGACCAAAGGCTGCCCGGGAACGTAATTATATACTACTCAGCTATGGGGTAACCAGTGTAGCCTATGCGTTGTTGAGCAACATTAAGACCAGTACTGTCGTTCTGTAAGTCTTTGTCGGGAAATACCTTGAGCGGGGGGGCCGATTGTACATCCTGGTCTCCGAGATGGGGAACTTTTTTTCCGCTTTTCCGCTTCTCCATCTCTGAGCTATATGACTTGTCAATAGAGCGCTCATAGTCTGATGTCGGCTTTGGTGGAGGGTCATATAATTATCCAACAAGCGCCTAATGACATCTGGATCTAGTCTTTGCCTTGGCTCGGGCTTTTTCGGTGCAAAATGGGCAGCCACCTCGACCTTCGAGATGGCAGCATTTTCCTCGTAAGTCCGTTCATAAGGTAACTTCTCAGGAGTCTTGACTTTTGCCTTCTTTCTCTTTGTCCTCTTAGGAGGTGAACCGGTGGGCTTCCGCTTATTTAGCAGCTTAGTGGGCGGAGTCGGCTGGACTCGCGCCGGAGATGGAGACGGACTCGCGCTGGGGTCCCTCTGGAGTAGGGGTGTACTTAGAGGTGGTGGACTGCTACTCGGAGGAGTCGGTGGCCTTGGTGCCGAGCCTGGAAACACGATGTATTTCTTGTTCCATAGAACGAAACCATGCTTGACTTCTCCCAGTGTCTTCTCGTCGTCACCTCCACGATAGTCAAGCTCCAGTGTCTCAAAGCCCGACATAATTTCATCCACCCCGACACGAGCATAGCCAGCTAGAATCTGACCAAGATGGTAGCTTGCTCCAGGTTGATTTGGTAAAGCATAGCCGACCACCACTTTGAAGGATATGTTCTTCATTGACATATGTAGCTCACAATCTTTCTTCTCCGTGATATCATCCATAGGGTAGTGAGCCGCCGGCTGTTCGAATGTAGATGCTTCTTGTTGCGTGGAACCCACGCTGCTTTTCCGCTGATCAGATGGGACGGCATCGACTTCAGGACATTCTAGTTGCTGCTGAGATGCCCTATGCTGACTGATTGAGTACAGTTGCTCCTACTGCCGCTGCACCTTGCGTTCCAATTCCGATAGCCGGTCTGACTCCTTCTTCTTCTTTCTCTGACGGCTTCTATAACTGTCAGCGTACTCCGGAAATCCTTTCTACCACGAAACACTGGGTCCATAGCCTTGACACCGTCCAACATGTTCAGGATTCCTGGTTGCGAGTGTCAGCTCGTCGTTCTCTCTCTCGGGCTGGTACTCTCCCTTTCGAACTTTTTCTATTGCGTCCTCAAGGTCTTTGCTGACTTTTTCAACTTTTTCCTTCCATTTTCCATTTGCAACAATCCGCCATGTATGTGGGTCCAACGTTGCCCCATGCGCGTACAACCAGAACTTGGACCTCTCGGGCCAGTCCGTTGTCTGTGGAATGATCCCTTTAGCAAGCAGTTTTGCTTCAAAGGCTTCCCACTTAGGCACGGCTGTCTTGTAGCCACTTGTCCCCAAACGATGGTGATATGTCTTCTTCGCAACATTTGCCTTATTTATGGCCGATCGGGCCACAACGGAAGACGATTCCTTATACGCCACAAATGCGGGCCAGTCATGTTTTACCTTCTCTAGTGCTCCAGTGAACTCTGGAGCTTGTTTGTTCTTCTGATAATTGTCCCATAATGTTTTCTTCCAGCTCTGGAATTGTACGTCCATCTTCTTAAGAGTCCACTCCATGACTTTCTCCTTCTTGTCATCTGTGAGACCTCGCGGTAGGTTGACATGTGTCAAGAGCGTGTCCCAAAGCATTTCTTTTCTTGTTTCGTCGACATAAGTAGCAACACTGTTCATGTCCTTCGGCTTATGCCATTCTTGAAGGGTGATCGGGATCATGTCCCTAACAAGAGCTCCGCACTGATTTATAAATTTATGGCGGCTCTCTATGGGTTCCAGCGGTTCGCCATCATCACTAACTTTGTCGATCAATATCCTTGCATCATCATCGCCCAACCTTTTGGTAGGGCCTCGTTTCTTTTGCGCAGATCGGCTCGATCCGGAGGGCTGAAAGAAAAATGATTCATTAATAAGTGCAATACAAATCAATTAATGCATCTAGTGATCAACAGAGGCTAGCTTAATATACCTCGCCGGAGTTTGTTAAGGCCCCTTCGTTGTCTCTGCTTTGTTCTAGCTCAACCCCCTCACCGAAGTCGTTCAAAAACTGTGAGCTGAAATCGTCTCCACCGGCATCGTCTCCATCGGCATCTTCTCCAGCGTGTGCACCTTCATATACTATCTGACGCATTTGCTCTTCATATTCGTCGTCTTTGTCGCGGGGGTCCATAGCTTAACTACAAACAATTTAGAATATGTTAAAAATGGCTAACAAATTACTTCTAACAAAACTTGCAAATTTAACTACAAACACGAACCGGGACAATAGGCCCTATCGTTATTCATGCTTAAGAGTACATATTTTATCATTATACAAATAAAAATGCACAACCAACTAAATAGGAGATAGACACACAACACTATAATACAATAGTATTGTCTTGTATGCAGCCCACAATAGTACTTAGTTTCAACACACTTTTTATTTACCCTAATACATCACGAATAATATCACTAATACATCTCCCATGCATGAACCTCTCAAACTAACTTTGACCGGTTCCTGAGCCGCGGGGTGCTGAGCCGCCGGCGCTGTGCATCCAAATAGAAGCAACCCTCATAGGGTCATAGCTCACGTGATAAGGAACCCTCTGAAGAAACGACCAGGTATTGCTATACTGCCTATCCAATAAATACATGTAGCGACGGACGTGTTCGTCCTCCTCCCTGATACGGCGACGTACCACCTCCTCGGGGGCCGGCTCCCTCTGCACCGAGCGTGGCCCACACGACTGCCACCAAAGAAGATCCGGGTCGATGACGTCACCCGGATTCCTCACCAAGCTGCGCGTCCCGGAAGGTAGCACCTCCTAGTGCCAGCCCGGCGGAGCCCAGCCCCGCACATCGCCCCTCTCGTCCAACAGGGACATCGTCGCCGAGAACAATAAACTAAAAACAACTAAGTCAAAAATTCTATTTCTACACTAAAAAGTAATACTACAAAAGTAATACTAAAAAGGTAATACTAAAAAAAGTAATCTACCCAAAATTTAAACCGTAAATTTAAACTCTAATTTTGCTTCTAACAAATTTTGCCTAATTTTCGTCTAACAAATTATTGCTATACACAATGTTGCTAACACTAATTTTCATCTAACAAATTATTGCTATACACAATTTTTCCTAATTTTCATCTAACAAATTATTGCTATACATAATTTTGCTAACACTAATTTTCACCTAACAAATTATCAAATCCACTAATTGAACTCTATAATTTTTTCATCTAACAAATTTTTGCTAACTCTATAATTTTTTTCTAACACTAGTTTTCATCTAACAAATTTTATCTAACACAAATTTTTGCTAACACAATTTAATTTGCTAACTCTATAAAATTTTCATCTAACCTTGAGCTAGCGGGCGCCGGCCGAGAGGAGGAGGACGGCGGCCGGGGAGGAGGACGGCGGCCGGAGAGGAGGACAACGGCCGGAGGAGGAGCTTTACCGCGGCGGACGGCGGCCGGGGAGACAGAGACGCGCCGGTGAGCGGGGGCGAGCGGCCGGGGAGAGGGTGCCGCACCGGTGAGAGGCCGAGGCGAGCGGGGCGAGCGGCCTGTGGGAGAGCGGGGCGAGCGGACGAAGCAGCCGTGCCTTCGAGGGCGGCGCGCCGGAGGAGCAGGGCTTCACCGGAGGTGCAGGAGGGGATCGCCGGTGGGGAGGAGATAAACTGACGAGAATGGGGAGCTCGGGGCGCCGGTGGGGAGTTAGAAAGGCTAAAAGAGGCCTTTCGTCCCGGTTCGTTCTACCAACCAGGACTAGAGGTTAACCTTTAGCCCCGGTTGGTAGAACGAACCGGGACTAGAGGTTTTTCGGGCCGCCGCGCACATTTGCGCGCGCGAGGCGGCCCTTTTGTCCCGGTTGGTATTACCAACCGGTACTAACTGGGCTTTTGGACCAAAATTTTGCGCGGGAAGCCCGTTTTACTTTTTCTTTAATTTGTTTTTTAAAGAATGTAATAAAATTATAAAATCAATATCTTATCAGAAAAATGCAAGTAATATATCAAATTGTTCAGAAAAATGTAATCTATCTATTTATTACAAATTCATTAATGTTTCAAAGTATTTTCTAAAAACTTGTAAAAATCATATCTATTTTTAGAAAAATAATTTGACTTGATTTGGACAATTATTTTCTAAAAACTTGTAAAAATCATATCTATTGATTTTTTATATCTATGGATTTTTTATATCTATTCATTTCATTCATATCTATTGATTTAATTGTAAAAATCAAGTCAAATTATTTTTCTAAAAATTTGTAAAAATCATATCTATTGATTTAATTTATTTTCTAAAGATAAGGCACACATATCAACGTGGGAGCTGAAGGCCGGGAGTTGTCCTTTAGTCCCGGTTCCAGCTACCAACCGGGACTAAAGGTGAAGAGTTGCACATATCACGGCCGGGACTAAAGGGTTGGCGAAAGATAAGGCACACATATCAACGTGGGAGCTGAAGGTGAAGATAAGGCACACATACCAACATGGGAGCTGAAGGACATGAGTTGTCCTTTAGACCCGGTTCCAGCTACCAACCGGGCCTAAAGGTGAAGAGTTGCCCTAATCTTTTACCCATAAGTACCCACCATGAGGAGGAAGAGGAAGAACAAGAGCACGGCAACAGCTGAAAGAGAAGACAGAGGACTCCTCTATGCACGAACTTCTCGAAGATGTCGTTGGGCACTGACCTATGACATCTTTGAGGGGCTCGGCATAGAAGCATTCTCTCAGTGCTAAGAGGGTTCATACTGTAGTCAAGCTAGCCGGAAAGCGAAGACAGAGGACTCCTCTATGCAGTTCATACTATAGTCAAGCTAGCCGGAAAGCGAAGATAGAGGACTCCTCTATGCACGAGCTTCTCGAAGATGTCGTTGGGCAGTGACCTATGACATCTTCGAGGGGCTCGGCATAGAAGCGTTCTCTCAGTGCTAAGAGGGTTCATACTGTAGTCAAGCTAGCCGGAAAGCGAAGACAGAGGACTCCTCTATGCATGAGCTTCTCGAAGATGTCGTTGGGCAGTGACCTATGACATCTTTGAGGGGCTCGGCATAGAAGCGTTCTCTCAGTGCAAAGATGACAACAAAATCAGTGCAATCACTGCTCAAATTATTGTACCATTCTCCTAAAAGTTAGTGTTGTCACAACAAAATAAGTGCAATCCCTAGCCATGAACACAATAATTAAAATTAGGAAGTTCAGTCATCACCAACATCCCCATCTAGTGTTTCTTCGTGTGTGTCCCTTTCTTCTGATTGCGCCGTAACCATGGACAATCTTCATCATTTAACACGATGCTTGGGTCAGTGTTCACTGTGAAGGGTGGAATTTCATCAAACTTATTGTAATCTTCTAACATGTTTGTCTTGTCCTCCACTCCCACGATGTTTCTTTTCCCTAAAAGAACTATGTGGCGCTTTGGCTCACCGTATGATGTATTCACTTCCTTATCTTTTCTTTTTCTCGGTTTGGTTGACATGTCATTCACATAGAAAACCTGAGCCACATCATTGGCTAGGACGAATGGTTCTGTTTTGTACCCAAGATTGTTGAGATCCATCGTAGTCATTCCGTATTGCGGGTCTACCTATACCCCGGCTGTCAGGTTGAACCATTTGCACCAAAACAAATGGACCTTAAAAGAATATCCATAGTCAAGCTCCCATATCTGCTCTATGTAACCATAATATGTGTCCTTTTGCCCATTGTTGTTTTTTGCATCAAAGCGGACACCACTATTTTGGTTGGTGCTTTTTTTATCTTGGGCGGCCGTGTAAAATGTATTAACATTTATCTCGTACCCTTGGAAAGTCAATATAGTCGAAGATATTGACTTGGCCAACAAATACAGCTCATCTCCAACAGTGGTGTTATTCATGAGATGGGTCTGCAACCAACCGCCGAAAGTCTCCATGTGTTTTCCTTGAATCCAAGAGTCAGTACGCTCCGGGTTTTCGGAGCGTACAATATTCATGTGTTCCTCGATATACGGAGCCACCAAGCTGGAATTATGTAGAACTGTGTAGTGTGCTTGAGTGAAAGAATGTTCGTCCATACTTATTATTGCTTTCTTTCCTAGCGTGCCTTTTCCACGCAGTCCCCTCATGGCGTGATTGAGGAACACCGATCGCCTTAAGGTCAGGAATAAAGTCAACACAAAACTCAATGACCTCCTCTGTTCTACCTTGGATATGCTTCCTTCTGGCCTAGCACGGTTACGACCGTAATTCTTTAAGACTCCCATGAACCTCTCAAAGGGGAACATATTGTGTAGAAATACAGGACCGAGAATGGAAATCTCTTCGACTAGGTGAACTATGAGGTGCGTCATAATATTGAAGAAGGATGGTGGGAACACCAACTCGAAGCTGACAAGACATTGGACCACATCCTTTTGTAAACTTTGTAGAGTTTCTGGATTGATCACCTTCTGAGAAATTGCATTGAGAAATGCACATAGCTTCACAATGGGTACTCGAACATTTTCTGGTAGAAGCCCCCTCAATGCAGCCGGAAGTAACTGTGTCATAATCACGTGGCAGTCATGAGACTTTAGGTTTTGTAATTTTCTCTCTGCCATATTTATTATTCCCTTTATAATTGATGAGAAGCCAGACGGGACCTTGATACTGCCCAGGACTTAAAAAAATATCTCCTTCTCTTCTTTGGTAAGAGCGTAGCTGGCACGACCTTGATACTTCTCTGGATGCAGGTCGTCGTCTCCTTCGTGCATATGTTGCTGGTCATGTCGTGCATGTGGTGTATCTTTCGTCTTCCCATACATGCCCAAGAAGTTTAGCAGGTTCACGCAAAAAAATTTCGTCACGTACATCACGTCGATTGTAGAGTGAACCTCTAGGATTTTCCAATAGGGTAGCTCCCAAAATATAGATTTCTTCTTCCACATGGGTGCATGTCCGTCATCGTCATTCAGAACAGATTGTACGCCAGGACCCTTTCCAAAGATTATTTTTAAATACTTGACCATACCACATATATATCTTCACCAGTAGGGCGGGTAGGCTTCGTCCGGTGATCTGTCTCACCTTTGAAATGCCTGCCTTTCTTTCTTAAGAGATGCTTGGTCGGAAGAAATCGACGATGCCCCAGGTACACAATCTTTCTACATTTCTCCAAATATATACTATCAGTCTCATGTAAACAGTGCGTGCATGCATGATATCCCTTGTTTGTCTGTCCTGAAAGGTTACTAAGAGCAGGCCAATCATTGATGGTTACAAACAGCAACGCTCGTAGATCAAATTTCTCTTGTTTGTGCTCATCCCACACACGTACACCTCCATTATGCCACAACTGTAAAAGTTCTTCAACTAATGGCCTCAGTTACACATCAATGTCGTTGCCGGGTTGCTTCGGGCCTTGGATAAGCACTGGAATCATAATGTACTTCTCCTTCATGCACAACCAAGGAGGGAGGTTATAGATACATAGAGTCACAGGCCAGGTGCTATGATTGCAGCTCTGCTCCCCAAAGGGATTCATGCCATTTGTACTTAGACCAAACCTTAAGTTCCTTGCGTCACCTGCAAAGTCGTTGAACTCTCTGTCGATTTTTCTCCACTGCGACCCATCAGCGGGGTGTCTCAGCATCACGTCTTTCTTACGGTTTTCTTTGTGCCATCGCAAAAACTTGGCATGCTCTTTGTTTTGGAACAAACGTTTCAACCGTGGTATTATAGGAGCATACCACATCACCTTGGCAGGAACCCTCTTCCTGGGGCGCTCGCCCTCAACATCACCAGGGTCATCTCGTCTGATCTTATACCGCAATGCACCATATACCGGGCATACATTCAAATTCTCGTACTCCTCTCCGCGGTAGAGGATGCAGTCATTAATGTATGCATGTATCTTTTGCACCTCTAATCCTAGAGGGCAGACCACCTTCTTTGCTTCGTACGTACTGGGGGGGGTAATTCGTTATCCTTTGGAAGCATCTTTTTAAATATTGTCAGCAACTTTTCAAATCCCTTGTCAGATACAACATTCTCTGCCTTCCATTGCAGCAATTCCAGTGTGGTACCCAACTTTTTCTGGCCATCTTCACAATTTGGGTACAACAATTTTTTGTGATCCTCTAACATGCGCTCCAACTTCAACTTCCCATTTTCACTACCGCAGTTTATCTATCCACTATAGTACCACCGTGTGCAGTGAACATAGGATAGTTGTCATCATCCTCTTCTTCTTCTTCATTGTCTTCCATTATAACCCCTGTTTCTCCGTGCTTGGTCCAACAATTATAACCGGATATGAAACCGGACTGTAACAGGTGGAAGTGAAGGGTTTTTGAGGAAGAGTAATTCTTCGTATTCTAACAGACACTACATGGACAACTAATAAAACCATTCTGCTTCTTGTTCGTCTCAGCCACACGGAGAAATTTATGCATTCCATTAATGAACTCGGGACTGCGTCGGTCACCGTACATCCATTGCTGGCTCATCTGCATTATATAAGTATATAAAAATCATTACACACAACATTATGAATAGAGAAGTGACCAAATTAATTAATTAATACAAGTTCATCACATTAAACCAAAGTAGAGTAGTGACCAAATGTAATACATAGTTCTCATAAAACATACATTGAAACTAACATACAACTATCTAATGCATTTAAATGCAACAACACATGCGATCAAAATCGCAAGTAAGGTAACAATTGATCCAACAGCATAATGATACCAAGCCTCTTTATTAATGGCATATTTTCTAATCTTCAAGCGCATTGCATCCATCTTGATCTTGTGATCATCGACGACATCGGCAAGATACAACTCCAATTTCATCTTCTCTTCTTCAATTTTTTTCAATTTTTCTTTCAAATCATTGTTTTCTTTTTCAACTAAATTTAACTTCTCGACAAGAGGGTCGGTTGGAATTTCCGGTTCATATATCTCCTAGATAAAAATATCTATGTCAAGTGTTGGTCGGCATAATTGTTATAAACTCAAAATTAAACAAATAGTTATAAAAGATAATATACCACATCCGAATCATAGACCGGACGAGGGCCGACGGGGACGGATATCAAAACCATGGCACTATACATATAACAAACAATCATACAAGTAAGAAAAATAATAAAAGTAACAATGTAAATCATACAAATAAGAATTTTTTTATAATAAGAACAAGAGGCTCACCAAGATGGTGTCGGCGACGGGGCGGCGCGGGCGATCGACGGCGGTGAGGAAGGGGACAAGACGGCACTAAAACCCACAAATCATAATTTAATTTGAGCTCAAATTGCATATAAAAAATGAACTCCCTAATGTAGGCATTTCATCAAACACCTATCGAGCACTAGAAAAATGATATGAGCTAAACTAGCAACGAAATGAGCTAAACAGGCAATGCCGGATGAAGGGTGAAGTTGCTAACCCTTGAATAGATGGGTGCCGCCAATCTTGACAAATGGTGGAAAAAAAGAGATGAACTTGAGCTCGGGAGAGGAGCCAAAGAGAAAAAATGGAGTGTGCTCTCGAGCAGGAAAAATGGAGATGGCAGCTCGGGGTAGGAGATGATATAGGAAAAGTTTTAGTACCGGTTCGTATCACGAACCGGTACAAAAAGTCAATCTTTAGAACCGGTTCGTGATACGAACCGGTACTAAAGGTTCTCGCGGTGGGACCCTCCTCTGTCGCCGCCTCCCGCTCACCTTTAGTCCCGGTTCGTATAACAAACCGGGACTAAATGGTCCGGTCGAACCGGGATTGGCTCTGGTTGGCGCCCTGCATGTTCGAACCGGGACTATTGCCTAACCTTGTCCCGGTTTGAAACATGGCCGGGACGAAAGGCAGGTATGGAAGGGTCTTTTTCTACTAGTGTATGTTGTTGTGTTGACAACAAATAAGAGGAGTATTTTGTGTCAAGGAATGAAGCTCCATTTTCGTAATGGTGGTGACATTGATTCGAGCTGAGAAATTAAGGTCTCACCAACTGACCAAATAAATACAAGGGACAATTACTTTTGTGCCCCACTTCGCTTAGTTTTGCTCGTTTTTGCCCCGCCCGCTTAGCTTTACTCATTTTTGCCCCACTTCGCTCTATCCACTCTCGCAGGCGGCCAAACGGGGTGTTTCCGTCAGGTCCAGCTCGTTGACTGCTAGGGTGACCGTCAGTGCGCTGACAGGTGGGACCCCTGCGGCGGTTTCTCTCCCCCGCTCTCCCCCGCCGCCTCTAAATAAAATGGGGCCTACCCTGCGCTCGAAGAACACAACCCATTCCTTCTTACTTTCTCTCTTCTCCTTCCAAAATGTGGAGCCCACCCAGCCCGGAGAGCCCGTTCTCGCCGCTGTCAGACTCCGATATGTACTCGCCTTATACCATGCACGCCATGTTGGAGGAGGAGGAGGCGGAGATAGAGGCGGGGATAGAGGAGGAGAAGCGGTTCCGCGAGGAGCACAGGTTCTCCGCCCTGCCCGGCGAGATTGCGGCGGAGAAGCGGTTGCGCAAGAAGGCGGAGAAGAAAGACGGCCACCACGAGGCGGCGCATGAAGATCTTCCGCCGTAATCGCCAGTCTACGAGTACGGGGCATCGGAGTCCTCGGACGATCCCTACTCGGACGAGGAGCATGGGCCTTCTGTCGTCGACCAACCACCCGCGGCCGTCGACATCGAGATGGCCAAGGCCAATGTCGTCAACGAGAACGACTCCGGCGACCAGGATGACTCTGACTCCGATGACGCCGACGACGCCGACTCCGACTCCGACAACTCCGATGAGGACTCTGAGGGCTTCGACGCCTCCGAGGTCACGTCCTGAAGACGCCGTGAAGAAGAAGTAGTTTTAGTTAATGTTTTCTAGGGTTTGTATCTTTATTCTTTTGAACAATTGTAGGGTTTGTATCGAGTTAATCGAATTAATCATACCGTTGCTATGTAAATTGTTTATCTGATCGTTTATTGTACATTTAATACGGTGATTAGACGTGACGGATAGGCTAGGATAGGCTAGCGGTGAGGCAAAAGTTTTGCGACACGTTCAATGGCCATGTCCATCCATGCACGCCACATAGACGCAGGGTGTACTACCATCGGCATCCCACGCATGCATTCAATGTGCACGCAGCGCCATGCACATGCTAGAAGGCTCTCAGGTTTGTCTCGTCTGGTCATAAAGAGAAATATATCTCAAATTGATCAGAATCGACGATATGGTTCGGAATCTGAATGTACCTTCCTAATAGATATGAATGGATAGGTGCCGCTCGTTCTGCCATATGGTCAATCCACATAAATGAAACCACAAGTTATGCGGACTGGTGCAAGCGATCGAGTTGTACCGCAGCTACGCGCTTGGAACACGACGGACATGCAGCAGAGCGCTCTGCTCTAGTGTGCGTAAGAAAAAATTTAAAATACATTGGATTGATTCTGATCTTAGTTCATAATAACAACAGAACATAGTTAAAATATGGCAGTTCATACATATTTTTAGGGCTTACATATAAAACCCTGCCTAATCTAACCCATAAACCCATCTGCCTCGGCGGCGTCGCTACTCACTATCTGACGAGGGGTAGATCTGGTTGAGGCGCTGGCGGCGCTGCATCTCTTCCCACTCCCGCTCGCGAGCAGTGTGCTCGGCGTCCTGCTAGAAGCCCTGCCTCAGCCGCACCTCGTTCATCACCTCCTGAAACTCGGCATCAGCATGGCGCCGCTTCTCCGCGCGACGCTCGGAGCGCACGAACTTGGCGAGAACACGCGCCTCTAGCTCATCGGGGTCGACGATCTTGACGAGCTCCTCGCCGTCGTCGGTGGAGTTGGAATAGACTCTTGAGAAGGACTTGTCGTGACTACGCTCGGTTGAGGGTGTCGACAGCGGTGGCGCACGCGCGGCGGCACGGGAGGACCCAGCCTCCCCATCGGGGCGTCGCGGCGGTGGGGTTGGAGAATTGGGCCTAGGGGTGCGCAAACCGTCCCAGTTAGTTAAGCGACGGCGACCACGCCTGCGGCCCAATTCCGAGAGGCGATGCTTCTCCGTGTCGTCGTCACTGCCCGCAGGATCACGTCCACCGCCACTCCCGTGAAGGCCTTCATGGCGGCGCCCGGATGACATGGAGCGATAGGAGAGGGGTTTGGAGAAACTGCACGGAGGAGGCCAGAAGGTCACGGAGGAGAGTGGTTTGGAGAAACTGCAGGGAGGCGGCGAGAACTTAAAGGACGAGCGGGGTGAATGGTCAAACTTGATATTTTTACATTTTTCGTAAACTTCGTTCGTGGTAGCTCATTTGTGAGAAGGTTCTTTTATGACAATGTGTGCGGGTTTTGTATTTTTTCAATTTTTTTAATTAGTTATGCTCATTTGACCTCGATCGTGGCTCCTCACCCGTGCTATGGCTCATTTGACCTCTCTCACTTGATTTAAAGATTTTTCGTAAAAATATATATAAACCATATTTATATTCTTTTATCGTTAGTATACAACATTATAAGACCATGTGCGCAAGTTTCATATTTTTCGATTTTTTAATTACTTATGCCATACCCTAATTTGGTCATCTCCCTCGAAATCCCTACTACTCTATTCAAGATATCACATTTGAGTGAAGCCTTTTTCGTGCAAATGTATTTAAACCAAATTTATATTTTTTATCATTACTATATGACATAAGATGACTATGTGCGAAGGTTTCATTTTTTTTGAATTAGTTATGCCTATTTCAAAGTGTTTGAGGTCTCTCACTTGATTTAAAGATTTTTCGTAAAAATGTATATAAACCATATTTATATTTTTTTGTCGTTAGTATACAACATTATAAGACCATGTGCGCAAGTTTCATATTTTTTCGATTTTTTTTGAATTACTTATGCCATACCCTAATTTGGTCATCTCCCTCGAAATCCCTACTACTCTGTTCAAGATATCACATTTGAGTGAAGCCTTTTTCGTGCAAATGTATGTAAACCATATTTATATTTTTTTTATCGTTACTATATGAAATAAGATGACTATGTGCGAAGGTTTCATATTTTTTTGATTTTTTTGAATTAGTTATGCCCATTTCAAAGTGTTTGAGGTCTCTCACTTGATTTAAAGATTTTTCGTAAAAATGTATATAAACCATATTTATATTTTTTTTGTCGTTAGTATACAACATTAGAAGACCATGTGCGCAAGTTTCATATTTTTTTGATTTTTTTGAATTAGTTATGCCATACCATAATTTGGTCAAACCTCAGAAAATCTCGTTGACCGCCTCAAAACCCCGCTAACCCTAGCGCCAAACTACAACCGTTCGATCATACCCTAACGCCAAATTACAGCCATCGGATATGGTCTTCTAGAAGGAAATTCGCGACCAGGCTACGCGTCGTCCGATATGGATTGCATGGACGGTTCCGATCATATTTTGTAAGGCGATCCACGAGAGACTGGTTCTGCAACGTGATTGACCGCGTAAGACTTGGCAATTCTCTATCTTCTCCTGTGACGAGTGGGGCCGGCTGTCCCATTGCCCAGTAGATAGTTTTGTCGCACGTACGGACTGGTTAGCATGTTTAGTCCCACCTTGCTAGTTTATAGCGTGTACGACCGGTTTATAAGTCCCGAATGTGGCACCCTACCAGAGCATTAGCCAGTATTGGTATCCTAAATAGGACACTAATATCTGGTTAATCCTCTTTTTCAACTTATAAAAGAATTGAAAATCATTTCCTTTTTTCAACCTTGATATCTCGTGCAAACAAATTTAGAACCCGAGTCGAGCTCTGATTAATCCTCTTTTTCAACTTATAAAAATAGAAAATCATTTTAATAGCTTTTTAAGATCAAAGCAAAAAAAGCTATTTACTGTTAAACCAATTTTCGTGTCAGTTCGCGTCCAACATGGTATACATGGATCACATTGTTTTTTTTGGTCATTTCGAGAAGGTCGAAAAAACTTGCTTAGGAATGGGCCGTTTATCCTAGCTTTGGAGCTCATTTGGAGCACTCTTTTCACGACTAGGCAAAAAAAATATACCACAAAGAACATGTTTGTTTAGGATTGGGCTGTTTACCCTTGCAACATATCAATACCCCAAAGATCGTGTTGACAAAAAAAACAATGTTCAAAACGGTCAAGATAGTCAAGATGCTTCTATTGTCATGTCTTGTCAACCGCAGGCGGATTGATATCTCCCGTCGATTCTACTTCTGCATGCGATTTAATGCTCTCTTCGATCAACTCGAGGCACTCGATTGTTCCAACTTCCAAGCGGTTCCCATTGCAGTTCTTACCGATAAAAACACCAATTCGGTTCATCTACAACAGTTCTCCTCCCACCGCCCAAAAAAACCAAATCTTCTCCCAGCGAGCAATGGAGGACTGGCAAAAGGACCTCCCGAGCGACGACGCCGCACCGCCGGCGAAGAGGAGGAAGCCCTAGGATTAGGGTTTTGTATAGTACTAGTATTAGCAGTAGTATTAGTATTAGTACTAGTACTAGTACTAGTACTAGTACTAGTACTGGTATTAGTTTAGTAGTAGTAATATTATTAGTTTAGTAGTTGAATATGTAAAAAAGAACATCTTTTGTGCTAATGAAATATTAATATTTCCTAATCATCAAATTAAAGAAGGTCAAATGATTAGGATTAGTATTAGTACTACCACGGCCTTTTATTTGGGGGCAGTGGGCGAGAGGAAATATTAATATTTCCTAATCGTAAAATGAAAGAAGGCCAAACAAGGTTTAATTAGGATTAGTATTAGTACTACCACGGCCTTTTATTTGGGGGAAGGCCAGGACAGTGTGGGTCCCCTGTTCGGCCCTACCCCGGCCCTACTTGTGATGAGCAGGAGAGAAAGACCACGTGGGACCCATCGGCCGTATCCCTTGATTAAACAAGTGAGACAGTTCGTCCCTACTAGTGCCCCACTAGTCAGGCCAAGTAACGGTCCAACAAGCTTGACCAGACGGAAACGGCCGCTTGGCCGCCTGCGAGAGTGGGTAGAGCAAAGTGGGGCAAAAATGAGAAAAGCTAAGCGAGTGGGGCAAAAAACGAGGAAAGCTAAGGGAAGTGGGGCACGAAAGTAATTGTTCCTAAATACAAAGCCATCTCATTGGAGAATGAGTGATGCGTACTCATTGGAGAATGAGTGATGCGTATAGATGCAGATACAAATAGAACTGAAGCATCAGATCTTTTGATAAACATCTTCCACAAGCAAAACATGATCAGCACCAAAAGTCCATGGGTGTTAGATTGCTGCAAATGTTAACTAGATTATTGACTCTAGTGCAAGTGGGAGACTGTTGGAAATATGCCCAAGAGGCAATAATAAAGTTGTTTATTATCATATTTCATGCTTATGATAAATGTTTATCCTCCATGCTATAATTGTATTAACCGGAAACATGATACATGTGTGGAATATAAACAACAAAGTGTCCCTAGTAAGCCTCTACTGGACTAGTTCGTTAGTCAAGAGTTGGTTAAGGTTTCCTGACCATGGACTTGTTATAGTCACTTGATAACGGAGTCACATCATTAGGAGAATGATGTGATGGACATACCCAATTTAAAGAGTTGCAATTGATCGTGTCATAGAGTTTCATTGTTAATGCTTTTATATGCCAAGTACAGTTTCCTTAGACCACGAGATTATGTCACTCCCGTTTACCGGAGGAATACTTTGTGGACATCAAACGTCGCTTCGTGACTGGGTGGCATGAATCAAGAGTGGGATTTGTTGGGTATCTCTGATGGTAGGTTGTTGGGTAACATGAATCAAGAGTGGGATTTGTCCCTCCATGTGACAGAGTAGATATCTCTGAGCCCTCTCGGTAATATAGAATCAAGAAAGTTTGCAAACATGTGATTAAGTTGTAATCACAGAGATCCTGTATTATGGATGAGTAAATAGAACTTGCCGGGTAACGAGATTAAACTAGATATGGTGATATCGACGATCAAATCTCAGGCAAGTTATATATCATGGGACAAAGGGAATCATATACAAGATTAATTGAATCTCCAGCATCGTGGTTCAGTCGATAAAGAACTTCGTTGAATGTGTAGGAGTCAATATGGACATCCCGGTCCCGCTATTGATTATTGATTGGATCATGTCTGCACGTTCTCGAACCCGTAGGGTCACACACTTAAGGCTCTGATGTAGCTAGGGTTTGAGATATTTGATGGTGTGAACGAATATTGATTTGGAGTCTCGGATGAGATCGTAGACATCACGAGGAGCTCTGGAAGAGTCCGGAGATAAAGTTTCTGAAAGGGGTCGCAGCATGGAAAACAAAAATTTTCTACGTGGCAAAGCGGAATAAACCCCAAGGATCTAGATCTACGAGATGAAGATAGCGAAGATGAGATCCAATCTCTTACCCTCGAAGATCAACAAACGCGTTTTGTCGGTGCAGGGGTTGGCTAGTCGATCCCCGCAACTAGACTCGTCTAGTCGCGAGGAGATGTATTATCCTCGAGATCCAATCCGGTGAAGTGCAGCAACGGGCAGCACCTCCACGGCGTCCACACGTACAGCTCGATGAAGACGTCGACTCCTTGATCCCGCAAGCGAGAAGACGTGGCCTTGATGATCTCAGCAGCACGACGGTAGTGCCGGTGACGATGACGATCTCCGCGAGCAGGGCTTCGCCAAGCCAAGCAAGAGGAGAGGGAGAGGAGCAAGGTGGCGCAGCCCCTAGGGCAAGGGGGTGCGGCTAGGTGTGGAGGTTGGATGGCGGCAGCCCTCCGGGAGAGGAGGGGTGCGGCTAGGGCTTGAGGGAGAGAGAGGGGGGTGCGGCAAGGGGGGCAGCCTCCAAAGGTGTGTATTGCGCCTCCCCCCCCCTCCCCTCCTTATATAGGTGGCGGCTAGGTCAAGGGGAGGGGGCCGACCAGCCCCTCCTTACTTGCCCCCCAAGTTGGAGTCCAACAAGGACTCCTCCTTGGGCCCCTTTCCTAAAGGGGTGGAGAGCCCACCTCCTAGTCCAACTAGGAGTGGGACTCCCCCTCCTTGTGTCGCACCAGCCCATGTGGGCTTAGGTGGTGCGCCCCACCTAGGTGGTGGCAGCACCCCTTTGCACCATGTGGGCCCCATACAAAATATGGTCCCACTTCTAGAACCTTATAGAACAGTCCGGAACCTTCCGGTACCCTTTAAATAATTTCCGGAACTTTTCCGAAACCTCCGGAAACCACTTTCCATATATGAATCTTATTCTCCGGACTCCTCCGGAAATCCTCGTGATGTCCGGGATCCCATCCGAGACTCCGAATCACCATTCGTTCACTTCATCATTCAATTCATCGCAAAACCTAATTTCATCGGAACGTTAAGTGTGTGACCCTACGGGTTCGAGAATGCATAGACATGATCATATCAATAATTAATAGCGGGACCGGGATGTCCATATTAATTCCTATACACTCAACGAAAACCTTTTCTCGATTGAACCACGATGCCGGAGATTCAATTAATCTCATATACGATTCCCTTTGTCTCACGATATTTTACTTGCCCGAGATATAATCGTTGACATCCCCATGTCTAGTTTAATCTCGTTACCGGCAAGTTCTCTTTACTCGTCCATAATATAGGATCCCGGTGATTACAACCTAATCACATGTCTGCAGACTCTTGATGCTATATTACCGAGAAGGCCTGGAGATATCTTCTCCGTCACATGGAGGGACAAATTCCACTCTCGATTCATATCACCCAACAACCCACCATCGGAGATACCTGAAAGCCACCTTTATAATCACCCAGTTACGAAGTGACGTTTGATGTCCACAAAGTATTCCTCCGGTGAACGGGAGTGATATAATCTCATGGTCTAAGGAAACTATATTTGGCATATTAAAAGTGTTGACAACAAAACTTTTGTGACACGATTAATTGCAACTCTTTATTTGGGTCATGTCCATCACACCATTACTCCTAATGATATGACTCCGTTATCAAGTGACTATAACAAGTCCATAGTTAGGAAACTCTAACTATCTCTTGATCAACGAACTAGTCCTGTAGAGGCTCACTAGGGACTCCGGGTGTTTATATTCCACACATGTATTATGTTTCCATTTAATACAATTATAGCATGGATAATAAACTATTATCATAAACTTGAATATGCTTAATAAACCATTTTATTATTGCCTCTAGGGCATATTCCCAACAGTCTCCCACTTGCACTAGAGTCAATAATCTAGTTTACATTTCCGCGATCCAACACCCATGGAGTCTCACTCATGAAGTCTCAGTGCTGATCATGTTTGCTTGTGGAAGAGGTTCTGTCCGTGCTCTGTACTTTACAGCTCTTTATGTCCTTTGCAAAATTGTAACTGTCATCTAATTTGACATTACTTTATCATCTCATGATAAACTTCTTATCATCCCATGACAAAACTCATTATCATATAATGTATATAATATGTTTGGTTATAGAGTGAGATACTCATATCCTTTCATGCCCATATGTATGTTCAGTCAAATGGACTTTCCCACAATACATGCATCTGGAATTCACTCAATCTTGAAACAACTTTCTCAAACCAAAATATTATATCTTATTCCAATCCTTGAATTAATCATATACTCCTATATGTTGTTGACTTAACAAATCAACAGTGAGCCTTGTCACTTTGATATTTCCGATCATGCTTTTGCTGTGCTACTCCGATATTAAGAGATCCCTAATTTAGTCTGGCTTTATGACTTCAACCAAGTCCACCATTTTCTAAATTTTATCTCAATCTCATGAAAAATGACTCCTCATTCAACATGTTCTTACAATTAAGAACTTGGGTCACATATCGTCATATACAAACATATGGTTCTTATATGTTGAGATCTATGAACAATTCATATTGAATTCCAACATATCCTCTAACCATCAATTTTGTACTGAGTTCTCTAACTCAACGCTTCACCTATATATCACAATGAGATGAACCATTCTTCTCTTGTTTTATTTTGAACTCCTTCAAAAATATTTAGGTTGAAACATCCTGACTTTAATGTTTATCAAACTTATCTATCCTCCATAGATACATTCATCTACATGAATATTTGATGTTCAAACTAACTTCATAAGTTATGCATTGGTCCATGACAACATTTACAACATTTATGAAATCTCCATTTCATTCAAACACTATGTTGTAAACTCCCATTCAAATATACCTCATACACATATTAAATTGTGAAGCCACATTGGCTCCCACTCAGAAATATGTTATCTTTATATTTGACCATGATTAACTAGCTCCCACTCAAACATATGTCACCACATATTTTGATTATGGAAATTAATTTCTGCTCTAACTTAATATATGTCACCACATATCTTAATTAGATCTCACTCAGTTTCTTATGCACTTTCTCGACACTTTGGACTCCTCCAAAACCTCTTAACTCTTAAGATTCGAGAACTCATATACGAAACACCAGCACTTAGCTAGCTTTAAGTTTTATTTATTCCACGCAAACTCTTTTGCCAAAATAAATATGTGAAACATTCTTTTCACAAAATCAAGTAACAATTACTTTATGATTTAAACTTAAAGTAGAATGACTCTTAGTCACTTTCGTATTTAAAGTTTCTATTTCTTCTTTTGTAGTTTTGTAGGTATGTCTTGTTTCTCAAAACACGACAAGTAAATCATGAATATTATTTTGCAACTATTGACAAAATTCATATTCTTGAACCCTACTTCTCTTTAGACAAGCTAAACCAAAATTCAATGATCACCATCATCAAAAACTTTATGTGTCAAGCCTTAACCAACACAGCACTTTACATATGTGCCACTTGATACATAAACATGCAAGGTTTAATCTTTCTAAATTTATTCCAACAATTCTTTTATCCATGAAACCATTTCACGATAAAACCACTAAAATACACAACATAACCAAACACATTGGTTTGTCCCTTTTAGTCTCACATTGTGGAATCTCTATTCATAATCTCATATGAACACTCTACAAAACTTTATTTGCTTTGGCTTTTAATTATCTCATAATTATTGAAACCACTATTTCACATAACTCATATGCGAAACGCAAATCATTAAATAGATCCTTTATTTAAAACAGGAGTGTTATCAAAATAAATCTAAATGATACTAATGAAACCTTAAAACCAAGAACCCTTTGTTTATGACCACATAATATCTAATATAATGTGACTACAATACTTTAGGTTTATCAAAACACCTTTTGAATAATCTCTAAATATTGTAATTTGTGATAACACTTGTCACAAGTCACCATACTAAACAATAACTCAAATATTTTGTCTCTTTTGATCAAATCGAAAAGACTCAATTGTCTTGTTAACTTAATATCCTCTACTTCCAAAGTCTCATCATGACATGAATAAATACTCCTATTTACTCATTCACGATAAAACAATGATGTCTTTTATTTACTGAAAAATACAACCAACACTTGTGTTTATTTTCAGCAACTCATGGCATTTTCAGAAAATGGCATTTTTAATCACACTACTTAGTGATGCGCATCAAGATGCTCTTCAGCACTAATAGTACAATTAAAACAAATCTCATCATTAAGTATTGGATATTTTAGTATGTCTTTATTTTTTATAAGTGTTTAACTAATTATCGTTTAAATCTAACAAAGGACAACAATCTCATAATCGAAACGTGATCTCCAAAAAGGATTACTCATGAAAATAGAACAACCACTTGTCTTTAACATGAATGACCGTCTCACAAACCGAGACACACTAATTTAAGATCACACTCAATTCGATTACAAAACTCATTCAAATCCTCTAATTTAAACGATAAATGTAGAAGTAGAACATCGCCAGCATCAACTCCTTGATTGCCATCTTCCCGCGAGATCCACTCAGTCCCTCCATGCACTTCTCAAACGGCAGGCCCTGTTTTCATAAAACAGCACAAGTATCAAATACTTAGCTCACCATAAGTGTAAATGGGACATTTAAACATTTATAACTAGTATATCAAAATATACCTTCCGCGTTGACTACTTCTCCTGCTATGGGTTCCACTTTAACTTGACGCAGCTGGGAAATAAACTCACAGAAAGTGATCGAATCCCTTCCCATGATATAGTTCCTCACATAGTCCTTATAGCTGGGGGGAAGCGAGCGCAGCACCCCATCTATTGCCATCTCGTCAGTTATTTCATGGTTCCAAACATCCACCATAGTATAATACAGCCGGTGCATCTTACTTAGGTGCTGTTCCAAGCAAGTGTTTTCTTCCATCTTAGTTGAAAGAAATTCATCCAGGCATTCAAACCTTGCAACTCTAACTTGTGCTATGAACCTTTGTTTCAGCTCATCGACAATCTCCATTGCGCTCAAGTTTCCAAATTGTCTACCAAGGTTAGAATCCATGAAGGTGCATATCAGCCACTCGACTCTCAAGTAGGTGGTCTTTTGATCGTACCACTCCATATACCCTTCATAGTCAACAGTAACATCAGGGCGTTTTTCTAAAGCTTCATCTATCACGTAGAGCTCATTATTGGCGAAAAGGGCTTCTCTCAGACGCATGTACCATTCAGCAAAGTTTGACCCATCGAGACGCAGCTCCTCAGCTAGAAACATACTACTGTAGTCTCCCATGATCTACAAGGATTTTGCAAAGACATCTTTAGGACACTTGTTTATGATAATTTTAGTTCAAACTAGCACAGTGGCCCGCGCACATGCGCGGGCAACATCTTATTCCTCAACCCTAAAACATCTTATCCTTCCTGATCATGATTTGAATATAGTCATATGAATATTGATACATATATAATTAGTATATCAAATAATCCTACCCGAAATGTTGTCTAAAAAGTCTATGATTGGTTTTGTCACGACAATATAAATAAAGTGAATGTGGTGAATGATCCCACTTTTATAAAGAACCAAGCAAACACTAATTATAGTCGTGTGCCAAATCAAAAAACTTGTTGTACACACACGCTTCAACGTTCTAGAGGTAACTGAGAGAAAAAGTAGAGCGGTAACATTTAATTCATTCATGTCTATAGCTAGTGGTCTTCCAGCCCTACATAAAGGGGGTACATACGGTCTCAATTTGTTACATATGTCAGAGAGATACGATTTGTGAGGGCATCATATTGAATTTGTAGAAAGTTTTATCCATTAATTGTATCTTCTATGGGTATTAGTCTGCTCTCATGTATCCTCTTCAATAGGAAATACATACATACCTAAAATAATGACTTACATATGTTTATGTTTTTTGTATATGGTTATAACTTAAATCTATGATATGCATTGATCACATTGTTCTTCTATAGTGATGGCATGTTCAAGTATATGAATGCAACAA
Organism: Puccinellia tenuiflora; assembly: GCA_012064385.1. Classification (NCBI taxonomy): domain Eukaryota; kingdom Viridiplantae; phylum Streptophyta; class Magnoliopsida; order Poales; family Poaceae; genus Puccinellia; species Puccinellia tenuiflora. Next base: position 703,879 of record QRDG01001778.1, on the reverse strand, counting down.
AAAATTGGTTTTAAATAATTTAATGGCAGTGTAACCTGGACACGTTGCACTTAAATAGGTAGATGAAAATAGTGCAAGAAGCATTATTTTGTTAGTATAGTGTTTTACTAATTGCATTTTGTCAGAAATGGTGGAGCCATTTTTCTAGAAAAATAACAACATTTGTAGCAAAAGGATAATTCTAGTCAACTACATATTCAATTTCAGATATATTTATTTGTAATCCATCTTAAAGTAAACAAATAGTACATATGTAAAGATGCAATAGGTTCAGCAAAATATTTTTTAAAATTATTTAACCTTAGGCAATCCACCTTCAGGAACATAATCAATATCCAAAACATATACGTTAAAATATTGATTTGTTGGGTCTGCAATACTTCTAGGTCTACATTTGTTTTTAATTTCTATAGTGTGACATGTGTGGTTGTTTGTGTCACCAAATCTGTACACTCTGTGTACAGATACCAATTTTTGAAATGCAAGATGTTCAGCATCGGTAGGCCACAATTTTTATTTCAACCTAGAAATCATATGTTGCGACTATACTGGCAAGAAAGATGGTTCCATTGTACATAAGAAAGAAACTGGACTTGATCAGTAAATACCATTATTTATTCAATAAGCATTGAAGTCTTGGAATCCGGCTGGTTGAGTAGGTAGATGCTACACGTCAATGTATAGTAAACTCTAATCACCAAAGGAGTAAATAAAATAGCAACCTAGCAGCTGGTGGATAGTTATGTCAACTGTGGAAAAGCATCAACCAATCACCTACGTGTAAATGAAATAAAATGCTTTGTAACGAAGTGATCGATTCATTTATGAATGTCTGCACAACAGATCTAAGTCCTGTGCCAATGCATCGTCTCTTATCACGTAATCATAGGAGTAATAAAAACTTTAGAGACAACTATGCCAATACATTGTTTTTTATAGGTTGTATCTAAATTTAATGATATGATTGGGCATGCAACATTTTTTACCTATGACTACGTGCAAGTGTTGTATGTTAGCTAAGCTACAACCACACTATCTCTCTTCATTAACTACTATATGCCACATAAGCAAAACACATATGAAATCGTGCTAAGAGACTTGCATTGGCATAGGCCTAACAACTTAAGAGTACCCTTTACTGAAAAATCACGCAATAGAATGGAATTGTTGTAGCATACTGGAAAACGCAAAGTCATGAAGCGGAGAAAAATAAAACTCGTCTTCATAATTTTTTACTATATGTAAAGTAAAGAATCTGAGAATAAATACACTTAAATCATTTTCTTCTTGGCCTTTAAATTGTTGAATAATGTAGCTGCCCCCCCCCCCCCCCCCTCCCCCCTAATAAATAGGCCATGTACAACAAAGTTTCAAAACTAAGATTGTTATAATTGTTGCTGCAGGTGACATAATCAAATTAAACATGATGTTTAATTAGATCTCAAAACGGAGCTGCGAGAGAATTTTCATCTTTGCCTTTAAATTGCTCATTTCAGTTGTTGAATAATGTAGTAGTCCCCCCTTTTAAAAAGGCAATGTACAAAAAAGGTTTCAAAACTAATTTGTAACAATTGTTTGCTGCAGGTAACATAATCAAATTAATTAAACATGATATTTAATTAGATCTCAAAACGGAGCTTGGAGAGAAAAGAAATATACTGAATAGTGACCAATTTTGTCCATTCGCTAGCAATAGAGAAAGAAAGATGGAGATCAGAAAAATAGGTCCCTTATGCATACCAGGAATGCAGTCACCCAGGCCCCAGATTAGCTTACTACAATCCCTATTCAGCGAAGGAATATTTTAGCAGTCATTTCACGCAATATAATTGAATATGCGTACTATAGACTAAAAAATAAAAAAAATGTGAAGAGGCCGAGTGGAGAACAAATCAACCATCTATTCGTTTAACTTATAACCTATGAAAGATACCATGTCAGCATAAAAGTTAACTTGCAGTGCACGTAAAGACTTAGTTTTCGGAATCCCTATTGCTAGTCGTCTCTGATAATAAGAAATTATTGGCAAGGTTTATTTACATCATAAAAAAGGTGGTCAATTTGATTCAATGCCAGTGTCAAATAATTTATTAGCAAACTAAACATATTGTATGATAAATGTCCAACGAAATTTATTCTTCTTGGGATTTTAGAGCATGTCTTTTTTCTGCTTAACCATGTACAACATTACACGCTTTCTGTGCATATTCTTAATGCTATGCATGCATGCAGAATTTGTGGTGAACTAATCAGCCATGCATTAATTAGATGATTTCCTCCTAGCAACCACCTGTCTCCTAAAAAATTGTTATACAATGCTCCTTAATTCTTACCAATGAAAAATTCATATACACGATGAGTTCATTTCATTCTGCATCGGACACTTGCAAATTACTAATCAGCTAATTGATGTAAGTACAACATGTAAACACCTCAGGAGAAAAGAGATCGTACCTTGCTGAGGTTAGTGGGAACAACGTGCCTGAGCAGTTATTCGATGCGCCAATCCTGTAACGATGGATAACTCTCTGTTACACGCGGTGGCTGCCGCAGTGCACCGATATCAGCCTCGATTCCTCGCTCTCTTTTACGCCGCCTGATAGTGCAGGATGGCAGCAAGAGCGCATCTGCTGAGCAACGATGGCACGAAGAGAGGACGTACATGCTTTAGACAATTGATTTATCGGTGGACCGTGAGAACTTTGATCCTCAAATTGCATGCGTCCTATTTCAGTATTTCTTGCATAGTGGTATACACGTAGCCATGATAGATGCGTATCTCCAGTTTTGGATTGTTGATGCTGATGGTTACTAAATTCTACAGATCGTATGTTATACTGTAGACATATATGGAGCTGTGAAAGAATAGATATATACCATACAGTGTGACAGTACGTACCTAGAGCTATGGGCTGTCGTCTCTATGACACAAGGTCCTCGATCAGAGCTTTCTCCGCGAACTTCGATCCATCTTGCCGGATGCATCTTCACTAATTGTCTGCTGCGTGCATCGGAAAAATAAAGTTCAAACCTAAACCGCTAATGACGGCTGATGCTCATACACTTGGAGTAGGTTGGCATCGAGATGAATACCAAGGCGGCGGCGGCGTGCCCTAAGTAGTAGCTTAGGTTTTCTTCGGATGGAAGAGTCTGTGACCATATATATTTGCTAGATTAGATATCGAAGGGGTACGGATCACTTATGCGGGGTATTGGTGGGTAATTTTCTTTAACTTTCATGTGAGCGTATAGATCCATAGGCTGTCATTGGCTAGTTAGTTAAATTGATGGCCAGATGTTTCTGATTTTTGTGGGATTTTCTAGCCTATTTCTCTTTTTTCTGGTGAGCCCGTCATGTACTTTTAATATATAATAGATTAATCAAATTAACGAACTCCCACTAAACTCAACATCTCTCCGGTTGATTAGTGACACACGATCCAAATCCACTACACCACCACCGATCATCACGTGAGATGATGTAGTTTCAATGGTGAACAACTCAGTGTTGATCATATCATTTATATGACTCGTGTTTAACCTTTCGGTTCCGTGTTCCCGAGGCCATGTCTGTACATGCTAGGCTCGTCAAGACAACCGTAGTATTTCCGCATGTGCAAACTGGCTTGCACCCGTTGTATGTGAACGTTGAATCTATCACACCCGATCATCACGTGATGCTTCGAAACGACGAACTTTCGCAACGGCGCATACTAGGGGAGAACACTTAATTATCTTGATATTAACATGAGAGATCACCTTATCATGCTACCGTCGCGATCACATCTAAGCATAACAATAAGGTGCATAAAAGGGATTAACATCACATGCAATTCATAATTGTGATATGATATGGCCTTTCTTCATATGCTCTTAGATCTCCATCTTCAAAGCACCGGCAAGATCTCCATCTCCGGCATGATCTCCATCATCTTGGCGCCATCACCATGGTTGTCCACCAACTATTGCAACTACAACTAATGCTACTCTTAGCAATAAAGCAAAGCAATTACATGGTGATTTCATTGACACGCAGGTCACATAAAATAATAGACAACCATATGGCTCCTGCCGGTTGCCGTACTCGTCGACATGCAAGTCGCGAAATATTACAAACATGATCATTGCATACATTATCACAAATCACATTGGCCATATCACATCACTTGACCCCCTCTGCAAAAACAAGTTAGACGCCTCTACTTTGTTTATGCAAATTTTACGTGGCTTGGGTCAACGAGATAGAACCGTTCTAATCTACGCAAAAACCACAACGGTGATATAATAGTTGCTTATTTACTCATCCTTTTGAAAGGCCTTCCATTGAAAATTGCATCCTCACTAAAGCAAGAGAAACAGACACCCGCCAGCCACTTATGCAAAACAAGTTGCATGTCAGTCGTGGAACCGGTCTCTCGTGCGTGGACGAGTAAGGTTGGTCCGGGCCGCTTCAATCTCACAATACCGCAAAGATGCAAAGTGCACGCGAGAAGGTAGCAACATAAAATATCAACGCCCACAACTCCTTGTGTTCTAATCGCATCAACACCTACGAATAGATCTAGGCTCTGATACCACTGAAGGGGGTCGCAGCATGGAAAACAAAAATTTTCTACGCGGCAAAGCGGAATAAACCCCAAGGATCTAGATCTAAGAGATGAAGATAGCGAAGATGAGATCCAATCTCTTACCCTCGAAGATCAACAAACGCGTTTTGTCGGTGCAGGGGTTGGCTAGTCGATCCCCGCAACTAGACTCGTCTAGTCGTGAGGAGATGTATTATCCTCGAGATCCAATCCGGTGAAGTGCAGCAACGGGCAGCACCTCCGCGGCGTCCACACGTACAGCTCGATGAAGATGTCGACTCCTTGATCCCGCAAGCGAGAAGACGTGGCCTTGATGATCTCAGCAGCACGACGGTAGTGCCGGTGACGATGACGATCTCCGCGAGCAGGGCTTCGCCAAGCCAAGAAAGAGGAGAGGGAGAGGAGCAAGGTGGCGCAGCCCCTAGGGCAAGGGGGTGCGGCTAGGTGTGGAGGTTGGATGGCGGCAGCCCTCCGGGAGAGGAGGGGTGCGGCTAGGGCTAGAGGGAGAGAGAGGGGGGTGCGGCAAGGGGGGCAGCCTCCAAAGGTGTGTTGCGCCTCCCCCCCCCTCCCCTCCTTATATAGGTGGCGGCTAGGTCAAGGGGAGGGGGCCGGCCGGCCCCTCCTTACTTGCCCCCCAAGTTGGAGTCCAACAAGGACTCCTCCTTGGGCCCCTTTCCTAAAGGGGTGAGAGCCCACCTCCTAGTCCAACTAGGAGTGGGACTCCCCCTCCTTGTGCCGCACCAGCCCATGTGGGCTTAGGTGGTGCGCCCCACCTAGGTGGTGGCAGCACCCCTTTGCACCATGTGGGCCCCATACAAAATATGGTCCCACTTCTAGACCCTTCTAGAACACTCCGGAACCTTCCGGTACCCTTTAAATAATTTCCGGAACTTTTCCGAAACCTCCGGAAACCACTTTCCATATATGAATCTTATTCTCCGGACTCCTCCGGAAATCCTCGTGATGTCCGGGATCCCATCCGAGACTCCGAATCACCATTCGTTCACTTCATCATTCAATTCATCGCAAAACCTAATTTCATCGGAACGTTAAGTGTGTGACCCTACGGGTTCGAGAATGCATAGACATGATCATATCAATAATTAATAGCGGGACCGGGATGTCCATATTAATTCCTATACACTCAACGAAAACCTTTTCTCGATTGAACCACGATGCCGGAGATTCAATTAATCTCATATACGATTCCCTTTGTCTCATGATATTTTACTTGCCCGAGATATAATCGTTGACATCCCCATGTCTAGTTTAATCTCGTTACCGGCAAGTTCTCTTTACTCGTCCATAATATAGGATCCCGGTGATTACAACCTAATCACATGTCTGCAGACTCTTGATGCTATATTACCGAGAAGGCCTGGAGATATCTTCTCCGTCACATGGAGGGACAAATTCCACTCTCGATTCATATCACCCAACAACCCACCATCGGAGATACCTGAAAGCCACCTTTATAATCACCCAGTTACGAAGTGACGTTTGATGTCCACAAAGTATTCCTCCGGTGAACGGGAGTGATATAATCTCATGGTCTAAGGAAACTATATTTGGCATATTAAAAGTGTTGACAACAAAACTTTTGTGACACGATTAATTGCAACTCTTTATTTGGGTCATGTCCATCACACCATTACTCCTAATGATATGACTCCGTTATCAAGTGACTATAACAAGTCCATAGTTAGGAAACTCTAACTATCTCTTGATCAACGAACTAGTCCTGTAGAGGCTCACTAGGGACTCCGGGTGTTTATATTCCACACATGTATTATGTTTCCATTTAATACAATTATAGCATGGATAATAAACTATTATCATAAACTTGAATATGCTTAATAAACCATTTTATTATTGCCTCTAGGGCATATTCCCAACAGTTTCATATATGGAAAGTGATTTTCTAGGTTTCGAAAAAGTTCAGGAATTTTCCGGCAGGGTACCAGGAAGATTCTAGAAGGTTCCGGAGGGCCCCACCTTGGGGTCCACGAACCTGGAAGGGCCCACATGGACCGAGGGGAGGTGCAGCAGCCCACATGGGCTGGCCGCACCTGGTCCCCAAGGCCCATGCAGCCAAGGCAAGGTGGAGGCAACCCTAACCCTAATTTGGTGCCTTGGGGGCAAGTTTCCCTCCTTGGCCGGCCCTAGATGGGTTTGGGGCGCCCCCCTAGCCCCCTCCACGCCTGTATAAGTGGGAGGGGAGGGCTGGGTCGTGACCCCTTGAACCCTAGCCGCTGCCTCCCTCTCCCACTTCCCTCCTCTCTCCCGTAGTCGCTTGGCGAAGCCCTGCAGGAATTTCTCCATCATATCCACCACCACACCGTCGTGCTGCTGGAATCTCGTGAGCCACTTCCTCCTCGCTTGTGGGATCAAGGAGAGGAAGTCTTCATCGAACTGAACGTGTGGATACCACTGAGGTGTTGCTCATGCGGCGCTTCATCGGATTGGATCTCGAAGGATAATACATTTCCTCGCGACTAGATGAGTCTAGTTGCAGGGATCAACTAGCCAACCCCTGTATCAACAAAACGCATTTGTTCATTCTTCGAGGGTAAGATATTGGATCTCCTTCTTGCTACCTTCATCTAATAGATCTAGATCCGTTGGGTTTCTTCCGCTTGTTTCGTAGGAAATTTTTTGTTTTCTATGCAACGAACCCTTCATATAGTTCATCACGAAGTTTTTGTAGCTTGGTGGAAGTGACTGGAGAACACGGTCAATCCCCAACTCATTGGGAATGTGGACACTCAGCTGCGTCAGACGATCACCGTACCCGGACATTTTGAGCACGTGTTCACTGACGGAACTGTTCTCTTCCATCATAGAGCCAAAGAACTTTGAGGAGGCTTCATACCTCTCCACCTTGGCTTGAGTCTGAAACATAGCTTTCAGATCAACAATTATCTGATAAGCGCCATGGTGCTCAAAACATTTTGAAGCTTTGGTCCTAAGCTATACAACGGACCGCACTTAACTGTCTTGTGGTCCTCAGAACGGTCTGCCCAGATGTTCCTAACATCTTCAGCCGCTCCCTCTGCTGGAGCCTCACAGCGCTGCATCGAGGACATACTGTTTTTGGCAGCAGTGGGGATAATCTTCAAATTCATGAACCAATCTGAGAAATTGTTTCCATCGTCTTTCAGCTTGTCTTTCTCTAGGAACGCGTTAAAATTCATGGTGGTAGTGGGACGGGCCATTGATCTACAACATATTTGCAAAGGGTGTTTAGACTATGTTCATGATAGTTTGTTCATGTTAATCTAAATTACAAAACGAACTCCCACTAAAACTCAACATATCTCAGGTTGTTTAGTGACACACGATCCAAATCCACTACACCACAACTGATCATCATGTGAGATGATGTAGCTTCAAAGGTGAACATCGCCATGTTTGATCATATCGTCCATATGACTCGTGTTTAACCTTTCGGTTCTTGTGTTCCGAGGCCATGTCTGTACATGCTAGGCTCGTCAAGTAAACCGTAGTATTTCCGCATGTGTAAACTAGCTTACACCCGTTGTATGCGAACGTAGAGTCTATCACACCTGATTATCACGTGGTGCTTCGAAACGACGAACTTTTGCAACGGCGCATACTAGGGGAGAACACGTCTTGATATTAACAAGAGAGATCACCTTATCATGCTACCGTCGCGATCAAATCTAAGCATAGCAATAAGGTGCATAAAAGGATAAACATCACATGCAATTCAATTTTGTGACATGGTATAGCCTTTTCTTGTGCCTTTGATCTCCATCTGCAAAGCACCGGCATGATCTCCATCACCACCAGCATGACGTTGCCGTCTCATGACTTGTCTCCACCAACTATTGCAACTACAACTATTGCTACTCTTAGCAATAAAGTAAAGCAATTACATGGCGTTAAAATGACACGCAGGTCATACAATAATTAAGAGACAACCATAAGGCTCCTGCCGGTTGCCGTACTCATCGACTTGCAAGTCGTGAAAATTACAAAACATGATCATTCCATACATTATCACAAATCACATCTTGGCCATACCATATCACAAACCCTGCAAAAACAAGTTAGACGTCCTCTACTTTGTTTATGTAATTTTTACGTGGCTTCTATGGGTCATGAGATAGAACCGTTCTAATCTACGCAAAGCCACAACGGCGATATAAAAGTTGCTTATTAACTCATCCTTTTTAAAGGCCTCCCATTGCAGATTGCATATCACCATAGCTAGAGAAACAGACACCCGCAAGCCACTTATGCAATACAAGTTGCACGTCAATCATGGAACCGGTCTCTCGTGCGTGGACGAGTAAAGTTGGTCCGGGCCGCTTCAATCCAACTATCCAACAAGATACAAAATACACGCGAGGAGGTAGCAACATAAATATCAACGCCCACAACACTTGTGTTCTAATCGCACTAACATCTACGAATAGATCTAGGCTCTGATACCACTGACGGGTTCGCAGCATAGAAAACAAAAAAATTCCTACGCAAAGAGGCGGAATAAAACCCAAAACAAGATAGATGGTGGTAGCAAGATAGGAGATCGAATCTCACCCTCGAAGAAAACCGAGCGTGTTTTGTCGAGCCAGGGGTTGGCTAGTCGATCCCCACAACTAGACTCGTCTAGTCGCGAGGAGATGTATTATCCGATGCGTCGCACGAGCAACGCCTCCGAGGTATCCACACGTACGGCTCGATGAAGACTCCACGTTCTTGATCCCGCAAGAGGTGGTGGAGAGGATCGCGAGATCAACAACACGACGACGGTGTGGTGGTGGATATGGTGGAGATCCGACAGGGCTTCACCTAAGCGTCTGTGGGAGAGGAGGAGGAGGCGCAGGGGGTGGTGGCTGTAGGGGAACAAGGGTCCGGCCGGCCCTGTCCTGACCCCTCCTTATATAGGCAGCCGGGGGCTACCGCCCCAATCCCTAGGGCCTGCGGCTAGGGTGGCTTGGCCCCCAAGCCAGCCCTATGGTTAGGGTTTTGGGGCGCCTCCCTTGCCCTAGCCCGCATAGGCCCTTTGTAGGCTGGTGCGTCTAGCCCAAGTTGGCAGCCGCACCACCTCTTGGTCCATGTGGGCCCCCACTTACAGGTGGGCCCCACTTCTAGACCCTTTTAGAACATTCTAGAATCTTCCGGTACCCTGCCGAAAAATTCCTAGACTTTTCTTATTCCTCCGGAAACCACTTTCCTTATATGAATCTTATTCTCCGGACTCTTCCGGAACTCCTCGTGATGTCTAGGATCCCATCCGAGACTCTGAATCAATATTCGTTCACACCATCATTTATCTCGAGCCCTAACTACATCGAACGTTAAGTGTGTGACCCCGCGGGTTCGAGAATATGTCATATTAATAGCGGGACCGGGATGTCCATATTAATTCCTACATATTCAACGAAGTACCTTACCGGTTGAACCACTGTGTTCGGGATTCAATTAATCCATATACGATTCCTTTTGTCTCACGATATTTTACTTGTCCGAGACTTAATCACTCATATCTCCATATTCGATTAATCTCGTTCCCGACAAGTTCTCTTTACTCGTTCCATAGGATAGGATCCCTTATGACTAGCTATTTAGTCATATGCTTGCAAGCATTTGGATGCTATGCTACCGAGAGGGCCCAGAGATATCTAAACAACGGTTGAACGGACAAATCCCAGTCTTGATTCAAGTGACCCAACAACCTACCATCGGAGAAACCTGAAAGCCACCTTTATAATCACCCAGTTACGAAGTGACGTTTGATGTCCACAAAGTATTCCTCTGGTAGGCGGGAGTAACATAATCTCATGGTCTAAGAAAGCTATATTTGACATCTATTAAAATGGGTCTGTCCATTATATCATCTCCTATGATATAACTCCGTTTATTAAGTGATTCATCAATCCATGGTTAGGAAACGTCTAACCATCACTTGATCAAATGAACTAGTTATTAGAGGCTTACTAGGGACACTTTGCCGTTTATATTCCACACATGTATTTGTTTCCGATTAATACAATTCTAGCATGGATAATAAACATTAATCATGAACGAGAAATATGATGAATAATAATCTTTTATTATTGCCTCTTGGGCATATCTCCAACACTAGTTCAGCGAAAAGATGTTAAAATATGGATAATATGGATGGTAAAAGGTGATTTTGTAATTCTGTAATAAAAATGGCAGCAAGCGAACAAATGACAAGAGTGGCTAAAAATGGTGTATCAATGATTGGAAACAAGGCCTAGGCTTCATACTTTCACTAGTGACAAATCTCAACATCATTAACATAATTAAACGCATGATACTTCCCACAAAACTCATGCAAGGTAGACGTTACTCGGAGATCATTCTTTCGTGGATTTAAATAGGATGAGAATCACGTAGGGCTACAAAAGCACACCTTAAAGTTCGTATTCCACATCTAGGAACAATGCACGCTATCACTTTCATCATCCAAAGATAGTACTAACAAACACCACAACCTATCTCTTGAATAGTCTCTTTCTAATGCATCCACGACACGCACGATGTCACTTTCGCATCATGGAGATTATACTAAACACAAGTATCAAGAGACCTCGTGATATATTCAATCCAACGATAATAAAGAACAAACTCATGATGAAGATCCTTCTAAGCTATTATCCATAGAGTCACACACGGCACCCACGCTGTCACCGTGGCACCGTGATCACAACGGTGACTCCGAAACTTGTACTAAATAACGTCACTTGAGCATCATCATATTCATTACATAAAGGGAAACATCATGTATTCAATTATACTAACAAAGCTCATGATCACAACGAAGATCACACCATGGGAGAGAGAGATAACCACATAGCTACTTGTACAAACCTCAGCCCCGGCGAGGGACTGCTCCCTCCTCATCATGGGAAGCAGCGGTGTCGATGGAGATGGCTTCCGGAGGTCGTTCCCCATCCCGGCAGGGTGCCGAAACAGGACAATCTGACCCCCGAAAATTGTCGGCGATGGCGGCGGAGCTCTGTTGCGTTTCTGGAAAAATCCTTCGGGTGTCGTCGTTTTTAGGTCAAGATTGATTTTATAAGCATCGAAGGCGGCTGAGAGGTGCCCCACAAGGCAGGGGCGGGTCCCACCCGCGGGTGGACCCCAGGCCTGTGGGCTGCCCCTGGCTCGCCCTTTGGCTCCGGTCTTTATTTGTCCAATAAAAAATCCCCGTAAATTTTCGTCCAATTCCGAGAATATTTTCAGAAGTAACTTTCTGCAAAAACATGACAAAAACAGGAAACTGGCACTGGGCATCTTGTTAATAGGTTAGTCAAATAAAATGCCTCAAAATGATATAATATGATAGTAAAAACATGTGACATTGATATAAAACTAGCATGGATCAATAAAAAATTATAAATACGTTGGGGGCGTATCAAGGTACACCGCCGCCATGCCACGTCTCCGTCGAGCTCCGACGCCGCCATGGCGTGTCGTCTCCGTCGAGCTACGCCGCCGCCATGCCGCGTCTCCGTCGACCTCCGCCGTCGCCATGCCGCGTCGTCGCCGTCGACTTCCACCGCCACCATGTTCACTCCATTGGCATGTCACGTACAGTTGTCCAAGTGTGGTGGGCTCTCAGAGCTGACTCCACGGGCACGGTCGATTCGAGTGTGCCTCTCAGATCTGTCCCGAGGCTGCTTCAATCAGCGTGCTGGCCAGGTCTGAGAGCCCACACAGGCAACCAAACGCCAGGCCTTTGCGCCTGACGGGCCTGTTCTGGGCTTATGTGAGCTACCAAATGCACCCCTCCATGTCCCACCTTGTGGATCCACCTAGTATGAGTTGTTTCAATCAACTCGGGAGTTAAAAAAAGTGAAATCGAGAGTTTTCTTTAAAAAAGAGTGAAATGAGAGGGAAGGGAAAAGTGGGTCGCCTAGTCAGTCAGGTCGCCGCCGTGCCAATTGTCCATATGTGTCACCCCATTGGTCGCCATGGAGGCTGTGGGGAGTTTGAGTTTGATTACGACGGATGGAGCCATGACTAAGGTTGAAATTGAATCTCGGATCTCGCAAGCAAAATGAGTAGCTTGTAACTCGGCTCGATTCGATTTGAACTCGTTGTCCAATGAGTCGAGCCGAGTTGTAGATTTGAGTTCGTTTGTTAGCCAAGCTAAACGAGTCGAGTTACGAGTTACTCATTAAACTCATTCAAATACGAAGTTCAATTTTTTTTCATATATTAGTTCTACATTGTTAACATGTTTTGCCTCCATAATGGAGTAGATATGCTATCTTTTAACATTAATCTACTACATGAGTAGACGTGTAGAATTTTAGAAGGATTATAATTGTTCTACTTTTAAATTAATAGAAAATTTTCTAATTTTAATTATATACGCTCTTATTTAAACACTAAAAATTAGTTAAACAAGCTACATAAGCTATTCGTGAGCTTACCAAGTCGAGTCGAGTTTCATATCTAAACTCGTTCTGTTAAATTAGCCGATCCGAGATGTTTTAACGAGCTTGAACGAGTCAGCTCGACTCGAATTCCAGCCCTAGCCATGGCCATTCCAAAACATATATCAAGAAAAAAGTCAAAAACATATACAAAAAGTTCATATGGCACGGCTGATTTTTTTTTGATAAAGGGCGCCCAGTAACGCGCAAAAGAATATACACTTCAAAAAATGTTGAAAGTAAACCTTGTGCTGCACATTTAAACAATATCCAAAACTACAAATATATGTACCTGCCATTATCAGAGCAAAAAATATGTCTAAAGAAACTTCCGATGAAAATTCTAACTTGTTTGACTTTAGAAAAAACTTATGCGCCTTGTTTTTAGGAACGGAGGTAGTATGTGTAGCCATTTTTTTCAATATATATCACACAAATAGTCATGTTTCTCTGCAAATTTGGCAGATTCCTATTACATTTCACAATGTATAATGCACAAATGTATTAAAAACAACAGCGTGTTTAGGTGCCATGGTTTCTTTTTCCAACTCATATGAGCAAAGGTGTCATGCCATTAATTGATGAGATTGAAGAGTTTGTTACAAACACATACAGTACTACACAATTTATTTGCTTTGGTACAAGCGACTGATGGTACAAATGATACAGATTCCTGTGGTAGTCTACTCAGATTCGCTAGTATACCAAACGGTGCCCTGTTTATAAATTATAAGCTTTCAAACCCTGTTGTTCCTGTCCATCTATTATCTACAAACGCTTTACATATTAATACAAGAATTCCTGAACTAAGATATGTCTTTAATCAAAGGGATCAATTCGAGGATCATGCTCACTCGCCATGGCCATCCCCGTACAGAGGCATGTTGGGCACATCACCTGCAAGCATATTGTTACAAGTCATTTTTTTGCTCAAGTCTAAAAGTTCAAATAGTCGTATAGGGTCACATGTAACCTACTCATAAGAGCCAAAACTAATTATGATGTGGTATTTATGTTAATTCAGAAACAGGGTGGACTGTTCTGTTCAGTTCAGCATGCAAAGGACTGCTTTACCTTTCCTGCACCAGAGCAATTTGGGCATCTCTCTGTTTTTGGTGCGGATAAAGGTTGATCACCATCGCTGAACGTCGAAACTGGCTCCGTAAGCACAACAGCTCCTGTGCTTGAACAGCGTGCACAAGCCAGGTACCCTGAAAGCAACATCATGGACTCCCAATGAGTTGATTTTTTTGGTAGACAATGCAAAACAAGCTATGATGGCATTACAGCTACCATATCTTTAAATTCATCTGAGATTTGCTCCATGTTTGATCTTTACACTGAGCAAGCAATAAAGTTTATCCATCTCGAATTGAAATAGGATTCAGATGGTGCAATATCATTTTACACTAAACTATCCCTGTCAGAATGAAGTATAATGTGCAATCTTCCCTATTCCATGGAAGTGAAAGAGTTATCTGAGAGGGGGAGGGGGTACCGGTTCCTAAACAATATTTGCACCGTTTATGCTCCTGCTGCTTCACGTTGTTTATCTCAACAACCATTAGGGCAGAGATCACTCCGACTGCTCCGCCTGAGAAGGATGCCACAATAGGATCTACCTGACTGCAACATCAGATACATAAATCAAGAAAGGGACAATCAATAACCACTTAATTTGCAAGGCCAGGCGGCGCTCCATAAATTATAATAACTCGTGGCACCTCAATTGCATAGGCAAATGAACATTGTGGATGAAGTCCTTATAAGATGTACCTCCTATACCAAGTTTAAGTTCTAGCTGCAAGGAGAAAACATCAAGTTGTTACAAAGCCACCATATTTTCTCATGATGGGATCAAGATCAACGAGGATAGGAACTATTGCCAATTCAAGAATCAAGAGTGTAACCTACAATTGGTGCAAGAAATCCACCAAAGACCATTATTGCAGCAATGAGAGTGAAACATGTAGCATAGTAGACCTTCAGATTAGCTGCACTCTGTTGACAGAAAGTAAATTTATGGTAAATCACTGGTTCCAAGATTCAAGTTCAAAATATCATGACATGGCATGGAAATTATTGCAGAGTAATGCCATTGGGTCTAGCAAAGGCCGACTCACCAGGGGAGGCAAAAAGGGGATGAATGATGGAAAATCTGGGAGTTCACCTTCAGGCTCTTCAACTACGATTCCAAGCTCAGCATTTTTAATCCTTTGTTGTATTCTCAATCTGCGAATCTATATAAATAAAAAATAAAATAGGATAAAATACCAGAAGGTAAAGCCAAAAACTAATTTTCAAAGACTATGGATGTCCCAAGGTTTTTGTATGTGAAGTACAGGGTTCAAAGCTTCGACAAAATTTCAGCAATTTCAGTGGGTACCGAAATATTTTTTTAACTCAAAATTTTGGATTGGATTCATAATAAATTTAAATTGGGTCAAAATTCAGAGAATCCGTTTCGAAATAATTCGGAAACAATTTACGAAAATTCTGATACGGATGTTTCGGTGAGGTCCAAAGTTTTCTGTTGCCCAAATTTCAAACCCTGATGTGCACAGGCACTCATCTCGTTCAGTAACATAAGAGCCTCAAAGAAAAGATGAAGATCTAAGAACCAACACTCTAACAACACAAGTTTTACACCATCGTTTAGTAACTAGTTCAATATCACAAGTTCTAGCTCAGGGATTTCCATTTTAGTTCCGTCGGTTTACCATACTAAAGTCTTAAACCATATCATGTTCTTCAGTACTTCACCTTTCTGACAAGCAAGAATATGACAAAAAAAAAATCAACACACCTCCTCCATATGCAAGAATATCTTGTTCCGGCGGCTCCTAATATTATCCAGAATCTCCTGCAAGTCCAGTTTATCAAAATCTTGGACTGTCTCGGGCCCTTCAATGATGCAAAACCTGCAAGCCAGAACAAGCAACGTTTACCATAAGCTGCCCGAAACATAGGACCGTGCCCAGATGTATTCCCTAGAGTCATAGTCCAGTATGCTTGATCGGCACATAAGCTGTATCAAGCATATTGCAATAGCTACTCAAAATTGTATTTCCTAAATCTACTTGACATGGTCCTAGACACACGAATCACGCACACCTAGCACCCCAAGCTACCAGCTGCTCACACGATAGATCAAATAATCAGTACCCGGAGGAGGAGGAGGCAGCGGCGGCGGCGGCCGCCGCGGCCTGATCGTCCCCGGCGCCAAACGACGGGGGATTCGACGACGACGACGGCAGGTCAGGGGAACCGCCGGGCGCCGCGGCGGAGGCGGCGACCCGCCACCTGCGGGTGGGGAGCGGGGGGCGCAGCCGGTCAGCGTAGGCACGCGGCGGCCGGAGCCTCCCGGGGCTTAGGCCGCTGCAGGCTAGCATGCGGCCGGAGCAAAGCATCGCCGGGGATGCTCCCAGTTAGAGCTTCCAAATCGGAGGTGCTTATCCGTTGATGCGCCGGCCGATGGCGACGGACCGGGGGTGAGATTGATGGATGGATAGGTGAGTATATCGAAGAAAATGGCGAATCGGAGCGAGGAAGAAAAAAGCAAAGCGGTGGCTCTGAGGTGTGATCGGTGGAGTGGGGGAAGAGGGCCGTCGCGGCAGCAAGTAGTGGAGCTCAATTTTCTACTCCTTATTTTATTTTATTTTTTCTGTAGGAAGAAAATGATAGCAGAGGATGGACACGAATGAGATCCACATGTATCCGTGATCAGTGGGTTTATGATGGCTGTGCACTGTTACAAAAACACGCTTCAAACACGGGAGTGGCGTTTGTGAGCCCGGGCTCACATGCTCCCGGTGCTTTTCGAAAAAATGTAAACAATCAAAAACTTTTCCAAAAAATGCGAAAAAAATCATGCACGTACCTGACCATGGTCCGCATCTCCGTGAAAAATTTCGCACCGAAATGTCATCGTATGCGCCCTGGGCAAAAATGACAAATTGCTGACAGCATGTGAGATCCGAAAATTTGAATTTCTTGTCAGAAATTTGTCATTTTCGCCCAGGGCGCATACGATGAAATTTCGGTGCGAAATTTTTCATGGCAATGCGGACCATGATCAGGTACGTGCATAATTTTTTCGCATTTTTTTGGAGAAGTTTTCAATTTTTTATTGCTCCCGAAAAAAACGGGAGCATGTGAGCCCGGGCACCATATTGAAAATCCCCCTACACCGCCGGTACGCTAAGGCTGGCAATCAGGTCGGGTTTAACCGGGTCAAACACAGACAGACCCATGCCCGAACCCCTAATCGGGTCAATCTTGAACCCATGACCCGACCCATGGGTCTTTGTGCAGGCTGTACACAGTGTTATTTTCCTTCACTAAGTTGTAAATGAGTACGAGAGGGGGCGGCCCCCGACCGGGCTTAGCAGCCCCAACGTCACCAACCCTGGGCACGTCGGCAACAATGACGGATGGCTGCAGCGACAGGACCGCGCCAGAGGATGGGGACCGGTCTCGCCGGCCAACACCAGGAGGCCGGCGGTGCCAAACTCTTGCAAGATGTGCGGGAAGTGGCGAGAAGGTGGTGGATTTGGACGGGTCTCGCTGACCGGACAAGTCGGTGGCGCCAGATCCACACAAGAGCGCACGACGGGGAGAAGGTAATCGGCCGAGTAGCGACCGGTCGGCCGAGCAACATGAGTGCGGAGGGGCTTCAGGAGAGCCAAAGGAGCTAAGCAGAGGGGTACCGTTGTCGAGGCAACTGCGCGGACTTTGCCCGATGGCGCTTCCCGGCAACAACGAGGGGGTTGGGGGCGGTGGAGCGGGGCTAGGGCTCCGTCCGTGTTGCCCCTAGATGACGACGCGAGGGATGCAACTCGATATTATCACTAGCTCGTCTGTGAACAAAACATATACATTCCGAATATGTGGAGTGAATTTGTAAGTTGCTGCAGTGTATTAAGATTGTATTTGTTTTTTTCTTTTTGAATCCTTTCACCCTGCTTTATATTAATAAGATCACATGGCCAAACGATAGAAGGTGTTGAGAAATTCCGAAAAAGCCAAACACACGGGACACAACAAACTAGATAAAAGCACACACACAAGTGCACCACTAAACTTCTCAACGAGTCACCGAAGAAGCATTCAACAGCGATGCCCCCAAGAGGGTCACGACACGAGGCGTCGCCACCGCATTAATCCGAGGCGGACATATATTTTCACCACAAGTGCCGGAAGGTATGCGAAGGGTCAAAGCGGCGTCCAAAGAGGAACGTGACACCCAGAGGCGTCGCCACCATCGACGCCTCGACCTTTCTCACCCACCACATCGCAGGGGCAGGCACCCCGACAGGGACCCTACGCAGCGAGCGAGACTCTAGATCCAGATTAGGGCTTGGCCGCCACCGCTGACTGATATGTCTCCGACGTATCTATAATTTTTTATGTTCCATGCTTGATTATATATCAGTGCCACATGTTTTTATGATGTTTTATATTATTTTGGCATAATTTATGGAACTAACATATTAACAAGATGCCCAGTGTCAGTTCCTATTTTCTGCTGTCTTTTTGTTTCACATAAGTTGTTCGGGGAAATTTCTCGGAATCAACTGAAAATTTACGTGAATAATTTTCACAAGGAAACAAGGACAGAGCCAGGAGGATGCCTGCAGGGGGCACCCAGCCCCCAGACGCCCCCAGGTGCGGCCCACACCTTGGCCGCGCCTGGGTCCTACCTGGTGCCCTCCGACGTCGTCTCGAGTTGCCCCTTCGACTATAAATTCGTTTCGACGCGGAAACCCTCGATACCCGATCATATTTTCCAGAAGTCATCCGAGGCTGCCGCCATCGCCAACCCTAGATCGGGAGGGTTCTGAAGCTCTTCCCGACACCCTGTCGGAAAGGGGAATCATCACCGGAGGCATCTACACCACCATGCCTGCCTCCGGAGTGATGCGTGAGTAGTCCACCACGGGACTACGGGTCCATGGCAATAGCTAGATGGTTATCTCTCCTCCTTGTACTCCATTGTTTAGATCTTGTGAGCTGCCTATCATGATCAAGATCATATTATCTGTAACTGCTACATGATGTGTTTGCATGGATCCAATGAATTGTGGAAATCATTACTCTTGTTCATCTATGTGATATGTTTTATCTATGATCTTGCATGCTCTCCGATGCTAGTGGATGCTTTGGCCAAGTAACTGTTAGTGTCTTCAGAGAGGGTATTTATTCTAGATAGTGGGTTAATGCCTTTGTGTGCTGAGTGCGATTGACAGATATGCTTATGCTCATGAATGTGATGTTGCCACTAGTGAGAAAACAACGGTGTTATTTCCTTATGTTGTTTACATTGCTTACATTATGCACTTTGCTTATTGCAATGATCTGTTGCTTGCAACTTAATACTTCTGGGTGACATGCTGGATAGCGATCCCAGGGTGGACTATTAGTCATAGACGTAGTTGGATAACGGTCTATGTATTTTGACGTAATGCCTATATTAGATGAAGCGGTGAACTATATTGTTTTATGATAGCATTGTCATGCGCCCACAATTCTGTCAATTGCCATGCTGTAATTTGTTTACCTATCATGTGTATCTTTTGGAGAGACACCACTAGTGATCTGTGGACCCCGGTCCTATTTTGCTACACTGTTTACAACTGTTTTAGTAGCTTTTAATCATCATTTGCTCACTGGACATATTTCACTCTCATCATATTTTACATATGCACATTTAATTCTTTGTGTTCAGCAAGCCGGAGAGATTGACAACCTTTCTGTTTCGTTGGGCAAAGTAGTTTGTTTGTGATTGTGTGCAGATCCACATCAACATGTCACAATCTTTTTCTGGCGCCGTTGGCACCTTGCTAGGCCTTCTCGAAGTCCTACTGGTTCGATAACATTGGTTTTGTAATCAAGGGAAACTGCTGCTTTGCTGCATCATACCTTCCTCTTGGGGTTCCCCAGCGAACGTGTGATCCACGTCATCACTGACGACGACCAAGAAAAGACAACACGCTACCACACACCTCCATCCATATGGACGAAGCACACTGCCAACACCTACTACCACACTGCTCGTCGGAGAGACAAACCATGTAGCCCACCATCTAGGGTCGCCGCCCCGCCATCCTTGGCTCCCAACCCGCCCCCACACCAAGCCTAACACATCCTTGCTTCAATTGGAGTTTGAATTGTAATATTTCGCAAGCAGAAAATGCTTCTTTGAATTTTCAAACATATGTGTCTTGTTGGGTCTTGTATATGATGGTTTGGACATATACAACGTAGGCCTCCAGAAGCGCCAGTGCATATCGGCAGGATAAAGCGGGCTGAGAATGTTAAGAGGGGTCGTGGTAGACCAAACTTGACATGGGAGGAGTCCGTTAAGAGAGACCTGAAGGATTGGAACATCACCAAAGAACTAGCCATGGACAGAGGTGCGTGGAAGTTAGCTATCCACGTACCAGAACCATGACCTGGCTTCGAGATCTTATGGGTTCCAACTCTAGCCTACCCCAACTTGTTTGAGACTGAAAGGCTTTGTTGTCGTTGTATGTGTCTTGTTGGGTCTTGTCTACTTTTTTTTGAAAGGCAAAACCCACTTTATTCATCAATCGTCACAAATGTTTAAAGGAATAGGTAAAGATTTAGGAGGATGAAGAAGCCATACATGGCGTCCCAAATCTAGTGAAAACGTGTGTTTTGCTAGGCAATCGGCCTCCACATTAGATGCTTTGCCTTCATGGATAAAAGAAACTGAATCAAACTCAGCTGCCATAGCTTTGATCTCCTTGATAATATTGCCATGCAGGCCACCTTCACCGTTCAGAATATCCTCAATCACTGATTTGCAGTCCGAAACAATCACAACATGTTGCTAAACCTTCACGACACGCCAAAGCTTCAAGTGAAGGAGGATCTGTTATACCCGAGAAAAGAATAGACGAAGCACCCATATAACCACCAGAAAAGTTCCTGCAGATAGCACTACACGAACCTGAAGAAGATGCACACGCACCATCCACCTTTATCTTTACATGTCCTTGAGTAGGAGGTATCCATGTGGTTTGAGCAGTACTCTGGGCTGATCTAGCGTGAGTCACTTTGGCTGGCGAATTGCACAGGTTGAGGTCAGAAATGAACCTCTTAACAAACAAAGAAGTTGACAGTGGACTTTGAAATTCGTTTTCATGAATTGCCTTCCGTCGAGCATACCAAACTGCCGAGAGGGTCACCACCAAAGTTATAAACTGATCATGAGAAGCTGAGTCAATCAAAGAAAGGATCCAACTTCGTGCATCAGGATCGTTTGTTTCCTGCATTAGATCAACAACTCGTTGGTCTCCTAGTATCCAGACACTTCTCGCCATATTGCAGTCAATTAACGAGTGCCTCCAAGAATCTCCAGCACCACAAAGCCGGCAAGAGTTTGCCCTTGACAAGTTTCTTCGATGCAAAAGATCAGCAGTAGGAAGAGATTGGTGAGCGAGACGCCAGAGAAACACCTTCAGTTTAGAGGGTACTTTAACCTTCCACATTTTCGTCCAGGTTTTTTGGTCGTGAGAAAAATTGGATGCCCCGACTGTACCGTCCAACCATGCTTCACGTCGCAGTTTAGTGGCCACAGGCCCACAAGCATCCTGTAAATTGATCGGAGAGAAAAAATCCCTTTCTTTTCCCCACTCCAAGCCCAAAAATCATCCAACTGACGGGTACATAAAGGAATTGAGAAGATCGCCTCGGCATCCATCGGTAAGAAAAAGGTGTTGAACTTTTTCTTTATTCCAAGTTGCTGCTGATTCATCAATAAGTTCGCTCACGAGATGTGGAGGTTCCTGTGACAAGCACACAATTGGACGCATGTTACACTCCCTAGGCAACCAATTCTGATTCCAAATTTCCGTGGTCTTACCATCTCCAATACGCCTAATTAGACCTTGTTTCATCACATCTTTTCCTTCTATTATAGCTCTCCATATTTGAGACGGTGAGTTACCAAGTTGTGTGGTCAAAAAGTCGGACGAGGGGAAATACTTGGCTTTCAAGATGCATGCACTAAGAGAGCTTGGTGTCTGAAGCATCCTCCACGCTTGCCTAGCAAGCAGCGAAATATCGAAGAGCTCAATGTCCCTAAAACCAAGACCCCCCCCATATACTTAGGTCAGGTCATCGTCTCCCAAGACACCCAACTTGTCGTCCTTTCTCCCTGTTTACTGCCCCACCAAAATTTTCGAATAAGAGTACTAATGTGGTCACACAGCCCTCTCGGTAATTTGAAACATGCCATAGAAAACACTGGGACGGCCTGAGCCACTGATTTGATCAAAATATCTTTCCCGCCCGAGGATAAAAGCTTCTCCATCCAACCCTTTACCTTGTTCTAGATTTTGTTCTTCAAAAATTTGAAGACCCCGTTTTTTGAGGCACCCACATCAGTCGGCAGCCCAAGGTACCTCTCCTGTAGTGATTCATTCTGGACATTCAACTCCTGTTTCACAGACTCCTTAATCACATTAGAACATCCCTACTAAATAAAACTGAGGATGTCGGCACAGTGGAAATCAGGGTACCACGGGCCGGCCTGCCAGGGCCCACAAGATTCTTTGGATGTTTGTCACTAAGGACCAGGCTCTCCAAGCCTGGCGAGCTTCACCAGGATTTCTCCCCTCGCGAAGGGTTTTATCCTCGCCAAGGGTTCTCTCCCTTGGCGAGGGATCGCCCCTCGACAAGGCGTCTCCGACGCCGCCCGCGATTCTGCTAAGGACCAAGCTGAAGGGCTTGGCGAGGCTTTTCGCCTCGCGAAGCGCCTTCCTCGTGAAGCCATCTCTGCCCCCGCGGCAGAGCGCACATGGGCTCTGCGCCATGTGCAGAGTGACGCGCGTGCCTACGCGCGATGACGACGACGCCGCAGTTGCCGTTTCCATGTATAAAGTAGTCAACAAAGCGGAGCCAAGCAAAGCGGACAACGAGTATTGCCTCTTTGGTGACAAGGGGACAGTCTGCAGCTACGCTCCAAGAATGACGTCACCGTGGGTCACCTCCCACCTCGGCAAGCGCCAGCCCACTGCCCAGCTGGTCGGTGCCCCTTTTCAGCTTTGGTGACACCGTTCCCCTGCCGTGGACCGCGTCCACGAGCTTTACCTTTATGGTGGACTTCACCTTTACGGTGCACCGCGCCTCCTCCTTCGTCGCCATGTGGTAACCCTTCCCGCCCAAATGTTTGGGCAGAAGAGGTCCAGGACGCCTATAAAAGGAGGAGGAGCACGCCCAAGCAAGGGGTTCGGTTTTTGGAGTCTAGGAGCCTACCCAAAAACCCTAGATCTGAAGACCAGCAAGTAGCCATTGTTAGCCACCTCGAGCTCGACAAGCTCTCCTTGTATTGTAAACTCTCCAAGCAGTGCAATACACCAAAGCAGGACGTAGGGGTTTTACCTCCACAAGAGGGCCCTGAACCTGGGTAAGACCTTGTGTCACTCTCTGCAGTGTCGTCCGCAGCGAGCCTGACGAGCACCGTCGCCGGAGCACGTTGTGGATTGTTTGACTCCGTGTTCAGCCCCTTACACGATACCTTGGAGACACCCCCAGTTCCTGGGACAGTTCTCCGACATTTGGCGCGCCAGGTAGGGGGCTGAGGCGCGTCTTCATCCTCGACACAGCCATGGCCGGTTCTCGTGCCGAACGTCTCGCTCGCCGGACGGCTAGCGCCGCCACCGCTCCCGCAGGCCGCCCGCGCGGCCGCCCTGCTCCGGAGCGCCGTGTCGACCCCGAGCCCCGCGTCGAGCACCCGGACGACGACGACGTCGACCACGCTGAGGACGACCTCGGCGAAGAGGAGGCCTCCTCCCTGCACCCGTCGCGGGACCGTGCTGCCTCCTCGCTGGGCCGCCCGGCGCCCAGCCCGGCGACTGCGCTTCTCATGGCGCAGGAGCTGCTGCAGTACCGCCCCACGCTGGCGGCTCAGGAGGCCTGGCTCAACCGCGTTGCCGAGCTCATCGGCGCCGCTCGCGACGCGGCACCCGCGCCGTCTTGCTCCCTGATCCCTTCTGCACTCGTGGGGGACGTGGCGCACGGCACACCTCCCGCGCCTCCTCACCAGCCCGCGCCCGCTCCAGCTCCACCGGTTCCACCGCAACCTGCTCCAGCGGGGGCTCCTCCTCGCGACGGCCGCGCTGCATCGCACGCGTCGTCGCCGCACGACTGCCAGATCGTGCAGCGAGCCCCTGAGGACGCACGCATGAGCATCGAGCGCGGGCAAGAACGCCGCAACCGCGCCGTCCAGGACGTCGCCACCGCCGGGCGCCACCTCCGCGCCACCCTTGCCAACGGCACGGTCACCTACGGCATGACGGCCGCGTTCACTCGCAGCCTCCGTCGCGTCGTCTGGCCGGTCAAGTTCAGGCCGGACCTCCCTCCGCGCTACGACGGCAAGAACAACCCCCTGGAGTTCCTGCAGCTCTACTCTCTGGCCATCCAGGCCGCCGGGGGCGACGACAAGGTCATGGCGAACTGGTTCCCCATGGCTCTCAAGGACTCTGCGTCCTCATGGCTCACCAACCTCCCCGCCGAGTCCATCAACACCTGGGAGGAGCTCTGCCGGTGCTTCGTCGCCAACTTCAAGGGCACGTACGAGCGCGGCCTCACCTACAATGACCTCCGCGCCGTGCGTCAGAAGTGCGCAACAAGATCCCCAACGCCACCGACGCACAGGTCATTTCAGCTTTCCAGGCTGGGGTCACAGATGTGCGGATGCTCGAGAAGCTTGGCATCCACGACAACATCACCACCGTCGTCAAGCTTTTCGACTTGGCGGACAAGTGCGCCAAGGCTGAAGAGGGCCGCTTGTTCGTCAAGAACGAGCCAGGGGACCCCACCGAGGGGTCCAAGAAGAAGAAATCCTCCGAGAAGCGCAAGACTACTGCGGTCCTCGCGGCAGAGCCTGACGCCAAGCAGTCTCGCCAAGCTGCCACTCCAGCCGCAGGACCTGAGAAGAAGGATGATCGTCCCTTCTGCATCTACCACAACAGGCACTCTCACGCCACCGAGGACTGCTTCGACATCAAGAGGCTTTGCGAGGCTCGCGAGGCTCGCGAGGCAAACGGAGGCCACGGAGGCCGCGGCGGAGGCCGCGGCGGCCGCGGGGGGCGACGCTGGAACAACAACTACAACGACAACTACCAGCAGAACCCTCAGGCCAACGCTGCCCAGCCCGCGAACGACAACCTGCCTGCCGAGGCTGACGAGGGCTACCAGGTGCCTCGTGGAGCCGCTTGCATCCTCGGCGGGGCTCAGGCCCCTCGCTCCAACCGCCACTTCAAGCAACTCGCTCGCGAGGTCGCAGCAGCCCTCCCTGGAGTCGAGGCCTCCAGGCCCCTCAAGTGGTCCCAGTGCCCCATTACATTCGACTCCGGCGACCACCCCAAGTCTACTTCAACCGTTGGCACCATCCCGCTGGTCTGCACCCCCACCATCAACAACATCGCCGTCTCTAAGACGCTCATTGATGGGGGTGCTGGCCTCAACGTCATCTCCGTCGAGACATTCGAGAAGCTGCAGGTGCCCTACGAGCGGCTCATGCCTACCAGGCCCTTCTCGGGAGTGACAGAGGGTCTTACCACCCCTTTGGGGCAGGTGAGGCTCGCCGTCACTTTCGGCACCCAGGCCAACTACCGCACCGAGCTGATCGACTTCGACGTCGCGCACATCGGCCTGCCCTACAACGCCATACTCGGCTACCCCGCCCTCGCCAAATTCATGGCGGTGACCCACCACGCCTACAACCTCGTCAAGCTCCCTGGCTCGGGTGGCACCATTGTCATCCGCGGCGTGGTCTCGGACGCCCTGTACGCTGCGCAAGCGGCCTACAAGGCTGCCGCGGTGGCGTCACCCGCTGACGAGGACGAGGAACCCCTCCCGAGGCCCCCGCAAAGAAGAAGCAGCTGTTCTCCCAGGAGAAGGCCGCGACAAAGCAAGTGTCTCTGGAGGCAAGCGGCTCGGGGGCTTGTGTCACCATCGGCGCCAACCTGCCTCCCAAATAGGAAAGCGCGCTCGTCGCCTTCCTCAGGGCAAATTCTGACATGTTCGCCTGAACACCGTCAAATTTGTCCAAAGAAGCAAGACTTCATCATCAAAAGGGAAAAACCTCTGGCCACGCCAGTGTAACGAACCTCTATTTCAGGTCATTCTGAACCTTTGCGCATCGCGCCAAGCATATTTTGTTACTTCGGCAAGCTCTGCCGTTGTTTACTTTCTTCTCGCTCGTATGATCCCTCCTGTGTATCTCACGAGCGGGGGCTAGCAGGGTGCCATGCCACGGGAGCATCCCGGCAGCGCCTAAAACCCAAGGGATCCGAGCTCTGAACTTGCGGGTCAGCTCTCATGCATGTCAACTCCCAAGGAGCTCTGAACTCATGGGTCAGCTCCCGCGCACGTCAACTCACCAAGGATCACCAAAACCTTGGTGCCTGTTTCTCCTCGCGAGACACACATGAAGGAACCTACGAGCACCATAAGATTTTTTAGCTATCTATTGCTTGTGGGTATGCCTATCTCTCCAAATGCAGGAAAACAGGCTCTCCAAGCCTCAGGCAACGTCAAAGTGAAAACATCTCGCCAGGGAACCAACACCCTCTTCAAGGCGAAAACGCCTCGTCAAGCTAAGTACAAGAACTTGGTCGAATTTCCTCCTGCTGGTTTTTGCCCCTCGAGTCTCTTTTCTCTCTCCCACGCCTCATGGGCTGCTTGCACGTCAAAGGGGAGCCCCAAGCATCGCGCTTCGCGGAGCTCTTACTTCTTGAGGCCTCACGCACCCCCCGGACTTGTGGAGCACTGACTCGCACATACCGAAGCGGCGGTGGTGTAGCGCTAAGAGAGGGACCTAAGACATAGAGCGAAAAAGACATGAGGAGAGAAAATACAAAGGCTTCCCGAGGGACATTCACAAGCACACTCCAATATAACTTAACAAGTTTCTTACAAAGTTTACAATCAAAATGACTAAGATAAGTGTGCCCTCTGCACGCCCAGCTGCAGGCAAGGAGCTCAAGCCGTCGCGCCTCCTGAGGTGCCTGCCTGGTCCGCGGCGGTTTCCGCCTCTTCCAGGGCATCCTCGTCGTCGCCTTCGATCACCACTTGGTCAAATTTCTTGGCGAACGCGATGGCGGCTTGCGTGGCGGTCTCCCGCGCCTTGTCGCTGATGGCGCGCGGCGGCGCCATCACGTCCTCAAGATCAAGTGAGGGCTGGAGCCTCACGAGGTTGCTGAAGACGTTGGTGACGGCGACGACAAGGAGGTCGCGACTCTCCTCCACGACGCGCCTGTCAAAGCTCTTCGCGACCCCTTCAAGCTTTCCGAGGAACTGCTCGAAGAAGTGCGAATATGAAGTCTCGTCGTTGGTCGCCGCGGAGAAGGAGGGGACGTCGATCCTCAGGTCTCTCCCGACCGCGCGCACGCGGCTCACCAAGCTCTGGAGAATGCTTTGGCGCTGGTGCGTCATGAACCGGTCAACCTGGCGCTGGTCTCGTGCCTGCTCCGCGTGGGCCGCGGCCGGCCCCACCTGCTGCCGGAGCTCGTCCAGGTCCCTCTCCAGGGCGAAGGCGTTTCCCTCAGTGCGAGCCTGGGCCTCCCGAGAGACCTCGAGGCAAGAGGTCAACCGCTTCTCCTCCTGCTCAAGCTCCTTGATGCGCTTCTCGAGCTCCTTGCGCTTGGTCTTGAGGCGGTCCTCGTGCTTCGCGACCTTCTCGTCATACTCTTTGGAGAGGCTTTCGCGGACGAGTTTGACCTTGAGGTCAGCCTCTTCTTGGAGCCTCTTCTGCTCCGCCGCGAGGTTGGCCTCGTCGGCGGCCACCCGACCCTCACGCTCCTCCAGCTGCCCCTCGCGGGTGGCCTGGTCCTTCTCGAGCAGCTGGACCTGCTCCTCGCGCCTGAGCAGCTCTTTCTCCCGGAGGGAGAGCTCCTCCTCGCGCCGCTCCAGCTCCGCCTCGCGGAGCGCTAGCTGCCCTCGCGGGCATCTTGCAGCTCGCGGAGCTCTTTCAGGCTGGCCTTGGCGGCCTCAGAGTCTGCAGCAAACTTCTGTTTCGCGGCCGCTAACTCGTTGTGCTTGGAGGCGGTCTCCGCCTCGAGCGCCTCCCTGGCGGCGCCGAGCTCGTCCATCACCTCCTGCGCCTCCCGCTTGACGCTGTCGCGGGTCTCTTTGGCGAAGCGGATCGCTTCCTCGCGAGCCGCCTTTGCCGCCGCGTCCTGCCGGTGGCACATCTCCACCCTCTCGTGGAGAAGAATCCAGGCTTCGCCGAGCCTTGCCCTTTCCTCCGCCAGGGCGTCTTCTTCCTTGACGAGCTGCTCCTCCAGCCCGTCGAGCGCTCGCCGCGCCCGGTTGAGGACGATCCGGCGATGGGCTGCTTGACGCTGCGGCGCGTGCAGCGCCAAGGAGACTCCCGCGCTGCTGCTGGGTGCCGGGCCCTCGGTCCTCGTCGAGTCGCCCGGGTCCTTCCTCGGACCCACGACCACCTCTGGTGCGATCCGGGGGCTTGTGGGGGCGCCTTCCTCGGCACACGCCTCGGTTGCCCTCTGGGGGCTGGGCGCCCTCTCGCGCTCGGCTTCAGCGCCAGTGGGCTCCGGCGGCACCACCGCCTCCTGCTCCTCAGGGGCGCCTCCGGCCCCCTCTGCAACAGCCGCATCCGCCGCGGCCTCGGGCGCGTCAGCCCTTCTCGAGGAGGCCTCCTCCTCTGGAGGCGGCTCCACGACGATGTCTTCGTCCACCCTCTCCTCCTCCATCTCCTGCTGGACTGGAGGAGTCGCCGCCTTGGTTGGCGACGGCGCCGTCTCTACGGTCTCCTCCTCCACGCGGTGTTCCGCCGCAGGAGAAGTCGCCGCCCGGGTTGGCGACAGCATGGCCTCCTCGGCCACCACCGCCTCCGTGCGGTGCTCGACCTCAGGAGGAACAACTGCTTGCTGCGGCTCGCCGGCCGCAGGCGTCTCCGCAGCGACGCTGGTGGTCTCTCCAGCTTTGCCGAGCCGCCGCCTCTTTGGCTCCGCAGGCTGCCTGAAAGGAAGCCAAGTTGGAGATCCATCAAGGAGTTTTTCTCAGACAAAATGTCGAGGGAAAAAGAAAGATAAAAGACTTACTCGCCGGCCATCACCCACACCCTCTTCTTCGCCTTGGGTGGCTGGGCGTGGCTTGCTCCGGCCTCCTCCCGAGCAGCTCCTGTCTCCACGCGAGGGGTGTTCCTCGCGGCTGCGGCCCTCCTGTCATGGACGGCCTTGGAGCGGGGTTCGCAGCGCCCACTCCCGCCGCCGCTCGTCTCCCCCTCCCCTTCGGCGTGCTGGGAGCGGACGACGCGGAAGGCATCCTCTTCGTCGCCGGAGGACAGCACCTGGAGGTCCACCTCAGCGTGAACGCTCTTTGAGGAGCCGATGTCCTCACCAACGGGGCCAATGCCCCTCGAAGCCTCGTCCTCGCCGAGGGGGTCCTCGCTTCTCGAGGCCTCCTCCTCGGCGGACTCCTCCACCTCCTCTGGCTCCGGAGGCCCGTCCAAGTACTCCGGCTCCGCCGCCCACGGGTTAGTGTGAGGCCCGCTGTGCCCCGCGGGCACAATCCCCCACTCGTCAAACGTGGGCATGCACGCGCGCTGCTCCTCGATGCTCTCCTCGGCGAAGACAATGAGCGGTTTGGCCGCCTCCTTCTTGGCGGACGGGATCTCTGGCGACGTGAAGAGAACGCCCATGATCTGGCGTAGCACCTCAGGCGCGAAGCCGTCCCTACTTAGGCGCATTGCGTCCTCCTTGCCGTCGTATCGCCACACCGGCTCGGCGTGCCGTTGGAGGGGGGCAATCCGGCGCCTCGTGAAGTCCTTCGCTACCATCTGGCCGGTGACCCCTGCCTCGCGGATGTGACGGATGTACTCGTACACCGCGTCAAGCCTCGAGCCCCTGAAGTCCGTGCTCGCCCAGCGCGCCCACTTCCTCGGCGGCCCCTCGGGCACCTCCAGGAGGGGGTGTGCGGCCGTAGCATCAACGAAGAGCCACTTCTCGCGAAACTTGTCCACCTTCTTCGTCACCTTGGTGATGGCGTCCTCACCGCACCAGGCGATGGGGATGTAGTTATCGCTCCTGGCGTCGGCGATGCGGAAGGAGACGCACCCAAGCCGCTCGCCCTTGGCGGAGTTCCGGAGAGAATAGAAGCTGCGGAAGAGCGCCACCGAGGGACGAATGCCAATATAGGCCTCGCAGAAGTGGGCGAAGATGGCGAGGATGAGGATGGAATTGGGATGAAGATGGAGCAGTTGGATCTGGTACACCTCCAAGATCGCCAGGAGGAAGTCGGAGAATGGTGGCACCAGGCCGGCGTAGAGAGTGTGGAGGAAGATGGGGTAGAACGTCTCGGTGAGCCTGCTGCCAGCCGGCCTCATTTCGGTGGCGCCGTGCTCGTTGGTTCGCGCCGCCGCCAGATGGCGCACCGTCGCTATCGTCGCCGCGGTGACACGCGTCCGCGGCAGTGCTCCCTCGAGGGCAGCGGCGCGCGCCATCGCCGCGGACGTGCCCGCCTGCGCCGTGGCCTTGCCCTTCGGGTCGGTGGCTGTTTTCTTGGGCGCCATCGGTCGCCGGAGAAGAAGAAGAGTGCTCTGGAGTTGGAGCGCTCTGGAGAGGTTGGAGGCGTGGGGAGAAGTTTGCGCAGGAGTAATGGGAGAAGTAACGGGCGTCGTCCGCGCGCCCAGGCTTTATTGACCAGCACCCGAGTCGTGGCGGGCCCCGCCATGTCGCCCGTTGGAGCTGAGGAGGTCGTGGCCGCGGGCGCAACCGCTGCGTGCCACGTGTCGCGGCCCTGTCAGGCATCTTTGGCCCCTCGACGCTTCGCCTTCGTTATGGGCCTCGGCGTGCCCGTCGCGGGCCCGAGGGCTACTGTCGGCACAGTGGAAACCAGGGTACCACGGGCCGGCCTGCCAGGGCCCACAAGATCCTTTGGATGCTTTTCGCTAAGGACCAGGCTCTCCAAGCTTGGCGAGCTTCGCGAGGATTTCCCCCCTCGCGGAGGGTTTTCTCCTCGCCAAGGGTTCTCTCCCTTGGCGAGGGATCGCTCCTCGACAAGGCGTCTCCGACGCCGCCCACGATTCTGCTAAGGACCAAGCTGAAGGGCTCGGCGAGGCTTTTCGCCTCGCGAAGCGCCTTCCTCGTGAAGCCATCTCTGCCCCCGCGGCAGAGCGCACATGGGCTCTGCGCCATGTGCAGAGTGACGCGCGTGCCTACGCGCGATGACGACGACGCCGCAGTTGCCGTTTCCATGTATAAAGCAGTCAACAAAGCGGAGCCAAGCAAAGCGGACAACGAGTATTGCCTCTTTGGTGACAAGGGGACAGTCTGCAGCTACGCTCCAAGAACGACGTCACCGTGGGTCACCTCCCACCTCGGCAAGCGCCAGCCCACTGCCCAGCTGGTCGGTGCCCCTTTTCAGCTTTGGTGACGCCGTTCCCCTGCCGTGGACCGCGTCCACGAGCTTTACCTTTATGGTGGACTTCACCTTTATGGTGCACCGCGCCTCCTCCTTCGTTGCCATGTGGTAACCCTTCCCGCCCAAATGTTTGGGCAGAAGAGGTCCGGACGCCTATAAAAGGGGGAGGAGCACGCCCAAGCAAAGGGTTCGACTCTTGACTAGGTTCGGTTCAAGAATCCTGAGCCCAAACCCTAGATCTGAAGAGTAGCTAGTAGCCATTGTTAGCCACCTCGAGCTCGACAAGCTCTCCTTATACTGTAAACTCTCCAAGCAGTGCAATACACCAAAGCAGGACGTAGGGGTTTTACCTCCACAAGAGGGCCCTGAACCTGGGTAAGACCTTGTGTCAATCTCTGAAGTGTCGTCCGCAGCGAGCCTGACGAGCACCGTCGCCGGAGCACGTTGTGGATTGTTTGACTCCGTGTTCAGCCTCTTACACGTTACCTTGGAGACACCCCCAGTTCCTGGGACAGTTCTCCGACAGAGGACTTTGTCAAGTTTATTCTCCGGCCTGAAGCTTGGCAATAGAATTCCAGCGAAGTAGATATTTCTCTAGCTCCATCAACATTAGCCTTGATAAACAGCAGACTATCGTTGGCAAACAGTAGGTGACTAACTAGCGGAGCCGATTGAGCCACTTTAATTCGACTGAGATTCGACGACTGACTTCTACTTTTCAGAAGACACGAAAGGCCCTCTGCTGCTAACAAGAATAAATATGGAGAGATAGGATCTCCCTGCCGGATGCCACGAGATGGTTTAAACTCCTCAAGTCTATAGTCATTAAGCAAAACTGAGAATTTAATGGAGCTCACCAAACGCATTACCATCTTGACCCAAGCCGGTGCAAACCCCAACTTGGTCATTATTGTCTCCAAATAATCCCACTCCACTCGATCATAAGCCTTTATCATATCTAACTTTATAGCACAAAACCTGTTCTTTTTTGCTTTATTCCTCTTCATAAAATACAAACACTCATATGCACTAATGATATTATCCGTTATTAAGCGTCCTGGAACAAAGGCAGATTGCTCCTCCGAAATAACGTCAGGTAAGATAATCTTTAGGTCTTGTCTACTATGTGCGCACCCATACACTCTTTCTGGTTGACTATCAAGCGAGAGACAACCGAGCCTAATACTCAGTAGGCATGAAGGCCGTCGAGCCCCATGGGCCAAATCACAAGGACTACTGCATATCCACGCCCAGTTTGTAGGTCATCCAGAGCCCAACAGTGTGCCCACGGACCAGCTGAAGACTCAAGTCTGTCACGAAAATCACAGCCCACAGCCCACAGGCAACACGCGGTCACGCCGCCACCCACGAGGCCACGAAACCTAAACCCTAACCCAACAATTTCTCCCTATATAATTCCCCCTCCACAGCGATCCTATCATCGCCGCCGAAGACTAGCTCATCTAGCCCCATCGTACTCCCTCCAGCCCGATCTCTCTATAGTCGCGCTGCCCGATGTATTCGCTGGTAATAATATTTTCCCTGTTTTAGTTCGATTTTCTTCCTATTTGTGCCTTTGCATCTGGTGATGGCAGTGACGATTTGCAAATATTCAAGCTCAACAGACCAAATCACAGGTCTTCTCTCAGGAGTTGATTTGTATGCCGATTATCCCGCTGAACCGAGCCATCTGACACCATATTCTTACACTCCCTTTTGATTTTTCTCTGGATCTGTTTCATTGGTGTTTTTTTTGGGTTTTTCTTGTTTTGTTTTGGAGGACGTTGTTGCGATGAGGATAACAAGCTCCCTCTTCTGAAAGCATTGACGACATCGCTGGCAGAATCGAACCTAATAAACATTGCCACCACTGAGTAACTATGTACCCTCCACCAATTTTTGTTTGCTGGTAATTGTTGATTTGCTTTTACTTGCTTTCTACTCTGTTAGATCTAATTGGATCGTGAGGAAGTATTGATGCATATCCAACACTTGATCCGAGGGCGGCGTAAAGCCGCCATATGATGTCATCTTTGCATCTGAATCCATCTGTTATCTTTGGATCTTCTGTCATTTGTTTTTTTTCTTGATTTCTTCAGTATCAGTTGATGAAACCTTGAAACAATCTTAGGACACCTTCTGACACAGTGCCTATTTTCCTGTGAATGAGAAGGAATTTATATTCTGATGATACTATTCCCTGCCAGCTTTTATTTCTTTATTTTTTCTGTTGTTCAATATACTAGATCCATATAACAATGTTCAAGCCGATGATGATTAGCTTATGTTGGAATTACCGTCAGATTCCAAATGACGATATTTTTGCGGCTTTCTGAGGCAATAACAATAGTTGTACGCCGTACATACCGATAGATAATTTTAATTTTGTTGATTATGTCTAGTTATCCCAGGGAGGAATTCTGACCATAGGAAGTGCCGTATGACACTGTATACAACAGCTGCTTGTCTCCAATGCAAGTCTCCTTCCTTTGACCATAACCTTTGTGGTTTGGTCCCGGTTGGAATCTCCACTTGCACCTGGTTTGATTCTTCTGTGTGCGTGATTTTAAGCGGGTCTCTGAGGGATTTTGTTACCTAGCATGCCAGGCTTGAGACCTTGCCAGATTCTATGTCTCTGGTAGCTACAATCATAATTAACGAGTTTAGCTGATAGATTGACCCTGGGGAATAATTTGGCGGTGATGATAAATTTAAGGCTTGTTTCTCAAAACATTCGCAGTTGCCGCCTAAGAGCTTTCGCCCTGCCAGGCTTGAGAGCTAATGCTGCTAATTCCTTCCTTGGATGTCTGAGCCTTGATAATTTCCCCAGATAGTAATTTTTGATTGATTTGATTTTTTGATTGCTTCAAGTTGCAAATGATAAGTACATTCTTGTTTCTCAACATATGCAGTTGCTGCCAAAGCGCCATCTACCTGCATTGCTGGAGAGATAGTGCTGCTAGAACAGTTTTTAGATGTTTTATGTATGCACCATTATCATAATTTCGTAATTCTGCAGTTCCCCGGCCTGTACATAATGGAATTATGGTCTCCAAAAGGTTTACCCTTTCCTGTGCATTACGCGTATTCTGAATAGGGGGTCCGTCCAACCAGACATCGCCGAAACCTCCATCTTTTACTTAAGCTGAGTCCACAGAAGAGGTTCCATTGCAAAGCGAGATCCAAGGGTTCGGGTACTATGAGCATCACAGCCTCAGGATTCGCTCGGTGGATCACCTGCGAGATGTTATTTTGTTGGATTGGGCCACTACGGAGATGAACTTGTCTTAAAATCAAGCTCGACAATGCCTATTTCCCAAGAGCGAATGTGATTCTGCAGGATTTTTATATAGGCGAAAAGGAATGACATTCATTATGAGGGACCAGGTTATAGAGTATGTGCAAGTTCTGTTAAATTTTCTAATTGAAATTCTGTACTTATATAATTCTCGTCCATGTAAAAATTCCAAAAATGGAGTTACTACCTGTTTGGCTGGTACCCAGCCGAGACTATTGTTCTCAACTGAAAATTGTCCCTTAAATATCGTATAAAACGGCAACACTTGTAAATGAAGCACATTTCTATAGCTCCAATTCCAGTGAACAATTATTTCTGTGAACATCTTACTCTCTTATCTATTGATGGATGTAACTGCAAACATTTTTCGTCTCTAATACTATGTAGCTTCAAATTAGTGAAGTCTTTATTTCAAAAAGCTTGAAAGTCTGAACATCTTAACTCTCTTATCTATTGATGTCTTTCAATTTGTGTTATATATATATTAATAATAAAGAAGATGTGCATTATTTTCTGTCAACAATGCTACGCCTACGGAAATTGTTTACGGACCAGAATTTTCCTCACCCAGCTTTGTGTGTAAGCTTCATCTGTAAAAAAATCTCTCTAGCATTACTGTTTTCATGTAGAGGTGGGGTTTAAACCTTCATTTCAAAAAATAATTAACTTATCACTATCCAGGTGATATTTGGATATCCAAACTCTTAGGAATATTGAAAACAAATAAAGAAAAAAAGATACATAGTGATATTATGCATACATGAGCGGTGAAAATGTGAAAAACAACAAATAAAGAGAGACAAAATATTCTTAGAGCACATCAAAATAGAGCTATCCGTGAGTCGCAAGTCGCAACACACGTCTTTAATTTTTCGTTAGGTATGCAAATAGGATCGTCCAGTTTTTATAGAACTATCACTATAATAGCCGAGAGGGCTAAGCAGAACAAAAAGGTTTTCCATGAGTAGGAATAGTCAAGCATACATTGTAATAGATGTTAGTACATCTACTTCTAATATATATACAAGGTCGTATGAGATCCGTGAGTCTTAACACAAATCTAAAGAATACTATTGAGCCATTCATACATTGTAATTGAAAAGTTAGTACATCTACCTTTAATATATACAAGGTTGTATGAGAGATTTATATCAAGTTATCGTAGTACTAATTATTTATGTCGAGCCATTTTTGTTGTTGTGTCAACTAAATTATTCTACCTTGGTTGATCTACTCAAGGGCGAAATTTGGCCGTGCTGATATTTTTTTGAACCAAAAGTTGATTTTTTACTCCCTTTACAATCCATGACCATGTATGCTAGTAAATTTTTTTTTGGGGGAAAGCCATCATGACGGATTGTATTCATTAGGCACACAGATACATATTACATAAATAAGAAAATCAGGGGGCTCCTCATATTGGCCTCCTGGAACAATGCATAAAAACATTTTTGTGTAAAATTGCAACAAAGTGCAGTCCAAATTGACTTCAATCCGATCATAGCCCACCTGTCCGGCTAATAGTAGCCCGTTGAAGGATCTGGGATATAAGGGATGCCACAACAGCTAGCTGCTAAAAACAGACCCCTATCATCACGAATAATAGCTCTGGTACTCTTTGTACCATGATTGCTGTTGAAACCCGCATCGACGTTTAATTTGGCAAACCCATCTCTTGGTTTCTTCCACCCGCCTCTGATTATTCCGGATCGTTGCTTCCTTGCTCTTGTATAATTTAGAGACCATGTATGCTAGTATAATATTGTAAGGAGAAAATTTTATTTTATCGCTTTTTCTTCATACATTGCTGGTAGAATTCTTTCCCAGATTTCAAGCCACCAAGTCTTCACGCTGAATATGATCTTTCCTTGATTGTGTCGGTCCACGAACCAAATGTCCTCATTGCTTCCTCATCATGTTGTGTTAAAACCTTAGCCGAACAAGCAATTGTACGTGGGCTAATCTCCCAACTTTAAGAAGAACACCTCACTCGAGTTGATGCCGACCGCCTTAGTCTCTCGGTACGTTCCTACTGCCATTTCTGACCTTCACTCGATCGTGCCTGCTGGCACCGCCAACATTCCTCCTAAGGTCTTCATGTCTTCACCCGCTTCGCCATATCCAAGTGTTTCTCCACACCTGGTTTCACCTGATCCTGACTCCAGCTCGAACTTGTTTGCTCAAATCTTAAGTCTCCAGTACTGGGTATCCATCGTAAGCCAACGGCCGACCAAAAATTACTGCCAATAGGTTCGTGATCTGAGACGCCTTGCTCCATCTTTGTGCGATGCTGTGCTCGGTTTCATAATTTTGGGACAACTTCGTTTGGTTATTGGTCAAAATTTGTTCACTGCTTCAAATTTTGGTTTGTGCTTTTTGTCCAACTTTTTATGAAAAATTCTGGAAGACCGAATTTTGCTCAAATCTGTCTAGCCAATAGAAATCACAGAAGGAAATCCAAGACCTTGGATCCGCCGCCAAGGAGGGTGGTCGCCAACCTAGGAGTAACATGGTGCTGCGTGATTCGCCGCCGAGGAGGGTAGGTGCCAACCGAGGAGTACCGACGACTGATTCGTCTCCCTATCATCACCATAGAGCGACGTCCACTGTCCACGCTCATCCATCATTACCAGTAACATACTAACATCATCCACCGTTCATGCTCTTTATACCATCATAGGAGGTGCCTGTGCTCTGGCCCTCGCTCCTCCCCGCCGCTGGTACCAGAGAGACAGTTATGGTCATGAACTATATATATTAGGTTTCATTTATTGAAAGCTAACGATATCGTTCTCAACTCCGTAAACTTGCACATGTTTACTACATATAGAAAATGTGGCGATTGTTCTATGAAGATCCATATTTGTCAGAGATTCTTGACGTCCCACCAATATCCTGTTCTGTGGTTGGGAGAGATTTGCCACCAATGATTGTTGGCAGTATATGGGCTTGGCCCATTATATTTCATATTTTCCATTAGATATCGTAAAAGTCCATATGTGGCTTGTAGGTGCACATTGTTAGCTGAGAAAGAGTCAGACCACCTTGCTAGCTGAGAAAGAGTTAGACCACCTTATGTATAGTGGAATCTCACTAGCTCATTAAGTGATTGTGACGAGGAGAGAAATAAAACACCACACCACACTTGATTACCCGGCGGACCGGGCTCGGGCACAGGTTTGGGCGGGGGCGGGATGGGGAATTTTTACATCATGCGTGTAAATGGTAGTCGGTTTAGATCTTGTTCTCGCGACGCGAGACCGTCCGGTTCTCCTTCTATATATATGATCCATCGGCCACCGCTAAATACACATCAAACTGAGGTAGGATTTTGCGTCCTCTTGCTTTTATGCCATCATCGTAGTCTACTCCATTTAGAGCGTCGGCGTGAACCGACAAACGGGAGGTCTCCGGAACCACTCGCCCTTGTGATCCTGTACATGAGATGACGAATTAGGTTTTTCGGAAGCGCCTTGCACGACTGTTCGCGTTCTTCATCACATATCGTACTTCTATCGTCCAAGCCGTATGGTGCTTCGTCCCACTGCCTTCAACACCGTCTATTTCGACCGGTGTTCGCCAACGTCGTCGTCAACATCACCATTGCATCTGCTACGGTAATTTCATCTCCAAGCCACTGGTCTATGCCTTAAACGTGTTTTGCAAATACATGTGTCTGATTGTCATGTTGTGTGATCAATCTAGTATATTAGTAAAGTCCATCATATTTGCTATGTGATATATATTCAGGATTCAATTATGAAGACGACTAGTTACCCGATAGTGGTATTCTCTCTGTGGTAGTGAGACCTACCAAACAAGCCTTAACTCCGGTGCAAACAATGAGCGAGTGCGTCGGAGAGGAAGAAAGAAGGAATCGGAATATCTCTTGCATCTCGCTACCCGACAGTATCTAGAAGGCTCGTCCTTGGTTACCCAACAAGGTGACAGTTATCGGCTAAGCTTGCCACTAACTTTGATACCTGTTATCGTGGCCTTGCAGCGCGCGAAAGCAGATATATCTTGGCCACTTGATTACGACCTTCAACACGCCATCATGGTCGTCTAATTGTAGTCGACAGTTGAAGTAGTGCAGGGAGCGAAGTGGACTGCACTGTGTTCAATTCCATATCGTTTTCTCCCTTTCTTTTCACGGCCATGCTCGAAGCTTGCCTAGATACTTCCGTGTCATTGACAATCTTGGTTTACGCATGAACCTTGAATGTGGGAAACGGACGGCCGTGGTCATGCCGTGGCATAAAAAATAAATCCCAGCTAGCTTCATCGGCAACAAGATTTTTCAGGTCACGGGCTCTCGCCAAAGGAACAATACTGATAACAGTACAGTTCGCGTTTCCTTTTCGTTCAATTCCAGTGCGCCGCGAGCATAGAGCTGCTTTCACGAGAGACTTTAGTCGGTCGGCACAAAGCAGAGCGCGTACACGGCGCAGCGAAGCAAGCGACGACGCCTCAAGGAATGGGACGTACGGTAGTGCTAGTGCGTTATCCGTTGCTAGGATCGATCTTTTATCCATCACCACTGACCACCAGCGCTATAGATATGCCACGGGACATCCACTGCAAGAGCTCAGAAAGAATCACATGAACTCAAAGCAAGATATCATGGAGATAATTTCTAAGCAATGGCAAGAGCAGCTAGTGGTGATCGCGCTCGCGTTCCTCCTCCTTGCTCCCGCGCTGGTGCAGCGCGCGGGCGCCGAAGCTGACGGCGAGAAGGACGGGTTGGCGTCGCCAGGGAAGACGGTGCCGCCAGGGTGGACAGGCGACTCGGGGTCGGGCCAGGGGTCCAGCCCTGACGGGTCCTGGAAGTACCAGTGGGGCTGGGCTGCTGGGCCTGGTGGAACGGGCTCCGGTTACGGTTACGGCCGCAGCTGGAATGCAGGCGGCGGCGACGGCGGCGGAGGAGGAGGTGATGGTGGCGGATCAGGTGGTGGTGGAGGAAGCGGAGAAACATTTGGTCGGCGCGCTGGTGGGTACGGTGGCCATCCCGACGGCTATGGTGGCTACGATGCTCGGGCTTATAACAGGGAAGCCGGTGTCGACGGAGCGTTCGGCCGCCGATATGGTGGCGCTGACTGGAACAAGCGTGGCAGATACCGCGGCGGAAGGGCACAGAAGAAGCAGGACGGTGGCGGCAAAAACTGACGCTGCCCGACGTTTCCTCTTAGGCTCTTAGCCATGCAGCGGTCAGTCATGGCATAAATAAAGCAGTCTAATATGCGTAAAGCAGTCTATGAAATAAAACACTTGTATTGCATTGTGTGTATATATCGGTAGCATTATATTGGTGTTGAATGCTATCATAACCTTGATCAGTATAATATAATTATCTTCATCAGATGTTAATATATGGGTATGTCATTAGAGGTTGCACATCAAGTTTCAAGATTTTCTCAATAAATGAAAGTTACAATATAAGAAAACACATCATTTGTTAGTTAATCCGTTTTCTGAATCCATGTACCATAGTAAACACCAGTTAGCTATTAAGATACCTCAGAAGTGAAAACACCCTATTACTGGATGAATTCTATAAGAAGAACCATTGTAACATGAATGATGAAAACATGCCGGTTATATTATACAATTGATGTTTTACATTTATTTCCAAGTAATAGGTCAGCCTGATATTTTTGTGGTGAAATTTGATTTTGAGTTTTTAAATAATCAGCGAACCATACACCTCCTTGCCAACATTAGGATCTTATATGGTCAACAAGCAATATTCCAGAAGGTCATGAACATGTCTAAATATATTGATAGTAATGAGATGTCTCTACGAAATTACCAAAATTTAAACCAAATGCAATACACCAAATTTACAATCAAAATTCAACCACACATTAGAAAACAAAAACAAAAATCCATACTTTAAATAAGTTTAGATATTTGAGTACAAGAAACAAAATATCACAAATCTAAATGTCACAAAGCAAACTAAGGCTTAAGGGATAAAAGTGTCACCAAAGAATGTTTTATTAAGACACTACAACTAAGTCTAGTACAACCATCCGCTACACTCGGCTGACCCACATAAGCATTGTTTCTTCTTGATGTTACCTTCAGAGTCGTGAACACCATCTATGATATAATTATAGTCATATGATAGAGGTTGGAGGGGAGGAATATCCACATCGGCAAAGAACATGACATGGGGAATACTCTTATTGTCGTGGTCATAGAGCAAGTTTTGTGAAAAAAGGTTGGTGGTGCAGCTATGATTAATGAACCTTGCAAAGTTGCCGCATTTGAGAGCATCCAAGGAAAATACATTAACTCTGGCTTCTCCAGGACCATTCCGAAGCGAGGGGATAGTTTTTAGTGAGTTTTCCCAACGAGATACGTTATAATAGTTGTGACCAATGTTGAACAAGTACT
Source organism: Puccinellia tenuiflora (assembly GCA_012064385.1). Taxonomy (NCBI): domain Eukaryota; kingdom Viridiplantae; phylum Streptophyta; class Magnoliopsida; order Poales; family Poaceae; genus Puccinellia; species Puccinellia tenuiflora. The sequence goes on along the minus strand of QRDG01001778.1, from coordinate 662,738 downwards.
CATCATTTTCCCTCTTCTCAGCATCTTCATTCTCCAACAACTCTCCTATGTATTCACACACAAAGCTCCCTTCAGGTATAAAATCTAGACTTCGTACTCCCCACCCCATTGATTTTGTCTTGAATACTTGAAGGCGAAACTTGATTCCATGTTGGCTGACTCTATTATGACAAGTTGGAGGGCACTTGCATGAAGGTCCACACTCATAGACAAGAGGTTTTTCACCTAAGATACGCCCATTTTTGCTGAATGGGATCTCCCCTCCATTTTTCACTGCACATGCACATTTTGGAGAGTCCGAACATCGACCGACGCAATCACAACCCGATGGAGGATCTGGCTGATTCTTTAGGGGATATTGTATGTGTGAAATATAGCAAAATGGCATCGGGTACTCATTCGATATCGAGTTGATGGCTGATATAGGGATATTCTCCAATCCTGCCGACATATCTCCGATGAAAGTGCCATTGGATGGTTCCGCCATTCTATTTTTCACAAGTTCTAGAATGTCGATGTGTGGTTGACCTAGCATTCTTCTTAGATGAAAAGTATTAATAAACTGATCTTCCCTCAGCTCCTCTCTACAGAATTTCTCGACTAAATATAAACCACCATACACGTAATACGTAATCTCTTCGGACCGCAGGTTTCCACTTTGATGAGCCACATGCCTATAGATAACACGGACATGTGTCTTGGTATCCATACTCCTCTTAAGTGCCAGGTCCGTGCCTTCCACTTTCTGATCAATCGTGGCGGCCGTTGATCCAACATGCAACAAGAAATCCAGATTGTTATTTAGGGCCGAAGAATGTTGTGCGTACGACACAATGCTGACGGCTAGACATCCCCTGCCTCTTTTGATGTAATCGACACACGAGTGCTGTGAACGGTGGAGACCAACGATGAAAAGCTCCATGTTAGAATCAAACACGTCGCCAACCTCAACTCCGGGCAGGCTACCTACATACCTCCTGTCATCATATTCAACACACAGCCTCTCCTTGAAGACTTCGAAAGCCGCAAGATCGTGTCTAGTGCCATCTTCTTGTTTGCTGCACTTGTTTTTTTCTTCATCCAGAAGATTCCGGTAGATCACCCGGAAGTCCTGCAGAGAAGCCATGACACTTTCTCTGCTGATGGTAACTCTATTAATTTTCTTCTTTGCAGACCGATTCCTGCAGGTAGCAGGAACTCTGGCACGAGATGGATTGCATGAAGTTGCCGGAGTGCATTGCCCGGAATCATCTTTGAACTTGGTTGTTCCAGGAGGTCCATCAGGTTCAATACCTGGGTTTAAACCCTGTGACCGTGGCCGCTTATACCCAATCTGGAACCTCCATGGCGTTAAGGCCTTGGGCCCCTTGCGGCAGCCTGCGACAGCGCCACCACCTGTACATAAACCTTCTAATTTGCTATCTCTCTCTGATGAATTCTTCTCCCTCGTGGCGCCATTGCACTGAAACTCCTGCAGATTGCTGGCATTGGCTTCCCCATTTGTCTCTTTGACAGCCGCGTCGTCGCCGTCGAGGCCCTCCAAGTTGCCGTCTCCTCCGACCCCGGCGTTGGTACCCAGAACGCCCTTCGCATCAGAACGGTCGCCCGGCTTAACCTGCTGCCGCACGAAGTCGCGCTGGAAGCGCCACGGCGCGAGCGCCTTGTAACGGCGCCGGCCGCACGCCATCGCCTCCACACCTTCCATTGAGTTGCACGGTCAGATCAAACCAGCATCGCCAGAGACCTACACGCATGGCAATGAGGTGTCAGAGAAAATTGAGCGGAACAGACCGCGGAGCAGGGAAACGTCGGCGGCGGTGCCGTACATACCCGAAGGAAAAGAAGGAGGACGGGAGATCAGTGTCTCGGGGTGCCGGCATGGCGGTGTGACCTCGAGATTTGGAGTGCGTCAGAGAGGTGGTGCCGTGGTGGTGGTTAGTCAGACTCGTGGATCGCCGGACGTGGCTCCTAAACTTACGGGGGAGATCAGCTCCGGGAGGGAGATCGTGATGGATATATGCATACGAATTGTAGTGAAAAACGGACGAGATATGAGTGCGGACGAATAGCGCCCGGGTGCACCTACACCCTTTATTTTCGCGAAAATCAAAAAAATAGTAAAACATGAAAAAAAAATCTGAAAAAATGGGGTGCATATGTATACAAGTTCTTCACACTCGTGTAAATTCTCATAATCAAATGATATTTCATATGGTCTGTGCAAAAAAGACAACCCGAGTTGTCAGAAAAAATTTGAATACACATGTTTTCAATGTCTTATTTTGTCTTTTTTGCACAGAGCGCATAGAATGTCATTTTATTCTAAAAATTTGCACGGATGTGAAGAACTTGTATACATATGCACCCCATTTTTTTCAGAATTTTTCAAAAAGTTTTACTATTTTTTAAATTTTGCGAAATCCGAGGGTGCAGGTGAGCTCGGGCTCACCTGCGAGTTTTTCCACGAGATATGGACTACGATATCAGTTCCCTATTTTTACACCGTATATATACCAAGCGAATCGGCAAAAGAGGAAGGGATCGTGGGCTTCCTGAACTTTTTTTTTTTAACAAGGAGCGGCCCAGAAGGGCCTGGATACCTTCTATTCCAAGCGGCGGGTACATTTTACATTAGGGGCCAAAAGAAAAACAGAAATTACAACCCAGTCCCTAACTTTTACAAAGAAAACCCTACACCAAAAAAGAAAAAAACAATTGGGTCCTCCGCCGTCGATGAAGAAGAAAGAGCTCGAGCCACGACCGCCATCCTCCGCGTCGGGGACAAGACCACTTGACACCAAGGCGACGTTGAACGCCGCAGCGAACTCTGGAAAGGGCCTCCTCAAGAAGGTTGAACAAGCGCCGAAAAACTTCGGCAAGCGTAGCAACCAGATGGCTTCCATGGTCGGACAGCTGCAGAAGTCCGCCGAGATTGTGCATCAAATCACGGTATCTCTACTCCATGGCAGCTTGATGTCAACATCGCATCCGACGATCTGCTTCCTCCCAACACTTCCACAACGATCAGAGGGAGAAATCGCCTCTTCCAACAACAAGATCGAGCTGCCAGCTTCCAACCACCGCCCCTGAAAAGCAGCTCCGCCATCGAACTCCTCGCTTCCGCCACAAGCCGGAGGAGACAGAGCAAAGAGAGAGTAGCAGTAGCAGAAAGCAGATTTACATGCCTTATTGAAGGATCCAAGTGTCTGCTTCACCATCATCTTCGGCTTCGTCCAAGGAAGCACCACAGCAAGAAACAGAAACACCGAGCGGAATCGAGCTTGGCTAGAACAGCTCCATTCCCGGATCCCTGTGCGTACCTTATTAGGAGGGATGCATGAGCTTGTCAGCCACCCATGCGACACCACTTGCCACCACCGGAGCGCAGGGAGGAAGAAGAAGCTCACGGCGCGGCGGATCTGGTCGCCGAGATCCACCGACCGACCCTCAGCAACTACGTCATATAGCCAAAAACAGGCATAACGCCCAAGCAACCTAACTACAACCCTAGATCTACTATATGCAGGGGTAGCACAACCACCTACTCCATATTCACACCGGCCAGCGAGCCCCCCGGAGCAAAGGAAGGAGAGGGGCGGCGGCGAGATGCGGGAGTCGACCCTCAAGTTACTGTTTGAGAGTGAGAAGGGAAAAGAAGCTTTTAATAAGTGCTTCCTGAACTGAAAGTTCTATTCTCATGGGGGGGCTCATTTTTTTTGGGAGTGACTATTCAACAGCTAGCTGTTTTCTAATTCTAAAACAGACACATTTTTGAACCAATAAGAAAATGACAGGTGTAATACTTAAAATTAACTAGAGAACAAAAAAGGCGTCTGTTTTTTATTCCCACCAAACAGACATATTTTAGTTGTCTCAGTTTTCAGTTAGCCCAACACAATGAGTTGAACATGCTGTTTTGGGGCTTGAGTCTCAGTAGCGACTAAAAACGACTACTACAATACTGATGCCCAAGAACATACAACCTGAAACTAAAAAAAATGATGACGGGAATCAAGATACTATGTCTTCATCAGTGTACTCATCTAGTGTACTCTGTTGCTTGCCATTGGGACACAGTTGCTTGTCTTTGGCTGAGAATATACATGTCTTGCTATTTGGATGTACAATTTAGTGAATCATTGGTCTCGTTGCACTCTAATGAATCTTCCTTGCTGCCTCTTTACCTGCCTCTTTGCCACCATTTTCTGGCTGAGACTAAACGACACGGGCTTCGTCGAACTCCTGGAGAACAGAGAAGAACTTGATGGAACTGATAAGGGAAAACTGAGAAACTAAAAAGAAAAATGAAGATATAGAATGAGGAAAAATTGAGAACTTTAAAAAAGACTAGTATCAATTTACAAAACAAAGAACACTAGTAACACCTAGAGAACATCAAACATATTGTAAACATGGTTCTGCTCTACAGCTAAATAATACAGGAGGGGAATCTTCTTTCATCCGTCCTTGAAATAAAGATGGCCATAGCATGCATTGCTGTATTCTACACTAACAGATCTGCTTGGAAAATGATACTCTTCAATTTCAAGAATGAGGGTAAAAGGGCAACTTGAATCATGCAAGAAGGAAAATTGTAAAGAATCTCTTTAAAAAATATTAAAGCTGCATGTAGAGCAGGGTGTGCTAACTGAGCTAAATCTTGAGCTAAATTAAAAATGAAGACATGTGTGAAGCAGGTTTGTACCTTGATGTTCCAACCAGTGACCCCCCAGCTTTGAACTTTGGCATCATGTCTCAGTATTCACCATCGAATGTGTGTGAAAAAGACAACATGCCTTAGAAATACATAAATTCCATTTCCAGAGTAAAATTGCTTGAACCATGTGATGGTGGATATTGATAAGTTGGGTGGTGCCCCAAGCGAAAGCAGAATTGTAGCTAGTAGCAGTTTTCCCTCGTTTAACGAACCGAGGTTTATCGAACCAGTAGGACTTTGAAATCAACAACGAGGTGAATGTTGAAGATCTCTGGCGCTTAACCTTCAACAGACGTGGACCTGCACACACTCAACCAAAATACTTTGCTCCAACGGCGGAAAGGTTGTCAATCTTTCCGGTCTCGCAGAAAACAAAGCGGTTAATAGTGACCAGAGGAATAATGATGATTAAAAGCAAGTAAATGAGGTTGTAAACAATGTAAAAAGATGGACCGGGGGCCATGGGTTCACTAGTGGAGTCTCTCAAGTAAATAAAATATGCATGTGATGGGTGAACGAATTACAGCTAGGCAATTGACAAGATCATGACACAAACCCAATTTAGTTATGACAAAAAGGAAATGATAATATTTATGAAGGCATCACGACAAGGAACAAAGACCGTTGAGTCCAACTGCGTCTTTGTCTAAAAAGTCCACCGTGGGATCGCTATCCAGCCTGTCACCCAACGGTATTAAGTTGCAAGCAACAGACAATTGCATTAAGTAAAGTACATGAAGTAAGCAATACTAATATCAAAATAGACATTAACACCACTGTTTTTCCCTTAGTAGCAACATCACACCCTCTCCCGTAGACGTTTCTGTCACTCGTGCCCAGTAACAAAAGGGGGCATGAACCCACTATCTAGCGTAAATACCCTCTCTTGGAGATACACACAATCACTTGGCCAAAGTAACTACGCACATCGGAGAGCATGCAAGAACATAAATTACTCATATAAGAATCATGCACAATCTGAACATAACTTCATAATCCATCGGATCCCAGCAAACACATCACATAGCATGACAATAATCGATCTTGATCATGTTAGGCAGCTCACAAGATCATAAGACATGAAGTACAAGAGAGAGAGACTACCAACTAGCTACTGCCATGGACCGGTAGTCCAAGGTGAGACTACTCACAAATCATCCCGGAGGAAGGCATGGCGATGAAGAGCCCTCCGGGATCGATCTCCCCTCCGGCAAAGTGCCGGGATCAGCTTCAGATTGGACCCCGAACTAGGGTTTTCGCTGACGGCGCGTCGGGGTCGAGTTTCTGGAAAATAATGGCCGCCCTCTCGGTTTTAGGTCAAAAGGGATTTTATAGGCGTCGGAGGGGGACGATACGATGCCCAGAGGGCAGGGGCGGGCCCCACCCGCGGGTCAAGGGGGGGCCACGGCTGCTACCCGCCCCTGGCCCCTGGGTGGCCTCCCAGGTCGCCCTTTGGTCCACGTGTGTATTCCGTCGCATAAAAAATCTCCGTAAATTTTGAGGGCAATCCGACGATATTTCCTGTTGTGACTTTTCTGAAATACAAAAACAGCAAAAACAGGAAACTGGCACTTGGCATCTTGTCAATAGGTTAGTCCGACAAAATGCATAAAAATGATATAAATGACAGTAAAAACATGTGACAATATCACAAAACTAGCATGGATCACTCAAAAATTATAGATATGTTTGAGACGTATCAGCATCCCCAAGCTTAACTCCTACTCGTCCTCGAGTAGGTAAGTGATAACATATAATTTTTGATGAGACATGCAACCAACAAAATCTTGATCAAGATAATAATGCAAATCAAAGCTGTGAATGAAGAGATACAAAACAATTGTCTATAATTGATAGCAAGAAAGCAATGAATAAACAAGTTGAATCATCCAAGCAAAACCTTTCATAAATAGTATGTCAAAGACATGAAAACAATGTGATCAACATATTTGACTAATTCACAAGGATAATAATTCCATGACAAAAGTGTTTGAGAATCAACACAAAGGAAGATGTAAGCATTAGCAAAGAGCTTCAACTTCCAACGGCTTATCTTATAGATAAATTCAATATAAAGATTCATGTTTAATCTCGATAATGTAATATGCTCAACGTTACCCAGGGTCAATGCTAGATGTTTGCTTTTGTGGAGATAGAAGGAAAAAGGGAAAACTAACTCAACATTAAAAGTAAAAGAAAGGCCCTTCACAGAGGGAAGCAGGGATTAGTCATGTGCTAGAGCTTTTTGGTTTTTAAAACAGAAGTAAAATGATTTTGAGGCATGCATGCTTTCTTCAACGACTTAACAACAGAGAAACTATCTAGTCCCTCATGACAAGCAAGTTTTTTTTAGACTTGTGAGAGCAGCTGGTTATTAGAAGAGCGAGTACGCTCCTCTTTCTCCTTGGTTTCACCACTGTCCAATGTTTGGGCTGATTTCTCAGATTTGCATTGCGCGGAGGAGAATTGGTGAGTTATATTTATATTTTGCTTAAGATGCTCTCGGGTTGATTCAAGTGAAGACGTAATCCATCAGCACCGGGTGAAAGGGGGGAAATGACCTCGCTTGTCACAAGTTATATCTAGCTCTCTACTGCTCCCTCATGAGCTTAAAAACAGAGGCACAAAGAAGAAGTATTTTGAATTTTTAAAGGTAGCACATGACAAATTTACTTGGAATGGTAAGAAATACCATGCATAGGTAGATATGGTGGACTCGGCTGGCAAGAAAGTTTGGCTTTCGGGATTGGATGCACGAGTGAACCATACACTCAGTACGAATTTTTAGGCTTAGCAAAAAAAAGGTATTTGAAGCAAACATCTATCAATAACCGGTAACAGAACAACATAAGACATCTACCGGTCATAACCATAAAAACTCTACACCGTCTCCTTTATTGACCAAACAATTCTTTTGATGGAAAGATTAGCACTATGAATTAACAACTGTGAAAAACCACACAATATTTGTTTACTAATCAATTCCACTCAAATAACCAGCAAGTTTAAGCATTCAACTTAACATCTCAAAACAATTGATAAGCATCAAGTATCTACACCATGATCTACAAAACTATGCAGGCTTTTCATTTTATTCTATCATCACACAAATAGCATTTTGTCGCATTGACAATTGAAGCAATTTTTCAACAACAACTCTCCAACAAATATAAGTGAAGAACAAGAGAGTTTAACTTAACAACTAGCAGCTCTAAACAAGATAAAAGCTAAAAGCGAGAGCTTACTAGAAAACAGACAGTAGCTAAGAATACTAAAAAAGATATAAGCGAAGCAAAGGAGTATTCAAACGAAAAACGGAGCGTGTCTCTCTCCCACACAAATAAAGCCAGGATCCAACAAAGATATGACCAGCAAACAAATAAAACCGAAAGTAAAAAGACGCTCCAAGCATAGCACATAATATGTAAAGTGATAAAAACGAAGTTCAACGAAGACGACCTTATGATAGTCGATGAAGATGAGGGGATGCCTTGGGCATCCCCAAGCTTTGACTCTTGATAGTTCTTGATATTCAGAGGGGGTGCCATGGGGGAATCCCCAAGCTTGAGCTCTGATCCATCCTCGATTTCTTCATATTCCTCTCCTTTGGAACTTAAAAACTCACTTCACACAAAACTTCTCATAATTTGATTAGAGGGTTAGTGCTCATAAATTAAAATGCACATGTGTTCAACTCATGACAAATTGCAAACCAACTTCATTTAACATTATATACTGTTTACTAAGCCTCAATGTGGCACTCCACCCCTAGAGTATCACATATGACGATGGTAAAGAGACAAATGCAAAATAAAAGCAGAACCTGTCAAAATCTGAACAGTCTGTAAAGATCGAATTTTCCGAAGCACTTCTGCAGCTCAAATCAAAAAACTTAAAACTAACGAAAGATATATAAAAGTATCAGTCTTGCTGTAAATAATTATCAGAAAAAGATAAAATTCTTGCGATTTTAGGATTTTCGTGCAACAGGCGCACAGAATCTGTTTTTGGACAGCAACACAATACCTCGCACTTTCAATGCATTAGAGGCTAAACTTGGCACAAAAAACCAAAAGAAAAAGATACAATGAAGTTGGTACAGAGGTAATAACTTCACGACTCAAGAAAAACAATGAGCAAACTGAAAGTAAAAGATGGGTTGCCTCTCAACAAGCGCTTTTCTTTAACGCCTTTTAGCTAGGCGCAATGCCAAATATCAAGTTTTTTCGGAGGCCTTTGCAACATCAAGAGCATAGCTTGACCTTATGATTGATTCAAAAGGATTCTTATTTCTCTTTCTAGGGAAGTGTTCCATCCCTTTTTAAGGGGGAACTGAAACTTTATATTTCCCTCTTTCATATCAATAATAGCACCAACAGTTCTCAAAAACGGTCTTCCCAAAATAATAGGACAAGAAACATTGCACTCAATATCCATAACAATAAAATCAACAGGAACATAATTATAATTAACAACAATAAGGACATCATCAACTCTACCCAAAGGTTTATTTTTAGAAGAATCAGCAAGATGAACATTTAAATAGCATTCTTCCAAAGGATTTAAATCAAGCATATCATAGAAATTTTTAGGCATAACGGAAACACTTGCACCAAGATCACATAAAGCATTGCAATCAAAGTCATTTATTTTCATCTTAATAGTGGGTTCCCAACCATATTCTAACTTCCTAGGGATAGAGGTTTCAAGCTTTAGTTTTTCTTCCCTAGCCTTGATAAGAGCATCGGTAATGTGTTTGGTAAAGGCAAGATTTATTTTACTAGCATCCAGTGTCTTAGCAAGTTTTTGTAGGAACTTAATGACTTAAGTAAGATTTCAATTATCAAAATCAATTTCATCATCTTTAAATAAACTAGGAGGATCTTCTTTAGTGGTTTGGATAGTATAAACTTTAACAGTTTTCCTATTCATTTCAGCAATTCTAGCTTCTTCAGCCTCTCTAGCCCACCTAGCTTTCAAGAGAGCCATCATCCTTTCATTTTAATTAATTTGAAGAGAGATAGCATTTAAAGATTCAGTATGTTTGTCTTGATTCTAATTTTCAAAATTTCAACATCATGAGCAAGAACGTCTACTTTAGAGACTAGACTATCCAGTTTTTCCAGTTTTCCATGATCATTTGAAAACGAGATAGGAGTTGTATCAAAAATTTTAGGATCAGTAGGACACTTATATCTATTCAAAGCTTTGTAATCTCCATCAATATTAGTCGAGGCAACAGGAGTATCAGCAGTTTTAAGGACAGCAAAGGCATCAATTTCAGTAGGAGCAACTAACTCAGGTTTGGCAGCCATTCGGTTAATCTAAGTAGCTTGAGTTTGGGATATGTTTGAAATGCAAGCTTCAGTATTAACAAGCCTTGTTTGAAGTTTAGAGATTTCTTTATTTAACTCACCAAGTTGATCATTTATATTTTTTAATATAAAAGAATTCTCATTCATCTGCCTAGAGAAAATTTTATTTTGTTCGAATTGTTCATGCATGAATTTTTTGGTAGACCTCTCTATTTCATCCAATCTACTATTACTAATTCCTTGATCATAGGTTTTACCATAAAAGTTGCCATTATTGGGAGGATAAGGCTTATAGTTGTTACTACCAAAATTATTTCGATAAGCATTATTGTTGAAGTTGTTTCTATTAAGAGAATTAACATCAACTTGATCCTTTTCTTGGGCAATTAATGAAGCAAGTGGGACATTATTAGGATCAATATTGGACTGATTGGTAGCAAGCATAGACATAATCATATCAACCTTATCACTCAAAGAGGAGATTTCCTCAACAGAATTTACCTTCTTATCACTTGGAGCTCGTTCGGTGTGCCATTGTGAATAATTTGTCATCATCTCATCCAAGAGTTTAGTTGCTGCACCTAATTTTGTGGACATGAAGGTTCCTCCCGCGGCCGAGTCCAAAAGGTTCCTTGAAGAAAAATTCAAACCTGCATAAAAAGTTTGGATAACCATCCACATAGTTAATCCATGCGTGGGACAATTCTTAACCATAGATTTCATTCTCTCCCAAGCTTGAGCAACATGTTCATTATCAAATTGTCTAAAGTTCATAATGTTACTCCTTAGTTGTATGATTTTAGCAGGTGGATAATATTTTCCAATAAAAGCATCTTTGCATTTAATCCAAGAATCAATGCTATTTTTAGGCAAAGACAATAACCATTCTTTTGCTCTCCCTCTCAAAGAGAAAGGGAAAAGTTTCAGTTTTATGATGTAACTTTCTACCTCTTTATACTTTTGCATATCACATAACTCAACAAAGTTATTTAAATGAGAGACGGCATCATCGGTACTAGCACCGGAAAATTGCTCTTTCATAACAAGATTTAGCAAGGCAGGCTTAATTTCATAAAATTCTGCTTTAGTAGCGTGTGGAGCAATTGGAGAGCATATAAAATCATTGTTATTAGTGCTAGTAAAGTCACATAACTTGGTGTTTTCAGTAGAAGACATAACGATAAGATAAAATAATAAGACAGGAATAAAGACTACACTAATTTTTTTTAGGTTTTAAAATTTTGAAACAGGAAAATAAACTAAACGAGATATAAAGCAAGCAAGACAAAAACAAAGTAAAGAGATTGAGAGTATGAGACTCCCCTTGCTGTAGCTCCAAAGTCCCTGGCAACGGCGCCAGAAAACTGCTTGATGGTGGATATTGATAAGTTGGGTGGTGCCCCAAGCGAAGGCAGAATTGTAGCTAGTAGCAGTTTTCCCTCGTTTAACGAACCGAGGTTTATCGAACCAGTAGGACTTTGAAATCAACAACGAGGTGAATGTTGAAGATCTCTGGCGCTTAACCTTCAACAGACGTGGACCTGCACACACTCAACCAAAATACTTTGCCCCCAACGGCGGAAAGGTTGTCAATCTTTCCGGTCTCGCAGAAAACAAAGCGGTTAATTGTTTGATGAAATAGATAAATATGAAAAGTGACCAGAGGAATAATGATGATTAAAAGCAAGTAAATGAGGTTGTAAACAATGTAAAAAGATGGACCGGGGGCCATGGGTTCACTAGTGGAGTCTCTCAAGTAAATAAAATATGCATGTGATGGGTGAACGAATTACAGCTAGGCAATTGACAAGATCATGACACAAACCCAATTTAGCTATGACAAAAAGGACATGATAATATTTATGGAGGTATCACGACAAGGAACAAAGACCGTTGAGTCCAACTGCGTCTTTGTCTAAAAAGTCCACCGTGGGATCGCTATCCAGCCTGTCACCCAACGGTATTAAGTTGCAAGCAACAGACAATTGCATTAAGTAAAGTGCATGAAGTAAGAAATACTAATATCAAAATAGACATTAACACCGCTATTTTACCCTTAGTAGCAACAGCACACCCTCTCCCTTAGATGTTTCTATCACTTGTGCCCAGGAACAAAAGGGGGCATGAACCCACTATCTAGCATAAATACCCTTCTCTTGGAGATACACACAATCACTTGGCCAAAGTAACTACGCACATCGGAGAGCATGCAAGAACATAAATTACTCATATAAGAATCATGCACAATCTGAACATAACTTCATAATCCATCGGATCCCAGCAAAGACATCACATAGCATTACAGTAATCGATCTTGATCATGTTAGGCAGCTCACAAGATCAGAAGACATGAAGTACAAGAGAGCGAGACTACCAACTAGCTACTGCCATGGACCCGTAGTCCAAGGTGAGACTACTCACAAATCATCCCGGAGGAAGGCATGGCGATAAAGAGCCCTCCGGGATCGATCTCCCCTCCGGCAGAGTGCCAGGATCAGCTTCAGATTGGACCCCGAACTAGGGTTTTCATTGACGGCGCATCGGGGTCGAGTTTCTGGAAAATAATGGCCGCCCTCTCGGTTTTAGGTCAAAAGGGATTTTATAGGCATCGGAGGGGGCCGAGACGATGCCCAGAGGGTAGGGGCGGGCCCCACCCACGGGTCAAGGGGGCCGCGACTGCTACCCGCCCCTGGCCCCTGGGTGGCCCCCCAGGTCGCCCTTTGGTCCACGTGTGTATTCCGTAGCATAAAAAATCTCCGTAAATTTTGAGGGCAATCCGACGATATTTCCTGTTGTGACTTTTCTGAAATACAAAAACAGCAAAAACAGGAAACTGGCACTTGGCATCTTGTCAATAGGTTAGTCTGACAAAATGTATAAAAATGATATAAATGACAGTAAAAACATATGACAATATCACAAAACTAGCATTGATCACTCAAAAATTATAGATACGTTTGAGACGTATCACCCTGCTGCAGTTTCATCAGTGTACTCATCTAGTGTACACAGATGCTGGACAGAAAAATGGAAGACTAAAGACAGAAGGGCTAAGTTGCTAGGGAATGAAGAAACATAGACTGGGAAACCGAAAAATGACCGACAAAATAGAGACTGAAATACTAACTAAGACCAAAGAAAGGAGAGAGAGAAGAAAGACTGAAAGAGTAGAGAAGACTGAAGAAATAAGTGACTACTAGACTGGAAAATGAAAGACCAAAGGCAAATAGACCTAGCTGCCAGGGACTGAAGAAACAAACTCATGAAGGGAAGAGCAATTGATTTGCTAAAAACTGCGAGAGAGAAGCACGAAGATGAGATGCAGAAAAAAATGAAACTGAAGCTCCAATGAAAGAGTAGCTCAAAAAATGAAGGAATAAGGCTCAAGGATAGAAGAACTGATAGACTGAAAGACAAAGAGAGAAAAATGCCGAAGGAGGAAGACTGAAAAACTGAATAACAAGGCTGACGGCTGAAGATTGAAAGACTTCAAGAAACAAGACTGAAGAACATGACTAAGAAAACCAACCTGAGAGACTAAGAAAATAAGTAAATGATTACAATATGAGATTAAGAAAACCAAACCGAAAGACTAAGAATACTAAGAAAATGAGAGAATAACTGAGATACTAAGAGGCTGAAAGAATAACATAACTGATGACAATAAGCTCAATCGCTGAAAATGATAGAATAAATAACTGATGATAAATAAGCTCAGTCGCTGAAAGGCTGAAATAATAAAATGATAGAATAAGATACTAAGATTCAATGACAAATAAGCTCAATCACTGAAAATGATAAAATAAATTACTGATGACAAATAAGCTCAAACACTGAAAGGCTGAAATAATAAAATGATAGAATAACTGAGAGACTAAGAGGCTCAATAATTGAAAAGCTGAAATAATAAAAGACTAAAAAATTATAATGAGCAAATAAGGGACTGAATACTTAAGAAGTGAAGACTGAAACTAACAATGATGACTGAAAGACTGAGCAAATTTATAAGGAATGACTGAGAAAAAAAAATAGAGAAGAAGAGACTGAAAAATGAAAGAAATACTGTCCGAATAAATTAAAATGAGCAAATTAAACTGAGAAACTAACGAAGGAAAGACTAAGCAAATAAAACTGAAAAGAAGAGACTGAACTGAGAAAATAAGATGATAAGACTAAATAACAATATGACTAAGAGAATAATACTAAGATAATGATGAAATTAAGACACTAAGACTATACATTTATAAATGAAAATAAAAAACGAGAGAAGAGAATTGACGAAGTATGACAAGCTAAATCAGAAAAGAGAAATCAAAGAGAAATAAAAAAATGATGTAATAAGATATTGAAATACTGAAGAAATATTCTGGAACGAGGAAGAGAATATTTCTCGCTTGGAGGTTTCCTAAATAGAGAGAATGCACTTTAATAATTAAATCATAAGGGTACTCTTGGTTTTAGAGATAGAGCAGAGGACGTCTTTTCTGAACTATCTGCAAGAAATTCTTTACACATATGATTGAAATTTATCAGTACGCACAATAACTAAATAATAAACTACCGGACTGTAAGCAACATAAATGAATCCACATGCACTCTGTGTTAATGCTAGACTATCTCAAGCAATATTCTGGAATGACGAAGATAATTTTGCTCCTTTGGAGGTTTCCTAAATATAGAGAATACATTTTATTATTAACTCATAAAGGTAATCTTGGTTTTAGAGATAGAACAGAGCATGTCCTTTTCTGTGCCTTGAGCTGAGCAGTGCCATAGTCCGCAACTAGGTCAGTAATGGAGGAAACAGCTGATGCATGCGTTCTTGTCGTTCAAACGACGGCCGGAGCCGAGGCAGCAGGGACCGCCGGACGTGGCCGGTGCAGATGACACAACGTTAGAAAAAGCAAGAAGAAAAATACTTTCATCGATCTGATATCCTGATGTAGCATCCATGCATTACGCATTGCTGAACCAAAGATCTTGATTAACAGTTGCGGCGCATCAAAGCTACACACCTACATCCAACTGCAGCCTAGTAAATAAAATCACAAACAACTGAACCCTTAAAAAGGCACCAAGAAGCTCACCACGCAAAAGCCTAACTGCAAATTCACATTATGGTTTGATGTAACAAGAGAATCCAAATTAATCTGAACACACAGTCATTACACTCAGGCTAAGCTACTGAACTACAAAAACGGAGCTCACAAATTAATACAATCATTCTATAGCAGTATCCATCCAATCCAAAAATCTCATGAACTGGACACACAGAGAGACTAAACCTAACTAAATCAAACATATGAACACAACAGATACACATCTACAGCCTACTACAGCCCAATGTAATAACCTACAATTGAACCCTGGCCTAATCTTCAGCAAGCTCGACAAACAAAAGCACCAGCAAAAAAGCTGCCGTGATTGAGGATGAACACAATGACTCCCACAATCCGAAAGCTTCCAATACATTAGCCACACTGCATCTGCAAGCTACATATCTCAACACCCCAATCCGCACCAAAATCAAAAGCGAGCAAGCAATCTTAAATTAGAACAAATCACAATACAGATCAAAAGCCGTGAAGGGGAGGAGAGACAAATACCCATCTCGGCTGCGGCGCACGAGCTTCTCCCAACCCCGAATCGCAGATCTCCTTGTCGTTGGACGGCGAGGGACACGAGCGCAACTCTCTCCACCGCGGATGGTGGCGTCTGCGCGGTCGCCGCACTCTCTGTCCGTTGTATCCTTAGCTCGCCAAAAACCGCCTCGACCGGCACCCGCTGAACTGGCTCCGACGGCAGCCTCTCCGCCATGGCTGTCGCCTTTCTCTCCCAGGCGACAAGAGACAACGCGAACAGAGAGGTGCATAAATGAAAACTCAAAAAATGACTCAAATTATCTCGTTGACTCAGCCACGAGCGACCGAAAAAAGGAAAAAGAAAGGAGAAAATGGGAGAGAGCGCCAAGATTAGTAAAACGAATCAGACGGACAAGAATGTGTCTGTTTTCCAATTGCAAAAGTGCTAGCTGTTTAATAGGAAATCTGTTTTTTTCCGAAATGGAGGGTGTAACCCCAGCCTCTGCATCCAAAGGATGTACATAGCCGATTTTATTAGATTATTCAAAAAAACATTACAAAGGAATATAAGGATCAACCCGAAACGAAGCCACCAAACTAGTGACAACTCGCTAAACCTGAAACACTGATGAAGGGGGTGGCCAAGAACAGAGCCGTATGCCCTGACAACACACCAACGCGCATCATAAAAAAACCGAAGGCCACACCAAGCCTCCCGATAGCGAGCTAGGGGCACAACCAGTTCAGTAGACCATTAGCGGCACCAGTGCACACGCTACAGAAGTCGCCGCCGCCGTCTTCCTCTAACCCATCTTCATCTTCAGGAAGGACCAAAGCATTGTTCTTGTCAGGCCTACCATCGACGCCGCCACGGTGCCAGACAGCTCCACCAACCCGCGCATGAATATCATCACACACCCGTTGCCGAGACCCCGCAGCGGCACGCCGCCGAGGCTCGATCTTGTCGATGTGGCAGACAAACATCGCTCCACCTTCTCAAACACCACCAACTGCCACACGTCCCCCAAGACATGTCCAACTCCCAGATGTTGCCCCCAAGGGGGAGGCGCCGGCAACGTCCGACCCGAACGGATCTAGGGTTTCCCCCGGAGCAACTAGGGTGGAGTTTGAACTGCTCGCCGACACCTTCAACAAGGTTACAATGCCCACCGGGCGCCGCCATCATCTGCTCTAGCCGCCGCCAGAGCCATGGGCAGTCCGACATGCCCACCGCTATCTTGACTGTCTTGTCCACCTGTCACACCTCCCACGAACCGCCCTGCCGCAGAATCAGGCCCAGCCCTAGATGGAGCTGGATGACGAAGAAACCTCGTCCGTCACTGAGCACTTCTCGCCCGAAGCCGCACACTGGTCCGGGGACCCATGGCGGCGCCGCCGATTTGGGACACGAGCCGTCGAGGGATGATGCCTGATGTCTACTACACGTTTCTATTCTTGTAGACTTGTTGGGCCTCCAAGCGCAGAGGTTTGTAGGACAGCAGCAAATTTCCCTTAAGTGAGTAACCCAAGGTTTATCGATCTCAGGGAGGTGTAAGGTGAATGTATCCTCTCCGAAGCAACCCTGCAATTAAGATACAAGAAGTCTCTTGTGTTCCCAACACACCTAATACAATTGTCAGTTATATAGGTGCACTAGTTCGGCGAAGAGATAGTAAAATGCAAGTAATATGGATGGTAAAAGGTGATTTTGTAATTCTGTAATAAAAATGGCAGCAAGCAACAAGTGACAAAAGTGACTAAAAATGGTGTATCAATGCTTGGAAACAAGGCCTAGGCTTCATACTTTCACTAGTGACTACTCTCAACATCATTAACATAATTAAACACATGATAGTTCCCACAAAAACACATGCATGGTAGACGTTACTCGGAGATCATTCTTTCGTGGATCAAATAGGATGAGAATTGCGTAGGGCTACGAAAAGCACACCTTAAAGTTCGTATTCCACATCTATGGACACTTCATGCTATCACTATCCGCATCCAAATATAGTACTAACAAACACCACAACCTATTTCTTGAATAGTCTCTTTCTTCAATAACACAAGCATCAAGAAACCTCATGATCTATTCAATCCAACAATAATAAAGAACAAACTCATGATGAAGATCCCTCTAATCTTGATGCATAGAGCCACACACGGCACCCTCATTGTCACCGTGGTACCGTGATCACAACGGTGACTCCGCAAATTATACTAGATAACACCACTTGAGCAACATCATATCCATTACACATAGGGAAACATCATGTATTCAACTATACTAATAAAGCTCATGATCACAACGAAGATCACATCATGGGAGAGAGAGATAACCACATAGCTATAAGCCTCAGCCCCGGTGAGGGACTACTCACTCCTTATTACGGGAAGCAGCGGTGTTGATGGAGATGGCTCCGGCGGTCGATCCCCATCCTGGCAGGGTGCCGGAATAGGGCCTTCTGAACCCCCGAAACTTGTCGGCGATGGCGGCGGAGCTCTGTATCGTATTTGGGAAAATCCTTCGGGGGTTAGGGTTTTTCGTCGGGGATGATTT
This sequence comes from Puccinellia tenuiflora, assembly GCA_012064385.1. Taxonomy (NCBI): domain Eukaryota; kingdom Viridiplantae; phylum Streptophyta; class Magnoliopsida; order Poales; family Poaceae; genus Puccinellia; species Puccinellia tenuiflora. Next base: position 644,564 of record QRDG01001778.1, on the reverse strand, counting down.
TATAGGCGTCGGAGGCGGCCGAGGGGTGCCCTGAGGGGCAGGGACCACCCCCGACAACGACTCCCCTTAGACCCGCGGGTGGGACCCGCCCCTGACCTATGGGGTCCCTCCCGGGGTCGCCCTTCTGGCACCGGTCCTTATTTACTCAATAAAAAATCTCCGTAAATTTTCGTCCAATTCCGAGAATATTTCCAGAAGTAACTTTTTTCAACAGAAACATGACAAAAACAGGGAACTGGCACTGGGCATCTTGTCAATAGGTTAGTTCAATAAAATGCCTCAAAATGATGTAATATGATAGTAAAAACATGTGACAACATCACAAAACTAGCATGGATCAATAAAAAATTATAGATACGTTTGACACGTATCAATGCCGTCCATGCCGTAGAGCCGCCGGTAGACGAGCCCTCGACACCGCCACCACACGATGTCACATCGCCCTGGGACGCCGCGGCCGCCCTGGCCGACGTCCCCGACGAACATGATCCGCGCGCCCTAGGGAAACCCCCCGCCTCCGTCGTCGACGGCGTGAGCTTTGCTCAGCCGCGTCCTCCAGCGGAGGCGGAGGGGAGAGGGCGGACCGGGGCTCCCGACGGAGGCTATGGTTAGCCTCCGGTGCTATATATCGTGTAAAACTTGCATTACCCGTACACATTGAAATTGGCAAAGTATCAAGTGAAAACCGCTATTAGGTGAAAACCTGAAAACTTGCTTCCTTTTCCGTCGGATCCATAGCAGATGGCCCAGATCAGAAGTGGGGAACGCACCAGCCACTTAACCGTAGTTTTGCTAATAACCCCTATTCTTAATTATATGGTTAATAAAGAATCAGTTGAAAAGAAGCACACAAGATCGAAAGATCGATCTGTGCCGACTCATGGTCTTCAATCTGTTGCCCCGATGCGAGAATACCGACGGCGAGGCCGAGGCTGTTCTCCCATGCAACGGCGAGTCTATGGCTTGGCTCCATGCGTGGGCGACTCGGAGGCTAGTGGTTGCCCATGCGACAGCGACCTGGTGGCGGTTGCGGAGTTGTCCCCGGCGGCCACGGCGACGCCCCCACGTGACGGCCGGCGTGCCGCGGCGAGGCGCCATGCATTACTGGATGCCCCGACGTCCGGACCTGTCGGTGGGCGAGCCGTTGCTTCCGGTGGCTGGCGCGCGGAAGAAGAAGATGGCGGTGGCGTGGCTGGGCGACGCGCGGAGGAGCATCTTCAAGGTGATCCGGTGACTGCAGATGTGTGGGTAGCCGCGACGTACCGACGCTCGCCGCTTCGGCTGCGCGCCTTCTTTGCCAAGGCGCTGGAGGACCTCCTGGAGCGGGCGGCCTGTGTCAGCTCTGTCCTTCGGCACTGCCTTCGCACCCGTCGTCACCGTCGGCGGCGGCACTGAACCCCGTCCCGGCGCTTGGTGCGTATATGGAGCAGCAGGAGGAGATCGATCGGATTGACCCGAACTGCTTATGCGTAGTACCCTCGATTGCGTGCTAATTTCTTTACCAGACGCGAGGAATCCAACTGCTATATCTGTTCTTCCAATTTCCGGTTCTATTCCTTCGCGTTCAGATCTTTGCACGGTTTCTTCATTAGTGAGCTACTCCCTCCGTATCAAAATATAAGATGTTTTAGCATTTCTTTTTTCATCCGTATGTAGACAAATTTTAGTATAAGATTCAATGTCTACATATGGATGGAAAGAGAAATGCTAAAACATCTTATATTTTGATACGGAGGGAGTAGCATGTTAGTACTAGCTACTACTACGTACTCAATTTTTTAATCTAAGAAGAATAGATGATAAATTAAACGAGGAAAGAAATGATCTAATCAGTTCATGGTTCAGATCTGGGCAACGCGAGTTTTTTTTTATTATTGACTGATTCGTTATCAAGCAAATGATTAAGTGTAGGGGGTTATCATCAAAACTGTGTTGAAGTGGATGGTGCACTTCCCACTTCTAATCCGGACCGTATGCTGTCGATCACACGGAAATGGAAGAAAGTTTTCAGATTTTCACCTAATATCAGTTTTCAGGTTTTCACCTAATATCGGTTTTCACTGGATATATAGCCTCCGCTGCTATATATCGTGTAAAACCTGCATTACCCATACACATTGAAATTTGCATGTTCTCATGAGTCATGAGACAGAACACAACGCTAATATGCGTTTATATGTCAACATTACTGCTGCGATTTACTTTCTCCGTCACAGTTTCACTTGACAGTACTGTGCAAGTGTGCATTGCCAATTTGCCAGTTTAATCTGGTTTCTACGGGGTTTCTCAAACCAGCCCGTTACCAATGGTTTAAATTGGTTTAGCTGGTTTGAACTGTGTTAATATAAGACATGATATGATGGTCCGGTCCGGTCTGGTTATACGGTGTCAATGGTTTGGCACCAACTGAAAAGAGATAGCAGGCATGCACAAGAGACATCACACATGCACAATTGGTTATAACGTACATGCACAAATAGAGAACTTATACATTTTTTCCGAAATGGGGTAGACCCTAGCCTCTGCATCAAAGTGATGCATATGACTTTTTATTATTTTATTTCAGAAGTTCGACATCCAAAGTATGATACAATTCAAGAGTCACTCAAGGTTGAAAAATAAGATTTAGTCGCAGCCGTAACATGTTATCCTATTAGTAAGCCGCCAGCCGGTCTGGTTGTATAAATCCGCTGCGACCGTCTCCATTGTGATGCACCCACAGTCCATAGCATGGCGCTTCTCCGCTGGTTGGAGGTAAGACCACATACGGATCCAGTGAATACCCATGGGTATAACCTGCAAAAACATGGACTCTTTGGTTTATTAAACACAAAATCATTCCACACATTCCATATTGCCCAAAGTACAGCGCACACCTCCACCCGAATAGGTATTAATTCTTTCTTTGCGATCCCTTTTAACCAATTCCCAAACAGGTTAGATACATTTGTGGGGGGCGTCAGATTAAAAGACATATGTACAATTGGCCAAACTATTCTAGCGAATGGGCAATCAAAGAATAGGTGATGTATAGATTCCTCTTTATCACAAAAGCAGCAGGTTTTACTCCCATTCCAATTTCGTTTTGCCAAAATTGTCCTTTGTGAGAAGCACTTTTCGTTACAAAAACCACATGAAAATTTGAATTTTCAACGGCACCTTCATACGCCATATGTATTTCCGTGGAAACCTTGTGTGCCCATTTAAGAGGTCCAAATACATTGATTTGACCATGAACCTTCCTGTAGTTGTTAAGTTCCACACAATAACATCTTGTTCTTGTGATAAGTTAATATATATATTTCGGTTTACTAAGTGTAACCATTGATCCCATTTGTTCCCTGCGAGAGTTCTACGAAACATAATATTCAAGGGAGCATGTGATAAAACATCAGCCACCGAAACTTGTTTTCGTTGAACGCTATTATAAAGTGTAGGATATTGTTGTGATAGGGGCATGTCCCCTAGCCACGTGTCTTCCCAAAAATGCGTATTTGTGCCGCTGCCCACTTGGAAGGCGCCCCTACAAAAGAAATCATCTTTGACTCGCATCAAACCTTTCCAAAGAGGTGAATCAAATGGCAGGATCGTTGCTTGAGCTAAAGTTTTAGAATGGAGATACTTGTTATATAATAATTCTTGCCACCCTCCTTCCTCATTTAAGAGTTTAAACAGCCACTTGCTGAGTAAACACTTATTCTTTAATTCTAACACTTCAATACCCATTGTGGCATTTGAGGTGCAGGCAATGTGGCATGTAGTTTCAAGCATATTTGACCAAGTATTCATATTAGCACGCACCTCATCTCCGCGGATGTGACCATTCGGGCATGTGGAACCTCCTTCAAGATCACAACGGTATACAGACCAACTGCTAATGCTGAAAAGAGATTTTTTCTAGATGAAGCGATCGTTGCTGCTCCTCCCGATGATTCTAAATGGCTTATCCTGGGGGATTTCAATCTCATTTACCAAGCCACGGACTAGAGTAATGGGAACCTCAACCTGCGCCTCATGGGTCAATTTCATCACACCCTCAACACTTGCCAACTAAGGAAATCAATCTCCAGAATAGGAAATTTACATGGAGTAATGAAAGGGATGACCCCACCTCAGGCTGGACCAGGCTTTCTGCAACGCGAGTTGGGACCTCGCCTTCGACTGCCACACTTTGCATGCTCTATCCTCGTCGTTGTCTGATCACGACCCTCTCCTGCTATAAAATCAAAGCAATCCTTGCAAGCTGGCATCCTTCCGCTTTGAGAATTTCTGGACAAAGATGCCGGGATTTTCTGACACTGTTACGGCCGCCTGGATGGAGCTTTCAACTCACACGCAGCCAATGCATATCCTCAATCACAAGCTCAAATTCACCGCCAGGAGGCTACGCGCCTGGAGCAAGAGCCTGTTCTCTAGTCATAAGCAATTTCTAATCATGGCCTTGGATGTGATTCTCCAGCGGGACATTGCTCAAGAATCTAGGCCTCTCTCGGAAACTGAAAGAAATCTCCGCACTGCCCTGAAGCGCAGGGTCTTGGGACTGGCTGTGCTCGAGCGTTCTTGGAAGAGACAAGCCTCCAGAATCACCTTCCCGGGGGAGGTTGACGCGAAAACAAAATTCTTCCATCTCCGTGTCAATTCCCAGCGTCGAAACAATAATATTCAAAGGCTCAAGCGAAATGGTGGATGGGTTGCCGCGCATGAGGAAAAGGAGTAGCTAATACATGAGCATTTCTCTGCGGTGTTGGATACCCCTCCTGCGCGGCCTCTTGATTTCAACTGGAATGCCATTGATCCTGTCGTTGAGGATCTCGACGAGTTGGGGCTCCCGTTCTCTGAGGAGGAGATCAAGTATGCTATTGAGGACATGCCGCCTGACAAAGCCCCGGGGCCTGACAGTTACATGGCCAACTTCTTTCGCTCCTGCTGGAATATCATCAAGGAGGATCTCATGGCTGCCATTAATGCCTTCTCGGAGCTCAACATCAATAACTTCCATGTGATCAACACGGCTTGCATAGCCCTCCTACCAAAGTAGGATGGGGCCGACGGCATCTCTGATTTCAGACCCATAAGCCTAATTCATGCGATCCCAAAAATCATCGCCAAGGCAATGGCCATTCGTTTACGTCCGAGGATGCACGACATCATATCGAGCAGCCAAAGAACCTTCATCAAGACTAGGAGCATTCATGATAATTTCATGTATGTTCGAAAGGCGGCACAATGTCTCCACCACAACCGCTCCCCAGCACTCCTCATCAAGCTTGACATAGCAAAAGCCTTTGATTCGGTTCACTGGGATTATATTCTGGACCTCATGCATCGAAGGGGTTTCCCGCCGAGATGGCGCGCTTGGGCATCGATAATTTTTTCTACATCCTCATGACGTGTGCTTCTCAACGGGATCCCGGGCAAGGAAGTTTTTCACGGCCGTGGATTACCGCAGGGGGATCCACTATCCCCACTTTTCTCTGATTTGGCAATGGTCCCCTTACCGCAGATTCTTGATCTTGCCACCAGCACGGGACTCCTCCAGCCCATTCCAGGAAGTTTCATCAAGTCAATGGTCTCCTTATATGCTGATGACACTGTCATGTTTCTTGCCCGTAACGCCAACGATATTGTCAACCTGATAGCTCTACTCAAAGGTTTCGGGGAGGTCACCGATTTGGTCACGAACGTGGATAAGAGTTCGGTGGCTCCTATTCGATGCGACAACATCGATATTACTTCCATCGTGCAGAATTTCCCGGCAGCCACCGCATAGTTCCCGATAAAGTATTTGGGCCTCCCGCTCTCGCTCGGGAGGCTTCGACGTGTTGATTTCCAGCCCTACATTGACAAAGCTGCATCCAAGCTCACACCGTGGAAGGCAAAATTCCTTAATCGTGCCGGATGTGCAGAGCTAGTGAAATGGGTGCTCACCTCCATGACAATCTTCCTCCTCACGACCATCAATGTGGACAAGACGACTTTAAAGGCCTTTCACAAGATTCGCTGTTGCATGTTATGGGAGTGCAGGGCTTCGGTCAGTGGTGGAAAATGCAAGGTCGCATGGCCAAAGGTCTGTCGCCAAAGGATTTAGGGGGCTTGGGGATCCTGGACCTCGACAAGTTCTCCAACGCTTTGCGCCTTCGTTGGCTGTGGTACGAGTGGGTGACTCCGGAGAAACTTTGGGTTGGCCTGGAAACACCAAATGATCAGGCGGATAGGGACCTGTTCAATGCGGCAACAATAGTGACAATTGGTAATGGCATCACATCATCCTTCCGGACCTCATCATGGCTGAATGGGGTTTCCCCTAAGCCTATTGCGCCACGGATTTTTGAGGTCTCCAAGCGTAAGAAGAGAAGTGTGCATGATGCTCTCCATAACCTCAAGTGGGTGGCAGATATCTCCATCAACAACTTCACTATTGAGCATTTTGCTCAGTTCGTCCAGCTATGGGAGCTCCTCTAGGAAATTACCCTAGACCCTGCCGCCAATGACTCTATCTCATGGATTATGTCCCCCAATGGTTGCTACTTGTAAGCCCCACTTAGCGGAAATGAACATTTCGCCAAGTAGAACCACAATTGGATTACATCACATGCACAAGTACGACACAAAAAGATAAATAAACATAGTTCGAAATACTTTTATTACATCACAGGGGATCATACGTCCCGAATACAGCGGAAGCAATCACTCGTCTGAGTACAGACTACATCAACGGCCATAGGCTAGAAAATAAAGGAGGACCCGCCCACGGTGGTCTCAGGCTGCCGCCTAGGATCTCTATCTACTCGTTGTAGTCAGCATTGAGCTCCACGTAGTAGCCTCCATCTGGATCGTTGTAGTCTTCTGCTGCTCCTGCATCGGTGAAAACACGGGCATCGGACACCCGATGGTATGAGTACGGGGGTACTCAGCAAGTCTAACGCACAAGAGGAAAGAAGGTAACATGCACATGCATTGGGTTTTGAAAAGGGACTGTATGTGGACTTGCAGCAACAACACCTAACAACTACAGAAGACACGCTACAACTTGCGTCTAATTAGAATAAGGGAAGAGAGCGCTTGCGCTACTGGGCTAAACTACTCACCAGGCAAAACCCGTCCTGAGACAACTCCATCGTATCATATACCCACGAGGAAGAAGTCCGGACACTCACACGTTGATCAAATTTTAGCAGGTTTATTATTCGAATATGGCTATTTACTAGTCAAATTAGCTATTTTATGATATACGGTGATGTCTATGATCTTTTTAGCCAGCACATTACCCAAGTCGTCCATAACCGCGGACTCGGCTTTTCGAAAAGATTTAACCCTGCAGGGGTGCCCAAATGTAACCATACACGTTCAATCAACCACATGCCACAGAGGCATTTAGGTATCTCAACACGACCTTCCCCATCACTGCTACATTGGATAGAGAGCCAACTATCTGAGACTGATCCACATGGGGAGCCCGGCCGAAACTCCTTTGCGGGCCCAAACGTTGCGAGGACGGCTTCGGGAGGATAACACTCATACGATTGCTCCTCCTTCCACGTGCGGTTAACGCTCATGCCGCAAACCTATATGCAGTTCAAAACATCTTGTTTTCTTGTATATGCTCCAAATGGTAAACACCCGAACTAATTTATGGCTCCCTAACCAATATAGTAGATCCGGTACTGAGTTGCGGGGGTTCCATAAGTCTTCCCACGTGTGGGTAGGGCGCTCATTCTTGGATAAGCGAAAAAGAACGGTTTTTCCTAGGTGACACTAGCAGAACAAAACACCATAATTGGCCTTCCGCCGGTGCCTTATCATTAATATAATAACAGTGATTCTCACATAGCAAGTCTTCAATTATTTAAGATATACCAGCTAAACATGTGATAGACCACAACCAACTCCTAAGCATGCTAGTAGATAGCAACTGGAAAACAAGCATAGGATATAGGCAGGCATATCGGGAATAACTGGACTTCTATCAGGCTATGCATTACTAATAGGAATCGTTAGACACAACAGAACGGAAGTCCTAAAGCATGCAAGATAGGCATAGGCATCACATGATAAAGTTGGGGAGAGGCTGCTTGCCTGTTGGCTCAGTAGCCTGGTACTGGGCTAGATCCTCGGAGGTGTCGGGGTACTCTGCAACGTCGTCGTCTACGGATAACCCCAAAACATAACAAAAGGAAAATCAATACAAATGCATTCAAACAAGGATGATGAAATTTTCAAATTAAGAATGCAGCAATTTAAGTGCTAAACATTTTATTAAGCAAGTTAAAATTAGGGTTTAGCAATTTAATAAACAATTAAGGCAATTAGGGCGTTTTATTAATTCAATTAATTGAATTTCCAAAGAACCCGAAAATTAATTTATTTAATTTATGCATGCAAAATTAGCTTTAATTTGATATAAAATTCATAATTTTTGATGGTGTGGTTCAAAAGTTATGGATTTTATAAGTTTTAATAATTTGCAAAAGATTTGATTATTTAAAACATTTAAAATAATTCGAAAATTAAAACAAAATTCATATTCTGGTAGATTTTGTTTTTCTTATTTGAAAACATATTTTTATTGTAATTTTTGACAAAAGGTTCAGGGGTTATTTAATTATTGCAAAAACATGACAGATTAATTAAACAGGGGCCTATTTGCAAAAGATTTTCGAAAACAGGGCTGATCTGCATAAGTTCCAGATCTAGATCTGAGATTTACATTTTATACCAAAAAGAATTTACACATCAGTATGACATGTGGGTCCTATGGGCCCACTTGTCAGTGACTAGAAAGGAAGAAAAAAGGGGGATTTAATCTGCCCAGAGGGGACTCGAACCTGGGATCGATAGGTGCGATGCAGGGGACAAGTACCGGCCGGGCTGTGCTACGGATGTTGTTCAGAAGAGGGGATCGGTGGCCTATGAAGTAGATCTGTAGGTGTTAACTGAACTTGACTGAACCCAAGGTTCAGACTTGCATCGGACGACAACAGCGGACGGTCAAGCATCCGGCGACGACCATAGGAGGGCCTAAACCTCCTTTTCGAAAACATAGCTTGCTGCTGCTTTTTTCTGGTGCACCGGCCTGCTCGATTAGCGGACACCACTGCGTGGTTCGTGTGCAACTGCTCCTGGACATATCCTACGACTTCGGCTTCATCGACATCTTTCCTCGCCCAATGCCGGCAACTTGCAAGGTCATGAGAGCGGGGCCCTGATGGCGTGGATCACACGTTCGCTGGGAACCCCAAGAGGAAGGTATGGTGCAGCGTAGCATCAGTTTTTCTTTGATTACAAAACCAAGGTTATCGAATCCAGTAGGACTTGGATAAGGCTTAGCGAGGTGTCAATCTACTCTGGCGCTTATAGATCAACGCGGACCTACACACAATCACACACAAGTATTTTGCCCCAACGAAACAGAGAGGTTGCCAATCTCTCCGGCTTATCAAACACAAAGGATTAATTATGCAGATGTAAAATATGAAGAGTGAATTATGACTAGCGAGCAAATGATGATGAAAAGCTATTAAAACGGTTGTAAACAATGTAGGAAAATAGGACCGGAATCCACAGTTCACTAGCGGTGTCTCTCCAAAAGATATACATGATGGGTAAACAAATTACAACATGGCAATTGACAGAATTGTGGGCGCACAACAAGGCTATCATAAAACAATATAGTTCACCGTTTCATCTAATATGGGCATTACGTCAAAATGCATAGACCGTTATCCAACTACATCTATGACTAATAATCCACTCCAGTATCGCTATCCAGCATGTCACCCAAAAGTATTAAGTTGCAAGCAACAGATCATTGCACATGATTTGCTTAGTTCGTTGATCTAAGATGGATAATGGAGACATAATCTCTACAGCTCGTCAAGGAGATTTAAGTGGTACCAAAAGGCAGGGACACCCAGTTTCAGTGGCACTAACAAAGAGAGATCTGGACAACTACATGCCCTGGTGACGGTGGAGCCAAAAATAACATCGACCACAGGTAGCTGAAGGTAGGCATAGAAGGATAACATATACATGCAAAATAAGAAAAGGCTGCAAGATAAAAAATCATGATTAACTAATAACTATTTCTTAAATCCTTGATAATCTGGGAGCATGAACAAAAAAGTTTAAAGGCAGCTGATACGTCTCAAACGTATCTATAATTTTTGAGTGATCCATGCTAGTTTTGTGATATTGTCACATGTTTTTACTATCAATTATATCATTTTTATGCATTTTATCGGACTAACCTATTGACAAGATGCCCAGTGCCAGTTCCCTATTTTTGTGCTGTTTTTGTTGCAGAAAGTTACTTCTGGAAATATTCTCGGAATTGGACGAAAATTTACGGAGATTTTTTATTAAAGAAATGAGGAAGGGAGCCAGAAGGGCGACTCCAGGGGACCCACACAGGCCAGGGGCGGCCCCTGCCGCGGCCTAGGGCCCACCCGTGGGTGGGACCCGTCCCTGCCCTGTGGGGCACCCCTCGGCCGCCTCCGACGCTTATAAAATCACATCCAATGCAAAAACCCTAACCCCCGAAGGATTTTCCCAAATACGCAACAGAGCTCCGCCGCCATTGCCGACAAGTTTTGGGGGTTCAGAAGGTCCTGTTCCGGCACCCTGCCGGGACGGGGATCGACCGCCGGGGCCATCTCCATCAACACCGCTGCTTCCCGCGATGAGGAGGGAGTAGTCCCTCACCGGGGCTGAGGCTTATACAAGTAGCTATGTGGTTATCTCTCTCTCCCATGATGTGATCTTCATTGTGATCATGAGCTTTGTTAGTGTAGTTGAATACATGATGTTTCCCTATGTGTAATGGATATGATGTTGCTCAAGTGGTGTTATTTAGTACAATTTCCGGAGCCACCGTTATGATCATGGTACCTCGGTGACAGGATGGGTGCCGTGTGTGACTCTATGGATAATAGATTATAAGGATCTTTATCATGAGTTTGTTCTTTATTTGTTAGATTGAATAGATCATGAGGTTTCTTGATGCTTGTGTTATTGAAGAAAGAGACTATTCAAGAAATAGGTTGTGGTGTTTGTTAGTACTATCTTTGGATGCGGACAGTGACATCATGAAGTGTCCATAAATGTGGAATACGAACTTTAAGGTGTGCTTTTCGTAGCCCTACGCAATTCTCATCCTATTTGATCCACAAAAGAATTATCTCCGAGTAACGTCTACCATGCATGTATTTTTGTGGGAACTATCATGTGCTTAATTATGTTAATGATGTTGAGAGTAGTAACTAGTGAAAGTATGAAGCCTAGGCCTTGTTTCCAAGCATTGATACACCGTTTTTAGTCACTTTTGTCACTTGTTTGCTTGCTGCCATTTTTATTACAGAATTACAAAATCACCTTTTACCATCCATATCACTTGCATTTTATCATCTCTTCGCCGAACTAGTGCACCTATACAACTGACAACTGTATTAGGTGTGTTGGGGACACAAGAGACTTCTTGTATCTTAATTGCAAGGTTGCTTCAGAGGGATATTGTAACAGCCCCAACTTGGTAATGAAAAATACGAAGAATTTTTCCACCTTTTGCATCCTTGTCTGCATCATGGCATGCATATGAAACTTGCTAATTCTAAACCACCAACATATGCAAGCCACTAAAATGGGGAGGCAAACTTCCCAAGCAATCCAAACCAAATACAATTGCTCAACATGTCAACAAACTAAATGAACTTCCAAATTGTTTAGGAAGTTCCAACTTTGCATTTTATAACCAATTCTTAATTTCCAATTTTGCCAAATAAGAAATGAATTTGAGAATCTAAAATTGGTTCAATACAATTCTAATTTTGGAACCAAGTTAAGCTTTTCAAAAATTCAAACTAAATTCATGGGGAGCTTCAATATTATTGTGAGAGTCTCCATGAATATTTTCACTATTTTTGGAATTGTTTAAATGCTCCAATTAATTACAATTTGTGAATTGTCAAATTTACTTTAAATTAAAAGCTGTGAACAAATGTTGGCCAAAACATTTTATTTTGCCTCACCAATTTTTGTGGAGATTCTAAAGGTTAAATGGAGCCTATATGAATTTTTATAGATTTTATAAAATTGTTTAAAGGCCCCAATTAAATTACAAATTCTGCTGCTGGGCTCTTTTGTAATTACAGAAAATGGAAGCAGGGTTTTTTTTGCAAAAAGTTCTTTCCCGCATAGTGGCGGCCATGGCCACTGGCGCCATGCCGCCGAGCTGGCCGGCGCCCATGCTGCCGTCGGGGCCCTCCCTGCCATGCCTCCCTGGTGATCAAGAGGACCTCCCGACGCCCACCTGCTCCTGCCCCTTTTTCCCTCTCACCTGCTCCCCGCCTCACTCCCTTGCTCTCCCGAGCCTCCTCCGTTGCCGCCGTCCGCCGCGCACCGTGCCGTCGTCTGGAGTCGCCCCCGAGCAGATCGAGCAGCACCACGGGCTCCGCGTCGACGTCCTCTCCCTCCTGGTGTGAGGAATCGAGCCGGGTCTCCGGGAATCGACGGCCGCATCATCGACTTCCCCGCCTCGGCCGCGCCGCTCGCCGGGACGATTCCGGCGATTCCCGCCCCTCCGCGCCGTCGCCGTCCACGCGTACGAGCTCAGGGTGAGGCCCTCTCCCTTTTGGCCCTCTCCCGCATCCCTCCTTTCCCTCCTCGCCACCGTTGACCACGCCGGTCGCCGCCGGCGTCACCACACCGTGCACCGGCCTGGACCCGGCCACGGGCCGGACGGCTCGGGCAGGTGCCCAGCCTGAGCGCCCGGCCTAGGCCGGCACTGGGCCGGACCTTTCGGCCACCCGCCCGGCCTTCTGCCAAGCCTGGGCCGGCCAAAGGCCGGCGCCCTCGGGCTGGTGCCCGGCCTGCAGCCCGGCCTGTCTGGGAATTTGCTTTTCCTTTTAGAATTTGAAACAAAAGTAAAATAATCGATAACTATTCGAATAATGCTTCAAATTCGACAAACCAAATTTCCAAATGTTCAGGAAAACAAACTCTACTAGATGGAATCATTGTAACTCTCTTTTGAATTTATATTCTTGCTATTTATTTAAGAATTCCTAAAATGGGTTAAGTAATACCAAAAAATTGGGAAAATCATAACTTATTAAATATTGATCCAATAATTATGAATAAAATATCAATGTGGTCAATACTTCAAATGCAATCAAACCATGCTAATGTCACATCATGATCACAAATATTTATTTGATGTTATTCATAATTTGTTTAAGAGAATTAAATTCAAATAAATTATTTAATTTGCTATTTCAATCTTCGGTACTCAAAGAATTACAAATGAGGTACCAATTTTATCAGAAGAACAAAACCTATTTGATCATGTCATGTTCATGCATGTTTGAGCAAATTCTAAATAATGTGATCATTTATGAACAATTTGACATTAAGTTAGATATGGGGTGTTTTCCAAATAATTGCTCTAATTATTTGGCTCTCCATTTAATTTTGCTATCTAATTTATATAATGTTATCCTTGCATAAAATTGGCATGTCATCATGTGATTGAGCATTGCACTTGTCCTTGTGCGATTTATTTGTTCTTTGTGTTACTTTTGGGTATCGATAGATTCTGGAGTCGAGGTTAACGCTATCTACCCCGACGAGCCGTACTACACGCCTCGGCAGCAAGGCAAGAGATAACCCAACCTCGACATGTAAGCCGGCCTCCTCCACCTTTATAAGGAGGGGCAAGGCGCACCAAGAGGAGGGGCGAGATAGATCTAGACATCACGATACAAAACATAGAGGAGCCGCCTCATCGGCGACTTCCACCATGAGAAGAATAGACCTAGCCACAAACAGCACATAGGGATATTACCGGATGATGTTTCCCGGGTCCCGAAGCTGTATAAATCCTTTCTCCCGTGTCGTTCGTCTACTAACCCACATCGACGATGCCCGCGCGTACATAGTCCCGTATCTTCACTGTTGATCTAAATCATCGACATTGGCGCCCACCGTGGGGCTAAGTGCGTGAGGATTCACAATTCGATGGGTCCAAATCTTCATCAACGATGGCGGCGAGTTCATCACCGCATCGGTCAAGCGGTTCGGACGCATCAAGGTCTTCATCCACACGGACGTGGGGGCTCAACATCATCACTGCCCTCGCGTGCATTTATTTAATGTACAAGATCGGAGATCAAGATCAATCAGATCAGCTATCGCAGCTTCGTCATCAACTAAAGTGCCGTGTGTCCGGCTTCCGTCTAGCTTTCGAGTTGGATTGTAGATGGACCAGGAGTTTCAATACGTTACAGGGTGGAGTCGACCGGATCGCTAACATCCCGCACATGGAAAGTCGCCGAGTCCGACAGGAGTTTGGATTCTGAAAGCCGGCCGACTCACCACAAAAAGATACCTGTGGACTGCCCCAGATTTCAACTACGGATCAAGTCCCGAGAAGCCATCATCAAGGCAAGCAGCAGAACATGATGGATCAACCGTCTCCAACTAGTACTACTTCTTTGACTCACGTACGGATCGAGGAAGTTATCCAGGGATCAGACATCAGAGAAGAAAAAAAAAACGGTTCAAGGAGCGATCACGTGAAGGCCAGCTCCAACTATACGTGGTTCAGATTTCAAGCAAGGAAAAAAGGAAAGAATACGATGCACCATTCAGCAACTGGATCGAGTCCCAAGAAAAAATCAGATATTGCTGCCCTGTTACGTGACCACGCAAGCAGCTCATGTAAGAAAGAAGAAAAAAAGCAAAGAAGAAATACAAACCGGGTACTACCAGCACTCGTATGAGTCAAAGAAAAAAGAGGAAGCAATCAAAGGAGCTAGCTTACCATTGTCTGGATTACACGTAAAAAAAAAGGAGCAAGGAAGATCACATACATATCAACGTCACGACAGAAGAAAAGCCGGGTCTAGAGGACTCGGACCGTAAGGTGAGCCGGCAACCGGGTCTAGTGGACTCGGACGACTTCGACGATGACATTCCGTCGACTCGCAAGCATCACCGGCTACAAAAAATAACCAGCTAAGTCGCTTTTTATTTAAAATTTCATATTTTATTCATCCAGTTAAATTATATAAAGTTAGCCCTCTTTAAGTTAATTTCGGGAGCTACATATCCAATTTATGAGAAAATTGCAGAGATAATCCAGAAGATTACAAAGTGGCATATCAAATCGATCCTTGGAGGCTTAATATAGCCAAATCTCAAAGTCGGGTTCTTTAAAAACCCGCCATGGATTTCTCAAAAGTCGAGCTATTGCTTGCACCGGATTTTTTCAAAAGTCGAGCTATCTATTGCTTGCATCGGATTTTTGAAAGTCGAGCTATCTATTGCTTGCACCGGATTTTTTCAAAGTCGAGTTATATATTGCTCGCAATGGATTTCTTTAAAAGTCAAGTTCTTTATAACTTGCATCAGATTTATTGGAAAGATTTAGTTACACCCACAAAGGGATTTCTAAAAAATATCAATGTCTCTATACTCCATCTTATATATCACCAACGAGCCCAGAGAGCTCCACAACACCAACGAGCCCAGAGAGCTCCGCAATACCAACGAGCCCAGAGAGCTCCGCAATACCAACGAGCCCAGAGAGCTCCGCAACACCAACGAGTCCAGAGAGCTCAGCAACATTATAACATGATTATTGTGATCAAAGGGATAAAAGCTGGCTTCTCTACAGTAAGAGTTTTGCCGAGACACCCAGTAAGTGCGCCTTTATTAACTTTGATCATTAGGTCCTTGGGGGCTTGTCTTTCAGGAAAAAGCCAAGTTCTAGACTCATTGACCTGGCTCAGATGTCAACTTATCCTTAGTTTTATCTGGTAAGTCAGATGCAACCTGTAAAACAAACTGGCTGCTAATTAGCAAAGACCAGGCAGGGCCTACTTATTCATCAGTATAAAACTAAGAAGGGTTATAAGAACCAAATCAGATCAAGCATCAATCCAGTTCAAAAAGTTTTAAGCTCCGAGTTGCTGCAGGCAAACAACCCAGCACTTGGGGGCTACATGTTATCAGGTTTTCAGTTTAAGTCAAAGAGAATACAGAGTTGGAAGCTCCAAGTTATCGCAGGCCAACAACCCGGCGCTTGGGGGATACTCACGGATCAGGTTTTTCTACAAGTTAAGTAGTAATCAAGTTCCAAAAGTTTTTATCTCCAAGTTGTTACAGGTTAACAACCCGGCACTCGGAAGCTACATCATCTGAAAGTCATGAGTTATACATCAAGGAGTCCCGAGTCGTCGCAGGCAAACGACCCGGCACTCGGGGCTACATCATCTCGGCGCCAATGTCGACGGCGCCAATGTCGGGGGCTACACCATCGACCCGGCACTCGGGGGCTACATCATCTGAAAGTCATGAGTTATACATCAAGGAGTCCCGAGTCGTCGCAGGCAAACGACCCGGCACCCGGCACTCGGGGGCTACATCATCTGTCGGGGATATGGGACACGGGTACCCGCAAGGAGGATTAACGTGGCCCATCCGGGGTGGCCCAGCAGGCCGACTCCACAGTCAGATTAGGACAAGGACTCACCTTGCCAACTTGTAATAGATTAGCAGTGTCCTGCAAGGACTCGACTTGTATTAGATTAGCAGTGTCCTAAAAGCACTCGGCATGTAAGCCGGCCTCCTCCACCTTTATAAGGAGGGGCAAGGCGCACCAAGAGGAGGGGCGAGATAGATCTAGACATCACGATACAAAACATAGAGGAGCCGCCTCATCGGCGACTTCCACCATGAGAAGAATAGACCTAGCCACAAACAGCACGTAGGGATATTACCGGATGATGTTTCCCGGGTCCCGAAGCTGTATAAATCCTTTCTCCCGTGTCATTCGTCTACTAACCCACATCGACGATGCCCGCGCGTACATAGTCCCGTATCTTCACCGTTGATCTAAACCATCGACAGGTCCTCTAGTTCGGATTTCCATTTGCGTGTGAGTGTGTGGGTGGAGAAAGGAATGATGAGGACGGTGGTGTTAGGACGTGGCGATGGGGCAGGGTGCTGAAATAGGCACTGAACCTGTCCTGTGGCCACAGATGACTCTTGGATAGTCTCACGCGAGGTAAAGGTTTAACCGCGCCCACTCGCCGGCCTTCCCTAGAAGAGGGCCAATCAGGTGAGCCGGACGGTACCGGTGGGTAAATTAGTACACCCCAGCAGGGTAAATCTTTTCGAAAAGCCGTATCCGCGGTTATGGACGCCTTGGGAATGGATTTACGGGATCATAGAGAATCTTACCCTAATTAAAATTTTGCAGCTAAAGGTTGCAATACAACGTGTGTTAAAAAGGTTCATTTCCTCGAGGGTGATTCGAGGGAGTGCCTTTGGTGGAGATGAGAGGTGGTTATGGCTACAAGTAGGTTCGATGAGAACCGAATATGAAAAGTTTACTCTCTTACCCCCTTTATGAAAAATATTCTGAGTAGACGGTGCCATGTGTCATTTATGCCTTGCTTATGAAAATTAGCTTTATGCAAAAATAGCTACATATACAACTTTAGAGCCTCCGTCAATCATTGGGCCTATATCGCCCTACTAAACTTGCGAGTACATCGTACTCAGTCTCTCTTTGCTGCCTTTATATTTGTATTTCAGAGGAGGACGACACCGAGCAGCTAGGTGGGTTCTTCGTGGATGTCGACTAGTAGTCCGGGGTTCCCAGGTGGCAGCTTGGGACCGTGGAACAAGCTGGCTGGGATCTTTTACTTGTATGCCTCTTAGGGCATATATTTGCATCTTGTTGTTAGACAACACTACCCGTTTCCGCTTGATGTATTGTTGGATCTGTGATCCCTTTTGTGTGTAATATTTGTATCTTCTCTTATATGAGTTGCTATATGCTTTTGTGTCGTAGAGTCTGCAATGTGCCAGTTGTTCCACAAGTCTTGGTCTCTTAACTATACGTGATAGCGATGTCTGAGCTTATGGCATGATCGAGGTGTTGTGTGCCGATGATCCATTCCGAGCACACCTGCCAATGTGTTTTGGCCTGGGATTGGTAAACCCAGTAACCTTTGATTGTGTAGCATGACCGGTTGCACAACGCTTCACTGTATAGTTCTGGGGTCGGGGTGCTACAAGTTGGTATCAGAGCAGGACTGCCTGTAGGAAACCCTTTCTATTGGTCGATGTCGAGTCTAGTTGAAAATTATTTATAACCTAAAAATGAGTTGGGAAAACTTTCTTAGGATTCTTTTTACTCCTCATCCAACTCGCTCTACTCTGATTCTTATCTCGATTTGTTTTAAGCTTGGTGTCAAAGTTTTAGGTTCTCGGGGTTTGGGTTCTTACCGTCAAGTTACGTCTCGAGACCTTGTATCCGTTTGCCATCGCCGCGATGACATGATGTCACCGTGGTTGCCTAAATCTGTCTTTGTGTTATTCCATCTTCAATATCTATATCTGGAAGCACTCTAATGATCTATCCTATCTGTCGGAATTTGGTTACTAACTATGTCCTTGTTCCAAATCTTCAGAATGGCTCCTACCCGTCGTGGGGAACAAGGCAATCCTGATGCACCGCCGCCACCCTCAATGGCGGAGGTTTTGATGGCCATCAAGCAAAACCGCCTGCGCAATGAGCATTTGCTCGAGCAGCTGGTGCAGCAAGGGGCCAGGAGGAACAACGATTGCACCACTCTCACGGAGTTCTTGTGCTCCCAACCTCCCACCTTCTCTGAAGCTAAGGAGCCGCTTGATGCGGATGATTGGCTCCGAGCTCTTGAGCGCAAGTTTGCCGCTCTGCACGTTCCGGTGGTGGAACAGGTCAACTTCGCCACCTACCTGCTAAATGGAGCCGCCGGCTCCTGGTGGGAAAGCCACGTGGCAATGTTTGCCGCCGCTTTCCGTGCGGCGTACATCCCCAAGCCCGTCATGGACCTCAAGAGGAGGGAGTTCCTGGATCTAACCCAGGGTCGCATGGACGTCCAAGCCTATGGGCGGGAGTTCAACCACCTCTAGCGTCACGCCCCTCGGGACATGACAAATGATGAGGACAAGCATTACCTCTTCCGCAAGGGGCTCGCACCTCGTCTCCGATACGAGCTCCTACCCTTCAAGTTTCCGTCCTACCAGGAGCTCTACAACCAGGCTCTCACCATGGAGCAGGGTAGGAAGGAGCTGGAGGCTTCCAAGAGGCCAGCTCCAGCTGACCACCAGAGCTCCTCCTCCTCTGAGGGCAAGAAGCGCAGGGTCTTCGTGCCTTTCAGCGCTGTGCCACGTGCTCCTTCCGCGCCGAAGCCCACCGGGCACTTGCCACCTCCGCCTCGCCCAGCTACTTCGACCTTGGGTGCGGTAGGAGGCGGTTTTCGACCTCAGCTGCCTGCACCACCGGGGCTCACTTGCTTCGCTTGTGGCCAGCCGGGGCACTACTCCAGGGAGTGTCCCCAGAAGGCACCGGCTACTGCCGCACCTGCACCAGCTCCCTCCACACCAGCAGCCAAGGCTACAAGTGTCAGCCGTGGACGACTGAACGACGTCTCGGCTGAAGGAGTCGAAGAGGACCCCGGAGTTCTCATGGGTACGCTTCGAATCAATGATTACCCAGCTTCAGTCTTGTTTGATTCTGGAGCATCGCATTCTTTCATATCCATATCATTTGCACACAACCATCAAATACCATTTGAGAACATGGACTCCCCGCTAGTGGTTAAAACACCAGGGTCTCGTTGGCAAACCAAGTGGGTTACTTCCGAGGTTCAGATTACCATAGGCTACTGGTCCTTTCCGTTCCAGCTGATAGCACTGAAGTCAGATGGGCTAGATGTAATTCTGGGTATGGATTGGCTAGTCAAATATCAGGCCAACCTGGACTATGCTGCCAAGTCTGTAACCGTGGTCCACCCAACCGTCGGCTTGTGAGCTATTGGTCACCTTCGTCCGCAGTTCCATCCGCTGCCACTCCTCTCTCTCCGGAGATCAGTCTGTGTTTCCTGGAAGGAACCACTCCGCCTGAAATGCATGAAGTAGATGTGGTGTGTGACTTCCCCGACGTTTTTCCCGAAGAACTGCCTGGCATGCCACCTGATCGAAGTGTGGAGTTTGTCATCGATCTGGTTCCGGGAACCGCCCCAGTTTCCAAAAGGCCCTAACGCATGCCAACGGAAGAGCTAACTGAACTAAAGAAGCAACTTGATGAACTGCTAGAAAAGGAATTCATCTGGCCGAGTAGCTCACCTTGGGGCTGCCCGGTCATCTTTGTCAAGAAGAGGGATACCAATGTTCCTCGGCTGGTTGTTGATTACCGCCCTCTGAATGCGGTGACCATCAAGAACAAGTATCCCATTCCTCGAATAACTGACCTATTCGATCAACTAGCTGGTGCAACGATATTCTCCAAGATGGATCTGAGGTCAGGCTACCATCAGATAAAAATCCGAAAGGAGGATATTCCAAAGACGGCTTTCACTACCTTCTATGGGTTGTATGAGTACACCGTCATGTCCTTCGGCCTCACAAATTCCCCGGCTACATTCATGAGGCTGATGAACTCCATCTTCCATGAGTACCTCGACAAGTTTGTCATTATTTACATCGATGACATCCTTGTCTACTCCAAGACTGAAGAAGAGCATGCTGAGCATCTTCGACTAGTCTTGACCAAGCTTCAAGACCATCGCCTCTATGCTAAGTTCTCCAAGTGTGAGTTTTGGCTAAAGGAGCTCATTTTTCTCGGTCATGTGGTGTCAGCTGCTGGAGTAGCGGTGATACCCGACAAAATTTAGGCAATCCTGGATTGGCCAACTCCCAAGTCCGCCAAAGATATCCGAAGCTTCCTGGGGTTGGCGGGTTATTACCGCCGATTCATCGAGGGCTTTTCCAAGATAGCCAAGGCACTGACTGACCTCCTCAAGAAAAACAAACAATTTGTGTGGTCAGACAAGGCTGAAGAAAGTTTCCAAACTCTCAAGGTCAAGCTCACCACCACTCCGGTGCTTGTCCTTCCCGACACCGACAAGGACTTTGTCATATATTGTGATGCATCACTCCAAGGCTTGGGCTATGCTTTGATGCAAGAAGGCCATGTGGTAGCCTATGCCTCCCGTCAACTCAAACCACATGAGCAAAATTGTCCAACTCATGATTTGGAGCTTGCCGCCGTGGTACATGCTCTGAAGCAATGGAGGCCCTACCTATTGGGCAACCGTTGCGAGATCTACTCCGACCATCAAAGTCTAAAATATCTCTTCACCCAGCCGGATCTGAACTTGAGGCAGAGAAGATGGTTGGAATTAATAAAAGACTATGATGTGACCCTCAACTACCAGCCCGGCAAGGCAAATGTCGTGGCGGATGCTTTGAGTCGCAAGACCTATTGCAACACCGTGATGGTTGAAAAGGCACAACCGGCTCTCCACGAGGAATTTGCCCGGTTAAATCTGGAAATTGTTCCCTCCGGATATCTAGCTAACCTCGAGATCAAATCCACTCTCGAGGAGGATATCAAGGCCGCCCAGCAAAATGATGCTGAAATCCTAGAGATCAAAGAGAAGATAGCTAATGGGAAGGCAAATTGTTTCTCGGTTGATGACAATGGTGTTGTCTATTTCGGTGACCGTTTAGTGGTGCCCAAGAGTGGAAACACAAAAGAGTTGATCCTCTCAGAAGCTCATGAGTCACCCATCTCTATTCATCCGGGTAGCACCAAAATGTACCAAGATCTTCGCCGGCAATTCTGGTGGTCTTGCATGAAGCGCAAGATCGCCGAGTATGTGGCTGAATGCGACGTCTGCCGCCGAGTGAAGGCTGAACATCAAAGGCCAGCTGGTACTCTTCGCCCCATAGCCATTCCTGAATGGAAATGGGATGAAATTGGTATGGATTTCATTACCGGTTTTCCAAGATCACAAAAGGGTAACAATGCCATTTGGGTAGTCATTGATCGCCTATCCAAGGTCGCCCACTTCCTCCCCATTCGTGAGGATATAACTGCTAAGCAACTAGCCGAGTTGTACCTTACACGGATTTTTCCTCTCCATGGAGTCCCTTTGAGCATCATATCGGACCGAGGAAGTCTATTTGTATCCAAATTCTGGCAGAGTTTCCAAAGTGCTTTGGGAACCCGTTTGAACCTGAGCACTGCTTACCACCCTCAGACTGATGGCCAAACTGAAAGGGTGAACCAAGTTCTTGAGGATATGCTTCGGGCTTGTGTTATCTCCTTCGGCAAGGGTTGGGAAAAGTACCTCCCCCTCGCCGAGTTCTCCTACAACAATAGCTACCAAGCCAGTTTGCAAATGGCTCCCTTTGAGGTCCTTTATGGGAGAAAATGCCGAACTCCTCTCAATTGGTCTGAAACCGGAGAGAGGTCACTCTTCGGTCCGGATGTGATCAATGAAGCCGAGGAGAAAGTCCGCATCATTCGGGATAATCTCAAGGCTGATCAATCCCGGTAGAAAAGCTATTATGACAAGCATCATCAAGAGGTCCACTATGAAATTGGTGACAAGGCCTATCTTCGAGTCTCTCCTCTCCGTGGCGTTCGTCGCTTCGGAATCAAGGGCAAATTGGCACCTCGCTATGTTGGCCCTTTCACCATCCTAGCCAAGCGAGGAGATCTCTCCTATCAACTTGAGCTACCCTCCAACTTCCCGGATGTGCATGATGTTTTCCATGTCTCCCAACTCCGATGTTGCTTCAAGGATCCAATCCGTGGGGTTGATCATGAGGCGTTGGACATTCAGGAGGATTTGACCTATCGCGAGCATCCTATCCGCATCTTGGATGAAGCGCAGAGGAAAACTCGCAACAAGACTATCAAGTTCCTAAAAGTTCAATGGTCGAACCATTCCGAGGAGGAAGCCACATGGGAGCGAGAAACTAGCCTTCGTCAGGAATACCCCGCCTTCTTCACTCAAGCCTAGAATCTCGGGACGAGATTCCTGTAAGGGGGGTAGAATTGTAACAGCCCCAACTTGGTAATGAAAAGTACGAAGAATTTTTCCACCTTTTGCATCCTTGTTTGCATCATGGCATGCATATGAAACTTGCTAATTCTAAACCACCAACATATGCAAGCCACTAAAATGGGGAGGCAAACTTCCCAAGCAATCCAAACCAAATACAATTGCTCAACATGTCAACAAACTAAATGAACTTCCAAATTGTTTAGGAAGTTCCAACTTTGCATTTTATAACCAATTCTTAATTT
The DNA here is from genome assembly GCA_012064385.1 of Puccinellia tenuiflora. Taxonomy (NCBI): domain Eukaryota; kingdom Viridiplantae; phylum Streptophyta; class Magnoliopsida; order Poales; family Poaceae; genus Puccinellia; species Puccinellia tenuiflora. The sequence goes on along the minus strand of QRDG01001778.1, from coordinate 621,415 downwards.
CCAATTTTGCCAAATAAGAAATGAATTTGAGAATCTAAAATTGGTTCAATACAATTCTAATTTTGGAACCAAGTTAAGCTTTTCAAAAATTCAAACTAAATTCATGGGGAGCTTCAATATTATTGTGAGAGTCTCCACGAATATTTTCACTATTTTTGGAATTGTTTAAATGCTCCAATTAATTACAATTTGTGAATTGTCAAATTTACTTTAAATTAAAAGCTGTGAAAAAATGTTGGCCAAAACATTTTATTTTGCCTCACCAATTTTTGTGGAGATTCTAAAGGTTAAATGGAGCCTATATGAATTTTTATAGATTTTATAAAATTGTTTAAAGGCCCCAATTAAATTACAAATTCTGCTGCTGGGCTCTTTTGTAATTACAGAAAATGGAAGCAGGTTTTTTTTTTTGCAAAACGTTCTTTCCCGCATAGTGGCGGCCATGGCCACTGGCGCCATGCCGCCGAGCTGGCCGGCGCCCATGCCGTCGTCGGGGCCCTCCCTGCCATGCCTCCCTGGTGATCAAGAGGACCTCCCGACGCCCACCTGCTCCTGCCCCTTTTTCCCTCTCACCAGCTCCCCGCTTCACTCCCTTGCTCTCCCGAGCCTCCTCCGTTGCCGCCGTCCGCCGCGCACCGTGCCGTCGTCTGGAGTCGCCCCCGAGCAGATCGAGCAGCACCACGGGCTCCGCGTCGACGTCCTCTCCCTCCTGGTGTGAGGAATCGAGCCGGGTCTCCGGGAATCGACGGCCGCATCATCGACTTCCCCGCCTCGGCCGCGCCGCTCGCCGGGACGATTCCGGCGATTCCCGCCCCTCCGCGCGGTCGTCGTCCACGCGTACGAGCTCAGGGTGAGGCCCTCTCCCTTTTGGCCCTCTCCCGCGTCCCTCCTTTCCCTCCTCGCCACCGTTGACCACGCCGGTCGCCGCCGGCGTCACCACACCGTGCACCGGCCTGGACCCGGCCTGACCGGCCACGGGCCGGACGGCTCGGGCAGGTGCCCGGCCTGGGCCGGCACTGGGCCGGACCTTTCGGCCACCCGCCCGGCCTTCTGCCCAGCCTGGGCCGGCCAAAGGCCGGCGCCCTCGGGCTGGTGCCCGGCCTGCAGCCCGGCCTGGCCGGCCAGAGGCCGGCCTGTCTGGGAATTTGCTTTTCCTTTTAGAATTTGAAACAAAAGTAAAATAATCGATAACTATTCGAATAATGCTTCAAATTCGACAAACCAAATTTCCAAATGTTCAGGAAAACAAACTCTACTAGATGGAATCATTGTAACTCTCTTTTGAATTTATATTCTTGCTATTTATTTAAGAATTCCTAAAATGGGTTAAGTAATACCAAAAATTGGGAAAATCATAACTTATTAAATATTGATCCAATAATTATGAATAAAATATCAATGTGGTCAATACTTCAAATGCAATCAAACCATGCTAATGTCACATCATGATCACAAATATTTATTTGATGTTATTCATAATTTGTTTAAGCGAATTAAATTCAAATAAATTATTTAATTTGCTATTTCAATCTTCGGTACTCAGAGAATTACAAATGAGGTACCAATTTGATCAGAAGAACAAAACCTATTTGATCATGTCATGTTCATGCATGTTTGAGCAAATTCTAAATAATGTGATCATTTATGAACAATTGGACATTAAGTTAGATATGGGGTGTTTTCCAAATAATTGCCCTAATTATTTGGCTCGCCATTTAATTTTGCTATCTAATTTATATAATGTTATCCTTGCATAAAATTGGCATGTCATCATGTGATTGAGCATTGCACTTGTCCTCGTGTGATTTATTTGTTCTTTGTGTTACTTTTGGGTATCGATAGATTCCGGAGTCGAGGTTAACGCTATCTACCCCCGACGAGCCGTACTACACGCCCCGGCAGCAAGGCAAGAGATAACCCAACCTTCTTGGCATTCTAGCATCCCAATGTTTTATAAACTTATTTTATCCACCACAATATTGCATGCGATTCCAATGTCTCTTTTGATCAAAATATAGAGAATCCTATGAATGCATGTTTATTCCCGAGCCAATACATGTATCCCCACCTATTAACCCTAGGTTTGATGTGTTGGCCGGAGACAATAATATAATTGTTGTTTATATGCTTAGCAATGCTTAGCCATGCTTAGTTAAATGCTTATATGTCCGTTATTTATTTCCATGATTTATGCAATTGATGGAATGCTCGGACAATGCGGAGGTTGTGGTGGTACTTAATTAAGTTGCTAAAAAGGCTTGGGTGAGTTGCCATCGGGGATGGTGTTTTGCCTCACTCTTGCCCCTAAGTGCGAGTTCCTGTCTTCGGAACCAAGGTCTGAGCGTGCTGCCATTGGTGGGGACATATGGAATCCCCTTTAACTAAATAACTTGTGCGGGCGTATCCAAGGGTCCTCTAGTTCGGATTTCCATTTGCGTGTGAGTGTGTGGGTGGAGAAAGGAATGATGAGGACGGTGGTGTTAGGACGTGGCGATGGGGCAGGGTGCTGAAATAGGCACTGAACCTGTCATGTGGCCACAGATGACTCTTGGATAGTCTCATGCGAGGTAAAGGTTTAACCGCGCCCACTCGCCGGCCTTCCCTGGAAGAGGGCCAATCAGGTAAGCCGGACGGTACCGGTGGGTAAATTAGTACACCCCTGCAGGGTAAATCTTTTCGAAAAGCCGTGTCCGCGGTTATGGACTCCTTGGGAATGGATTTACGGGATCATAGAGAATCTTAACCTAATTAAAATTTGGTAGCTAAAGGTTGCAATACAACGTGTTTTAAAAAGGTTCATTTCCTCGAGGGTGATTCGAGGGAGTGCCTTTGGTGGAGATGAGAGGTGGTTATGGCTACAAGTAGGTTCGATGAGAACCGAATATGAAAAGTTTACTCTCTTACCCCCTTTATGAAAAATATTCTGAGTAGACGGTGCCATGTGTCATTTATGCCTTGCTTATGAAAATTAGCTTTATGCAAAAATAGCTACATATACAACTTTAGATCCTCCAGCCTATATCGCCCTACTAAACTTGCGAGTACATCGTACTCAGTCTCTCTTTGCTGCCTTTATATTTGTATTTCAGAGGAGGACGACACCGAGCAGCTAGGTGGGTTCTTCGTGGATGTCGACTAGTAGTCCGGGGTTCCTAGGTGGCAGCTTGGGACCGTGGAACAAGCTGGCTGGGAGCTTTTACTTGTAGGCCTCTTAGGCCATATATTTGCATCTTGTTGTTAGACAACACTACCCGTTTCCGCTTGATGTATTGTTGGATCTGTGATCCCTTTTGTGTGTAATATTTGTATCTTCTCTTATATGAGTTGCTATATGCTTTTGTGTCGTAGAGTCTGCAATGTGCCAGTTGTTCCACAAGTCTTGGTCTCTTAACTATACATGATAGCGATGTCTGAGCTTATGGCATGATCGAGGTGTTGTGTGCCGATGATCCATTCCGAGCACACCTGCCAATGTGTTTTGGCCTGGGATTGGTAAACCCATTAACCTTCGATTGTGTAGCATGACCGGTTGCACAATGCTTCATTGTATAGTTCTGGGGTCGGGGCGCTACAGATATCTTTGACCTCTACCTCCCGTCGATTCGATAAACCTTGGGTTACTCACTTAAGGGAAATTTGCCGCTGTCCTACAAACCTCTGCACTTGGAGGCCCAACAAGTCTACAAGAATAGAAGCGTGTAGTAGACATCAAGCTAATTTCTGGCGCCGTTGCCGGGGAGGTAAGGTAAACGGCACTCACACTCCGGCAACGAAGCTAATTTCTGGCGCCGTTGTCGGGGAGGTAAGTGCTTGAAGGTATCTTCTTTAGATCTTGCAATTAAATCTTTTTGTTTCTTGTTTTTATTTCACTAGTTTGGCTTAATGGAAAACAACAAAAAAATGAGAGAGCTTTATAAAATTTACCTTGAAATTGGTCATGATGCTTTTGAAGAGAAAATTAAAAAACCTATGGAACTTTATTTGCATAACAATCATGCTAGTAGCAATGTTATTAGTATGATTTCTTTGAATGCCATTTTTGTTAATGGTATGGAAAATTCTAAGCTTGGGGATGCCGGTTTTGATGAATATGATCTTTTTAGTCCCCCAAGCTTGAAGGAGGAAATTTGCTTTGATGATACTATGCCTCCTATATATGATGATTATTATGATGAATGTGATACTTTCAGTCCACCTACTATTGCGGAAAAAGTTTATTATGATTATGATATGCCTCCTATTTATGACGATTACAATGTTGGATACGATAGTTTTACTCCCACTATAACTAATGAGAAAGATTTTACTTATGTGGAGAGTAATAATAATACTTTTATGCATGTGAATCATGAGAAAAATGCTTTATGTGATGGCTATGTTATTGAGTTTTATTATGATTCTACTGAAAGTTATTATGAGAGAGGGAAGCATGGTTATATAAATTTTCATCTTATGAAGTTTACCCTCTTTATGTTGAAGGTTTTAATGTTGCACTCGCTTTACCTTCCTATGCTTAATGCTTTATGTTCCAATGATTTATTTTCTTACAAGATGCCTATGCATAGGAAGAGAGTTAGACTTAAATGTGTTTGATATTTGCTTCTTGATGCTCTCTTTTGTGTTTCAATTCTTATTCTTACGAGAGCATCATTAAAATTATCATGCCTAGCTAAAAGGCTTAAAAGAAAAGCGCTTGTTGGGAGGCAACCTATCTTTTACTTTCAGTTTGTTTTTGTGTTTCTTGAGTCATGAAGTTTTTGCCTCTGTAGCAATTTCATTGTATCTTTTTCTTTTGGTTTTTTGTGCCAAGTTTAGCCTCTAATGCATTGAAAGTGCGAGGTGTTGTTTTGCTGTCCAGAAACAGAATTTTGTCGTTCACTGTTCGAAAATCTAAAAATTTCTGAATTTTATATTTTTCTGAAATTTTTAGATAGCAAGCCTGATACTTTTAGCTATCTTTCGGTAGTTTTGACTTTTCTGATTTGAGCTACAGAAGTGCCTCAAACAATTCGATCTTTACAGACTGTTCAGTTTTTGATAGATTCTGCTTTTATTTGTATTCGTCTCTTTTACTATCGTCAAATGTGATACTCTAGAAAAGGAGTGCCACACTGAGGCTTAGTAAACAGTAGCTAATGCCCAATAAAGTTGTTTGCAATTTGTCTTGAGTTGAACACATGTGCATTTTAATTTATGAGCACTAACCCTCTAATCAGTTTATGAGAAGTTTTGTGTGAAGGGAGTTTTTAAGTTCCAAAGGAGAGGAACATGAAGAAATTGAAGATGGATCAAAGCTCAAGCTTGGAGATGCCCCCATAGCACCCCCTCTGAATATCAAGAACCATCAAGCGTCTAAACTTGGGGATGCCCAAGGCATCCCCTCTTCTTCATCGACTATCATGAGGTCGTCTTTGTTAAACTAAGATTTTATCACTTTACATATTATGTGCTATGCTTGGAGCATCTTTTTACTTTTAGTTTTGTTTGTTTACTGGTCATATGCTTGTTGGATCCTTGCTTTGTTTGAGTGGGAGAGAGACACGCTCCGCTTTTTCATTTGAATACTCCTGCGCTTCGCTTATATCTTGTTGAGTATTCTTAGCTACTGTTTGTTTGCTAGTAAGCTCTCACTTTTAGCCTTTATCTTGTTTAGAGCTGCTAGTAGTTGATATTAAACTCAATTGTTCTTCACTTATATTTGTTAGAGAGTTGTTTTGGTTGCTTGGTTGATTTGTTAGAATGATAAAATGCTATGCATGTGATATTGGAATGAAACGAAAGCCTGCATAGTATTGTAGATCATTGTGTGGATAATTGATACTTCTCATTTGTTTTGAGATATTAAGATGAATGCTTAAACTTGCTGGTTATTTGAGTGGAATTGATTTGTAAAGAAATACTATTAAAAACTTGAAACTATGTGGTGTTTCGTAGTTGTTAATTCATTAAGCTAATCTTTCCATCAAAAGAATTGTTTGGTAAACATTGGAGACGATGTGGAGCTTTTATGGTTATGATTGACAAATGTCTTATGCTACTCTGTTACCGGTTAATTTTAGATGTTTGCTTCAAATACCTTCTTTGCTAAGCCCAAAAATTCGTACTGAGTGTATGGTTCACTCGTGCATCCAAATCCCAAAGCCAAACTATCTTGCCAGCTGAGTCCACCATATATACCTATGCATGGTATTTCTTGCCATTCCAAGTAAATTTGTCATGTGCTATCTTTAAAAATTCAAAATACTCTTTTTTGTGCCTCTGTTTTTAAGCTCATGAGGGAGCAGTAGAGAGCTAGATATAACTTGTGACGAGCAAGGTCATTTCCCCCCTTTTCACCCGGTCTCGATGGATTACGTCTTCACTTGAATCAATCCGAGAGCAGCTTAAGCAAAATATAAATATAACTCACCATTCTCCTCCGCGCAATGAAAATCTGAGAAATCAGCTCAAAACATTGGACAGTGGTGAAAACAAGGAGAAAGGGGAGCGTACTCGCTCCTCTAAAAACCAGCTGCTCTCACAAGTCTAAAAGCCTTGCTTGTTATGGGGGACTAGATAGATTCTCTGTTGTCAATTCGTTGACGAAAGCATGCATGTCTCAAAATTGTTTTACTTCTATTTCATAAAAAACAAAAAGCTCTAGCACATGACTAATCCTTGCTTCCCTCTGCGAAGGGCCTTTCTTTTACTTTTAATGTTGAGTCATTTTTCCTCTTTCTTCTATCTCCACCAAAGCAAACATCTAGCATTGACCCTGGGTATCATTGATCATATTGCATTGTCAGATTAAACATGAATCTTTATATTGACTTTACCGTTGGAAGTTGAAGTTTTTTGCTAAAACTTGCAACTTCTTTGTTTTCATTCTCAAACACTTTTGTCATGGAATTGTTAACTTTGAGAATTAATCAAATATGTGGATTACATTGCTTTCATGTCTTTAACTTACTATTTATGAAAGGTTTTGCTTGAATGATTCAACTTGTTTATTCATTGCTTTCTTGCTATCAATTATAGACAATTGTTTTGTATCTCTTCATTCACATCCTTTGCTTTGCATTACTATCTTGATCAAGATTTTGTTGGTTGCATGTCTCATCAAAAATTATTTGTTATCACTTACCTACTCGAGGACGAGTAGGAGTTAAGCTTGGGGATGCTGATACGTCTCAAACGTATCTATAATTTTTGAGTGATCCATGCTAGTTTTGTGATATTGTCACATGTTTTTACTATCAATTATATCATTTTTATGCATTTTATCGGACTAACCTATTGACAAGATGCCCAGTGCCAATTCCCTATTTTTGTGCTGTTTTTGTTGCAGAAAGTTACTTCTGGAAATATTCTCGGAATTGGACGAAAATTTACGGAGATTTTTTATTGAAAAAATGAGCAAGGGAGCCAGAAGGGTGACTCCAGGGGACCCACACAGGCCAGGGGCGGCCCCCTGCCGCGGCCTAGGGCCCACCTGCGGGTGGGACCCGCCCCTGCCTTGTGGGGCACCCCTCGGCCGCCTTCGACGCCTATAAAATCACATCCGACGCAAAAACCCTAACCCCCGAAGGATTTTCCCAAATACGCAACAGAGCTTCGCCGCCATCGCCGACAAGTATCGGGGGTTCAGAAGGTCCTGTTCCGGCACCCTGCCGGGACAGGGATCGATCGCCGGAGCCATCTCCATCAACACCGCTGCTTCCCGCGATGAGGAGGGAGTAGTCCCTCACCGGGACTGAGGCTTATACAAGTAGCTATGTGGTTATCTCTCTCTCCCATGATGTGATCTTCATTGTGATCATGAGCTTTGTTAGTGTAGTTGAATACATGATGTTTCCCTATGTGTAATGGATATGATGTTGCTCAAGTGGTGTTATTTAGTACAATTTCCGGAGCCACCGTTATGATCATGGTACCTCGGTGACAGGATGGGTGCCGTGTGTGACTCTATGGATAATAGATTAGAAGGATCTTTATCATGAGTTTGTTCTTTATTTGTTGGATTGAATAGATCATGAGGTTTCTTGATGCTTGCGCTATTGAAGAAAGAGACTATTCAAAAAATAGGTTGTGGTGTTTGTTAGTACTATCTTTGGATGCGGATAGTGACAGCATGAAGTGTCCATAGATGTGGAATACGAACTTTAAGGTGTGCTTTTCGTAGCCCTACGCAATTCTCATCCTATTTGATCCACAAAAGAATTATCTCCGAGTAACGTCTACCATGCATGTATTTTTGTGGGAACTATCATGTGCTTAATTATGTTAATGATGTTGAGAGTAGTCACTCGTGAAAGTATGAAGCCTAGGCCTTGTTTCCAAGCATTGATACACCGTTTTTAGTCACTTTTGTCACTTGTTTGCTTGCTGCCATTTTTATTACAGAATCACAAAATCACCTTTACCATCCATATCACTTGCATTTTACCATCTCTTCGCCAAACTAGTGCACCTATACAACTGACAATTGTATTAGGTGTGTTGGGGGACACAAGAGACTTCTTGTATCTTAATTGCAGGGTTGCTTGAGAGGGATATCTTTGACCTCTACCTCCCGTGGATTCGATAAATCTTGGGTTACTCACTTAAGGGAAATTTGCCGCTGTCCTATAAACCTCTGCGCTTGGAGGCCCAACAAGTCTACATGAATAGAAGCGTGTAGTAGACATCAGCAGCTATCCATATGCAAAATGAAAGCAAGTATCCTACAATGTTATGGCATGCTTAGTGCTCATAATCATGCATTATCATCATTGCATTACAACGAAAATAGCCAGAAGCCTAAACTTTTACGCATTAACTTCATTATATGAAAGCACTGGGATCTCAAGATGTGACATTCTAAAACCACATTATTAGTGAAAGATGTATCATAAGGAGTTTTTCAGCTATAGTAATGTCATTATTACAGGCATGAACAAGAATTAGGTTTTATCCTTAGCGGTCTATAAAACAGTTGGTCATAGATGGTTTTACTTAGAAAGGGGCAATATCCTCAACAAAAGTTGTGAACCACAACTACAATATTCTATAAAAATGCAAACCTAGGAGCTCATAAGTTTAGCAAAAAAAACTGGATGAAGTGGAAATGGAAATCGGATTCGGTTTTCACCTATAAATCTTTATGTATGAGCTTGACTTTTGCATCTCTTATTTTGTTTCACAATTAATAACAAAAAATGTAGAGAGACTGTAGAGATTACACAAAAATAGACGAATGCACAAATAAGTGGAGAAAAAGAGAAAAGTACCAACTAACCAAAACTGCTAGACTAAGGGTGTATAGCTCTGAAAATGAGGCAATTTACCTCAATATAATTTTCATCTTGTGAACTCAATACAGAGAGAAATGAAAGACACTGAAGTGCTAAACCACTCGATTACATCTAAGGAAGAATGTATATGATTTGAATATGATAATGAGAGGATCGGCAACATATTGTATGCACGGGCCAGGGGCAGTGTTTAGTTGAGAATGAAGGAGAGTTTAGTCGTGTAAAAAGGTAAGGTAGTCACTAAATCGAGATCATATTCAAAAATAAATTAGCCAAAGCATGTAGAGAGGCAACAGCTGGAATATTTCTCTCTAAAAAATAGATCATCTGCCCCATCTAATGAATTCTTAGTACTACAGAACCATCAAACATGCAACTAATCAACTCATAAGCTAAAATGTAGATGTAGGAGCTGTAAAATTACTTTATATGGAAATAGAAAACATAAGATAAGAAGGTTCTACTAAGTAGAAACACCACACATGTTTTTGGTACCTCTATCATTATAAAGTATGTGCCTACAGGGGGAAATATTTATGGAATTCTGCATTTGTTCTTGCAAAGTCATTAAGAAGCAATCAATTGCACGACTTTTTCCTGAATCATACTCTAGTGAGCAAAATATTTATGGTATGTCGTATAAAACAATTCTTAAGAGCATGACAACATTTAAAAGAGGGTTACCGTCACACTCGAAGGGGTACTTCGCGATCCACTAACCCTCCTGCTCAATCCTTCTCAATACAACATAACAAAAGGCGGGCAACTGATAAGAACATAATATACCTTAATTAATCTACTTATATGAAGCCACTAAAGAATCAATCTTCAGGTCATCACACATCAATATTGTATTCAATCAATTTTCTGGTATACAATGAATACAATAGGCAAATAATCAAATGCAAAGAAAAAGGAGGAAGAACCAGTGACCGTACTTTTTCTGCAGATAGTGAATCTTCCAATTGTTGTCTCCACATGCTTAGGTGAAGGAATTTATAAACATGGCAAACGGTCATCCACCATCGAAAAAATGGATTTCCAGAAGAACTCGTTATGGAATGAAACTTGGTCCATGCAAAAAAAGAGATGAAAATAGAATGTATGTAAGTAAAAATCACATTCATGTGGTTAGGAACATCTTGAGTTACTTTCTCTACCTTACAAACTGGCAATTGAAAACTCTAGATAAGCTTACATGATGAAACTCCAAATGAAAATCATTCAAGCTTGAAGTTTCTAAATGCAGGACAGTGAATAAAGCAAAAGGAAGAAAAAATTTGTTTCACGTTCATGCAGCAAAAGATGCATACGCACACTATCTAGATACACTATGAAGTCAGATATTGAGCTAATTAAGTTTCACACACAGTCATAGCACACATCACATAGAGGCCAAAGACGCTGGCTGCATATAAATCGAAAGGGAAAGGGGAAGTTGAGAGAGATTACTAGATTGACCAGCCTAAGCGATGACGAATAACCAATTGGAGGATGACCAATGACAGTGTTCTGACTTGACAGCAAGGAGAATCGACGAAGGTGACATCGAAAGTCATGTTGACCACTGAATCCGAATGTCGCCATGAGCCGCGCAATGGTGCGCCGCCTCCCCACGTGCTCCCACTTGCCACCATCGGTGGTGGCTCAACGCTGATGACGACCACCTCTTGGGCCCGCTCTCCTAATGCGCTATGGACGATGTCCACAGGCAGGTGCTGGTCGACGGAGAAGAGGATATTTGAAGCAACTTGCTATCACCGATGGAAATTAGTATGCAACTTAAAAATCTGCAATATAGATGTCCTTATCCTGAGAACAAAAAAAATCAACAAAGCCATAAATTAAACAACAAATAGGCTTTATAAATGGAGCGAGCAGGAAAAATCCAGAGCCACAGAGAACATGAAAAACTGACCAGAGGAGGACTAACTCGATGAGATCAAGCCATCTAAAGCAATAGCTCATGTTGTAGAAGCAACCGGTGGGCAGAGCAGCACCTGCGACAAGAACAAGGAATGGTCAAACATTAAACAGAGTCAAGGCATACAACTTAGCGTTCATGGAATGCGAATCATGGAAGGCGAAAGGCGAAACATGAGAAAATCGACCACCGTAACCAAGAAGCCCAATTGATTAGAAGCTCAACTCAACCATGATCAATTCTTGCAGTGTCCAGCATGGGATTCCTCTCACTGTCGCCAAGGACATCCACCCGCACAAGCTGCTAAGACCTGGCCGACATCTGTGAGACATGCCGTCGGAGGCCTGCGCTTGTACCTCAACCAAAATTTGTACAGTTCGTGTACATTCGACCCAAATCTGTAGCAGAAGAAGGCAACACGTTATCTCGTTAATTTCATAGATTTCGGAGCTTGCTCGAAATATTTTGCCACATAGATCTTGGAATTTTACAGGGTAGGATAAATGAGTAAATAATTACAAACTAAAAGAAGGTATTAATCCAGTTTGGACAAAACACAAAATTAGATAAGGAATTATTTTTATCAAAGACCCAATCCAGTTTCAGAGTCCATTTATGAAAGGATCGGTTCAGTCCAAAATATAGACATGATTGATACTCAAAACAACACTAAAACAGTTGTAAGTCGCAAAATCAAAAAATGAACATACACCTCTTGAATGTCTCTTATCAAGCTGAAACTTCCTCCGAAGTCCCCCCGGTCAAACTCCTTGCCACCACCGTGGATTACCTCTGTACGCGGAGCAGATGCGCCAACATAATAGATCTGGGTACACACCTAGCAAACAACCAAGGTTAGCTTCTTTCTAAATTGTACATTACGGGGGAACAACATGAGATGGGCCCAATCTTTTATAAAACCTCTTCATTTTCCTTTAGAATACACCTGAACCTAAAAACAGAGGATAAAATCAAATATACAACAAACAAAAAGAAATGCAAAATATAATAGACGTAGAGATATAAACTTCTTAAAAGCGCCTAATTGGACTGATGCATACAGAATTGAAGACAAATGGACTTTTAACAGTGAAATTCCTACAGATCATAACACACAATATCTAATTAAGATAATAAAATTAATGATACTTGAAAATATGTGTAGGGTGACACTAATTAACCCAGTAGAATTATGATGTGAAAATCCATCTGATTTGATCTGTCACATTCTCTTTTCTTCACTGAATTACTTCTAGTGGGATGAATGAAGCTGTGCACACATATGCAAATCAGATGATTTTTTTATAGGTTTGGGCTCACATCCGGCTATTGGTGGCATCATGTTGATAGTGGCCATGGTCCTGGAGCTGCTGCACCTGGGTCTGGCGCAGGCTGCAGGTAGTCGCAACAACACAAAATAGGATTGAACTTAGGAAGGTAAAGCCAGCAGTTGTACAAATCATCAGAAATAGCTAGCTTAAATATGCAGCTTTATGCCAAGTACAGTATACACACCGGGGTACAAATAAAGAATGGGAACAAACCTGGTTAACCATGGTCCATTACATATGAAGATGAAGTCGAGAAACATCGTGAAGCTTCACTAAAAAAATTAGGATTGAAATGACCATCTATTAGCATTGAAATGACAGAATCAAAGAACCACGGAGAAAATACAATACCAAAAAAATCATTTCTTGAAATTTCTTTAGGAAAATGCCATTCCATATCCAGAAAATTGAGTTACTCCAATCATCGCAAGGACAAGGTTCTGAAAATTAATATACAACATATACCTTTTCATCCTGACTTGGTCTCTTCCCACTCAAATAGAATTGCTAGTATCTGCTACAACTTGATAAGTGAAGTTATGCACAAAAATATAACCTGTAGAATAATTGGAACTAAGAATCAATATCAAAACACATAAAGCACAAAGAGGAATACATATGAAAGAACAAACAACTTACAGATCCAAGTTGAGTTGTGGGATTCTTCCAGGAGCAGTATTTGCCCTTAGACATTTACACAAACAGCTTCTGTACACACCTGCAACCTAACGGTAGGGAAAAGAAAATGTGTTGTAGCTCAGCCGTAGAATTAGGAAGAGGTGTAAGGAAGGAGACGGGGAGCCAAGGCAAGGTCAACTGCTATACATGTGGACGTTGCTACGACTGCGAGGACATCCTCCCCCACGCGCTGCTGAAATACCCGGGACAGGGAATCTACGGAGGCGCTCCTTGGCTCCTCTTTCTCCCAGTTCTCACCGCCACGACACACCATGGTCGGGCTGCCGCTGAGCAGCACATAGGGCCGGTAGGGGTGAGCCCCATGAAAAGGCACAAGCAGAGGTGCAGGAGAGGATGCTCACCTAGGCGTCGCTCGGCGTCTCATGCTCTCTCAGGACGCGGATGGTGGCGGCGTGAGCGGCTGGGCCCCCTCGTTCGTCCGTTCTCCCTGGGAGCCGAGGCACCAGTCGAGGGGTGAGGATGACTGCCTCCTCCTACCTGTCTTCCAGTCCTACGCCGCCGAGGGGAGAGGACGGCGGTGTCGTGGTGGAAGAGGAGATGCGGGAAGCGGCGGCGGCAAGGAGGGAGAGGAGAAAGAGCGGGAATGGGAGGGGAAAGAGTGTGGGAGGCGGCGGTAGCGCACTAGGTTTTCACCGCGGAGTTGCTGCGGCGTATGTACGATGCGGTTAAAAAATCGAACGACCAAGATTCACTGAAAGCGATGATCGGACGGACGAAAATGCAATCGCCCTGAGAAGCGCCCCAACTGGGGCAAGGATGTTATCTTTAGATGTAAATAACACAAGGAAATCACACTGCTGTTTTCTACCTAGTGGCAACAACACATCTCTCGTCTTAATCGTTTCTGTCAACCCGAGCTCAGACAAGAGAGGCATGAACCCACTATCTAGCATAAATACTCCCTCATACAACACTAATAATTACTTGGCCAAAGCATCCACTAGCATCGGAGAGCATGCAAGATCATAGATAAAACACAACACATAGATGAACAAAAGTAATGACTTCCACAATTCATCGGATCCATGCAAACACAATCATGTAGGAGTTATAGATAATATGATCTTGATCATGATAGGCAGCTCACAAGATCTAAGCAATGGAGTACAAGGAGGAGAGACAACCATCTAGCTACTGCTATGGACCCGTAGTCCCGTGGTGGACTTCTCACGCATCACTCCGGAGGCATGTATGGTGGTGTAGATGCCTGAAAGAACAAGCTATGCCCCGGATGTCGCCTAGAGGGGGGGGGGGTGAATAGGCGATTAAAACCTTTTCTATTTAGTGGCTTGATAATTGCGGAATAAAACTATGTGTTTAAATTAACAAGCCAACAACCTAAAATTTTAGGTTTACCTAAAGTGCACCAACAACTTATGCTAAACAAGGCAAGCAACAAGGTGATAGCTAGAAATAAACTTCAAGCACGAAGGCTATCACAATGTAAATGCATAAGTAAAAGCTCGGGTATAGAAATAACCGAGGCACGTGGAGACGAGGATTTATTCCCGAGTTCCTCCTTGTTAAGGGAGTACGTCTCGTTGGAGGGGTGTGAGCTCGCCACAAGAGGCCTACTCAAGATGCCACAAAGGCCTCACCCTATTCTCCGATGAACCGCACCCAAGGGTTTGGTTCACCTTCCACTATCGGAATCCTTCGAGGCGGATTCCGGATCCGTTTTACAACTCGCTTGGGGCACACACCCACAACTTAATTGGGGGCTCCCAAATTGTGCCGAAGCTTCACAACCGAAGTCTTCGTGGCACCTCCAAACCGTTTAGGGTACACAATGCACCCAAGAGGCAACAAGCTCTTGGGAACACAATGCACCCAAGAGTAACAAGCTTCTCAACCTTCAACTTCACGTATCACCATGGAGAGAGCAACCCGATGCAACTAATACAAGAGGCAAGAACACACAAAGTGGTCAAATCCTTCACTCTCAAATTCCAACCAAGCAACAAATGCTTTGGGGGGAATAAGAGAGGAAGAACAAAGAGGAGAACTACAAAAGAACTCCAAGAACTAGATCCACAAGGTTCCCCTCACTTAGAGGAGATTTTGTTTGGTGGAAAGGTAGATCTAGATCTCCTCTCTTAAATCCCTAAGTTTGGGCAAGAATCATCGGAGGGATTGAGAGGAATCAAGCTCTCAAGATGTGCAACAATGGAGTAGAGAGAGAGCAAAGGGTTCACAAAGATTGGAAGAAGTATTGAACCAAAGGGGAAGAAGGGGCCCTTAAAAGGAGCCCTGAGAATCTGGCCGTTGGGCACAGAATCCCGCAGGGCCGGTAGTACCGGCCCAAGGGGCGGTACTACTGCCCCTCGTAAAAGTGCCCCCAACGGCTCTTTCCAGAAACGAAAACCCGCAGGACCGGTAGTACCGGCCCAAAGGGCGGTACTTCCGGCCCACCCAAAATAAACTACCAACGGCTAGAGAAGAACACCCACAAGGCCGGTAGTACCGGGAAAAGGACCGGTAGTTCCGGTAAAGCGGTAGTACCGGTACTACTTCCGGTGCTACTTCCGTTTGAGTCCAGTACCCAACTTTCGTAAGCGGCACTGGGCTCCGGAAGTATCACCGGAAGTTCCGGGCGGTAGTACCGCTGGGAGCACCGGTACTTCCGGTTTAGCGGTAGTTCCGGTACCACTTCCGGTGCTACTTCTGTTTGAGTCCAGTACCCAACTTTCGTAAGCGGTACTGGGCTCAGGAAGTACCTCCGGAAGATCCGAGCGGTAGTACCGCCCGAGGGGCCGGTACTTCCGGTCACTGAAGAACAGCAGAACACCGGTACGAGAAAAAGCACAACTTAATAATCCGGACTCCGTTTTCGATGATCTCGGGCTCGTTGGATTCGCAACGAAAAGTTCTACACGATCATGCGGAGAAACATCATGGTCCATCATGTGAGGAGGAAGACACAAGGAGAGAGTTTTACCTCTCTGGAAAAGACGAACCGGTAAAACCTCCAAAATAAAAAACGCAATAAGATATTCATGAGATCCGTTTTTGATGAACTAGAGATTGGTATGGAGATGAACACAAGCTCTAAATTCTCACATGGATAAAAACCAAATAAGAACTAATAAATATGGAAGCAAGGATGCAAAGGTTTGAGCTCTCCACGAACAATACGATCACGATACTCGGTCGAGAGCCCCTCTTGATAGTACGGCTATCTATCCTATAACCCGGTCTCTCAACTAACATCATGAGACCGGTAAAATAAAATCCCTATCAAGATCATACCTTTGCCTTGTGCATTAATCCACTTGAGGTCGATGATGGCGATCTTCATCTCCTCAAGACGCACCACCTTTCTCGATTGCGCTTCGTTTGGTGAAGAATCAAGTGTCGATCAACCCGCACTTAGCCTTGATCAACACAAATCTTTTCTTCCCTTAACCTTGACTCCAACAAATGGAGATCAAGCAACGCAATGGACACACCTACAGATATAGCTTAATACAAACATTAGTCCATAGAGATTGTCATTAATTACCAAAACCATGCATGGGAGCAACCATGCACTTTCAATCTCCCCCATTTTGGTAATTGATGACAATCCCTTTTTTAAGAGGGTTTATATAACGAATAGAGCATCCTTGCAAGAAAAACGAGCAAGGATGCAAGCGCATGCATGGCAAATGCAACAAAAGCATAAAACCCAAATTCCCTTAAACCCTCTAAACTTCTCCCCCATTGGCATCGATTGCCGAAATGGGAAGAAAAATTTAGAGAGCCAATATAATATGAGTTCCTCCATAAAGGTGATGACAATCCCTTTTAACAAAAAATAGAGGAAATCAAACTAATCAAAAGATTGCAAAAAGGATGAAATCATTTTAAACATCTCCACAAAGGAGAAAAACAATCGAAAGATCCAAAGCGAGAGTTCTAAATAAAACGGAGAAGCTCCCCAATTTTCATGCACAATTGAGGAGTGCACAAAAATGGCATCCTTGCTCCCCCAAAATCATCGAGAACACTCAACAAGTGCAAGAGTGCATAATGCAAAAGCAAATCATAGCACTTGCACCAAAGATGTGGTTGATCCATAAGAAGATACCAATTTTCAAAAATTCAACATAAGATAGGCCCAACCGAGATAAACGGACGATCTTTTAAAGAAATATTTTCACAAGCTTAGGGATACCAATTGGAAACTAAAACCAAATGAAAATGTCAAAAGCTAGTGAGATTATTTAGTCAAATGAAAAACAAAATGCTCACCATGGTAAGCATAAGGTAAAAGATCCTCAACAAAAATATGAGTGTGCAAAGATACCAATAAACAATGAGACAAGCACTCATGAGATAAATTTGGAGCCACCAAAGAATTATAAATCAGAGCAAAGTAGCTCAAAAGAATTAGGATACCAACTAAAGGTGACCTCTCTCATATGTATAGGTTTCTAATTAGACAAACCATTGAAGATATACATCCGCAAAGAAACATATACATACGAAATGGTTAGGGAAAAGGAGAACAAGGTATCCAAAAGGAAGTCATAAATATACAAACGAGATTTTTGCTTACAAGCATAGCACATAGCTCAAATTTATCCCATTGTATATAAATGAACTTCAAAAATATCAAAGACACCACACATATCACTAAGGGAACAAGAGATAGATGAGATGCTTTGAGATAGGCAACAAGTATCACACCGAAATAGTATCAATTGAAGAAAAGGTTTTTTCAAATTCATCACATATATCACAAAGATATGTTGAGTTAAGGAAAAGGCCAAAACCACAACAATTGCATATAAAAGAGTTCATGCCAAGAGGCAACCTACACAAGGTTGGATACTAAAAAGTATGCATGAGATGGATACTTGTTACCGAGATGCATTGGTGATGAAGATGATGAGAGTTGGTTTGACATCAAAGCTTGACTCCGACAATCACACGGTGAGAGCACCTTCCTTATGAACGAGGCAAGCATCCAATGCATCTCCATTGTACCTAAAACAAAATTAGAATACAAAATGGTTCCCAAACTCATTGGGTTCCATAGTAGTTAGATCAACTACAATATATAGGAAACACTCCACATAAATATGTGCATATAGATATGAAATTGAATTTCATGCACATCTTAGCCGATTTAGGATTCGGTAGAGTATCGCGTATATATTGGAGCTAGAAAGACAAGTATGCCATATAGTATATATGTTAAAGGATATACATACAAAACCTTTCAAGATCCAAACGAGACACAATTTGGAAAAAAACACCAAGTAAACCAAGAAGAGAGCACACCAAGGTGTGACACAAAAAGGTTGTCCAAGTTATATCAAAATTCAAATCAACACATGATTGAAGAAAAAATCAAATCAACAAATGATTGATTCCAAAACACATCAACACATGAAGTGTGATATCAATAGGAATCGAATCAAAACAACACATGATTGATAAGACACCAATTGAAAATAAGATACCAATTAAAAACAAAAAATACCACCTAGGAGAAAAGATACCAAGAAGAGGATAATGCTTGACCGAAATCAAGTAAAGTAAGATAAAGCAAAAGGGTATCAAGACTCCCACAATAAATATCAATTGGAACAAATATCTATGGTGGAGATATTACATTCCAATTAATGCCAATTGAAAGTACCAACACAAGATAAAGAATCAAATGCCAATTGAAAGGATAAAAAATTGATAGATAGGTTAGTGTTCTAAATAAAAAAGGAATGCTCCCCCAATATTCATGCATTATCTTTGATATTTGCATTTGAATACAAAATGCATGCACAAGGGATCATTACTCTCCATATTTTATTTACAACACTTAAACATTAACAATTGAAAAATGGGATCCATTCAAAATGCAAGGAAGGCAATAAATAAAGCAAATCAACGCAAGAGCCAATGTGAAGATGGTCTACAAAATTCACCACAATTACTAGTATCACTTGTCATGGACAAGGAGTATATAGAGATATTTCTCGGTGGTATAAAGGAATGATGTTCAAGACCAACTTCACAACAAATAAGCATATGGCAAGAGATAAGAAATAAAACGTAAGAAATGAGAAATATGGCGTTTTATTTCGAAAAAGATTTGTTGGTAGTTTCAACTATTCGAACCAACCGGCCAAGCCATGGTTAAAATAATATGAAACAAATGGTTTCTCACATAATATATGGAAATGGATATTAGAGAAAAACCACACCAAGCAAACTCACACAACAAGAGCCAAAGGATAATCAAGATAAAATTGGAACTTGTTTGAGCCAACATGCCACATAGGAATAAGATAATTTATAATATCAAATCTAAGTGGCAAACCTCAAATGTTCACATTTTTATGGGATTGTAATATGCACATAGCTTATTACTCCCCCATAATGTGATGAATCATTTTATTTTTAAACAAGAGGCAAATAAAACCAACTAGAGAAATTAATGGACATTGTAGAATTTGAATTTCTCATGAATATGACATACCACATAGTAGCTAGATAATATTGAAATATCAATACTATGTGGTGTGCCTCATGTACACACATTTTTAGGTTTGTGAGGTGCACAAAGCACATCACTCCCCCAAAATGGGATAGTCCAATAATATCTCAAAAAGAGCCAAATGAAATCCACACAAGATTTAATAAAGCTCAACACACAAATTACACATACATGATATACAACTATCATACACAACCTTGAATAACAAGACAAGTAGGAAAGTGGCATAACACATACAAGCACATGCTAGGAACAAAACTAACACATGCAAGGGAGCAAGCAACTTTCAATGTATATATGAGTTAAATACATGTTACCGCAAGGAGGAAGCATTGGATATGAGATAGATATGTGATCCTCCAATTGACTTGGCTTGAGAAATAAAACCATGAAGATCCCTTAATTCTTCAAAAATAGCCAAGTCACCAATGTCCTCCACAATCACCTATTGATCAAGTTGAAGCTTGTTGGTCCCCAACCAAGTTGGGTCCTAAGAGGTTAGTCACAATAGGTTTGGGAACCCAAATGGTGCATTTCTTGACACCACTTTGAGTCCCCACATACTTGGCAAACACATTGCCAACTCTATCCTTCCTAAGAGAATATGCACCATCAATTATGATAGAAGAGGATGAGGTACCGTTAGTGCATGAAGAAGCAAAATGACCTTTGCCGCGGCAAAGGTAGCAACACCGACTCTTCTCTTTCTTCTTCCTAGGCTCCTTAACTCGAGGAGCATTGGCTTGAGTCTTCTTAGGAGGTGGCCGTTGTTCAACTCGTGGTTGAGCACGAGATTGAACAAGAGGCCGCTTCCCTAGTTGCTTCTCACTAAGAGGCTTCTTCTTCTTCTTCATTGGGCAATCACGAACATGGTGCCCTTCAACCTTGCACTTGAAGCAAATGATGTTGGCCGGATTCTTGACTTGTACTTGGCCCTTCTTTTTCTCAACCTTGGACTTGTTCTTGATGTTGGAGTTGAATCCAAGTCCACTCTTGTCATTTGGGGATTGTTGCACACTCAACATGTTGTCAAGTGCCCTCTTCCCCTCATGACGCTTTTCCAAGCCTTTCTTCAAAGAAGTGACTTGGGCCTTGAGCTCTCCTCTTTTCTCTACATGGTTAGTGACAACACAAGTACTAGAGGAGGTAGATGCATCATTGTTAGATCAACAAGGCAAAGCAAGTAATTCATCACATGATGTACCAACATTTTTAGTGGATGAACTACTAGGACTAGCACATGGCAATATAGCATTTTTAGTTACGGTTGTGCTATTATCCACATGAGGCTCACTAGATGTTACCTTTGTAGTGATGGCCTCATGAGCTAACTTTAGACTAGCATAGGATGCTAAAAGATCATCATTAGAGCTAGATAGCTTTTTATGACTTTCTTCTAACTCCCTATACTTGCTAGTTAGCAACTCGAGTTGAGCCCTTAGCTCAACATTCTCCTTCAAGGTAGATGCTTCACAAGAAATAGAGTTAGTAGCACAAGCATCATTGACCTTAGGAATAGAAGAAGACAACTTGTCAAGCTCATTATTTAATCTAGCATTTTCCATTTTAAACACTTTATATTTTGCATGAGCATGATCACGTTCTTTAATGATTTTAGCAATTATTTCAGTATGAGACTCCTCGATAGATTCTAGTTTCTCCTCTAGAGAAGCACGAGTCTCATGCTCTTCCTCAAGAGCATCTTCTAACGATGCCTTTTCCATAGCATCATCTCTTTCGATCTTACCCTTTTCTTCAAGGCTTGCTTCCAAGGCCTAAATAGTCTCCCCACGCTCAATTAGCGCCTCCATAATTTCAAAGAGAATAGCTTGAGCATTTTTATTGTTAGGGAGGGCTTTAAGAATCATTAGACCTTTATTTTTTAGGAGAGCATTAACCTTTTCCACATCATCTTCTTCATCAATATTATCATTATCATGATCATTACCATTGTCATTACTAGAAGAAGATTTAGCCATAAGGCAATGAGAGGTGGATGAAGAAGAATAATTAATTTTTGAACTACTCAAGTTCAAATCTTGTTCCACAATTAATTGGGTTTCCTCTACATTAATATTCATGCAAGAGTTAGAGGGAACACAAGCATTTTGATCATTGGAACAAGATAAAGAAAGCATATCATCATTAGATTTATCTAAGCAATTTTTGGATTATATGCAAGGACTATCAACACTAGCATGTATGACATTTGGAGTGCTAGAAGAGTTTAAGTCCAAAGATGAGGCATTGCAACAAGATAGAGATAAGAGATCATCAAGAATGAGCTCACTATCAAACTTGCAAAACCTATCACTACTCACCATTACATTGGTTTGTGGCTTACCACATTTTGGTGAGGTAGATGAAGACGAGAACTCGTCACGGCCGGAGGTGGAGGGAGAGAAATCATCCTCAATAGAGTTGGACACTCCATATTTATCTTGAAGCTTGGTCCAAAACTCATGAGCACCCCGGAGAGGCATGATTGACTCGAAAACTACAATACTCACAAATTTGGAAAACTCATTAGAAGCTAGAGCATCTAGATATAAGTTTTTCTCATCCTCTAAAGTCGTACTTTCGTAATCCTTTGGAGGAGAAAAACCTATATCTAAGATACGCTCAATATTGGGGTCCAAGACCCGTAAGTGATTAAGCATATGAGTTTAACAAACATTAAAATTTTTGCCATTAAATCTAAACAAGGAATTGTGCACTAAATCCCTAGACGACATCTTTACTCTCTAGGCGGTAAAGCCAAACAAGAGAGACGAGGCTCTGATACCAATTGAAAGAACAAGCTATGCCCCGGATGTCGCCTAGAGGGGGGGTGAATAGGCGATTAAAACTTTTTCTATTTAGGGGCTTGATAATTGCGGAATAAAACTATGTGTTTAAATTAACAAGCCAACAACCTAAAATTTTAGGTTTACCTAAAGTGCACCAACAACTTATGCTAAACAAGGCAAGCAACAAGGTGATAGCTAGAAATAAACTTCAAGCACGAAGGCTATCACAATGTAAAGTGCATAAGTAAAAGCTCGGGTATAGAAATAACCGAGGCACGCGGAGACGAGGATTTATTCCCGAGTTCCTCCTTGTTAAGGGAGTACGTCTCGTTGGAGGGGTGTGAGCTCGCCACAAGAGGCCTACTCAAGATGCCACAAAGGCCTCACCCTATTCTCCGATGAACCGCACCCAAGGATTTGGTTCACCTTCCACTATCGGAATCCTTCGAGGCGGATTCCGGAGCCCTTTTACAACTCGCTTGGGGCACACACCCACAACTCAATTGGGGGCTCCCAAATTGTGCCGAAGCTTCACAACCGAAGTCTTCGCGGCACCTCCAAACCGTCTAGGGTACACAATGCACCCAAGAGGCAACAAGCTCTTGGGAAAACAATGCACCCAAGAGTAACAAGCTTCTCAACCTTCAACTTCACGTATCACCGTGGAGAGAGCAACCCGATGCAACTAATGCAAGAGGCAAGAACACACAAAGTGGTCAAATCCTTCACTCTCAAATTCCAACCAAGCAACAAATGCTTTGGGGGGAATAAGAGAGGAAGAACAAAGAGGAGAACTACAAAAGAACTCCAAGAACTAGATCCACAAGGTTCCCCTCACTTAGAGGAGATTTTGTTTGGTGGAAAGGTAGATCTAGATCTCCTCTCTTAAATCCCTAAGTTTGGGCAAGAATCATCGGAGGGATTGAGAGGAATCAATCTCTCAAGATGTGCAACAATGGAGTAGAGAGAGAGCAAAGGGTTCACAAAGATTGGAAGAAGTATTGAACCAAAGGGGAAGAAGGGGCCCTTAAAAGGAGCCCTGAGAATCTGGCCGTTGGGCACAGAATCCCGCAGGGCCAGTAGTACCGGCCCAAGGGGCGGTACTACTTCCCCTTGTAAAACTGCCCCCAACATCATGGTCCATCATGTGAGGAGGAAGACACAAGGAGAGAGTTTGACCTCTCTGGAAAAGACGAACCGGTAAAACCTCCAAAATCAAAGACGCAATAAGATATTCATGAGATCCGTTTTTGATGAACTAGAGCTTGGTATGGAGATGAACACAAGCTCTAAATTATCACATGGATAAAAACCAAATAAGAACCAATAAAGATGATTGCATGGATGCAAAGGTTTGTGCTCTCTACGACGATACGATCACGATATACGGTCGAGAGCCCCTCTTGATAGTACAGCTATCTATCCTATAACCCGGTCTCTCAACTAACATCATGAGACCGGTAAAATAAAATCCCTATCAAGATCATACCTTTGCCTTGCGCATTAATCCACTTGAGGTCGATGATGGCGATCTTCATCTCCTCAAGACGCACCACCTTTCTCGATTGCGCTTCGTTTGGTGAAGAATCAAGTGTCGATCAACCCGCACTTAGCCTTGATCAACACAAATCTTTTCTTCCCTTAACCTTGACTCCAACAAATGGAGATCAAGCAACGCAATGGACACACCTACAGATATAGCTTAATACAAACATTAGTCCATAGAGATTGTCATTAATTACCAAAACCATGCATGGGAGCAACCATGCACTTTCAATGCCTCCGGTGTCGATTCCCCTCTCCAGCAGGGTGCCAGCAAGAGCTCCAGAACCCTCCCGAACTAGGGTTGGAGATGGCTGCGGCCTCGGACGTCTTCTAGAAAATATGATCGGGTATTCAGGGTTTTCGGGGCGAAGACCAATTTATAGGCGAAGAGGCGACTCGAGGCGACCAAGGAAGCCTCCAGGTGGGCCCCAGGCACGACCTAGGGTGGGGCCGCACCTGGAGGGCGTCTGGAGGCTGGGAGCCTCCCCTCCGGGCGTCCTTCGGGATTCGTCTTTGTTTCATCTTGGAAATAAATCACGTAAATTTTCAGCGCATTCTGAGAAACTTCACATAACAACTTTTCTGAAACAAAAGGACAGCAGAAAACATGAACTGGCACTGGGCATCTTATTAATAGGTTAGTTCCATAAATCATGCCAAAATGATATAAAAACATTATAAAAACATATGGCACTGATATATAATCAAGCATGGAACATCAAAAATTATAGATATGTCGGAGACGTATCAGCATCCCCAAGCTCGAGTAGGTAAGTGATAACAAAATAATTTTTGAAGTGACATGCTACCAACACAATCTTGATCATGTAATCATGTAAAGCATATGAACTAAATGCATTGATCCAAAACAAAGGTTCATTGAATGAAACAAACAATGATTAACCAGGTGTAACATCTAAGCAAGAATTTACTAGAAAGGAGTACCTTGGAGATTTAAAAGTATAACAGTTTGACAATGATTGATATCTCACAAAGCAATATTAGTTCAACAAAGGAGTTTGGCCAACACAAAGGAAGATTTAAGTTTTCAGCAAAAAGTTTCAACTTGCAACTTGTTTATCTCAAGATAAAGCCAATACAAAGTTTTCACAGTTAGACACAAAGATAACATGAAGTAAAACATGAACCAAAGTTGATAACAAGTGATTGCTTGAGGGGTTTAAAAAGGAAGATGAAGACTGACCCAACATAAAAGTAAAAGAAAGGCCCTTCGCAGAGGGAAGCAGGATTAGTCATGTGCTAGAGATTTTTATTATTTTTTTGATTTTTTGATAGAAGTAAAGCAGTTTTGAGATATGCATACTTTCGTCAATGACTTCACAGTAAAGAAACTAGCTAGTCCCCCATTTCAAGCAAGGCTTTTAGACTTTTGAGAGCGGCTGGTTTTAGAGGAACGAGTACATTCCTCTTTCTCCTTGGTTTCACTACTATCCAATGTTTGACTGATTTCTCAGGTTTTCATTGTGCGGAGGAGAATGGTGAGTTATATTTATATTTTGCTTTAGCCGCTCTCGGGTAAATTCAAGTGAGGACGTGAACTATCAACACCGGGTGAAAGGGGGGAAATGACCTTGCTTGTCACATGTTATATTTAGCTTCCTACTGCTTCCTCATGAGCTTAAAAAACAGAGGCACAAAAAGGAGAATTTTGAAAGATTAAAGATAGCACATGAAAATTTTACTTGGAGTGGCAGGGAAATACCACATGTAGGTAGGTATGGTGGATACAAATGAGATATTTGGCTCGGTGATGTGGATGCACGAGAAGTACTCCCTCTCAGTACATAATTTTTGGGCTTAGCAGGATATCAAGCAAACACATAACATCAACTTGGTTCAATGAATGACTACTGATATACATCATGCATTACCACTAGACGTCACACCGTCTACCTTGTCATCCAAACGAACTCTTTGCAAAAAGAATATCTAGACTTTTGCTAGCTACCAAGCAGGACAAGCACCACAATTTTAAAGCTTTATAGTAGTTCTTTACTAATCTATTCTTACTAGATGATCCACAAGTTTAAGCATTAATCTACTTCATATCTCTAAACAATTGACAAGTATCAAAGATTCAAGACAATGATCTACAAGATTAAGCAGCACTTTTTACACTTCCTACATGATAATTTCCACTTAACCAAACACCAATCAACTTATTTGAAACAAAACTAAAAGGGTGAAACAACAAGGGCAATACTTCCTAACTACAAAAGCTAACAACTCTGAATAAGAGATGCTTGAAAACAAGAACTGGAAGCAAAATAACAAAGGCTAAACACTCAACACATATAACTGAAGAACATGAGTGTATAATGAAAAAGCGGTGCGTGTCTCTGTCCCAAACAAGCATGCATGGATCCAAATTGTTGCAAAGACCAGAGAACTAAACACAAACAAACTGAAAGTAAAAACAAACTGACGCTCCAAGAACAACACATAATGTGTAAAGGAATAAAAATATAGTACCATGAGAGAAACCGATGATTGTTGATGAAGAAGGGGATGCCTTGGGCATCCCCCAAGCTTAGACGCTTGTGACTTCTTAAATATTTCAGAGGAGGGTCCATGGGGAGCCTCCCCAAGCTTAGGCTTTTATCCCTTCTTGATCTTCCTTCATCACCTCCCTTTGGATACTTGAAAACTTTCTTCATGCAAAACTTATAGCAACATCATTAGAGGGTTAGTCCACAAAAACAATATCTTCCTTCAGTTCCAAAGCACATATCATGAACTTATTTTTTACAACATTAGCTACTGTCACAAAGGTCTAAGTAAAGCTCTAGCTTTGAAAAAGCTTCACTCTGCCCGTGAAAGAAGCAATGCAAAACTAAGGACAAAATCTGTCAAAAACAGAACAGACTGTAAAGATGAATTTTTTCGGGGCACTTCTAGACCTCAAATTAGAAAAATTAAACTAGAGAAAGGTAGACAAACCTCTCATTCTTTCTGTGAAAAATTTGCAGCCATAGATGACGTTCTGTGATTTTTTAGAATTTCGAACAGTGAATAACAGAAATTTGTTTCTGGACAGCAAACTCACAAATTAGTCTCCCTCTCTTTAGAGGCTATTCTTGGCACAAAAAACAAAACAAAAAAGATACAAGGGAGTTGTTATAGAAGTAACATCAGCCAAAACAAGAACAAACCAAATAGAAATAGAAGGTAAAAATAAAATGGGTTGCCTCCCATAAGCGTTTTTTAATGCCTTTTAGCTAGGCAAAAGGATTTTAATGATGCTCTCATAATAATAAGAGTTGGAACGCAAAAGAGAGAACCATGAAGCAAATATCAAACACATTTAAGTCTAACTCTCTTCCTATGCATAGGCATCTTGTAAGAAAATAGATCAATAAAACATAAAGTGACTAGCGTAGGAAGGCAAAGCAAGTGCAACATTGCAAACTTCAACATGAAGAGAGGGAACCGAAAATTATTGAGATATATGAAACCGTGTCTCCCTCTCTCATAATGACCATTAGGTATTAAAGCAACCCGCCTATAAAAGCAACACAATATAAAGTTCAAAACCTTCATCATAAAGAGAGTAAATTTATTAACATGAAGATTTCTATAACCATATTTCCCTCTCTCATAATAATTCTCAGTAGCATCATGAATAGACTCAACAATATAGCCATCACATAAAACATTCTTATCACGATCTACAAGCATAAAATTATTATTACTCTCCACATAAGCAAAATCCTTCTCATTTGTAATAGTAGGAGTAAAACTATCATAGCCATCATTGTAATCATCATAAATAAGAGGCATATCATAATCATAATAAACTTTTTCTCAATAGTAGGTGGACTGAAAAGATCACATTCATCATTATAATCATCATATATTGGAGGCAAAGTATCATCAAAGTAAATTTCCTCCTCAAAGCTTGGGGGACTAAAAAGATCATATTCATCAAAACCGGCATCCCCAAGCTTGCAATTTTCCATAGCATTAGCAACAATGGCATTCAAAGAAAGCATACTAATAACATTGCTACTAGCATGATTGTTATGCAAATAAAATTCCATAGGTTTTTAATTTCCTCTTTAAAAGCATCATGGTCAATTTCAAGATAAATTTTATAAAGCTCTCTATTTTTTTTTGTTGTTTTCCATTAAACCGAACTAGTGAAAACAAGAAACAAAAATATTTAATTGCAAGATCTAAACAAGATACCTTTAGGCACTCACCTCCCCGGCAAGAAAAGAGCTTCGTTGCCGGAGTGTGAGTGCCGCCTACCTAACCTCCCCGGCAACGGCGCAAGAAAACAGGCCTGATGGCGTGGATCACACGTTCGCTAGGAACCCCAAGAGGAAGGTATGATGCAGCGTATCAGCAGTTTTCCCTTGATTACAAAACCAAGGTTATCGAATCCAGTAGAACTTGGAGAAGGCTTAGCGAGGTGTCAATCTACTCTGGCGCTTATAGATCAACGCGGACCTGCACACAATCAGAAACAAGTACTTTGCCCCAATGAAACAAAGAGGTTGTCAATCTCTCCGGCTTGCCGAACACAAAGGATTAATTGTGCAGATGTAAATATGAAGAGAGTGAATTATGACCAGCAAGAAAATGATGATGAAAAGCTATTAAAACGGTTGTAAACAATGTAGGAAAATAGGACCGGGATCCACAGTTCACTAGCGGTGTCTCTCCAAAAGATATATACATGATGGGTAAACAAATTACAGCATGGCAATTGACAGAATTGTGGGCGCACAAAGGGGCTATCATAAAACAATATAGTTCACCGTATCATCTAATATGGGCATTACGTCAAAATACATAAACCGTTATCCAACTGCATCTATGACTAATAATCTACTCCGGGATCGCTATCCAGCATGTCACCCAAAAGTATTAAGTTGCAAGTAACAGATCATTGCAATAAGCAAAGTGCATAATGTAAGCAGTGTAAATAACACAAGGAAATCACACCGCTATTTTCTCCCTAGTGGCGACAACACATCTCTCGTCTTAATCGTTTCTTTCAACCCGAGCTCAGACAAGAGAGGCATGAACCCACTATCTAGCATAAATACTCCCGCATACAACACTAATAATTACTTGGCGAAAGCATCCACTAGCATCGGAGAGCATGCAAGATCATAGATAAAACACAACACATAAATGAACAAAAGTAATGACTTCCACAATTCATCGGATCCATGCAAACACAATCATGTAGCAGTTATAGATAATATGATCTTGATCATGATAGGCAGCTCACAAGATCTAAGCAATGGAGTACAAGGAGGAGAGACAACCATCTAGCTACTTCTATGGACCCGTAGTCCCGTGGTGGACTACTCACGCATCACTCCGGAGGCCGGCATGGTGGTGTAGATGCCTTCGGTGTCGATTCCCCTCTCCGGCAGGTTGCCGGGAAGAGCTCCAGAACCCTCCCGAACTAGGGTTGGAGATGGCAGCGGCCTCAGACGTCTTCTGGAAAATATGATCGGGTATTTAGGGTTTTCGGGGCGAAGACCAATTTATAGGCGAAGAGGCAACGCGAGGCAACGAAGGAGGGCTCTAGGTGGGCCCCAGGCGCGACCTAGGGTTGGGCCTAGGAGCCTCCCCTCCAGGCGTCCTTCGGGTCCCGTCTTTGTTTCATCTTGGAAATAAATCACGTAAATTTTCAGTGCGTTCCGAGAAACTTCACAGAACAACTTTTCTGAAACAAAAAGACAACAGAAAACAGGAACTGGCACTGTGCATCTTGTTAATAGGTTAGTTCAATAAATCATGTCAAAATGATATAAAAACATTATAAAAACATGTGGCGTTGATATATAATCAAGCATTAAACATAAAAAATTATAGATACGTCGGAGACGTATCAGGCCCATCTGAAGTGTCGAGTAAGAAGAGTCCTATAGTGGCAACGACAATGTGAAAAGGGAGGGACGAATTTGACATTTTGGCGCGGTCGGGGTCGAAATTTGGAAGGAGGGGAATAACTAATTTGACGTCCGGCTCTGCCTATGTCATGAGGACCCTCCTATCATAGGGCTTGTCCCGACAGGGTTGGCCTCGGGGTTGCCATACAGTTTTTTGGGTCCGGACACCCATTGTGCTTTTGGGGGTCTTTGGGGGCGGAGGGTGGGGTGGGGTGTGTTAGAATAGGTCATGTATACTTTACGTGTTGTATACGGTTTGTACCCTGTACCTGTCTTGACATATAAATAAAGATCCTGAGGTGGGGCAGCACTCCATCAAAAATCTAAATCTATTTTGGTATCAGAGCGTGGTTACGCGAGATCTATTTCCGCTGCCGCCGTCTCTCTCGACGCGAGAAATCGCCGCGTCGCGTTCCTCTGCTGCTTCACGCTAGCGATCAGCTAGCTAGCTGCCCACGCAAGCGATCGATCAGCTCTAGCGATCGGCTAGCTTGCTGCCCCACGTAGCAATCGATCAGCTGCCCCTCGACGCGAAGCCTTCTTCCGTGTCGCTTTTCGTAATGGCTTGAACCGGTTCCCTTCAGGTTTCAACCTCAGTCGGCGACATGACGTCCGCCTCCGCCTCGATAGCTCCGACAGTTTCTGTCCGCCTCCACGCCGGCAACTTCATGCTTTGGAAGGCGCTCACCCTTCTCAATCTCTCTGGCGCGGGTCTTCATGGTCATCTTGATGGTATCGAGGTGGCTCCCACGAAGACGATCAAGGAAGGAACCGGTGACGCTACTGTGGACGTCACAAACGCGGCATACCTTCGCTGGCGGACCACGGACCAGCGCGCGTCCTTGGCCTCCTCCTCCCCTCGATGGAACCGGACGTGGCCTGTCAGCTCATCGGCTATAAGAATGCCGCCGCATGGGACGCTATTCACACCATGTTTGGTGCTCAGAGTCGCGCCAATGCTCGTCACCTACGTCGCCAACTTCAGACACTGCGGAAGGAGGCGATGACCGCGGTCCAGTACATGCACAAGATGAAGTCTTTCGCTGACACCATGGCGGCAGCTGGAACTCCCGTCTCGGACGACGAGCATGTCGATTACATCATCACGGGCCTTGGTCCGGATTACAACTCCATCGCCGGCTCCCTCATTGTGGGAAATCGCTCGGTGCCCTACACCGAGTTCTACTCCGCCGTCCTCTCCTTTGAGTCCCTTCAGGCGCAGTAGCTTCAGGCCGCCGAGTGGATGGCCTCGACAAACACCGCTTCACGACCCGGCAACTTCCCCAACTCCAGCCGGTCACGTGCTCCTGAGTACTCCCCTGCACAGTATGGTGGGGGTCGTCCCGCTGGGAATACCTACCAGCAGGGGCAAGGTCGCCTGTCCCAGGGCGGCAATGATCACCAGCAGTCTGGCGGTTACGGTGGCCAGAACTCTGGCCACAATGGAGGCAAGCGGTAGCGCCCCCGCTGCCAAATTTGTGGTTATTGGGGGCATGAGGCCTTTGACTGCAAAAATCACTTCAACCACGACTACTCCCGCAACAACAACCAACGTTCAGGCAATGCTGCCTCCATGAACTCCAACAACACGGCTCCGTGGTTGATGGACTCCGGGGCTACAGATCACTTCACCAATGATCTCGAGCATCTTCATATCCATGAGCACTATGCTGGCAAGGACAACGTTCAAGTGGCTAACGGTAAAGGTTTGTCTATTTCGCATATTGGTCATTCGACTTTAGCCGGTTCATCTCTCCACTTGAAAAACATACTCCATCTCCCTCATATTAATCAACATCTTCTCTCAGTTTATCGTCTTGTTTGTGATAATGATGTGATTGTCGAATTTCATCGTCATTTTTTCTGTGTTAAGGACAAGGCCACGAGGAGAATTCTTCTACACGGTAGGAGTCATGGGGGCCTCTATCCGATTCCGTTTAGTCGAGCGTCGTCTCCACCATCATCACACCATGCTAGTTCTAGTGTCAAGGTCCCAGTGTCTCAGTGGCATCAGCGTCTTGGTCATCCTTCCCATAATGTAGTACTCCCTCCTTTCCTGAATGTAGGGTGTCGTGGGGTTGTCACGGCAAGTCCTTCCTCCAGGAAGGTGAGTTCGGGGGCCATCAATGCTTGAAGTACGTAGGAGAGATTAATCTCGCCTAGGGACACAGATTTACCCAGGTTCGGCCCCTCTTGGCAGAGGTAAATACCTACTTCCTGCTTCTCTTTATTGCTTTAGATCTGGTATCGACTACAGGGTTCCGGCTCCTCTCTGGGGAGTCGGCGACTATGGATTGCTTAGAACTTAGAACCCTTGATCTAAGGTCCAGGACCCCGCTTATAAAGGCTGCCGGGTCCCTGGACTTACAGGTTACACCGAGTCACACTAGAACACGGAGTCCTACTCTATGTCTTGGTCTTCCAAGTTAAGGCTCCGGGTTGTACTTGGACTCCTTCCGGACGGGTCCTTTCTTCATCATGGGCCTCGGTCGGCTTGTCTCCAGCCCAGCCCATGTGACTTGATATGTGACTCGGCTTTGGCCTTCTTGGTCTTGGCGGGTCTACTTTCCGGGTCCATGGGCCTACCCGTAAAGTATCCCCCCATCAGTAGCCCCCGAATTTATCTTGGGTGCAGCTTGGCGGCTTCCTCCAACTCGTTGGTTCGACTTCCTGGGTCGACTCCTTCCACTTGAGCCACAGGCTCCAAAGTCGCTCGCTGCTAGCTCCAAGATGAATTCATGCATACAAACATAATACACATATAAAATGAGTCCATCCTCATCCCTTGTTCAAGCCACCACTCTTGACTTTGCACTAGCAGGCCGAGTTCTGATGTGACTCTTGCAAACAAGGACTAGATAACTTGACTTTCACTGTCACAGGACTCGCCATTCTGAGACAAGCCGGCTTCTTCCACTTCTGTGACTTTAGTTTTCCTCTATTATCATTTCCTGTCTGGCCTTTTAGCCGCTGAATCACTTATTGCCGAATCGTTATCCACAGACTACTGTGGGCCACCACTGTAACTTTCTAGGGTTTTTACCCCTTTATAAATATCGAAGGGTTAGGTCTCAAAACCTTTACTTGCCCCCTTCAGCTCAAATCCTCCCCTTTCTCTTTGCGCTCGTCTCTTTCCGCGCTTGACACACACCGCCCGCTTGCCATGGCTCCCAAGCGCGCAAAGACTACACCCAAGACCAAGGCTCCCTCATCGAGCAGGACGGTGGACATCGCCGCCGCGGCCGCCGCCGCCAAATCTTCATCAAAGCGGTCAATTTCCGCCGATTGGGGTGGATCCATAGTCACAGCGGAGCAATTGAAGACGCATCGGTCGACCGGCCTAATTCCATCCAATGTGAAGGCTCGGGCCCCAGGGGATGAAATCGTGCCCGCTCCCGCAAAGGATGAAGTGGTGATCTTCACCGAGCATCTGTTTCGCGGGTTCACTCCCCCCGGTAATCTTTTCTTCTGCCAACTCCTTGAACTCTATCAGCTGCGGATTCACGACTTGGCCCCTAATTCCATTCTCACTCTGTCCAATTTTGTAACTTTATGTGAGGATTACCTCCAAATCAAGCCCGATCTCAATCTCTGGCTTGAACTCTTCTACTGCAACCCTCAGCCCGAAACTTCTGGGGGCCCTCTCCTCCAATGTGGCGCCGTCGCTCTTCAACGGCGCCTCCACTCTGTCTTTCCAAAACCTGTCTTTCCTAACCGCATCAAGGATTGGCAGAAAACCTTCTTCTACTGCAAGGATACCTCCCCTGCAGGTGAACCCAAACTTCCTCTGTTCTCTGAGGATCGCCTCCAGGCGACTCCTCTTATGAAGGCTAGATGCTCAGAGGCCGCCCGGCCAAGAGTCGAGTCTCTGATCACTCGGATCCGGGCCCTCTTGTCCCACAATCTCGAAAACATGGATCTAGTCCGCTGCTGGACCACTTGGAGAATTCAGCCCCTAAGTCATAGGACTCGACTAATCTACTCATACACTCGCTGCGCTGGCGATGACCTCCGGGTGACGGAGCAATTGTCTGATGGACCCGAACTTGGTCGACTTATCAAAAAGCTGACTGGGAAACCGGTGAAGGACCAAGCACATTTTGGGCTCCAGCCCTTTTGCTCTACCAACCCAGCTCCCGATGTAAGCCTTGCACCTTACTTTATTTCCAACTTGATCTTACTTGTACCACTTACTAACTCATTTTCTTTGACTCTATTGCAGCTCACCGACTCCTTCTGGAAGCCGGCCTCTGGAGCTGGCACTGAAAATAAAGCTGAGGCCGAGGCTGAGGCTGAAGAGGAGACTCCTGCCACAGATCAAACCGCTGTGGCAGAAGACACTGATAACGATGATGAGGAGTCCTCCCAGGAGGCTCCTGCTGAAGATGATGCTGCTGATGAGGAGTCCTCGCCAGAGGCTCCAACCGAAAATGTTATTGAAGAGGAATCCTCTCAGGAGGCTCCCATTGTGGAGGAGACTGATGATGACGAGTCCTCTCCGGAGGCTCCCACCACTAAACCAACTCACACCACCTCTGCTGCTGCTCAGCCATCACTATCTGAGGAGTCCTCAGCCAGGAGTCACTCTTCTTCTTCCCCAGCCTCTAACAACAATGGATCTCGAGAGGCTGTTCCCAAGGTACCACTTTCACGAGTCCTTGGGTCCACTCGTTCACCTGCTAAGCCTGAAGAACACATGCAGAGTGTTGTCGCCGCCAGGAAGAGGAAACTGCGCTTCGATGGGCCTGTAGATGCTCCTGAGCCTCTGCCTGTCTCGCACCAGCGGAAGTCGGCTTCTCCTCCCCACAAGGACGACTCCTATCACTCCGGGATGTCAATGCCTTCCTCAGACTCTCAGGCCTCCTTGGACCTGGAGACCAATGTTGGGTAAGACTCCTCTGTTTGTGTACTTGTATTCAAATGACTTCTGCTTTTTCCCTTTTCACTAGATTTATTGCTGACTTCTGTCTTCTTATATTTCAGGGCTCGGCCTTGTGCCAAAGTAACCAAGCTCCCAGGCATGGCTGATGTCACCTCTGGTCGTGGACCTATCCCTCCTTCGGCTTCTGAAATGACAAGCACAAGGACAGGTCCCTCCATTGCTGCACCTGCTGGTGCAACCACAACTCCCACCATCCCCGAGTCCCCTTCAAGGACTCAGGTGGCGACTCCACAGATTGTCCAGCCCTCTTCTAGGGCTGCGACCCCTAATACTGCGCCTCAATCTCATCCGGCTCCTGTGAAGCCGACTCCTACAACTTCTCCAAACATCAAGATCAAGTCATCTACTGACTACAGCCGACTTCGGGTGGCTGATAACATGTCTTTTTCTGAAGCCTATGCTGAAGCAGTTGATTTGAATGATCAATCTGCGAGGCTAAAGGATGATGAGCAAGCGGCTCTTAGATCTCTCCACATGATTCACAATGTAAGTTATTTGACTTCTACCCTTTATGCTTTTCTGGCATCATCCTATCCCAGTAGCCCCCAAGCACCTGTCTGCGGTGACTTGTGACTAGGATAGGTGCTTTACTTTGAAATTGAACTCAACTGCTTTATAGAAAAATTTGCACATTGTAGCCCCCAAGCACTGAGTCCTTAGCTCTACTAGGACTCGGGGCTACTGATTAGCTATCTGTCGGGTCCTTAGACCAAAAACTTTTCCACGAGTAGCCCCCAAGCGCCGAGTTGTCAGCCTGCGACGACTTGGAGCTACAAATACATGTAATTTACTCATACTTAACTGGAAGAAAAAATTCTGATCTACCAGTAGCCCCCAAGCGCCAAGTTGTTAACTTGTGACGACTTGGAGCTTATGACTTGTCGACTAGGACCCATGCCTGCTTTGCTGTTAGGAAAAAATTGACTCCTGAGTAGCCCCCAAGCGCCAAGTTGTTAACTTGTGACGACTTGGAGCTCATGAGTTCTCTACTTGACTTGTGAAGCTTACTTGTGCTCTATGACTTGTCCATTCTGACTTGCAAAAATCTGACTCGTGATTGCAGTGCGTTATCTCCAAGATGAAGAGAGACATGAAAGAGCTTGAGTACCGGGTCGCTGCTAGTGCCAGGTCTGCCATAGCTGAAAAAGAACACTCCCTTCAGCTTGAGAAGAATCTGAAGGCTTTGTCTGCTCAACTGGAGCAAGTCAAAAAAGAATCTACTGAGGCCAAAAGGGTTGCCCAAAAGGCACATAATGACCTAAAGGCTGTCTTCGACACTTGCCGCAAAGGCATTGGGGCCATGTGCCAACACATATTTGGTAAGTTTATAATTTTTGCTTGCTTCCTTTTCTACACCTTTCCAAATTGCTTTTAGACTGACGATCCCTGATTTCTTTTCTGCAGGAGCTGACTCCCCAAAACTTAAGCTGCCCACTAGCAAGCAACTGTCTGAGATGCTTGACCACTGCCATGGGCTGCAAGAGGGAGCCCGCGCAGTGGTGAGATATCTGAACCATAAGGGCAAGTGCCCCAAAGAGCCTGAACGCCTGGTGGACGAGTTGTCTAGGGCACCAGGTTATATACGGCTGTGGAAACAGTCTTCTTTGAGGAGAGCCTCCATCAGGATCTTGGCCTTAGCCCATAGCTATTACCCCACTATTTTGGAGCCGGCAATGCTTACTATGGGGAAGCCAGAGCAACATGAGGATGGCAAACCTTTCACTCAAGACGACTTCAAGGCTGAAGAGAAATTGGTGCGGCCATATGCTTGTGAAATTGCCAATAAGATGGACCCTGAGGTATGGGTTCATCACTATGATTTGGAGAACAAAAGAGTTGCTCCAGAAACACCTGCGATCATAAACTTTGGCC
The DNA here is from genome assembly GCA_012064385.1 of Puccinellia tenuiflora. Lineage (NCBI taxonomy): Eukaryota > Viridiplantae > Streptophyta > Magnoliopsida > Poales > Poaceae > Puccinellia > Puccinellia tenuiflora. Next base: position 584,624 of record QRDG01001778.1, on the reverse strand, counting down.
GCCCATCACAGGACCCAGCTGGTGTCCCATCCTCTTCTACCGGGCCGAGTTCCTCGTCACCGGCGGCTCCTGTTCCTAGTGCCGAGCCAACCTTGAAGACTCCTGCTGCGCCCACTCCTTCGAGAGCTATCTCTGGAGACGCCCAGAAACAAGCAGAGCTGGCTAAGCACATGAAGAGTCCCAGAGGTACTGGCTTTCAGACGAAGAGAGTCGCCACCAAGCCTCCTTTGAAGCCGGCTCCTCCTTCTGCTGTTCAAACAAAAGACAAGTCTCCTGCAAAGAAGGACTCCCCAATTCTGGCTGAGAAGTCGACTCCTCTGGAAGACAATCCTTAAATTTGTGTAATGCTGTGCTATTAGTATCTAAACTTTGTAATGATGCACTACTAGTGCTTAAACCTTGTTAGGTGTTTTGAACTACTTTGTTCTGAAATTGTGCCAATCGGCTTATGATGACTTGCTTGTTATGAGATTTGATATGTACTATCTATGCAAGTCATTCTATGGTTCTTATAACCCATCTAATTATCCACTGATGAATAAGTAGGCCCTGCATGACTCCTCTTACAGCTTGTGCTGACAAGCTCCTAACAACTCATGTCCCTTAGGATTCATAAGAGCCGGAGACGAATCATGTCTGTAGATTAGTCATATTGTGCAGGATGCATCTAACTTATCAGCGAGAAAATTAGGAAAAATTTGGCTACTGTGCCGGGTTCAAGAGTCTAAGCTTAACTTTTTTCACTGAAAAGCAAGCCCCCAAGAACCTGATGATCAAAATTAAAGAACAAAGCGCACTCACTGGGTGACTCGACTAAAGGACTCATGTTCACAGAAGCCGGCTTTATTTCATTTGATCATAACAATTTGATTACATCTAGGCATGGTGTCGTGGGGTTGTCACGGCAAGTCCTTCCTCCAGGAAGGTGAGTTCGGGGGCCATCGATGCTTGAAGTACGTAGGAGAGATTAATCTCGCCTAGGGACACAGATTTACCCAGGTTCGGCCCCTCTTGGTTAGAGGTAAAGACCTACTTCCTGCTTCTCTTTATTGCTCTGGATCTGATATCGATTACAGGGTTCCGGCTCCTCTCTGGGGATCCGGCGACTTGGTGTTTCTCTCTACTAGAATTGCTTAGAACTTCTCGATCTAAGGTCCAGGACCCCGCTTATAAAGGTGGCCGGGTCTCTGGACCTACAACCTACACCGAGTCATACTAGAAAACGGAGTCCTACTCTACGTCTTGGCCTTCCAAGTTAGGGCTCCGGGTTGTACTTGGACTCCTTGCTGACGAGTCCTTTCTTCATCATGGGCCTTGGTCGGCTTGTCTCCAGCCCAGCCCATGCGACTTGATACGTGACTCGGCTTTGGCCTTCTTGGTCTTGGCGGGTCTACTTTCCGGGTCCATGGGCCTACCTATAAAGTATCCCCCCATCAGTAGCCCCCGAATTTATCTTGGGCGCAGCTTGGCGGCTTCCTCCAACTCGTTAGTTCGACTCCCTGGGTCGACTCCTTCCACTTGAGCCACAGGCTCCAAGTCGCTTGCTGCTAGCTCCAAGATGAATTCCTGCATAAAAACATAATACACATATAAAATGAATCCATCCTCACCCCTTGTTTAAGCCACCACTCTTGCCTTTGTGTAGCAGGCCGAGTTCTGATGTGACTTTTGCGAACAAGGGATGAATAACTTGACTTTCACTGTCACAGGACTCGCCATTCTGAGACAAGCCGGTTTCTTCCGCTTCTGTGACTTCAACTTTTCTCTGCTATGTCCTCTCTGACTGTTATCCGCTGAATCGTTATTACCGAAACGTTATCCACAGTTTACTGTGGACCCACTCTGTAGCTCTTTAGGGTTTTACCCTCTTTATAAATCGCGAAGGGTTAGGTCTTGAAACCTCACTTGCCCCTTCAGCTCAAATCCTCTCCTTTCTCTTTGCGCTCATCCTTTCCCGCGCTCAGCACACACCGCCCGCACGCCATGGCACCCAGGCGCACAAAGACCGCACCCAAGGCCAAGGCTTCCTCGTCGAGCAGGACGGTGGACAATGCCGCCGTGGCCGCCGCCGCCGCAAAATCCTCATCCAAGCGATTGATTTCTGCCAATTGGGGTGGATCTACGGTCACGGCGGAGCAACTGAAGACACATCGGCTCACAGGTCTGATTCCTTCCAACGCTCAAGCTCGAGCCCCAGGGGATGAAATTGTTCCCACTCCCGCTAAGGGCGAGGTAGTGGTTTTCACGGAGCATCTGTTCCGCGGTTTTTCTCCCCCCGGTGATCTTTTCTTTTGCCAGCTCCTCGATCTCTATCAGTTGCGGATTCACGATCTGGCTCCTAATTCCATTCTCACTCTTTCCAATTTCGTAACTTTGTGTGAGGATTACCTCCAAATTAAGCCCGATCTCAATCTCTGGCTTGAACTCTTCTACTGCAACCCTCAGCCCGAGACTTCTGGGGGCCCTCTCCTCCAATGTGGCGCCGTTGCTCTTCAACGGCGCCTCCACTCTGTCTTTCCCAAGCCAGTCTTCCCCAACCGCATCAAGGACTGGCAGAAAACCTTCTTCTACTGCAAGGATACCTCCCCTGCAGGTGAACCCAAACTTCCTTTGTTCTCTGAGGATCACCTCCAGGCGACTCCTCTTATGAAAGCTAGGTGCTCAGAGGCCACCCGGCCAAGAGTCGAGTCTCTGATCACTCGAATCCGGGCCCTCTTGTCCCACAATCTCGAAAACATGGATCTAGTACGCTGCTGGACGACTTGGAGAATCCAGCCCCTGAGTCCTAGGACTCGGCTGATCTGCTCATACACTCGTTGCGCCGGTGATGACCTCCGAGTGACAGAGCAACTGTCTGATGGACCCGAGCTTGGTCGGCTTATCAAAAAGCTGACTGGGAGGCCGGTGAAGGACCAGGCCCATTTTGGGCTCCAGCCATTTTGCTCTACCAACCCAGCTCCCGACGTAAGCCTCATTCTCTACCTTATTTCTATCTTGATCTTACTTGTATTGCTTACTAACTCACTTTTGTTGACTCTATTGCAGCTCACTGACTCCTTCTGGAAGCCGGCCTCTGGAGCTGGTACTGAAATAAAGCTGAAGCCGAGACTGAGGCTGAAGAGGAAACTCCTGCCACAGATCAAACCGCTGTGGCAGAAGATACTGACAATGATGACGAGGAGTCCTCGCAGGAGGCTCCTGCTGAAGATGATGCTGCCGATGAGGAGTCCTCGCCAGAGGCTCCAACTGAAAACGTTATTGAAGAGTCCTCTCGGGAGGCTCCCATTGTGGAGGAGATTGACGATGACGAGTCCTCTCCAGAGGCTCCCGTCACTAGACAAACCCACACCACCTCTGCTGCTGCACAACCATCACTGTCTGAGGAGTCCTCAGCCAGGAGTCATTCTTCTTCTTCCCCGGCTTCTAACAATAACGGATCTCGAGAGGCTGTTCCCAAGGTACCACTCTCACGAGTCCTTGGGTCCTCTCACTCACCTACTAAGCCTGAAGAACACATGCAGAATGTTATCGCCGCCAGGAAGAGGAAACTGCGATCCGATGGGCCTGCAGATGCACCTGAGCCTCTGCCTGTCTCGCACCAGCGGAAATCGGCTTCTCCTCCCCACAAGGACGACTCCTATCACTCCGGGATGTCAATGCCTTCCTCAGACTCTCAGGCCTCCTTGGACCTGGAGACCAATGTTGGGTAAGACTCCTTTGTTTCTGTACTTGTATTCAAATGACTTCTGCCTTTTCCTTTCGCTAGATTTATTGCTGACTTCTATCTTTGTATATTTCAGGGCTCGGCCTTGTGCTAAAGTAACCAAGCTCCCAGGCATGGTTGATGTCACCTCTGGGCGTGGACCTGTCCCTCCTTCGGCCTCTGAAACGACAAGCACAAGGACAGGTCCCTCCATTGCTGCATCTGCTGGTGCAACTACAACTCCTACCATTCCCGAGTCCCCTTCAAGGACTAGGGCGGCGACTCCAACAATAGTCCAGCCCTGCTCTGGTGCTGCGACTCCTGATACTGCGCCTCAAACTCATTCGGCTCCTGTGAAGCCGACTCCTGCAACTTCTCCAAATATCAAGATCAAGTCATCTACTGACTACAGCCGACTCCGGGTGGCTGATAATATGTCATTTTCTGAAGCCTTTGCTGAAGCCATTGACTTGAACGATCAATCTGCAAGGCTGAAGGACGATGAGCAAGCTGCTCTTAGATCTCTCCATATGATTCACAATGTAAGTTTTTTGACTTCTACTTCTTTATGCTTTCCTGGCATCATCCTATCCCAGTAGCCCCCAAGCACCTGTCTGTGGTGACTTGTGCCTAGGATAGGTGCTTTGATTTGAAACTGAACTCCACTGGTTTATAGGAAAATTTGCACACTGTAGCCCCCAAGCACTGAGTCCTTAGGTCTACTAGGACTCGGGGCTGCTGATTAGCTATCTGTCGGGTCTTTAGACCAAAAACTTTTCCACGAGTAGCCCCCAAGCGCCGAGTTGTCAGCCTGCGACGACTTGGAGCTACCAATATATGTAATTTACTGATACTTAACTTTGAAGAATAATTTTTGTTCTGCAAGTATCCCCCAAGCGCCAAGTTGCTAACTTGTGGCGACTTGGAGCTGATGACTTGTCGATTAGGACCCATGCCTGCTAGTTGTAAAAGAAAAACTGACTCTTCAGTAGCCCCCAAGCGCCAAGTTGTTAACTTGTGACGACTTGGAGCTCACGAGTTCTCTACTTGACTTGTGAAGCTTACTTGTGCTTTATGACTTGTCCATTCTGACTTGCAAACATCTGACTTGTGATTGCAGTGCGTTATCTCCAATATGAACAGAGATATGAAAGAGCTTGAGGACCAGGCCGCTGCTAGTGCCAGGTCTGCCATCGCTGAAAAAGAACACTCCCTTCAGCTTGAGAAGGATCTGAAGGCCTTGTCTATTCAACTACAGCAAGTAAAGAAAGAGTCGGCTGATGCCAAAAAGATTGCCCAGAAGGCACACAATGACCTAAAGGCTGTTTTTGACACTTGCCGCAAAGGCATTGGGGCCATGTGCCAACACATTTTTGGTAAGCTTAAAACTTTCGCTTGCTTCCTTTTTTGCACCTTTCTGAATTGCTTTTAGACTGACAATCACTCTTTGACTTCCTTTCTGCAGGGGCTGACTCCCCAAAACTTAAAATGCCTACTAGCAAGCAGTTGCATGAGATGCTAGATTACTGTCATGGGCTGCAAGAGGGAGCCCGTGCTGTGGTCAAATATCTGAATGCCAAGGGTAAATGCCCCAAGGAGCCTAAGCGTTTGGTGGACGAGTTGTCTAGGGCGCCAGGCTATATGCGGCTGTAGAAACAATCTTCATTAAGGAGAGCCTCCATCAGGATCCTGGCCCTAGCCCATAGCTATTATCCAACTGTCATAGAGCCGACATTACTTACTACGGGGAAGCCAGAGCAACATGAGGATGGCAAACCTTTTACTCAAGATGATTTCAAAGCTGAAGAGAAATTGGTGCGGCCATATGCTTGCGAGATTGCCAATAAGAATGACCCTGAGGTATGGGTTCATCACTATGATTTGGAGAACAAAAGAGTCGCTCCAGAAACTCCTGCTATAGTAAACTTTGGCCGCCCATCACAGGACCCAGCTGGTGTCCCCTCTTCTTCTACTGGTCCAAGTTCCTCGTCACCGGCGGCTCCTGTTCCTAATGTCGAGCCCACTCTGAAGACTCTTGCTACGCCCACTCCTTCGAGAGCTATCTCTGGAGATGCCTAGAAACAAGCGGAGCTTGCTAAGCATATGAGGAGTCCCAAGGGTACTGGCTTTCAAACGAAGAGAGTCGCCACCAAGCCTCCTTTGAAGCCGGCTCCTCCTTCTGCTGCTCAAGCAAAAGACAAATCTCCTGCAAAGAAGGACTCCTCAGTTCCTGCCGAGAAGTCGACTCCTCTGGAAGACAATCCTTTGAATGATTTTTGATAACTATGTAATGCTGTGCTGCTATTGAAACTTTGTAATTATGCACTGCTGGTGCTTAAACCTTGTTAGGTTTTTTGAACTACTTTGTTCTTGAATTGTGCCAATCGGCTGATGATGACTTGCTTGTTAAACTATGAGATTGATGTGTGTAACATCCCAAGTTTTTCAAATTCTGAAAAATCAAAAACTTTTTGAAAAATACACTTCTGTGTTTTGAAAATTTTCAAAACAAGCATGGCATTCATGTTTTCACTGCATTTGTGCATTGTGCTCCTGGTTTTATGAAGTTTTCAAAAGAATAAAAATTTATTTTCTTATATTATGAAATGGCAATTACCATTTGAATGCCCAAGGGTATTTTGGTAATTTAATTTGTGTAAAAGTAATAAAAAATGAGTTTGTCATGGTTTGTATTACATGATGCTACTCATATTATTTTCTTGGATTTTATTTGAGTTCAAAAAGATTTTATAAAAGCCTATTTGTTATTTTTGACATAAAGGTGTCAATTATGCAAATATACCATAATTGTTTTTTTTTATTTTAAAATATTAAGGAAAAAGGTTTCAAAGTATTTGAAAGGATTATTTTGATTTTTACAAAATTGTTCAAATTGGTTTGAACCAATTTGAATTTGTTTTCAAAAGTTTTGTTGAATTCTGTTTTCTGAAAATAGAAAAAGAAAAGAGAAAAGAACAAAAAAAAAAAGTGGAGAAGGCCAGCCAACGAGGCCACCACGGCCTAGCAGCCCAACCTCGGCCCATCTTCTTCCTCGGCAGCAGCCCAGCAGGAGCCTGCGCCCCCTTTCCCCTTTTCTTTTTCCCTCCCTCTCGCTGACAAGTGGGGCCACCGTGTCAGCACCGACACCTTCTTCCCCAAAATCACGCGCCCCCGCCGGCCGTGATCTTCTCGCCGCGATTCCGCGCCATTAAGGCCAAGATACGCGACCCCGATCCCACCTATAAGTAGCCCGTTGTCCCCTCTCTCTTTTCCCCCTCCCTCCCATCTGAATCTCGCCCCCAGGCCGCAGGAATCGACCGTCGCCGTCCGCCACCCGCCGCCGGCCAAAGCTCCATTTCTGGTCAACTACGGCCACCCCGCATCACCTCTTCACCCCCTCCCTTCTTATTTCAGTCGTGAGCATCATTTTGACTTCTTCCCGCATTTTTGTGCTCCCTAGATCAACGTATTCGTCCAAGCCTGAGGCCACCCGTCGCCGTCTACAACTCCGGCGAGGAATTGGAGGAGCACCGGAGCACTGCGACGCCGCCAACCTCGCCACCAATCTCGCCTCGATCTCCTCCATCTTGTGGTAAGGCCCTTTCATCCCCGGTCCCTCTAGACACGCCGGAACATGGCATGCCGCTCCGTCACCGCCGTCGGCCACCGCACGCCCTAACCCTAGAGCCGCCGGTTTGTGGTCAGTTAGATCTGGACCGTCAGATCTAGATCTGACGGTCACGTTTTATTCTTTTAAACCGAACCGGTACGCCGACGTGGCAGCCCAGTCAGCGCACCGTCAGCATCCAGTCAGCAGTTGCAGCCAATCAGGAGACGCCGCGTGGACAAGCCTTTTCTAGATTTTCTGGATTTAGATTTAATCTGTCTGTTTTGCAGAAAAACCCCTGCACCTTAGTTTTATCATATCTTTTTATCTGTTTGGCCAAATTCAAATATTTTTATATATTTGAAATCCTTAGAACCTGTAGAATCTTTCTAGTGTTTTAGTTTTCTGTTTTGGCAAGTTTAAATTTATTTGAATTTCAAATGTGAAATTTGAGTAAATTTGTCATAACTTTAGTTTAAAAATAGCTTTTTGGGTAAATCCAATTGGGTTAGTTTAGTTTTGAAGCCCTCTGTCCAGAGAGAACAATCCCATATTTTTTTAGTTATTTTGTTTAACCTTAGTTATCATTTTGTGTTTATTCCCTTTTTGGGAATTGTTTTATGTTGTCTTTATATTAAGAATTGTTTTAATTGCATTTTGACTTCATGCATATTTTTACAAACCAGAAAACTTAGTTTAATGTTTTTCTTATGATTTTAATTGCATTTCATGCATAGCATATTTTTGTTGTATTGTTATTATTTTTGTATGATTATTATTGTTCTGTTTGTTTATGTGTGGCTTGTTTATTTTATTAGTTTATTCGGAGAGTCACGAAGACTTTGGTGGTTGCTACTCCTGCCACTCCTGTTGCCAAGGCAAGTGGCACACTTGCATACTGTTCGTCCTATTATTTTGATATGCATTGTTGTAGCTTTTACTTAGAAAATTTGCATGATAGGCTTATTAGTATTGCTATGCTAGACCTGTTTAGTATTACCCTAGAATATTCCTTAGTGTCTAGTACCTATATGATAACTTAGTAGTATAGGCAAATGCTATGCTATGTGTTTTGTATCAAAAGCTAATGAAAATTCTACTAAGTAATAAACTACCTGGGTGGGTGGTTGGAATAAAGCAATTCCCCATATATGGGAGGATGAATTGTAGAAGAGGGTGATTCCCTATTTTGGGAGGAAGGATCATACGTGGTCCCCTGACTTAGGAGGATGAATCACACTTGTGGAAAGCCACCCAGGATCAAAGGGATTTGTAGTTACTCCAAGTGAAGATTGTTTCCAGTGCAGCCATTAGTCATATGGGCTCTGTCTTGATCAACTAAGTTGCGTGGACTCATCCCGGCTTGACAGGTGGTGGTAGAGGTTTGTAGGTGGAGCGCGTCAGGCCAGTATGGGGTGGGAAAATGCTTCTGAAAGATCTCGTCTTAACCTTCTTCTTTTCCCCGGAACACCAATGGAGTGTGAGGGATAGTTTGGGTTGGTTAAGTCTAATGGTGAAAGTGCACAACCTCTGCAGAGTGTCAAACTAAATACTTAGCCGTGTCCCCGGTTACGGACAACTATGAGCAGCTGATCAAGGACGTCAACGAAGGATCCCAACATTCCAATTTCTCTAAGTTAAAATTTGATGGGTGAACAAGGGTAGATGAGACGGTGGTCTTCATGCCATGAAAGTCTCGTATAGATGGAAAGATGTTTTACAAAGAGTTAGGGAAAAATTGGCTTTATGCAAACTGCCTTCAAACTCCACAAGACAAATATGCATATAGGTGATTAGAGTTTTCCTCTATGAGTCCACAAAGTGTCACTTGCCAGTTCCATTTTTATGGTTCTGACCCACCTTGTTGATATCTTTTATCAGGTTGTTCTGACGATGAGTGAGGTTTCGTTAAGGGTTTCGAGTCTGCAACCAACATGTTTTTGCCTGTGGCTACATGAAGATTGGGACTCCATGCAATAATATTTAGTCTTCCGCTGTTATTTCTGTTTTGTGCTAGCTTCGAGCTATGCAAAGTTGTAATGGTTCGTGTAATAAATTGATACAATGTTGTGATATTTCATCGTAAACTGTGTGTGCAAATGAATCGATCCAGGGGTTTGCACTATACACAGGGATCTTGCCTATTTTTAAGTGCAGGTCCGCTACAGATGGTATCAGAGCACTGTGTTGCCTGTAGGTTCGAAACCCTAGGATTGGATTAGAAATAGGAGAAGATCTAGGATTAAAAAACTATTTTATTGAATTTTCTTAAAAAGGAAATATTTGCAAGTTATCTTTTCTCATACTCTCATCTACTATTCACTTTCTAAGATATATTTCCTTATTTAGTATGACCCATTTTGTGGATACAACTCTGGTGGTAGAAGAACAAAGGAGACGAAGACAAGACAGTTGAAGTTTACAAATCAGTACATAGTCTTCACCAAGATACACAATGTTGAAGGTCAAAGAAGAACTTGAAGAAATTTAAGAAGAGATAGATGAGACCACCAGTTTAGTTACCTTGTTAGAACAACGATAACATGATAGTGTATTGATCATACTTACTTAGTTGGTATGGCAATATTAGGTCGTTTGTTTGTGTTTGAACCATGTTGCTTGATGTTTGCTAGATGTTGTTTGTAGATGAGTTGCCTTGATCTGCTAGTTATGGGTAGAACTTCTTTTAGTCTCTTTCTACCTCCACTCATCTCTGATAAACCCAACCAGATGCATCCCCAATATGCCAACTGGAGTTATTTACCTCTTGGATTGCAATGACCCATAGCCACCTCCATGCAAAGATGCAACAAAGAAGTCAACAACTGAAGCGTAGTATGGAAAGCCTACTACATCAAGGAGGAGAAGCAATGAAGAATCTCCAACATGTGAAATGACATTGTGCAGGAGTTTTTGCAACCCATAGTTTTGAAGATCGATAGTTTAGCTCAGGTTTGTCTTACAGATTGGAAACTTTCTGTTAGACATGTGAGATCGACCGGGTGTTAGCTTACGAGATTCACCAAACCAAGTACAAGGTAATGAGTGAGTGCGACATGGACTGGCCCCCATGGCGACTACTCATATCATTCGCTGTTGCTATGAGGAATGGTAAATCTGAGTGACAAACCTATAAGAGAGTCGACGATGAGCCTAAACAACATGGAAGTATTATAACCCTATGTGAGGCAAGGATAAACCTCAACGCTCATGAAGAAGAAGGAATCCAGCAAATTGAAGTGTTGACCAACCATGAGAGTTCGTTAGAAATGGCGTAGTGCTTGCACTGAAGAAAGTCAACCAGGAGAAGCAACATGACAAAAGACAATACAGAGATGGATGACATGATGTGGTGAAATCCTGTCATCTTGGACTTCTGGTGGACCCAAAGAGTAAACCTTCAGTGTCCTAAGTTACTTGAAGAGACACCCAACAATTGGAATTGAAGCATATGATACAAGGGTCCACACATTTCCATATGGACCTTAGTCCAAAGACAAGAGCTCAAGACTGCCTACAAAAGTTTATTTTAAGGGTGGTAGCCCACCCAGTTGCCTAAACCCGGAGATCCCAAAACCTTCTTTCTTTCTAGCCTCTTCGAATCTCGGGACGAGATTCCTTTTAAGGGTGGTAGTCTGTAACATCCCAAGTTTTTCAAATTCTGAAAAATCAAAAACTTTTTGAAAAATACACTTCTGTGTTTTGAAAATTTTCAAAACAAGCATGGCATTCATGTTTTCACTGCATTTGTGCATTGTGCTCCTGGTTTTATGAAGTTTTCAAAAGAATAAAAATTTATTTTCTTATATTATGAAATGGCAATTACCATTTGAATGCCCAAGGGTATTTTGGTAATTTAATTTGTGTAAAAGTAATAAAAAATGAGTTTGTCATGGTTTGTATTACATGATGCTACTCATATTATTTTCTTGGATTTTATTTGAGTTCAAAAAGATTTTATAAAAGCCTATTTGTTATTTTTGACATAAAGGTGTCAATTATGCAAATATACCATAATTGTTTTTTTTATTTTAAAATATTAAGGAAAAAGGTTTCAAAGTATTTGAAAGGATTATTTTGATTTTTACAAAATTGTTCAAATTGGTTTGAACCAATTTGAATTTGTTTTCAAAAGTTTTGTTGAATTCTGTTTTCTGAAAACAGAAAAAGAAAAGAGAAAAGAACAAAAAAAAAGTGGAGAAGGCCAGCCAACGAGGCCACCACGGCCTAGCAGCCCAACCTCGGCCCATCTTCTTCCTCGGCAGCAGCCCAGCAGGAGCCCGCGCCCCCTTTCCCCTTTTCTTTTTCCCTCCCTCTCGCTGACAAGTGGGGCCACCGTGTCAGCACCGACACCTTCTTCCCCAAAATCACGCGCCCCCGCCGGCCGTGATCTTCTCGCCGCGATTCCGCGCCATTAAGGCCGAGATACGCGACCCCGATCCCACCTATAAGTAGCCCGTTGTCCCCTCTCTCTTTTCCCCCTCCCTCCCATCCGAATCTCGCCCCCAGGCCGCCGGAATCGACCGTCGCCGTCCGCCACCCGCCGCCGGCCAAAGCTCCATTTCTGGTCAACTACGGCCACCCCGCATCACCTCTTCACCCCTCCCTTCTTATTTCAGTCGTGAGCATCATTTTGACTTCTTCCCGCATTTTTGTGCTCCCTAGATCAACGTATTCGTCCAAGCCTGAGGCCACCCGTCGCCGTCTACAACTCCGGCGAGGAATTGGAGGAGCACCGGAGCACTGCGACGCCGCCAACCTCGCCACCAATCTCGCCTCGATCTCCTCCATCTTGTGGTAAGGCCCTTTCATCCCCGGTCCCTCTAGACACGCCGGAACACGGCATGCCGCTCCGTCACCGCCGTCGGCCACCGCACGCCCTAACCCTAGAGCCGCCGGTTTGTGGTCAGTTAGATCTGGACCGTCAGATCTAGATCTGACGGTCACGTTTTATTCTTTTAAACCGAACCGGTACGCCGACGTGGCAGCCCAGTCAGCGCACCGTCAGCATCCAGTCAGCAGTTGCAGCCAATCAGGAGACGCCGCGTGGACAAGCCTTTTCTGGATTTTCTGGATTTAGATTTAATCTGTCTGTTTTGCAGAAAAACCCCTGTAACTTAGATTTATCATAACTTTTTATCTGTTCGGCCAAATTCAAATATTTTTATATATTTGAAATCCTTAGAACCTGTAGAATCTTTCTAGTGTTTTAGTTTTCTGTTTTGGCAAGTTTAAATTTATTTGAATTTCAAATGTGAAATTTGAGTAAATTTGTCATAACTTTAGTTTAAAAATAGCTTTTTGGGTAAATCCAATTGGGTTAGTTTAGTTTTGAAGCCCTCTGTCCAGAGAGAACAATCCCATATTTTTTTAGTTAATTTGTTTAACCTTAGTTATCATTTTGTGTTTATTCCCTTTTTGGGAATTGTTTTATGTTGTCTTTATATTAAGAATTGTTTTAATTGCATTTTGACTTCATGCATATTTTTACAAACCAGAAAACTTAGTTTAATGTTTTTCTTATGATTTTAATTGCATTTCATGCATAGCATATTTTTGTTGTATTGTTATTATTTTTGTATGATTATTATTGTTCTGTTTGTTTATGTGTGGCTTGTTTATTTTATTAGTTTATTCGGAGAGTCACGAAGACTTTGGTGGTTGCTACTCCTGCCACTCCTGTTGCCAAGGCAAGTGGCACACTTGCATACTGTTCGTCCTATTATTTTGATATGCATTGTTGTAGCTTTTACTTAGAAAATTTGCATGATAGGCTTATTAGTATTGCTATGCTAGACCTGTTTAGTATTACCCTAGAATATTCCTTAGTGTCTAGTACCTATATGATAACTTAGTAGTATAGGCAAATGCTATGCTATGTGTTTTGTATCAAAAGCTAATGAAAATTCTACTAAGTAATAAACTACCTGGGTGGGTGGGTGGAATAAAGCAATTCCCCATATATGGGAGGATGAATTGTAGAAGAGGGTGATTCCCTATTTTGGGAGGAAGGATCATACGTGGTCCCCTGACTTAGGAGGATGAATCACACTTGTGGAAAGCCACCCAGGATCAAAGGGATTTGTAGTTACTCCAAGTGAAGATTGTTTCCAGTGCAGCCATTAGTCATATGGGCTCTGTCTTGATCAACTAAGTTGCGTGGACTCATCCCGGCTTGACAGGTGGTGGTAGAGGTTTGTAGGTGGAGCGCGTCAGGCCAGTATGGGGTGGGAAAATGCTTCTGAAAGATCTCGTCTTAACCTTCTTCTTTTCCCCGGAACACCAATGGAGTGTGAGGGATAGTTTGGGTTGGTTAAGTCTAATGGTGAAAGTGCACAACCTCTGCAGAGTGTCAAACTAAGTACTTAGCCGTGTCCCCGGTTACGGACAACTATGAGCAGCTGATCAAGGACGTCAACGAAGGATCCCAACATTCCAATTTCTCTAAGTTAAAATTTGATGGGTGAACAAGGGTAGATGAGACGGTGGTCTTCATGCCATGAAAGTCTCGTATAGATGGAAAGATGTTTTACAAAGAGTTAGGGAAAAATTGGCTTTATGCAAACTGCCTTCAAACTCCACAAGCCAAATATGCATATAGGTGATTAGAGTTTTCCTCTATGAGTCCACAAAGTGTCACTTGCCAGTTCCATTTTTATGGTTCTGACCCACCTTGTTGATATCTTTTATCAGGTTGTTCTGACGATGAGTGAGGTTTCGTTAAGGGTTTCGAGTCTGCAACCAACATGTTTTTGCCTGTGGCTACATGAAGATTGGGACTCCATGCAATAATATTTAGTCTTCCGCTGTTATTTCTGTTTTGTGCTAGCTTCGAGCTATGCAAAGTTGTAATGGTTCGTGTAATAAATTGATACAATGTTGTGATATTTCATCGTAAACTGTGTGTGCAAATGAATCGATCCATGGGTTTGCACTATACAAAGGGATCTTGCCTATTTTTAAGTGCAGGTCCGCTACAATGTGTGTCATCTATGCAAGTCATTCTGTGGTTCTTATAACCCATCTAATTACCCACTGATGAATAAGTAGGCCCTGCATGACTCCTCTTACAGCTTGTGCTGACAAGCTCCTAACAACTCATGTCCCTTAGGATTCATAAGAGCCGGAGATGAATCATGCCTGTAGATTGGTCATATTTGTGCAGGATGCATCTAACTTACCAGCGAGAAAACTAGGAAAAGTTTGGCTACTGTGCCGGGTCCAAGAGTTTAAGCTTAACTTTTTTCACTGAAAAGCAAGCCCCCAAGAACCTGATGATCAAAGTTTAAAGAACAAAGCGCACTCACTGGGTGACTCGACTAAAGGACTCATGTTCACAGAAGCCGGCTTTATTTCATTTGATCATAACAATTTGATTACATCTAGGCATGGCTCACTGGGCTCTTTGCCTTGCAACTCATAAAACTATTACAACTTAAGTATAATATGGACGTAACTGAGCTATGTTCCAAGGCCTCTTTGCCTCTGCATAAGGATCTAGCGTATGAGCTGTATCAGCTCCTTTACTTTCACTCGCCGGCTCTCGCACATCAATTAGATAGTACGATCCGTTGTGCAAGTTCTTGCTTATGACGAACGGTCCTTCCCATGGTGGAGATAACTTGTGCATCCCTTCCCTATTCTGGACAAGGCGAAGCACTAAGTCTCCTTCCTGGAAAGTCCGAGTCTTGATTCTGCGTGCGTGATATCGCCGCAAGTCTTGCTGATACACTGCTGATCTCTCAAGGGCTAACTCCCTTGCTTCCTCGAGTGCATCCACTGAGTCCTGGCGGGCAAGTTCATTTTCTATCTCGACGTAATTGGCGACTCGTGGCGAGTCATGCAACAAGTCGCTTGGCAGGACGGCTTCTGCTCCATACACCATGAAGAAAGGTGTGAAGCCAGTAGATCTATTAGGAGTCGTTCTGATACTCCAAAACACTACTGGCAACTCCTCAACCCAACATCCGGCGGCTCTTAGCAAAGGGACTCGGAGCCGAGGCCTAATTCCCTTCAGCAACTCCTGATTTGCCCTCTCTGCCTGTCCATTGGACTGTGGGTGTGCCACTGAGGCTAGGTCGAGTCTGATGTTGTTCTCACCGCAAAACTTGGCCATCTCTCCAACTGATAAGTTGGTACCATTGTCTGTAATGATGCTGTGAGGGTATCCAAAGCGTGTTGCTATTTTCTTGAAGAATCTCACAGCTGATGCACCGTCGACTCTGCTGACGGGTTCTACTTCCACCACTTGGTGAACTTGTCAACTGCTACTAGCAGATGGGTCTTCTGACAAGGCGACTTTGAGAAAGGACCAACCATGTCAAGCCCCCAAACTGCAAATGGCCAAGTGATAGGGATGGTTCTGAGCTCTTGGGCTGGCACGTGGTCTTGCCTTGCGTACCTTTGACATCCATCACAGACTCGAACTATCTTTTCTGCGTCCAGATGTGCTGTTAACCAGAAGAACCCGTGTCTGAAAGCTTTTGACACCAAGGATCTAGTGGATGCATGATGACCACAATCACCTGCATGAATCTCTTGCAGTATTTGCTTGCCTTCTTCTGGAGACACACACCTCTGGTAAACTCCAGTGACACTCCTTCTGTACAACTCGCCATCAATGACTGTGTAGGACTTGCATCGCCTGATGAGTTGCTTTCGCTTGACTTCATCCTGCGGTAGCTCACCCCGTAGGAGGTATGCAAGGTAGGGCTCTGTCCATGCTGGGATTGCCCGTACTGCTGCAACAAGCGCCGATTCTGGATCTGGGAAGGCTAACTCCTCCTCTGTGGGCAACTTGACTGATGGGTGGTGAAGCTCGTCCACAAATACATTTGGTGGTACTTTCTCTCGACGAGAGCCGAGTCGTGATAACGCATCTGCGGCCTCGTTCTTGCGTCTGTCAATATGCTCCACTTGATAACCAGAAAAGAACCCGGCTATCTGTTCGACTGCTCTTCTATAAGCCGCCATGTTTGCATCCTTCGAGTCCCAGGTTCCAGACACTTGCTGAGCTACGAGATCCGAGTCTCCAAAGCACCTGATACGCCTGATGTTCATCTCCTTGGCCAAACGTATTCCGTGTAGCAAAGCCTCATACTCTGCCATGTTGTTTGTACAATCAAAATGCAACTGAAGGACATATGCCAACTTATCTCCTTTCGGTGAAGTTAGAACCACGCCGGCTCCTGAGCCTTCTAGCTGTCTGGACCCGTCAAAGTGCATTGTCCAATACTTGGTGCAAGGTGAACTTGGTGAGGACGTGCAATCAGTCCAGTCATTGACAAAGTCAACCAAAGCTTGAGATTTGATTGCTGTTCTGGGCTCATATGTGATATGATAAGGACCCAGCTCTATTGCCCACTTGGCGACTCGGCCTGTTGCATCTCTGTTGCGTATAATGTCTGCTAGCGGTGCTGAACTTACCACCTTAATTGGATGCTCTTGGAAATAATGCTTGAGCTTTCTACTTGCAAGAAAAACTCCATAAACCAACTTCTGCCACTGTGGGTACCTTTGCTTTGAATCTGTTAGGACTTCACTGATGTAGTAGACAGGTCTCTGTACTGGATATTCCTTTCCTTCCTCTGCACGTTCCACAACTACTACTGCACTGACAACTCTCTCGTTGGCAGCTACATATAATAGCATGGGCTCCTTATCTGTAGGAGCTGCAAGCACCGGAGCTGTTGACAAAGTTTTCTTCAACTCCTCAAAAGCACGGTCGGCTTCTTCATCCCATAAGAATTTATCTGACTTCTTCAGGAGTCGGTAGAGAGGACCCGCCTTCTCTCCGAGTCTTGAGATGAATCTGCTGAGGGCTGCTACACAACCAGCGAGTTTCTGAACGTCCTTTAGACAAGTCGGCTTCTGCAGATTGTGAATAGCCTTGATTTTCTCTGGGTTTGCTTCAATGCCTCTCTCTGAAACAATGAAGCCTAGGAGTTTGCCTGTAGGGACTCCAAAAACACACTTGGTTGGATTGAGCTTCATCTTGTACTTGCGTAGGTTATGAAAAGTTTCTGTCAGGTCTGCTATCAGGGAGTCGGCCTTCTGAGACTTGACCACTACATCATCCACATAAGCATGAATATTCCTTCCAATCTGTTCCTTGAAACAATTTTGGATACATCTCTGATATGTAGCTCCTGCGTTCTTGAGTCCAAAGGGCATTGTTGTGTAACAAAATGCTCCAAAGGGCGTAATAAAGGACGTCTTCAGCTCATCCTCTATGTTGAGTCTGATCTGGTGGTGTCGTGGGGTTGTCACGGCAAGTTCTTCCTCCGGGAAGATGAGTTCTGGGGCCATTGGTGATTGAAGTACGTGGGAACGATTAATCTCGTCAAGGAACAAGGATTTACCCAGGTTCGGCCCCTCTGATTCGAGGTAAAGACCTACTTCCTGCTTCTATGTTATTGCTCTTGATATATCTCGATTACAAGGACCCGGCTCCCACAACTTAGGAGCCGGCGACTTCTCTCTGGTCGCTAGGGTTTCTCTCTTGGTCGAAGCTTATCTCTACTGGTTGCCCTCCTTCGGTCTAAGGTCCAGGACCCCGCTTATAAAGGCTGCCGGGTCTCTGGACTTACAATTTACACCGAGTCACACTAGAACACGGAGTCCTACTCTACGTCTTGGTCTTCCAAGTTTAGACTCCGGGTTGTACTTGGACTCCTTCCGGACGGGTCCTTTCTTCATCATGGGCCTTGGCCGGCTTGTCTCCAGCCCAGCCCATGCGACTTGATACGTGACTCGGCTTTGGCCTTCTTGGTCTTGGCGGGTCTACTTTCCGGGTCCATGGGCCTACCTGTAAAGTATCCCCCCATCAGTAGCCCCCGAATTTATCTTGGGCGCAGCTTGGCGGCTTCCTCTGACTTGCTGGTTCGACTCTCTGGGTCGACTCCTTCCACTTGAGCCAATGGCTTCAAAGTCGCCTGCTGCTAGCTCCAAGATGAATTCCTGCATAAAAACATATTACATATATAAAATGAGTCCGTCCTGTCCTTTCGCACAAGTCCACCGCTCTAGCTCTTTATAGCACTTGGCCGAGTCTGTGGCTATTCCTGTGCACCACTCTGTCAATTTTCAACTCTTTAAGTCATGGGACTCGGCCTCCTGGAGCAAGCCGACTACTCTTCCATCTCTGTAGCCTTATCCTTTAACTATCGAATCGTTATCCACGGTTTTACCGCGGGTCACCACTGTATACCTCTAGGGTTTTTACCCTCTTATAAATGTCAAAGGGTGAGAGCATAAACCTCTACTGCCCCCTCATTCCCCAAACTCTCTCGTTTCTCCTGCACTTGTTTCTTTCCCGCGCAGCGCTTCCTCTTGCACCGCACGTACACCATGGCCCCCAAGCGCCCCACCAAGGGCACCTCTAAGGCCAAGGCCCCCTCTGGAAGCAGGATCGTCGACATTGCCGCCGAGGCCGCCGCCGCACCTTCCTCGAAGAGATCTATCTCCGCCGATTGGGGCGGTTCAACCATCACGGCGGAGCAGCTAAAATCACATCGCCTTGCGGGCCTTCTTCCATCAAGCGTCAAGGCACGAGCTCCTGGGGATGAATCGGTGCCTTCTCCGGCGAAGGGCGAGGTCGTCATCTTTGCGGAGCACCTCTTCCGCGGTTTCACGCCCCCCGGTAACTTGTTCTTCCGCCAGCTCCTCGAATTCTACAAGCTGCGCATTCATGACCTCGCTCCAAACTCTGTCCTTACCCTCTCCAATTTTGTTGTTCTCTGTGAGGATTACCTCCAGATCAAACCTGACTTAGATCTATGGCTCGAGTTGTTCTACTGCAACCCCCAACCTGAAACCTCCGGGGGCCCTCTCTTACAGTGCGGCGCTGTAGCTCTCCAGCGTCGCCTAAATTCCGTCTTCCCTAAGCCAGTTTTTCCAAACCGCATCAAGGACTGGCAAAAGTCCTTCTTTTATTGCAAGGACACCTCTCCTGAGGATGAACCTAAGCTCCCCCAATTCTCTGAGAGCCGACTGGAGGTGACTCCCGCTATGAAAGCCAGGTGCTCAGAGGCCGCCCGGCCCAAAGTCGAGTCCTTGATCCTTAGAATCCGGGCTCTCCTCTCTCATGACCTGGAAAACATGGATCTCGTCCGCTGCTGGACCACCTGGAAAATTCAACCGCTGAGTCCTAGGACTCGGCTCATCTGCTCGTATACCAGGTGTGTCACTGATGATCTTAGGATGACTGATAAGTTGTCTGACGGTCCTGAACTTGGTCGATTGATCAAGAAGCTGACCGGAAAGATGGTGAAGGACCAAGCCCACTTTGGGCTTCAGCCTTTCTGCTCTACCTGCCCAGCTCCTGCTGTAAGTACTTTAACTGCCTTTCCTTCTTGCTTGCTTGTATTATCTCAATCTGCTAACTCAAACTTTCTGTTTCCTCTCTGCAGCTTACCGACTCCTTCTGGAAGTCGGCCCTTGAAACTGACAAGGGCAAAGGGAGCACCTCTGCTGCTGCAGAGATTGTTGAGGAAGAAGAAGCCAGCGAGGAGTCCTCTAAAGAGGCTACTGCTGCTGGTGATGAGAATGAAGATGAGGAGTCCTCCCCTGAGGCTCCCACTGTCAATGTCGTTGAGGAGGAGTCCTCTTCTGAAGCACAGTATGCTGACAAGGAGCATACCGAATCGAGCCCTGCAGGAGCCCAAACCACTCCATCTGAGGAGTCATCAGATGCCAAGAGTCGCTCCCCGACTCCTCCGGTTCCAAAAAGTGGGTCCCGGGCTGCTGTGCCTAAGGTGCCCGCCTCACGAGTCCGCAAATCTAGCAGCTCTTCCAGCGAGCCCGAAGAAATTCCTGCGCAAGTCCTTGCTGCCAAGAAAAGGAAACTGCGCTCAAGTGGCCCTGCAGAGTCTCCTCCTCCTCTACCTGTATCACACCAGAGGAAGTCGATCTCTCCTTCTGAGAAAGCTGACTCCTATGTGTCAGGAATGTCAATCTTCTCTTCTGACTCTCAAGAAGCTTTGGATCTTGAGACAAATGTTGGGTATAACCTTTCTCCTTGGTTTTTACTAGCATGTCATCTATATTTATCTTTAATCAATATCTGACTTGTAATCTGTCCTGTCTCAGAGCCCGGCCCTGCGCCAAGGTCTCCAAGCTACCAGGCATGGACGATGTGACTTCCGGCCGAGGAGTTGTACCGCCGTCGACTTCTCAGACGACGAGTACAAAGACAGCTCCTACGACTCCCACATCTGCTGGTGCAACAGCTACTGGGACTCCCCCTGTTCCCGAGTCCGCTCCAAAGACTCGGTTGGAGACTCCTGTGGTGATCCCATCTTCATCTGGGGGTGGAACTCCAACTACTACTGTTCAGGTGCCTCCGAGTCAAGAAAGAGTGGCTCCCACTTCTCGGCTGAACACTGAACCAGCGAAATCTTCTACTGACTATAGCCGGCTCCGGATATCCGACAACAAATCCTTCAACGAGGCCTACATTGAGGCCATAGAGCTTAATGATCAAGCCGCCAAACTAAAGGATGAGGAGCAAGTAGCCCTCAGAGCCCTTGAGATGATTCATAACGTAAGCATTCTAACTTATGCTCTTTATGCTCTATCCATTAGTCTCCTATTACAGTAGCCCCCAAGCACCTTATCTTTGGTGACTTGGAGCTAAGATAGGTGCTTCCTCCTGAACTCAACTCACTTGGTAGGCAGAACAAACTTGCATAATGTAGCCTCCAAGACCTGAGTCCTTAGCTCTACTAGGACTCGGGGCTGCTAATTTACTGTCTATCGGGTCCTTAGACCAAAAACTTTTGCACGAGTAGCCCCCAAGCGCCGAGTTGTCAGCCTGCGACGACTTGGAGCTACCAATATATGTTGCTTACTGATATCTTACTTGATGAAAAAATTCTGATCTGCCAGTAGCCCCCAAGCGCCAAGTTGCTAACTTGTGGCGACTTGGAGCTTATGACTTGTCGACTAGGACTCCTGCCTGCTTGATGTTTATGAAAGAATTGACTCCTGAGTAGCCCCCAAGCGCCAAGTTGTTAACTTGTGACGACTTGGAACTCACGAGTTATAGAATTTGACTTGTAAAAATCTGACTTGCGTTTTTCTGACTTGTTGCTTGTCGACTTGTATGTTGCTGACTTCTGCTTTTCCTGACTTGTGCTTTTTCAGACTGTTGTCTCCAAGATGAAGAGAGACATGAAAAAATTGGAAGACCAAGCAGCTTCCAGTGCCAAATCTGCTGAATCTGAGAAACAGCATTCCCTCCAACTGGAGAAAGACTTACAAACCCTAGCTGCTGAGCTAGATAAGGTGAAGAAGGAGTCGGCTGAAGCAAAGAAGGCCGCCCAAAAGGCGCACACTGATCTGAGAGCCGTCTTGGACGTATGCCAAAAGGGGATTAAAGCGATGTGTCATCATATCTTTGGTAAGTTATTGCACTTGCCTTCTTTTAGCTTGACACAAAGAACTCAATGACTTATGACTTTTGACTTCTCTTACTTTGCAGGGGCTGACTCCCCAAAACTCAAGCTGCCAACTAGCCAACAACTCCATGCCATGCTGGACCACTGCCACGGGCTGCAGGAGGGTGCTCGCTCTGTGGTAAAATATCTTAACTCCAAGGGCAAGTATCCCAAGGAGCCTGAACGATTGGTTGATGAGTTGTCAAGAGCTCCAGGGTACATGCGCTTGTGGAAACAATCTGCCATGAGGAGATCTGCCATAAGAATACTTGCACTGGCCCACAGCTACTACCCCACTGTTCTGGAGCCAGCAATGCTCACTATGGGGAAGCCAGAGCAGCATGAAGATGGCAAACCCTTCACCCAAGATGACTTTAAGGCTGAGGAGTTGCTAGTGCGGCCTTACGCCTGTGAAATCGCCAATAAGATGGACCCGGAGGTATGGGTTCATCACTATGACTTGGAGAACAAAAGGGTTAATCCAGGAGTTCCTCCAATCGTAAACTTTGGGCGTCCCTCACAGGATATGACTGGTGCCCCATCAACTGGGCCAAGCTCTTCCACTCCAGCTGCTCCTAGGACTGGCGACTCGACTGGTGCAGAGCCCACGCTGAAGACTCCTGCTGCGCCCACCCCTTCAAGAGTCGCAACTGGCGGCTCCCAAATTCAAGAGGAGTTGAGCAAACACATGAAGAACCCGAGGGGAACTGGCTATCAGATGAAGAAAGTTGCCACAAAATCTCCTGGGAAGTCGACTTCTGCATCTGCTGCACAGGCGAAAGACAAGTCTCCAGCTAAGGACTCCACAGCTCCAGTCAAGGACTCAGCTCCTTTAAAAGACAATTCTCTAGATGACTCTAGCTTGTAATAATTTATTTCTGATGGCTGTAAACTATGTAGCTTGTTAGCTACTTTGGGCTGTAATGATGCACTACTGGTGCTTTAAACTATTTAGCTTGTTAGCTATTTTGAATTTGTGCCAATCGGCTTGGTTCTTATAACCCGTCTAGTTTTTCACTGATGAATAAGTAGGCCCTGCATGACTTCTCTTACAGTTTATGCTGACAGGTTCTTAACTCATATGTTCCTTAGGATCCATAAGAGAGAGAAACAAGTCATGCCTGTAGATAGATCATATTGTGCAGGATGCATCTGACTTACCAGCGAGAAAACTAGGAAAATTCGGCTACTGTGCCGGGTCCAAGAGTTTAAGCTTAACTTTTTTCACTGAAAAGCAAGCCCCCAAGAACCTGATGATCAAAATTTAAAGAACAAAGCGCACTCACTGGGTGACTCGACTAAAGGACTCATGTTCACAAAAGCCGGCTTTATTTCATTTGATCATAATAATTTGATTACATCTAGGCATGGCTCACTGGGCTCATTGCCTTTCAACTCATGAATCTATTACAACTTAGGTATAATATGGACGTAGCTGAGCTATGTTCCAAGGCCTCTTTGCCTCTGCATAAGGATCTAGAGTATGAGCTGTATCAGCTCCTTTGCCTACGCTTGCCGGCTCTCGCACATCCATTAGATAGTACGATCCGTTATTCAGATTCTTACTTATGATGAACGGTCCTTCCCATGGTGGAGATAACTTGTGCATCCCTTCCTTATTCTGGACAAGGCGAAGCACTAAGTCTCCTTCCTGGAAAGTCCGGGTTTTGACTCTGCGTGCATGATATCGCCGCAGGTCCTGCTGATAAACTGCTGATCTCTCAAGGGCTAACTCCCTTGCTTCCTCAAGTGCATCGACCGAGTCCTGGCGGGCGAGTTCGTTTTCTGTCTCAACGTAATTGGCGACTCGTGGCGAGTCATGCAACAAGTCGCTTGGCAAGACAGCTTCTGCTCCATACACCATGAAGAAAGGTGTGAAGCCAGTAGATCTGTTAGGAGTCGTCCTGATGCTCCAAAGCACTGCTGGTAACTCCTCAACCCAAGACCCGGCGGCTCTTAGCAAAGGGACTCGGAGCCGAGGCTTAATTCCCTTCAACAACTCCTGATTTGCCCTCTCTGCTTGTCCATTGGACTGTGGATGTGCCACTGAGGCTAGGTCGAGTCTGATGTTGTTCTCACCGCAAAACTTGGCCATCTCCCCAACTGATAAGTTGGTACCATTGTCTGTAATGATGCTATGAGGGTATCCAAATCGTGTTGCTATTTTCTTGAAGAATCTCACAGCTGATGCACCGTCGACTCTGCTGACGGGCTCCACCTCCACCCACTTGGTGAACTTGTCAACTGCTACTAGCAGATGGGTCTTCTGACAAGGCGACTTTGAGAAAGGGCCCACCATGTCAAGTCCCCAAACTGCAAATGGCCAAGTGATAGGGATGGTTCTGAGTTCTTGAGCTGGCACGTGGTCTTGCCTTGCGTACCTTTGACATCCATCACAGACTCGAACTATCCTCTCTGCATCTAAATGTGCTGTCAACCAAAAGAACCCGTGTCTGAAAGCTTTTGACACCAAGGATCTAGTGGATGCATGATGACCACAATCTCCTGCGTGAATCTCTTGCAGTATTTGCTTGCCCTCTTCTGGAGACACACATCTCTGGTATACTCCAGTAACGCTTCTTCTATATAACTCGCCATCAATGACTGTGTAGGACTTGCATCGTCTGATGAGTTGTTTTCGCTTGACTTCATCCTTTGGGAGTTCACCCCGCAGGAGATATGCTAGGTAGGGCTCTGTCCACGTTGGGATTGCTCGTACTGCTGCAACAAGTGCCGACTCTGGGTCTGGAAAAGCTAACTCCTCCTCTGTGGGCAGCTTGACTGAAGGATGATGAAGCTCGTCCAAAAACACATTTGGTGGTACTTTCTCTCGACGAGAGCCGAGTCGTGATAACGCATCAGCGGCTTCGTTCTTGCGCCTGTCAATATGCTCCACTTGATAACCAGAAAAGAACCCGGCTATCTGTTCGACTGCTCTTCTATAAGCCGCCATGTTTGCATCCTTCGAGTCCCAAGTTCCAGACACTTGCTGAGCTACGAGATCCGAGTCTCCAAAGCACCTAATACGCTTGATGTTCATCTCCTTGGCCAAACGCAGGCCATGTAGCAAAGCCTCATACTCTGCCATGTTGTTGGTGCAATCAAAGTGTAACTGAAGGACATATGCTAACTTATCACCTTTAGGTGAGGTTAACACCACGCCGGCTCCTGAGCCTTCTAACTGTCTGGACCCGTCAAAGTGCATTGTCCAATACTTGCTGCAAGGGGAGCTTGGTGAAGATGTAAAATCTGTCCAATCATTGACAAAATCAACCAAAGCTTGAGACTTGATCGCTGTCCTTGGCTCATATGTGATATGATAAGGACCCAACTCAATTGCCCACTTGGCGACTCGCCCTGTTGCCTCTCTGTTGCGTATAATATCTGCCAGCGGTGCTGAACTTACCACCTTAATTGGATGCTCTTGGAAATAATGCTTGAGCTTTCTACTTGCAAGAAAAACTCCATAAACTAGTTTCTGCCACTGAGGGTACCTTTGCTTTGACTCTGTGAGGACTTCACTGATGTAGTAGACAGGTCTCTGCACTGGGTACTCCTTTCCTTCCTCTGCACGTTCCACAACTACTACTGCACTGACAACTCTCTCGTTGGCAGCTACATATAATAGCATGGGCTCCTTATCTGTAGGAGCTGCAAGCACTGGTGCTGTTGATAAAGTTTTCTTCAACTCCTCAAAAGCACGGTCAGCCTCTTCATCCCATAGGAATTTATCTGACTTCTTCAGGAGTCGGTAGAGAGGGCCCGCCTTCTCCCCGAGTCTTGAAATAAACCTGCTTAGAGCTGCCACACATCCAGTGAGCTTTTGAACGTCCTTCAGACAAGTCGGCTTCTGCAAGTTATGGATAGCCTTGATTTTCTCTGGATTTGCCTCAATGCCTCTTTCTGAAACGATGAAGCCTAGGAGTTTGCCAGCAGGGACTCCAAAAACACACTTGGTCGGGTTGAGCTTCATCTTATACTTGCGTAGGTTCTCAAATGTTCTGTCAGGTCTGCTATCAGAGAGTCGGCTTCTGAGATTTGACAACTACTCATNCCAATCATTGACAAAATCAACCAAAGCTTGAGATTTGATTGCTGTCCTTGGCTCATATGTGATATGATAAGGACCCAACTCAATTGCCCACTTGGCAACTCGCCCTGTTTGCCTCTCTGTTGCGTATAATATCTGCCAGCGGTGCTGAACTCACCACCTTAATTGGATGCTCTTGGAAATAATGCTTGAGCTTTCTACTTGCAAGAAAAACTCCATAAACTAATTTCTGCCACTGAGGGTACCTTTGCTTTGACTCTGTGAGGACTTCACTGATGTAGTAGACAGGTCTCTGCACTGGGTACTCCTTTCCTTCCTCTGCACGTTCCACAACTACTACTGCGCTGACAACTCTCTCGTTGGCAGCTACATATAATAGCATGGGCTCCTTATCTGTAGGAGCTGCAAGCACTGGTGCTGTTGATAAAGTTTTCTTCAACTCCTCAAAGGCACGGTCAGCCTCTTCATCCCATAGGAATTTGTCTGACTTCTTCAGGAGTCGGTAGAGAGGACCCGCCTTCTCCCCGAGTCTGGAAATAAACCTGCTCAGAGCCGCCACACATCCAGTAAGCTTTTGGACGTCCTTTAGACAAGTCGGCTTCTGCAAGTTATGGATAGCCTTGATTTTCTCTGGATTTGCCTCGATGCCTCTTTCTGAAACGATGAAGCCTAGGAGTTTGCCAGCAGGGACTCCAAAGACACACTTGGTCGGGTTCAGCTTCATCTTATACTTGCGCAGGTTCTCAAAGGTTTCTGTCAAGTCTGCTATCAAAGAGTCGGCCTTCTGAGATTTGACAACTACATCATCTACATAAGCATGAATATTCCTTCCAATCTGTTTTTTGAAACAGTTCTGGATACACCTCTGATATGTAGCTCCGCATTCTGAGTCAAAGGGCATTGTTGTGTAACAAATGCTCCAAAGGGCGTGATGAAGGACGTTTTCAACTCATCCTCTATGTTGAGTCTGATCTGATGGTACCCTGAATATGCATCCAAGAAACAAAGCAACTCTGACCCCGCTGTGGAGTCGATGATCTGGTCTATGCGAGGTAGTGCAAACGGGTCCTTAGGGCAATGCTTGTTCAGGCCCGTGAAGTCAATGCACATCCTTAACTCTCCTGTCTTCTTTGGTACCAACACTGGATTGGCCACCCACTCTGGGTGAAAGACCTCCTTGATGAACTCGGCTGCGAGGAGCCGAGCCACCTCTTCTCCTATGGCTTTCCTCCTGTCATCATGAAACTTGCGCAGACCCTGCTGACTGGTCTTGCATTAGGATTAACGTGCAAGCTGTGCTCGGCGAGTTCTCTCGGGACTCCTGGCATGTCAGATGGCTTCCATGCAAAAACGTCCCGGTTCTCACGGATGAACTCGACGAGCGCGCTTTCCTATTTATCAGAGAGGTGTGCCCCAATGGTGAACTGCTTGGAAGAGTCACCAGGGGTGAAGTCGACTTGCTTTGTGTCCTGAGCTGACTTGAATTTCATCTTCTCCTCTGTGGCCGGCTTCTTAAGGACCGAGTTGTCCTCCGGATCCACGTTTGCCTTGTAAAACTTCAGCTCCTCTTGAGCACAAGCTGTCTCAGCCATGGCTGCATCACCAATCTCGCACTCCAATGCCATCTGTCTGCTGCCATTAACTGTGATGATTCCTGCTGGACCTGGCATCTTGAGCTTCAAGTACACATAACATGGCCTGGCCATAAACTTAAAATATGCAGGTCGACCAAAAAGAGCATGATATGGACTCTTAAGGTCCACTACCTCAAAGGGCATAATCTCTGAACGAAAATTCTCTACTGTGCCAAAAGCAACCTCAAGATAAATCTTACCAATGGGCTTAGCCGACTTCCCTGGTACTATCCCATGGAACACTGTCTCTGTTGGAATTAGCTGTCTATCTTGCAGCTGCATCCTCTTGAATGTGTCGTAATATAAGATGTTGATACTGCTTCCACCATCCATAAGCACTTTGTTCAATGTATAGCCCCCAACTTGAGGTGCCACTACCAAGGCTAGCTGCCCTGGCTCGTCGACTCTTGGAGGATGATCTGCCCGACTCCATGTGATGGTTTGCTCTGACCACCTGAGCCACTGTGGAAGGGCCGGCTCTACTGCATTAACTGCTCTGACTTTCAACTTCTTGGAACGCTTGGACGTACTAGTTGTGAAGACATGGTAGCTGCCACGACTCGGGTTGTGCTGCCGAGTTGTAACATAATACTGCCCATTGCCCTCGTGAAGCTGCTTCGGGTTCTGCTGGAACCCGCCCTGCTGATTACCTCCTCCTTGAGGTTGATTTGGGTTATTGCCGGCTCCTCCACCGTTATTGCCGGGTCCTCCGGCTCCATTGTTTCCTCTATATCCACCATTGTTGTTACCTCCTCCTGGCCCTTGGAACCTGGCGCGCTGCAAATCTACGCACTGCCCCAAGGTATGACCGCATCTACCGTTCTTGGCATGTTTAGGGCATGGAATTCTCAAGACCTCCTCTGTGCTTGGAGTGCGGCCTTGGTACCCACCAGAATTATTGTCCTTGCGTCTGACTCCAGTGTTTGTGTTAGCTACTAGGTCAGAGTTGTCTCCATATGGCCTCTTGCCACCTCCCTGATTCTGGTTCTGATTCTGGTTCTGATTCTGTCCATTGCCACCTTGTCCTTTAGCTCCTTCCTCCTGATCCTTTGTTTTGTCTGTGGCAGCATGTTTATTAGCACCTGCCATGATCTCACCAATCGTAAGGGGAATACCTTGATTCAGGCTCTCCTTCATACGACCTAGCTTCCAACTCAAGGGATTGTAACTGCAATTTCTCTCCATCGCCATTAACACTGAAACTGGTGGGAGTCCTTGTGAGGAGTTAATGATCTCTGAGACTCGCTTCATCCAGTGCCTTGCCGACTCGCCCTTCCTCTGGACACACCGCTCCAGGTCCTCGATGGTGCTGAGTTTCTTGCATGTGCCTTGGAAATTCTGAATAAAAGCCGCCTTCAATTGCTCCCAAGAGTTGATTGACCTAGGAGGCAAATTGCGCATCCACACCTTGGCTGCTCCCTCCATCATAAGATACATGAACTTGGCACACAGATTACCTGTGGCATTGCGAATACTCATCGCCATCTCGTATGTACCCAACCAGGAGGTCGGGTCCATGTTGGGCTCGTAGTTTGGAACCTTGCGCGGCTCCTTGAAACTGCTAGGAAAGGACTCGGACCTGATGGCATCTGACAAACACTCTGGTCCTGTTAATGTTGGGGACGCACCAGGAGAAGTCACCTCCTCGTGCACCCGGGTCGGCTGAGGCGGGTTGTGTGCACCCACTAACGCTCTGTCCCTCTCTGCCTCCCGAGCTCTTGCTGCTTCTCTCTCTCATCGTTGCCTTGCTTCATCAACCACTAGCTGAGCTTGCGAAGCGGTTGGGATGTTTGCACGATTCCTCACTAGTTCACGACGCCTTGCACTTGTAGAGTTTGCCGGGTTGGACTCGCCATGCCGACTCCTCGTACCTGAGTTGAAGGGTGTTGAATGTAGCCTACTTGCGTCTGGAAAAGTTGGATACAAAGCTTGCTGAGTTAAAGCTGTCTTCAGCAGCTCGATAGCATCACGAGTCTCCTGACCCGCTGGTCCCTCTGGTACCAAGATGTTCTCCAATCTCAGAGTCGCCGCATGCACGTTGTCCATAGGATTAGAGTAATGTCCTTCTGGAGTATGAAATCTGTTAGGCTGTGCCCCTAAGCCACCAGATGCTCCTCCTCCGACTCCTCCTTCAGGCGGTGGTCCGTTAGCACGGCTGCCTCCCGATCCTTCTGGGGGTGGTGGTGGTGGTGGTGGTGGTGGTGGTGGTGGTGGTGGTGCTCCTCCGGCTCCTCCTGCGACGCCTCCTACTGCCGCTGAGCCTCCTAGTCCGGCTCCTCTGCCTGGACCATTGGGTGTGGTGAATAGATTGGTTGGATTGATGTGGACTCCATCTCGCAAGCGACTCCTGGCTCGGCGATGCTGAATTGAAGTAAGCTCCTCGCGGCGCCTACGCACGACCTGAGCTTCATCTTGGACTCGGGCCTGCTCTGCAGCTAGTCTACGGTTTGCCTCTGTGATATCAGCTAGTTGCTTCTCCAACGCAGCACGAGCGTTGGTTAACTCGGCCGCCCTCTCTGCGGCATTACTTGCATTAATCTCCTTTGTCAGTAAAGTTGAATCAAACTGATTTCCAGTGTTCCCAGACATGTAGACTCCAACAACACGAGCGCGTACTGGCGACTCCTCATAATCCTCTTCCTCTATCCCGTACCCAAGCCGATCTTCAAACAAGGGTAGGATGGACTCTGAATCTGCATCATAATCTGAATCTGACTCTTGCATCACCTCTGGTTCCTCAGCTAGGGGTTCCTCAGACTCGGCGATGATGCCGACCTCTGAAGTTCCGACCGACTCCTCGCCGTCGGACTCGACGATAACAGTTAGCTCTGGTACCGACTCCGCCGAGTTCTCGCGAAGACCCGACGCGCACACCATCCCGACGAACACGTTGATTCCTCCAAAGACAAGCTGATAGCCCTCGTCGACTTCGTTCATCTCCGAGGTCCAGCCTGAGTCATCGATCTCTGTCTCTCCATGCTCATCAGTGTAGACCCGCCCGATGGCGAGTTTCTCCATAGCTCGACGAGCAGCTCCAACGATCTCGACTCCTTTCGTCACCGTAGGCCCCACGGTGGGCGCCAACTGTCGTGGGGTTGTCACGGCAAGTTCTTCCGTAGGGAAGATGAGTTCTGGGGCCATTGATGACTGAAGTACGCTGGAACGGTTAATCTCGCCAAGGAACAAGGATTTACCCAGGTTCGGCCCCTCTGATTAGAGGTAAAGACCTACTTCCTGCTTCTATGTTATTGCTCTTGATATGTCTCGATTACAAGGGCCCGGCTCCCACAACTTAGGAGCCGGCGACTTCTCTCTGGTGGCTAGGGTTTCTCTATTGGTTGAAGCTTATCGATCTAAGGTCCAGGACCCCGCTTATAAAGGCTGCCGGGTCTCTGGACTTACACTTTACACCGAGTCATACTAGAACACGGAGTCCTACTCTACGTCTTGGTCTTCCAAGTTTAGACTCCGGGTTGTACTTGGACTCCTTCCGGACGGGTCCTTTCTTCATCATGGGCCTTGGCCGGCTTGTCCCCAGCCCAGCCCATGCGACTTGATACGTGACTCGGCTTTGGCCTTCTTGGTCTTGGCGGGTCTACTTTCCGGGTCCATGGGCCTACCTATAAAGTATCCCCCCATCATAACTTGCGAGATTCCGACGAACTCTCCGGCTGCTCCCCTGTTGCCAATGCAACAGCTCTTCAACCCAATGGATATTCGCGACGCCTCACACTGATGCAATGTAGCCGCCGACCACGAAGCGGTTTCTGCAATCTACTAATTCCCAATGGAACAACAGATCACACTCAAACTTTGGTAGCAATAACCTCCAGATCGAAACAAAGTGGAGGGGTGAATTCCCGATCGAAGCAAAGAGGAATTCTAGTATAGATGAATGCTTAGCAATCCAATCTAGGGTTTTTAATCAAAACGTGGTCTAACCTTGACCTAGCCACCGGCCCTAGCCTTTTATAGGAGTCCTAGGGCTGGGGAAACACTCAAACTGACTCAAACAGGGTTTGGTTCGACCCAAAAACGAATACAAACCGACCAAAACTTGTTCGGTCCAAATCTGGCGCGCAGGCCGGGTCCAGGCTAGGCTTAGGCCGTGGCTAGGCCGGGCTGGGATTTGCATGACACGCAAACCGTCCTGGCCGGCCGCTTCGGGCACATGCCCGGCCTAGGCCGGGCTGGGGCCGGCCTTCCAGCAACTCGGAGGCCGGGCGTTTCGGGTACATGGCCGGCCTGGCCGGGTTGGGGCCGGCCTCAGGCCGGGCTCCCTGGGCTTCTTCGTCTTCCTTCCTTGCGCATTCCTCCCGCTCCTCCCTCGCGCCATAGGTGACGTTGTACTCCAAATCTTGCTGCTCCTCGGACCCTCCTCCAATGTGTGTGTTATCAACAACCTTAATCATACACAAGTGCAAAGACTTAGGTAGTATAAAATTCTCATTATCACAAACATCATATTCAACTAAGAGTGAGTTCACCTGTTGTCCAAGTAGCTTGGCACGAGCTCTTGTCATTGGTCCAATCCTCACTTCATCGGGCTTTTGTCCTGAACAGCAACATCCTCGATAGAAGAAAATGATAAAGGACTAGGGATGTCCTCATCATCCTCCCCCCCTTGAAAAGGCGTCGACCTCGACGCGTCAAGGTCTTCTCCAGCATATGGCGTCAAATCAGCAACATTGAAAGTATTACTGACACCAAACTCAGTTGTAGGAAGATCTATCTTGTATGCATTATCATTTATCTTGGCAAGAACCTTGAATGGACCATCACCCTGCGGCATCAACTTGGACTTGCGCTGAACAGGAAATCTGTCTTTACGAAAGTGCACCCAAACCATGTCGCCGGGCTGAAAGACCACCTCCTTTCTCTTCTTGTTTACACGAGCTGCATTGTACTTGCCTTTCTTCTCAATGGCCTCTTTAGTCTTCTCATGTATCTTCCTCACAAAATCTGCACGCTTCGATGCCTCCATGTTGACTCTCTCATGTAATGGAAGCGGCAATAAATCAAGCAGAGTAATGAGTTTGAAACCATACACCACCTCAAACGGACATAATTGTGTGGTAGAATGTACCGCCCTGTTATATGCAAACTCCACATGCGGCAAACAGTCTTCCCACTCACGCAAGTTCTTCTTGATCATGGCTCGCAGCAACGTTGATAGTGTGCGATTCACCACCTCCGTTTGGCCATCAGTTTGGGGATGACAAGTGGTACTGAATAGCAGCTTCGTTCCCAGCTTGCCCCAAAGTGTCTTCCAAAAGTAACTCATGAACTTGACATCTCGATCAGAAACAATCGTCTTGGGTACTCCATGTAAGCGCACGATGTCCCTGAAAAAAAGATTAGCAATATGCGACGCATCGTCGCTTTTGTGGCAGGCAATAAAGTGTGACATCTTAGAAAAATGATCCACTACCAAAAAAATAGAATCATGTCCTCTCCTGGTTCTAGGCAATCCTAACACAAAATCCATGCTTATGTCCTCCCATGGAGTTGTTGGTGCAGGAAGAGGAGTATACAAACCATGAGGCTTCAACTTGGACTTTGCCTTGTTGCAAGTGATGCAACGCTTAACAAAACTGTCCACATCCCGCCTCATCCTTGGCCAATAAAAGTGATCAGCCAACATCAGTAACGTCTTCTCACGTCCAAAGTGTCCCATCAAACCGCCACCATGAGATTCCTGCAACAACAGCAAACGCACGGACGATTCTGGCACACATAATTTGTTAGCTCTAAACAAGTATCCATCATGCATATGGTATTTTTCCCAAGCTTTCACAGCAGAACACTTAGCAAAAGGCATGGAAAAATCAGTATCATTAGCATATAAATCACGCAAACTCTCTAAACCAGGAACTTGAACATCCAAATGTGTCAAAAGCATGCTTTTCCAAGAGAGTGCATCAGCAACCACATTATCTTTGCCTTTCTTATACTTAATAATGTATGGGAAGGATTCAATGAACTCAACCCATTTAGCATGACGTTTATTCAAGTTAGATTGGCACTTCAAATATTTCAAAGCTTCATGATCAGAATGTATGATAAATTCTTTTGGCCACAAATAATGTTGCCAAACCTCAAGAACACGAATAAGTGCATACAATTCTTTATCATAAACAGGATATGTCGGAGAACTGTCCCCAGGAACTAGGGGTGTCTCCAAGGTATCGTGTAAGGGGCTGAACACGGAGTCAAACAATCCACAACGTGCTCCGGCGACGGTGCTCGTCAGGCTCGCTGCGGACGACACTGCAGAGATTGACACAAGGTCTTACCCAGGTTCAGGGCCCTCTTGTGGAGGTAAAACCCCTACGTCCTGCTTTGGTGTATTGCACTGCTTGGAGAGTTTACAGTACAAGGGGAGCTTGTCGAGCTCGAGGTGGCTAACAATGGCAACTTGCTGGTCTTCAGATCTAGGGTTTTTGGGTAGGCTCCTAGACTCCAAGAACCGAACCCCTTGCTTGGGCATGCTCCTCCCCCTTTTATAGGCGTCCCGGACCTCTTCCGCCCAAACATTTGGGCGGGAAGGGCTACCACATGGCGACGAAGGAGGAGGCGCGGTGCACCGTAAAGGTGAAGTCCACCATAAAGGTAAAGCTCGTGGACGCGGTCCACAGCAGGGGAACGGCGTCACCAAAGCTGAAAAGGGGCACCGACCAGCTGGACAGTGGGCTGGCGCTTGCCGAGGTGGGAGGTGACCCACGGTGACGTCGTCCTTGGAGCGTAGCCGCAGACTGTCCCCTTGTCACCAAAGAGGCAAGTCTTGGAGCTCCTTTGCTTGGTGCAGTCTTGTTGACTGCTTTATACATGGGAATGGCAACTGTGACGCTGGCGTCACCGCGCGCTGGCACGCCCGTGACTCTGCGGAGGGTGCAGAGCCCATGTGCGCTCTGCCGCGGAGGCAGAGCTGGCTTCGTGAGGAAGGAACCTCGTCAGGCTTGAAGAGCCTCGCCAGGCTTGGAGAGCCTCGCCAGGCTTGAAGGGCCTCGCCAGGCTTGAAGGGCCTCGCCAGGATTGGAGGGCCTCGCCAGGCTTGGAGGGCCTCGCCAGGCTTGGAGGGCCTCGCCAGGCTTGGAGGGCCTCGCCAGGCTTGGAGGGCCTCGCCAGGCTTGAAGGGCCTCGCTAGGCTTGAAGGGCCTCGCCAGGCTTGGAGAGCCTCGCCAGGCTTGGAGGGCCTGGTCCTTAACGAAATCTTCTGAAGGGTGTCGTGGGCCCTGGTAGGCCGGCTCGTGGTACCCTGGTTTCCACTACGCCGACAGTTGCCCCCGGGCCCGCGATGGGCACGCTGGAGTCCACTGGGCGTAGGCGAAGCGTCGCGGGCCCAAAAAATAGCCTGCCTGGCCCGAGACACGCGGGGCGCAGCGGCTGCGCCGGTACTTGTTGATGAGGTTGGTCGATGAGGAGGAGAAGGCTCCACAAGCTTGGGAGCACCCTGGCGTCGTTGTGGCACATGTGACGCCAACGGCTGGCGAGCCATGGCGCGCAGCTACCCCTCCTCCTGCGGAGGAAACACCGCGCGGAGGGGTGGGTTGAAGAGGTGGCGACCGAGGCCGCAAAGACGCCGGAGAGGGGGCTGACGAACACGAGGCCACGGCGGGGGCGGCCACAACAGGAGGGACTGACGAGCCCGAGGCCGCGGTGGGGGCGGCCGCAGCAGGAGGGGCTGACGAGCCCGAGGCCGCGGCGAGAGCGGCCATAGCAGGAGGGGCCAAATGTCGGGGGACTCCCACATGAGCCCCCATGCTCCACCTGAGGCCGCTCATGCCCGAGGCAAGGTGCCTCGGGTGCCTCGACAAGCATCGAGGCCTCCGCGCCCCGCGACGGTGCGGGGACCTTGGAGGACGAAGAAGCTGCTACGGACGGCGAAGACACCCCAGGAGGCCCGGCTGCTTGAGCATTTCTGTAGCTAGGTGTGCATGAGGCACAAATTAACTTAGTCTTGCTTGTAATGTCTTGTTGTAAGGACTTGAATGCCCTTGCGCGTGCCCCTCGGGAGACTTTTTAGCTCTTGTCTCATGCCTTTTTCGCTCTACGTCGTAGGACCCTTCTCTTAGCGCTACACCACCGCCGCTTCGGTATGTGAGAGTCAGGGCTCCACAAGGCCGGGGGGTGCGTGAGGCCTCGAGAGGTAAGAGCTCCCGAGGCGCGATGCTCGGGGCTCCCCTTTGACGCGCAAGCAGCCCATGAGGCGTAAGAGAGAAAAAGAGGCTCGAGGGGCAAAAACCAGCGAAAGGAAATTTGACCAAGTGTTTGGACTTAGCTTCGTGTTTTTTGCCTTGGAGAGGGTGTCGGTTCCCTGATGAGGCGTTTTGTGCCTTGGAGAGGGTGTTGGTTCCCTGATGAGGCGTTTTTTGCCTTGGAGAGGGTGTTGGTTCCCTGATGAGGCGTTTTTGCCTTGGAGAGGGTGTTGGTTCCCTGATGCTTGTTTTGAACCTGCTTTCCTGCACTTGGATAGATAGGCATACCCACAAGCAAAACATAGCTAGATAACTCATGCGTGCTCGTAGGTTCCTTCATGTGTGTCTCGCGAGGAGAACAGGCACCAAGGTTTTTGATGATCCTTGGTGAGTTGACGTGCACGGGAGCTGACCCATGAGTTCTGAGCTCCTTGGGAGTTGACGTACATGAGAGCTGACCCGCGAGTTCAGAGCTCGGATCCCTTGGGTTTGAGGTGCTGCTGGGATGCTCCCGAGGCACAGGCACCATGCTAGCCCCCGCTCGCGAGATGCACAGGAGGGATCATACGAGCAAGGACAAGATGCAAATAACTTAAATGCTTACCAAAGCAAGATCACATGCTGGCGCGAAGCGCAAAGGTTCAAAGTGACCTGAAATAAAGGTTCATCACACTGGCGTGGCCAGAAATACAAAATCCGCCATGCTCTGGTCATGGGGTTCCACATGCTGTGGCTGAGACTCTCGAGGGGGCGTGCCCGAGGCGACGCATGTAGAGAGAGCTCAGAGAGGGCCCCTATGCGGGGGTGGCTTTCATCGAGCCTGCGGTCCACCATGTCTGGGCATGGGGATCCACCTCGCCAAGGCATGGTGCTTGAAGAAGTCACCTTGCCGAGGCGTGGTGGCTTGGGAGTCTTCTCGAACGGCCCGCGGCAACGTATAGTAGAGAGGGGAGCCCAAATATTTTCCTCGTGGAGGATGTGACCTTGGCCACGACGTTTTTACTGTGTCTGCACGGGGTGGCTGTCACGGAGAGGAAGCCTTGACGTTTTTACCGTGGCTGCACGGGGTGGCTGTCACGGAGAGGAAGCCTTGACGTTTTTACCGTGGCTGCACGGGGTGGCTGTCACGGAGAGGAAGCCTTGACGTTTTTACCGTGGCTGCACGGGATGGCTGTCACGGAGAGGAAGCCTTGACGTTTTTTACCGTGGCTGCACGGGGTGGCTGTCACGGAGAGGAAGCCTTGACGTTTTTACCGTGGCTGCACGGGTGGCTGTCACGGAGAGGAAGCCTTGACGTTTTTACCGTGGCTGCACGGGGTGGCTGTCACGGAGAGGAAGCCTTGACGTTTTTTACCGTGGCTGCACGGGGTGGCTGTCACGGAGAGGAAGCCTTGACGTTTTTACCGTGGCTGCACGGGTGGCTGTCACGGAGAGGAAGCCTTGACGTTTTTACCGTGGCTGCACGGGCGGCTCCAGCGAGGACCGGGGCCTCGCGGGGGGATCGGCCTCGCGAAGGCCGAAGCCTCGGGAGAAGGCCGGAGCCTAGACGTAGGCGGCGCGAGCCCCCGAGCCTCGTGAGGTGGTTAGCCTCGCGAAGACCGGTGCCCCGGCGAGGGGTGGCGCGATGCTCCCGAGAGGGGCTCAGCCCCCGAGGGGAGCTCATCGATCCAGCGCTTGCCACTGGCCTTGAGGCGCTTGGAGCCTCTCGCCGGATTCCTGCCGGAGTGGCGACGCGAGTGGCGCCGCCGAGCTCAGAGAGGCGGTTAAGCCAGGCTTCTTGGGCCTCCGCCGTAGGACGGTACTGCAGCAGCTCTTGCGCCATGAAAAACGCAGTTGCCGGGCTGGGCGCAGGGCGGCCCAGCGAGGAGGCAGCACGGTCCCGCGACGGGTGCAGAGAGGATAGCCTCCTCTTCGCCGAGGTCGTCCTCGTCGTGGTCGTTGTCGTCGTCCGCGGGGTGCTCGACGCGGGGCTCGGGGTCGATGCGGCGCTCCGGAGCAGCGCCTCCGCGCGGACGGCCACGTGGGCGGCCAGCGGGAGGAGCGGTGGCGGCGCTGGCCGTCCGGCGAGCGAGGCGTTCAGCGCGAGAACCGGCCGTGGCGGATCGAGGTTGAAGACGCGCCTCAGCCCCCTACCTAGCACGCCAAATGTCGGAGAACTGTCCCCAGGAACTAGGGGTGTCTCCAAGGTATCGTGTAAGGGGCTGAACACGGAGTCAAACAATCCACAACGTGCTCCGGCGACGGTGCTCGTCAGGCTCGCTGCGGACGACACTGCAGAGATTGACACAAGGTCTTACCCAGGTTCAGGGCCCTCTTGTGGAGGTAAAACCCCTACGTCCTGCTTTGGTGTATTGCACTGCTTGGAGAGTTTACAGTACAAGGGGAGCTTGTCGAGCTCGAGGTGGCTAACAATGGCAACTTGCTGGTCTTCAGATCTAGGGTTTTTGGGTAGGCTCCTAGACTCCAAGAACCGAACCCCTTGCTTGGGCGTGCTCCTCCCCCTTTTATAGGCGTCCCGGACCTCTTCCGCCCAAACATTTGGGCGGGAAGGGCTACCACATGGCGATGAAGGAGGAGGCGCGGTGCACCGTAAAGGTGAAGTCCACCATAAAGGTAAAGCTCGTGGACGCGGTCCACGGCAGGGGAACGGCGTCACCAAAGCTGAAAAGGGGCACCGACCAGCTGGACAGTGGGCTGGCGCTTGCCGAGGTGGGAGGTGACCCACGGTGACGTCGTCCTTGGAGCGTAGCCGCAGACTGTCCCCTTGTCACCAAAGAGGCAAGTCTTGGAGCTCCTTTGCTTGGTGCAGTCTTGTTGACTGCTTTATACATGGGAATGGCAACTGTGACGCTGGCGTCACCGCGCGCTGGCGCGCCCGTGACTCTGCGGAGGGTGCAGAGCCCATGTGCGCTCTGCCGCGGAGGCAGAGCTGGCTTCGTGAGGAAGGAACCTCGCCAGGCTTGGAGAGCCTCGCCAGGCTTGAAGGGCCTCGCCAGGCTTGGAGGGCCTCGCCAGGATTGGAGGGCCTCGCCAGGCTTGGAGGGCCTCGCCAGGCTTAGAGGGCCTCGCCAGGCTTGGAGGGCCTCGCCAGGCTTGAAGGGCCTCGCCAGGCTTGAAGGGCCTCGCCAGGCTTGAAGGGCCTCGCCAGGCTTGGAGAGCCTCGCCAGGCTTGGAGGGCCTGGTCCTTAACGAAATCTTCTGAAGGGTGTCGTGGGCCCTGGTAGGCCGGCTCGTGGTACCCTGGTTTCCACTACGCCGACAGGATAGTTCAATTGGGCACCATTTAGTTTCTCCGAAAAATATGCAATTGGTTTACCCTCTTGCATCAACACACCTCCTATTCCAATGCCACTAGCATCACATTCAATATCAAATTGCTTATTGAAATTAGGAAGCATAAGCAAAGGTGCAGAAATTAAACGACGTTTCAGCTCATCAAAAGCGGCATCTTGGGCTGCGCCCCACACAAACTCAACACCTTTTTTTGTTAAATCATTCAAAGGTGCATCAATAGAACTGAAGTCTTTCATAAAACGTCTATAAAATCCAGCAAGACCAAGAAAGCTTCTTATTTGACTAATATTCATGGGAATAGGCCAATTTTTAATTGCTTTAATTTTAGATTCATCAACCTCAACTCCATGCTTAGAAACAACAAAACCCAGAAATATGACCTTATCTTTGCAAAAAGTGCATTTAGCAAGATTACCATATAGCTTATTATCACGCAACACTTGCAAAACTTGTCTAATATGATCAGTATGTTCAGATTCATTGCAGCTATAAATCAATATATCATCAAAATAGACTACTACAAATTTACCAATGAAATGCCTCAAAACATGATTCATCAATCTCATGAAAGTACTTGGTGCATTAATTAAACCAAAAGGCATCACTAACCACTCATATAAACCGAATTTTGTTTTAAAGGCAGTTTTCCATTCATCTCCTTCTTTCATCCTAATTTAATGATAACCACTACGCAAATCAATTTTAGAGAAAATAACAGCACCACTTAATTCGTCTAACATGTCATCCAAACGGGGAATAGGGTGTCTATAACGAATAGTGATGTTATTTATCGCTCTACAATCTACGCACATGCGCCAAGTACCATCTTTCTCAGGAACCAAAATGACAGGAACAGCACAAGGGCTTAAACTCACACGAATATACCCTTTGTCAAGAAGCTCTTGAACTTGTCGCTGTATCTCCTTTGTCTCCTCCGGGTTGGTCCTATAGGGAGCTCAGTTTGGAAGTGTTGCTCCGGGAATCAAGTCAATTTGATGTTCAATACCCCGCAATGGAGGCAAACCAACGGGCACTTCCTCCGGAAAAACATCACCAAAATCCTGCAAAACATTAGAAACACCAATAGAGAGAGGGGTCATGTCGTTAGAAACAAGAATTTCCCCTTGCACACAAGCACAAGAGGTACTAGAGTGGGATCCTCACGAAACTCTCTCAAATCAGATTTGGTGGCTCTCTTGAGGTGTCATAGGCCGCAACATCACCTCCTTGCCATGCCAATTGAGCTGATAGGTATTTGCTCTCCCATTGTGGCGCACATCTCTATCAAACTGCCAACGACGTCCCAACAACAAGTGACACACGGTCATTGGAACCAAGTCAAACTCCACGATATCCTTGTAAGGCCCAATCTGAAACTCAACTTGTACCATGTGATTAACCTTCATCTCCCCACTTTCACTTAGCCACTGAAAAAAATAAGGATGGGGATGTGGCAAGTATTTCAGATTCAGTTTTTGACAGCTCTTTGCTAGCTAAATTGCGGCAGTTGCCACCATCAATGATTACCTTGCAAGAACGTCCATTGCCAATTGCAGCCCTTGTTTGAAACAAATTGCATCGCTGCTCCGAAGAACTAGGGGCCACACTCAGCACCTTGGGCGTGCACACAATAGATGGTAAACGCTCGGCATCCGCATAATACAACTCATCTTCATTGTCCTCCTCAAACTCAGCATTAGGGTCAATCTCATCACCACTCTCATACTCACCGGTCTCTGCATTGATCAACATGACCTTCTTGTTTGGACACTCACGCTTGAAGTGACCCTTGCCTCCACACGTATGACAATTCATATCACGTGTACGAGCTGTAGAATTGGAAGAGCCAGTAGCACTTGCAGCAGGTTGTGGTGATTGCTTGGCATTAGGGGCAACCGAGACTGACTTTGAAGGAGCAACACCACGAAAAGTAGGAGCAGGACTAGACGACACCGCACTAGGTGTCGTTCGTGATGAAGAACCACCTCGCCCATAAGAAGAACAAGGAGCGTATTTGGCATCTTCGGCCAACTGTAACTCAGCTTCACGTGCTTGATGCAACAAATCTTGTACATTGCCATATTGATGATGACGCACAATTCTCTTGATGTTAAAGCTCAAACCTGCAAGGAAACACTGCATAGTTTGTTCAGGTTCTTCCCGCACTTTAGCACGCTGCATGATCAACTCCATCTCCTTATAGTACTCATCAACGGACTTGGTACCTTGCTTCAAGTTCTCCAACTTATCATACAAAGAACGGATGTAATTGCGAGGAACAAAATGATGACGCATCTCCGCCTTCATCTCTCGCCAAGATAAAATAGGTACATCATTAGCTTCACGCCTAGCACTCACAAGACCGTCCCACCATAGGAAAGCATAGCCATCGAACTCAGAAGATGCAAGTTTGATCTTTCTATCTTCAGTGTAGTCATGCAAATGCCAAAGTTGCTCCATCTTCAACTCCCAGTTAATATATTCTTCCACATCAACGGAACCTTCAAACTTGGGAATACTGAATTTGGGCTTACCAACGCTATCATCATCACGGTTGGCTGCATGACCAAAATTGTCGCCAAGCATACGGCGCGCACCAAGAGGCGCAAATCCACGACCAGGAGGTACAGCACCACCTCGGCCACCTCCACGTCCACCATTAGCATGTGGTTGTGGTTGTTGTTGCCGTTGCAACCTCTCACGACAAGCAGCAGCTTGCTCATCATCCTCCTCAACATCAAAATCAACACCGTGATCACCATGAACACTTGCATCATCAACAGGTTGCTCATTTCGCTGCGTCAACACTCACACGGCACGGTTCAATGCACCAATAGAATTCTGAATCACTGCCAAGGCAGCTGCAGACTCAGTTGCCGTTTGTAGCACATTGTCAACCTTAATATCCGTAGCAGTCAAATCTTCTTGTAGCCTGTCACATTGAGTGCTGAACTAACGTGTCAGGTGATCTCGAAGAGCTTCATATTCGGCCCAACAAACAGGAGCGTTGCCGTCCTTCTTTTGCCTCACAACACCATCATCCTCATCTCCTGAAGACATGATTAGTGCACACAAGGGTATATAGAAATATGTATGTGGAAAACTCTCAACTCACTCAAACCAAAAGAAATTGTGTATCTTACCATTCCAAAGTGAATAGTATAGCTTACCACTTGAATCACTAGTAGAGAATAGGGCATCAGTACCGGTTGTATATAGCCTTTAGTACCGGTTGTGCAACCGGTACTAAAAGGTCGGCACTAAAGGGTCACCCCTTTAGTACCGGTTTTATATACAACCAGTACTAAAGGCCCTCCACGTGGGCACAGCAGCGCGCGCGCAGGCGGAGGACCTTTAGTACCGGTTGGTAATACCAACCGGTATTAAAGGTTCCTGCTTTTTTTGCCCCCCTTATTTTTTCGGTTTTATTTCTTTTGCTTAATTTTCGGGGTTTAGGGTTTCTGTTTTTTTTTCCTTTTCGCTCATTTTTCAGGGTTTCGGAGGAGAGCACGTATAAATTACCCACTACACATATAAAGTACTCTTGTTAATTACATATAAAGTCATAATTACAATGGAGATCACCGCTAGCTAGTACATGCACGGAGGGAGTCTATTTTTCGACATAGTGGAATTCACCGAATTCATCTATGACATGCGTCAGCATGAATCCCGCCAATTCCTCCGCAATAGCTTTTACACGGTTTTTTGGTAGGAGCTGGTTCCGCTTCCTTGACATCTTTAAAAGAAGGAGATCAAATCAGTTATGATCGAAACTAAACACAATTGATGGTAGCAAAATAAAAGTTGTGTATGATGTTTACATACCTCTCGATTTCTTACATCTCATTGACCCTCATGTGAATATACTCGCAAACATAGTATCCACATAGTTGCGTCCCCTGTGGTTGTCGCAGACACCACTATACAAGAATATAATTTAATCAAATAATAATCAAGAGAATGATAATGGTATTAGAAAGATACACAGACCTAGATACGTAGTAGTACTTACATTGTTAGCCTTGAACTCCAGCTTATCTTTCCATTCACCGCGTTCTTCCGCGATGAACTTTCTCCAAACCCTGG
This sequence comes from Puccinellia tenuiflora, assembly GCA_012064385.1. NCBI lineage: Eukaryota > Viridiplantae > Streptophyta > Magnoliopsida > Poales > Poaceae > Puccinellia > Puccinellia tenuiflora. Next base: position 541,610 of record QRDG01001778.1, on the reverse strand, counting down.
CCGGAAAAGAAAATGAATTGAGGAGTTATTTTATATACTTTTGATATCCGGAAATGAACGAAAGTGGACGATATAGTGCGATTGAAATTACCTCTTGAGCATTAGACGCACGCTTTTGTAATCATCTTGATCTTTCCTTAATGAGTCCCAGACTTCAACTTCTCCTTCGTCGAGTCTAATGATAAACAGAATATAGTGGAACCTGCGCACATTTATATACGCAGGTATTCAGAACTCATCAATTACACTTATTATCGAGAAAGCAAAATAGAATGTGTACAAGACAGTAACACTAACCCGAAGTTGTAACGAAAAAGTATTTCCTTTTTGGTACTTTGTCGCTTAAAAAATGTTAGCAAACGGTCCTCTGTGTCCTTGACATACAGAGGACTTTCTACGGCAACTTCATGAACTTTATCCGGGTCAATGAACCCAATGTCCCAGATTCCTCCCATTCGGCATTCACGAATCTTCATTCTGCATAATAGCGTACAAAAGAATGTTGTGTGGATAATTACAAGCAATGAAACGAGCTTAACAATAAATAATTAAATTACATGAATAAATTACTTACAGACAATAGCAGCTGATGATAGATTTGTCGAGAGCAAGTTGATTGTACATCTGAAAAAGTTCGGAGAACTCAACCTGCACACCATATTCTCGGAAGTAGTGTTGTTTCTTAACTCCCGCCATGAGATATTCTCTCCCTTGTTTTGCGGCGGCCATGTACCAGTTATTCAATTTATATAACTGTGTTGTTAGAGCACTCGGATTTTCGACCAGAGGCAGCTCGAGTTCAAATTTAGGTTGAATTGTTATCTGCGCTATTTGGTAACCCACATCGCCAATGACAACTTCTCCATGCTCGATTTCCCGAGCTTCAGAAGGCACAATGAGCGGGGCGATCGATTGTGCTTCTTGTTCTCCGAGCTGGGCAACTCTTTTCCTGCACGCTTTTTCTTTCTCCGTCTGTGAGGAAAGTACCTTGTCAATACCTCGCTCATAGTCTGAAAGGGGCGGCTGTGGAAACCTATATAGGTTGTCAACGGTGCGATCTTTTACCTCGGTTGGTATAGTCTTCAGAAGTTCCTTTATGGGGTCAAGTCTTGCCTCCAGTCTTTCCTTTTTTTTCTGTTCAAAAAAGGCTTTAGCCTGGCCTTGTGTGCTCAGTTTTAATTCCTCCATAGTCATCTCGCCAGCTAACTTCTCAGGAGCCTTGACTTCCTTGGGTTTTCTTGCACGTTTCTTGACAGGGGACGACGTGAACAGCTTCCGCTTTGTCAAATTACTGCTAGTGGGCGCAGCAGTCGGCTAACGGGACGGCGCGGCGATGGACTCGCGGTGGGCTCCCAATCGTCAGGGGAGGAGGGTGGACTTTGCTGTGGTGAATTTCTAACCGGAGGAGTCGGTGGCCTTGGCGCCGAGTCTGGAAACTTGATGTATTTCTTCTTCCATAGAACGATACCAAGCTCGACTTCTCCCAATGTCTTCTCGCCTTCAGCTCCAGGAAAGTCAAGATGCATTGAGTTGAATCCCGACAAAACTTTCGTGACCCCGACACGAGCAAATCCAGCTGGAATCTCACCAAAATGGAAGGTTGCTCCAAGTTGATGTGGTAAAGCATAGCCATTCGCCACCGGAAAACTATGGTTATTCATTGGCGCATGTAACTCACAATTTGTCTTCTCCGTGATATCATCCACGGGGTAGCGCGCCGCCGACGGTTCATCAACTGCAGGATCTTGTAGCTGCGTGGAACCCACGCTGCTTTTCCGCTGAGATGGGCAGACTTCGACTGCATGATCTTCTACTCGCGGCTGAGATTCCCTTTGCTGGGTAATTAAAGCCAGTTGCTCCTTCACATCATGCATCTGGCGTTCTAATGCAGTAAACCTCTCCGCCTCCCTCTTCTTACTTCTGCAATGTTTTCTATAAGTTGCAGCGTCCTTCGGAAACCCTTCAAGAAAACCAACCCCGCCTCCTCTGCCTCAACATCGTCCCTAGTGTTCTTTATTCCCGAGGGCGAGTGAAAGCTCGTCGTCCTCTCTATCGGGAACATATTTTCCCTGTCGGACTAGTTCTATTGCGTCAACTAGTTTTTTGGCGACTCTTGTAATTCTTTTCTTCCATTTTCCCTGTGCAACAATCAGCCCTGTGTCTGGGTCCAAGACTGCCCCATGCACGAACAACCAGAACTTGGACCTGTCGGGCCAGCCATCTGTCTGTGGAGTGATCCCTTTTTTACGCAGCTCATTTTCATAGGCTTCCAACTTAGGCAAGGCAGTCTTGTAGCCACCTGAGCCCAAACGATGGTGATAATTCTTCTTCTGAGCATTCAACTTATTTTGGGTCGATCGGGCCACAGCGACGGCCGATTTCCTATACGCCGCAAATTCAGGCCAGTCATCTTTTAGCTTCTCTAGAGGTCCGGTGAAATTTGGAGGTTCTTTCGCATATTTTCTCCACAATCCGTTCTTCCAGTTCTTGAATTGCTGGGCCATCTTGCTAAGAGTCCATTCCTTGACTTTATCCTGCCTCTTCTGTGGGAGATCTGCCGGTAGGGTGAAAGAATCCAATATCGAGGTCCAAAGGGTATCTTTAATTCTTTCCTCAAGATATTTTGCGCCAATGTTGGCTTTCTTCGGCTTATTCCATTCTGCAACGGTGATCGGGACGGCGTCCCTAACAAGAACGCCGCATTGAGCTACATATTTAGTGTAGATTCCTTCGGGTTTCTCCGGTTTGCCTTTTACACTAACTTCGTCGATCGACAACTTTGCACCATCCGGCAGCTTTACCCCTTGGTTCGGACCTCATTTAGGGATTGACGACTTAGACCCAGAGGGCTAAAAGAAAAATGTTTCGTTAATAAGTGCAATATAAATCAATTAATGCATCTAGCTAGTGATCAACAAGACTAATATATACCTCGCCGGAGTTTTCTAACGGCACTTCTTAATCGTCGTTGTCGTCTCTGAAATTTTCTAACTCAACTCCCTCACCGGAGTCATTCAAACATTTCGCGCTGAAATCTTTGTCGTCTTCTTCGCCGGAATCTTCTCCATCAGAATTGGGTCCTGCAGCCCTAACATATATAATTGCTTGCATCCGGTCTTCATTCTCCTCATCTCGGATGAAGGGGGCGTCGTCTCAGGTGATGGGGGCGTCGTCCTCCATAGCTCAATGTCACTGCAAATTTTTAATTCATAGCAAACAACTTTAAATTTCATTGCAACTAAAAATAACATTGCTTTGATAAATTTTCAAACTTTGCTAAATTTACTTATACACTAATGAAATAATTTTCAAACTTTGCTACTAACCGTTCAAACGATCTTTAGCACCGGTTGTTCTAAACTTAGGGATATTTCTAACTTAGCAATATTTCAAACTTAGCAATATTTCTAACTTAGCAATATTTCTAACTTAGCAATATTTCTAACTTAGCAATATTTCTAAGTTAGCAATATTTCTAACTTAGCAATATTTCTAACAAAATTGCTACACTAATACTAACCTAAAATAATCTAAATAAAATTGCTAAGTTTCAAAATTGCTAACTTTCAAAAGTGCTACACTAAAAATTTTGCAACTAAAAATAACATTGCTTTGATAAATTTTCAAACTTTGCTAAATTTTCTTATACACTAATAAAATAATTTTCTTATACACTAAATTTTCAAACTTTGCTACTAAAATTTTCTAACTTAGCAATATTTCAAACTTAGGAATATTTCTAACTTAGCAATATTTCAAACTTAGCAATATTTCTAACAAAATTGCTACACTAATAATAACCTAAAATAATCTAAACAAAATGGCTAAGTTTCAAAATTGCTAAGTTTCAAAATTGCTAAACTTTCAAAATTGCTAACTTTCAAAATTGCTACACTAAAAATTGATAACCTATAATAACCTAAACAATAATAAGCTAAACAAAACTTAAACTTTACTAAAAATGAACATGTCTAACTTTGATAAATTTTCTAACTTTGCTACATTTTCAAATTTTCTAACTTTGGTAAAATTTCTAACTCAACTAAAATTCAAACATGTCAACTAAAATTCGAACCTAAACATCAGTACTAAATAACAGTACTAAAAACAAAAAAAAAGAACACTGCTAATCAAAAGAACAGTACTAAAAAAAAGAAAAAAACTAACCTTGCGCAGGGCTACGCGCGCGGCGGCCGGAGCAGGGCGTGGAGGGCGCCGGAGCAGGGGCGGCGATGGCGCGCGCGGGCCGGAGCAGAGAGGAGGGAGGCGGAGTAGGGGCGGTGGCCGGAGCAGAGGAGGGAGCAGGGCCGAGCGGCAATGGCAGAGCAGGGCGCGCCGGGCGGCAATGGCGCGCGCGGGCCGGAGCAGAGGAGGGAGGCGGAGCAGGGACGGCGCGTCGTTGAGGCGGAGCAGGGGTGGCGGAGGTCGACGCGGCGAGGGAGGAGGCGATGGCGCGGCTGCGGGCCGGAGCAGAGCTTCGCCGGAGCAGGGTCGCGTCGAGGAGGAGGCGTCGGCGGCGTCGAGGACTTGGCGGTTTGGTGGGGAGCGAGGCGTCGATCCCTGCCACTTAACCATTCAAAACCCCTTTAGTACCGGTTGTTCTCTACAACGGGTACGAAAGGGTCTTTAGTACCGGTTGTAGATAACAACCGGTACTAAAGATCTATTTTGGGCCGCGGCAAAATTTCGGGCGCAAAGCCCACCCCTTTAGTACCGGTTGTATTTAACAACCGGTACTAATGGGCTTTTGATTTTTTTTCCTCTAGTTTCTTTTTTCTCTCCTATTTTTTGCTTTCTTATATTTTCTGTTTATTTTTTCTTTATTATGTTTTCTGTTTATTTTTTCTTTCTTATGTTTTCTGGTTATTTTTTATCTCTTATTTTTTCTATCTATTTTTTGAGATTATAGGTGAATTCATTTAATTACAAAATTTGGAATTCGAACTCCATTAATTCACTAATTAAATTTATAAATTCAATATCTTTTCATCTGTTTATCAGAAAAATGCAATTAAAATATAAATTTGTTGTTAAAAATGTAATCTATCTATTTATGACAAATTCATTTTTTTGAAATTATAGGTGAATTCATTTAATTACAAAATTTGGAATTTGAACTCCATTAAGTCATTAATTAAACTTATAAATTCAATATCTTTTCATCTGTTTAACAGAAAAATGCAATTAAAATATCAAATTGTTGATAAAAATGTAATCTATCTATTTATATAATTTATATATATTCATTGAAGTCCGAAGGAGGTGGGCCGTCCCCCTCGTACCTGGCGAGACCCAATATTTTGCATACATATGCATGAATATCACACACATCTCCGGAAGTTGATAGTTTAGGTCGCAAGTTTTCAAAAGCAAGTAGTAACCTAAACTACGATCACAGACAAGAGAATTGCAATGGCGATCACAGACTCTGAAACTAACTTCGACCGGTTCCTGAGCCGCGGGGTGCTGAGCCGCCGGCGCTGCGCATCCAAAGAGAAGGAACCCTCACAGGGTCATAGCTCACGTGACAAGGAACCCTCTGAAGAAACGACCACCTATTGTCATACTGCCTATCCAATAGATACATGTAGCGATGGACGTGCTCATCCTCCTCCCTGATACGGCGACGTACCTCCTCCTCGGGGGTCGGCTCCCTCTGCACCGAGCGTGGCCCACGCGACTGCCACCACAGAAGATCCGGGTCGATGACGTCACCCGGATTCCTCACCAAGCTGCGCGTCCCGGAAGGTAGCACCTCCCAGTGCCAGCCCGGTGGAGCCCAGTCCCGCACATCGCCCCTCTGGTCAAATGGACATCGTCGCCGAGAACACCTAAGTCAAAATTTTGTTACAATGGAAGAGTGATGAGGTTGCATATATGAGTTTATATGTGATATGGCAATGGAGGCCAAGCCTACATATATATAGTGAGAAATTACGGGAAGACGAAGGCGGGAAGCGGTGGAAGAAGCACACGGATCGTGTGTTTCCTTCGAGCACTTGTGGGCCGTTGGATCGGAAGCACATGGATCGTGTGTTTCCTTCGAGCGCTTGTTAGCCGTTGGATCAGAAGCACACGGATCGTGTGTTTCTTTAGAACGCTTGTGAGCCATTGGATCAGAAGCACACGGATCGTGTGTTTCCTTCGAGCGCTTGTGGGCTGTTGGATCAGGGCCTTTAGTACCGGTTCGTGTTACCAACCGGGACTAAAGAAGCACACGGATCGTGTGTTTCTTTCAAGCGCTTGTGAGCCGTTGGATCAGGGGTGTGTTTCTTTAGAGCGCTTGTGAGCCGTTGGATCAGAAGCACATGGATCGTGTGTTTCCTTCGAGCGCTTGTGAGCTATTGGATCAGGGCCTTTAGTACCGGTTCGTGTTACCAACCGGGACTAAAGAAGCACACGGATCGTGTGTTTCTTTCAAGCGCTTGTGAGCCGTTGGATCAGGGGTGTGTTCCTATAAATAGCGACGTCCCTACAGCGAAACGGCACACAACGAGCGTCTACCTTTGCCACCGAACCCAATGGTTGGATTTAGCCTACCCGCTGGCATGTTCCCTAACAAGCCCTCGGGTAGGTTGAATCCAACCACTGGATTAGGGTGACACAATGATGAATTGCCGAGGAGGTGGGAGTGGTGGTGGTGGAAGTGGTAGCCATACCCCTCGGTCGGATCCAAGCAGCTGCAAGGTGCTCTGATGATCTACAACATTCCCAACACTTTTTGGGACGGTCGTTAGATCATCAGAGCAGTCTTGCGGCTGCTTGGATTGAAGGTCGATTTGCTGCTCACGACGACGCGAGACGGATGCGCAAGCTTCCGGATGGGCAAAACCAGTGTTGGATCAGCCACATGACCCTCTATGCAAATCATTCGGATTCCCGTCATACAGCCCAACGGTGCATTTGATATGCAGGCACTCACGAGCCACCGTTGGGCTGTATGACGGGGAAACCGTGTGCATTTGATAAAAGGTTTAATACATTAATTATTACACATCACCAACAACATCCCTATCTAGTGTTCACTTGTTTCTTCGTGTGTGTCCCTTTCTTCTGATTGCGCCGTAGCCATGTACAATCTTCATCATTTAACACGATGCTTGGGTCAGTTTTCACTTTGAAGGGCGGAATTTCATTAAACTTATTGTAATCTTCTGACATGTCTATCTTGTCCTCCACTCCCACGATGTTTCTTTTCCCTGAAAGAACTATGTGGCGCTTTGGCTGATCGCATGATGTATCGGCTCGCTTATCTTTTCTTTTTTTCGGTCTGGAAGACATGTCCTTCACATAGAAAACCTGAGCCACATCATTGGCTAGGACGAATGGCTCGGTGTGGTACCCAAGATTGTTGAGATCCACTGTAGTTATTCCGTACCGCCGGTCCATCTCTACCCCGCCTGCCAGGTTGACCCATTTGCACTGAAACAAAGGGATCTTAAAAGAAGGTCCATAGTCAAGTTCCCATATCTGCTGTATGCAACCATAATATGTGTCCATTGTCCCACCATCGTTTGTTGCATCAAAGCGGACACCACTATTTTGGTTAGTGCTCTTTTTGTCTTGGGTTTCCGTGTAAAATGTATTCCCATTTATCTCGTACCCTTGGAAAGTAAATATAGTCGAAGATGGTGACTTGGCCAACAAGTATAGCTCATCTCCAACAGTGGTGTTATTAATGAGATGTGTACGCAACCAACTGCCGAAATTTCCACGTGCTTTCCTTTAATCCAGAAGTTAGTCTGCTCCGGGTATTCGGAGCGTAAAATATCCATGTGTTTCACGATATATGGAGCCACCAAACTGGAATTTTGTAGAACTGTGTAGTGTGCTTGAGTGAAAGAATGCCCGTCCATACTTCTTGTTGCTTTCTTTCCTAGCGTGCCTTTTCCACGCAGTCTCCCCTCATGGCGCGATTGAGGAACACCGATAGGCTTAAGATCAGGAATAAAGTCAACACAAAACTCAATGACCTCCTCTGTTCCATAGCCCTTGGACATGCTTCCTTTTGGCCTAGCACGGTTATGAACGTATTTCTTTAAGACTCCCATGAACCTCTCAAAGGGGAACATGTTGTGTAGAAATACAGGACCGAGAATGGAAATCTCTTCGACTAGGTGAACTATGAGGTGCGTCATAATATTGAAGAAGGACGGTGGAAACACCAACTCGAAGCTGACAAGACATTGGACCACATCCTTCTGTAAACTTGGTAGAGTTGCTGGATCGATTACCTTCTGAGAAATTGCATTGAGGAATGCACATAGCTTCACAATGGGTACTCGAACGTTTTCCGGTAGAAGCCCCCTCAATGCAACCGGAAGTAATTGTGTCATAATCATGTGGCAGTCATGAGACTTCAGGTTTTGGAACTTTTTCTCTGCCATGTTTATTATTCCCTTTATATCCGACGAGTAGCCAGAAGGGACCTTGATACTGCTCAGGACTTGAAAAAAGATCTCCTTCTCTTCTTTGGTAAGAGCATAGCTGGCAGTACCTTGATACTTCTCTGGATTCTGGTTGTCTCTTTCGTGCGTACGTTGCTGGTCCTGCCGTGCATCCGTTGTATCTTTCGTCTTCCCATACACGCCTAAGAAGTTTAGCAGGTTCACACAAAGATTTTTCGTCACGTGCATCACATCGATTGCAGAGCGAACCTCTAGGATTTTCCAATAAGGTAAATCCCAAAATATAGATTTCTTTTTCCACAAGGGTACGTGCTTGTTTGCGTCTTTCGGAACAGATAGACTGCCAGGACCCTTTACAAAGATTACTTCTAAATCCTTGACCATGCCATATATAACATCACCATCAGGGCGTGTAGGCTTTGTCCGGTTATCTGCCTCACCTTTGAAATGCTTGCCTTTGTTTCTTACGTGATGCCTGTTTGGAAGAAATCGACGATGCCCCAGATACACAATCTTGTTACCTAAATATATACTGTCAGTCTTATCTAAACAGTGCGTGCATGCATTGTATCCCTTGTTCGACTGTCCTGAAATGTTACTAAGAGCAGGCCAATCATTGATGGTTACAAACAGCAACGCTCGTAGGCCAAATTCCTCCTGTTTGTACTCATCCCACACACGTACGCCTTCGTCAGACCACAACTTTAAAAGTTCATCAACTAATGGCCTCAGATATACATCAATGTCATTGCCGGGTTGCTTCGGGCCTTGGATAAGCACTGGCATCATAATATACTTTTGTTTCATGCACAACCAAGGAGGAAGGTTATAGATACATAGAGTCACGGGCCAGGTGCTATGACTGCTGCTCTGCTCCCCAAACGGATTCAAGCCATCTGTACTTAGACCAAATCTTAAGTTCCTTGCGTCAGCTACAAAATGCCCAAACGCACTGTCGATGTTTCTCCACTGAGACCCATCAGCGGGGTGTCTCAGCATCTCGTCTTCCTTACGGTCTTCTTTGTGCCATCGCAACAACTTGGCATGCTCTTTGTTTCGGAACAAACGTTTCAACCGTGGTATTATAGGACCATACCACATCACCTTCGCGGGAACCCTCTTCCTGGGGCTATGCTCGCCCTCAACATCACCTGGGTCATCTCGCCCGATCTTATACCGCAATGCACCGCATATCGGGCATGCATTCAAGTTCTCATACTTCTACCGTGGTAGAGGATGCAGTCATTGATGCATGCATGTATCTTCTCCACCTCTAATCCAAGAGGGCAGACAATCTTCTTTGCTTCGTATGTATTGTGGGGCAATTCATTATTCCTTGGAAGACTCTTCTTAAATATTTGTAGCAACTCTTCAAATGCCTTGTCAGATATTCCATTCTTTGCCTTCCACTGCAGCAATTCCAGGGTGGTACCCAACTTTTTCTGGCCATCTTCACAATTTGGGTACAACAATTTTTTGTGATCCTCTAACATGCGCTCCAACTTCGACCACTCGTTTTCACTTCCGCACTTCATCTGTTCATCAAGAATGACCCGACGAAGATCATCATCATCGGACTGATCAACAATGACCTCATGCTCAACTTCGTCTTCCCCCATTGTAGTATCACCGTGTTCAGAGAACACAGGATAGTTGTCATCATCCTTTTCTTCAGGGTCTTCCATTATAACCCCTCTTTCTCCATGCTTGGTCCAACAAAAATAATTGGGCATGAAGCCTTGTCGCAACAGGTGGGAGTGTATGGTTCTTACGCTCGGGTAATTCCTCGTATTCCGACATTCATCACATGGACAAATCATAAAACCATTCTTTAGCTTGTTTAACTTAACCACATCGAGAAAACGATGCATGCCATCAATGAACTCGGGACGGCGTCGATCACCGTACATCCATTCTCGCCTCATCTGCATTACATAAATACATCAAAAACCATTACACCAGCTAAATAATGAATAGAGATACGTGACCAAATTAATTAATACAAGTTCATCACATTAAAACCAAAGTAGAGTAGTGCCCAAATGTAATACATAGTTCTCACGAAACATACATCAATCGAAACTAACATACAACTATCTAAAGAATTTATATCCAACAACAAATGCGATCAGAATCGCAACCAAGGTAACTATTGAACCAACAGCATAATGATACCAAGCCTCTTGACTAATGACATATTTTCTAATCTTTTTAAGCTTGACGCGCATTGCATCCATCTTCATCTCGTGAGCAGTGACGACGTCGGCAAGCTCGACCCCGTGAGCATCAACAATGTCGACAATCTTCAAGTCCAATACCATCTTCTCTTCCAGGCATTGGAGACGAAGATCTTCACTTATCTTCAATTTTGCTTTCAAATCGTTGTTTTCTTTTTCTAAAAACTCGACAATAGGGTCGGCTGGAATTTCCGGTTCAACTAGCTCCTAAATAAAAAATATATCTATGACAAGTTGGTCGGCATGATTGTTATAACCACGAAAAAAATAGTTATAAAAATATACCACATCCGAATCATAGACCGGATGAGGGCCGACGGGGACGGATATCAAAACCATGACACTATACATATAAAAAACACAAGAAAATTATACAAGAAATAATTATGCATTTAAATCATATAACTAACATTTTTTAAAATAAAAGATAAAAAAGAGTCTCACCGAGGTGGTGTCGGTTACGGAGCGGCGCGGGCGATCGACGGCGGTGAGGAGGGGACGGGACGACACTATATGAAACCACAAATTATACTTTAATTTGATCTCAAAATGCATATAAAATAAATGAAAACCCTAACTTAGGCATTTCATCAAACACCTTGCAAGCATTACAAAAATCAAACTAGCTAAACTTGCAACAAAATGAGCTAAACTTGAAATGCCGGAAGAGAAGATGAAGAAGTTGCTAACCCTTGTATACGGTGCCACAAATCTTCACAAATGTTGAAGGAAAATGGGGTGAATTAGATCTTGGGAGAGAGGAAAAATGGAGTTGGGCTCGGGTTGGTCAAAAAATGGAGCTGGCCGGCTCGGGGTGGAAGAAGATATATAGGCAGAGCCTCTTTAGTACCGGTTGTTATTCCCAACCGGTACTAAAGAGTAGCCTTTAGTACCGGTTGTTTAAAACAGCCGGTACTAAAGGGCTGGCCGTTGGCCACCAACCGTGGCCGCATGTGCACCAACCCTTTAGTACCGGTTGGTGTTAGAAACCGGTACTAAAGAGTAGCCTTTAGTACCGGTTGTTAATACCAACCGGTACTAAAGGGTTGGAGGCTTGACGCAGTTATACAACCGGTGCTAATGACCCCCTTTAGTACCGGTTTTTGGACAACCGGTACTAAAGGGGGCGCACCGTTGCCCCCTTTTCTACTAGTGTATGGACAGAACATGCACGGATGGGTTGAAGCGAATATTATGGGTCTCAAAGTGTTACACAACAAAACCAGGGTATTTTTGTGGAGGTTGGTAGGGATACCTAACTACACCAAAAGGCAAACCCTAGTGCTGATCGTATAACACAAAGGAAACTCACACGGTGGAGATAAACTGGGCAATGCAACTATGAACAAGGATGTCACAAAGTACTAGAAAGACACTAGCAAGTAGCTCAGATTAACAGGCACGCGATTGCTCAAGGACTAGCAGTGTCACCAAAATATACAGAAAACTTGCACTTTTATCTCTCTCTTTCTTTTTTTTTAATACTATCTCCTTTTTTTAACTATTTATGACCAACAACTTTAAAAGCAACAAGACACATGTCCAAGAGCAGCCTGTGAGCACAAAACATAGCTAGTCTTGTATGGGTAAGCTCCTATCATGGGCTGTAGAAAGTCTGTGTCTATGTTTTTCACCAAAAAGTTCGGTTTTTGCCGAAACTGAAACTTCAAAGGCCAAAAACTCAATGTTCCCGGACGAATTTGGGGATTCCGAGACCGCTGAGAAGGCGTAAACAGGCGGAGCAAGTTTGGTTGGCTAGAACTTTTCGAGACGAATGATTTGAGGGGTCGATCGTCCAAAACGGAGTTCGTATGCAAAAGTTATGGCCGTTTTACTAAAACTGTCAAAATCGGTGTCGCGGCAGAGAAAATCGACCGAAACCGTGCCGCAGCAGGACGCGCGGCAGGATTCCGATTTCAATTCGAACTCGGCAACGATACAAGATACGCAAAAGGAAAACGACCAGCAACTAGAACTTGACTTAAAGATGTAATCTAAGGCTATGGCGAAAGCTAACCCTAATATTTTTGGCTTTTTCCGGATAGGACGAAAAACAGTAAATCTATGGGGATTTGTGGATGCTCACCGAGTAAACGCTGGAAATCTGATATCAAGATGATATGGGGTGACCCGATCTTCTCAGTGAGCGGTGGTAGATGGATGATGATGTAGGTAACTTGCGATATTCCAACGAACTCTCCGGCTGCTCCCCTGTTGCCAATGCAACAGCTCTTCAACCCAATGGATATTCGCGACGCCTCACACCGATGCAACGTAGCCGCCGACCACGAAGCGGTTTCTGCAATCTACTAATTCCCAGTGGAACAACAGATCACACTCAAACTTTGGTAGCAAGAAACTCCAGATCGAAACAAAGTGGAGGGGTGAATTCCCGATCGAAGCAAAGAGGAATTCTAGTATAGATGAATGCTTAGCAATCCAATCTAGTTTTTTTAACCAAAACTAGCCGCTGGCCCTAGCCTTTTATAGGAGTCCTAGGGCTGGGGAAACACTCAAACCGACTCAAACAGGGTTTCGTTCGACCCAAAAACGAATACAAACTGACCAAAACTGGTTCGGTCCAAATCTAGCGTGCAGGCCGGGTCCAGGCCGGGCTGAGGCCGGCCGCTTCGGGCACATGCCCGGCCTAGGCCGGGTTGGGGCCGGCCTAAGGCCGGGCTGCCTGGGCTTCTTCGTCTTCCTTCCTCCCTCGCGCCATAGGTGACGTTGTACTCCAAATCTTGCTGCTCCTCGGACCCTCCTCCAATGTGTGTGTTATCAACAACCTTAATCATACACAAGTGCAAAGACTTAGGTAGTATAAAATTCTCATTATCACAAACATCATAGTCAACTAAGAGTGAGTTCACCTGTTGTCCAAGTAGCTTGGCACGAGCTCTTGTCATTGGTCCAATCCTCACTACATCGGGCTTGTCCTGAACAGCAACATCCTCGATGGAAGAAAATGATAAAGGACTAGGGATGTCCTCATCACCCACCAAGAAGATGGACAAGGAAAGGAGTCAAGACCGGCAGGTGGGACACCCCGCCTGCCCCACGGGTACCTGACAAGCACGACATCGACAACCACGGCTGAAGAACCAGGTGACCTTCCAGGGTCACCTCCAACCCGGCGAACAACACAGAGGACCCGGAGCCCGAACGCCCGGCAAGAGGCCAGGCTCGCTCCCGGGTTTCCCCTCCGTACGGTGAAGAGGATAAGCTTGCCAGCTCACGCAGGAAGCTCCTAGAAGACTTGGGCACCAAGAAGGTGAAGGCACCGCGCGGGGACATGGCCGGTGGCGGTGTCAGCCCCTGTCCACCCCGCTTTCCAAAAGGTGGACGACTGCACCTAACCCCTTGGAGGAATACTTGGACGAGAAGAGGCCACGTCGCCTCCCTAAGACCGCTGGGGGTTTTTCCTGCCTAACCCCCCCCCCCCCCCCACACACACACACTCCTTGCATGCCCCTGTGGAATCCCCTTAGTCTATAAAAGGAGGACCAAGGCATGGTGAGGAGAAGGTTCGGGCTAAGCTAAGGATAGGGCAAGATCAGAAGGAACTCAAGCCAAGACTAGCTAGGGCCAAGAGGCTAGAGCGAGAGGTGATCTCCTCCGGGTAGGATCTGCTCGTCGTCTACCTCTAGCCACTACCTTCCGGGTTCCTACCCGAGACCATCCTTGTAAGCCATACCCTGATGATCCACTCAATCCAGACATGCAGGAATAGGGCTTTTAGCCTCCGGGCGGCCTGAACCTGGGTAAACTCTCTGTGTCCCTGTGTTTCTTGCTTGTACGTCGATCGGAGAGCTTGGCGATGTACTCCCGGGGAAGGTGTCTTCCAGCCTCCTTCGTGCCCCGTGCCGAACCTAAAAGGGGGTATCCTTTACTCCCGGTGTCCATAATCCGAGACACGACATCTGGCGCGCCAGGTAGGGGGCGCAAGCGCTGGATTCATCTTCATCAACCTCAAGTCCTTCATCGAGATCTACGTCAAGTTCTTCATCGAGATCTACGTCAAGTTCTTCATCGAGATCTATGTCAAGTTCTTCATCAAGATCTACGTTGAGCTCGTTGTACACGACAGGATCTTCTTCGAGCCCTTCTTCTCCGGACGGAACTGCTGCTTCCTGTGGGTAAGGTGAACGGTCGCCCCGTCGACAAGCAAAGGCCATGTCGGGAACTCAGTAGGTCTGTGGTGAGCCGTCCTGTCGGTCGACTCAGGTCAACTGGGAGCTGGAGGAAGCTCTGGGCGCGGCCCGGGCGCTTATCTCTTTCCCACCAGAGCAGTGCAAGAGTGATCCCCATGTGAGGGCATGGATCGCTAGCTTGAAAAGTTTGTTGGACTACGCTCACCACTGCCACGCTCCCGCGAGTTCCGCACCGACCGTCAGCCTCGGCACCGCCATCCCTGCGCCAGCACCCCCAGAGGAGGAGCATCCCGAAGACCCCCGTGGTAAGAGACCTGTGGAATCTTCCGACGAAGGCATCGGCCAGAGTTCCAACCCCAGGCGCCGCTCCCGGGAGGAAATGGAGGGCCAGACAAGCTAGCACCTCAAGACCTGTTGCACGCCGTACCATGCAACTACCCTTGACCTCTATCTCCTGGAGCAAGAGCCCAAGGAGTCGCTGCGTCACTACATCTGGAGGTTCCGGGGCGTTGTTGACCGCATCCCCTCGACGGACCTCCAAGAGATCTCCATCATCGCCGTCTTCCACATCAATGTCCGCAACTATAAAATGCGCGAGAAGCTGAGTGTTCATGCTGTGGATACCCTAGAGGACATGTGGAAGATGGCCGACCGATGTGCGCGGGCCGAGGAAGCCTCCAGTCTTCCACCCCGTGAGGTTCGCTGAAGCAAGTCACATGGCGTAAAGTACCCGTGGCATCATAAGGTGTACCCGAAAGAGCCGAGTTGTTACTCAAGAACTCCTATGAGCAATAAAAGATAAGTCATCCTCGGCCAAAGCTTGTAGTGTGTAAAGCTATCTACTTCGCGGGTATGAAATCATGCATGAATCAGGAGACATGTCTTGACCGTCGAACGAGCACTCCAAGGTGGCGACTCTCCCGGGGGTAGAAAGCGGTGAGAGGCCTGATACTTCCCGGGGATATGCGAGCCAAAAGGGTGAGTGACCTTCTGGGAATCGGTAGGGCTCATGAGCGCATTCCTGATCAGTCCGGGCCACACGGGTAAGCTTACATCCCTGAAGGATCCCTCGAGACGTGGAGAAAGGGAACATGATAAAACAAGTAAAAACGCCCGTGAAGTAAAGTAGCGCCGTACTTTCTAAGCATCACTGCATAAGTTTAAACTAGTTCGAGATCTGACACGATGTTTATTACATTTGGGGCACGAGGTGCTCGAATGTTGCGCAGGAAATTTAAGCTCGTGGGAACATCTTCGCCGCCAGGGCAGTCGCGGAGGCATCTACCACCTGGAGGGATGCGTCGGAGGGACTGGAATCCTGAAAGTTGGGCGTGACGGTGTTTGGATTGGCCTCCCGGAACAACGCCATCACCCGTGCCACCGTGAGCTCGCTGGCCCCGTTCCTGTCGTTGCGAAGCCGACGGGCAGTATTGTTCTTGAAGGTTCTGATGTCGGCGGCCACCCTCGAGATGAATTATGCCACAAGGGACAAGCTTTGGCAGTCCGGCACCAGCACTAGCGGGTCAGTGACCAGGTCCAGCTGCTTCACCCGCATCGTAACGTCCGCGCTCGCGGCCGCTATGCTCACAAGACCATCCTCCAGCTGGCGGCAGACTCCCGTGAAGTCAGAAGATACCTGGTAATGGTCCTTGATAACCCACAAGTGTAGGGGATCATTTGTAGCCTTTTTGATAAGTAAGAGTGTCGAACCCAACGAGGAGCTAAATATAGGATAAGTATTCTCTCAAGTTCTATCAACCATTGACACAACTCTATGCACACTAGACGTTTACTCTTTCTAGGAAATAAAACTAGAGGAACAATACAGGTGTGAAACGATAGCTTTACAAGATAATAAAGAACAAGAAAGTAAAAGTTAGTTGCTGCAGCAATAAGGTAATATAAAGTGACATAAAGTAACAGAACCATGAGTGTGGAAAAGTGGTGGATGGCGTGGTGGAATTGTTCAAGATTAATTAGTGAAGTTTCTTAGTCAATCGTCTTCGATGCAGTTTTCTATGCGGGAGAGGCAAATATACATGTACTCAACTACTTGTGATTACACATACTATATGATTGGAACATTAGCAAGCATCCACAAATACTAACAATTCATTAAGGTTTCCCCAACCATAGCATTAAGTTTATGGTCCTCTTTATCCATACATGTAAGATTCCGGTTCGAGTTCTTAGGTTTCTGTCAATCCCTCAGAACTTCCCCCTTCCTCTCACACATACTACAAACCCTATGATGATGATCCATGCGCGCATAAATATAATGGCACCAAAGGACTGTACCATATCAACATACAACTCAAATCAATCAAACATATTCAATAATTCAATCATAAGACAAAAGGGAACTACACAAACATGACATAGATCATAGGTTAACACTTCATAGCCTCAAAAACACCATGTTTACATAGATTGGTACAAAGGTTTGTGGGAGAGTGGACCACTGTAGATACATGGAGATGGCGATGGAGATGGCGGTGAAGACGGTGGAGAGGGCAACGCGGGGCGCAGGACGGCGCCGGTGGCCGGCGGTGGCGCAAGGACACCTCCTGCGCCGGCGGCCATCAAGGGATGCACCACCCGTTAGCCCTCTTCCTTCATAGCTTTAGGGAACCCTCCCCCATGGAGATGGGATCCATGGGGGAGGCAAAAACGTGGCTTTGGTGGCTGGAATTCGTGGGTCTTGGTGTCCTCCACGACCTAGGTTTCCTCCCTTTATATAGCTTCTCGGATTTCCGTCATCCCATCTAGGGTTTCAGTAGATCAGGCTTATCTCAGCTGTACGGACTCGGATTGGGCCGAATTTTATATCCAGATTCATTAGGAGAAAATTCCCTACAACTTTCGCGACCAAGATTTTTCCATTTGACGTCATCGTCTGCCCGGTACGTAACAATCTTCAAAAAGAGTTTTCAGACAGATTTCAGGAAAGTCCCAATTCTACTCCAACAAGGTTTCCTTTTGTAATTTTGATAATTCCTACACATCAAAGTGTAAAACAAGAACATTATGCACTTTTTCAACTATTGGTAGGTTAGTCCAAATAAATCATAAACTTAATATAAAAACAAGCATAAAAGTAGCATAAAACAATCAAAAATTATAGATACGTTTTGGACGTATCAGTCCTCCACCAGCTTGAGGTGTTTTCCCTTCAACTCCGTCAGCTCCGCGCCCTACGTCTCTAGGGACCCCTCCAGCTCGGCTATCCTCTGGCCGTCCCACTCAGTTTTCTCGTGCAGAGTGCGGACGCTTTCCCGTTTCGTGAGGAGTTCCTTCCTAACGCCCTCAATGGTCTGGTTGGCTTCCGTCTCCTTCAGTCGCCAATATTTGACGTCCTTGGCCTTCTCGTCAAGCTCCTTCTGGTGGAGTTTCTCCTTCTCCTCCAGGCGCCGTTCAGTTTCTCGCTCCAGCTTGTGCCTATGGAGCTCCAGAGCTTTGACCTCATTCGACAGCGCGGCCTCTCGGGTCGTCAGCTGTTTTTCCTGGTCAGAAATGTCCCGCCTGCGCTGGTCGCGCTCGGCCTTCCAGTCAGCACCTTTCCACTCGAGGCCCTTCCACAGATCAAAAAGCAGCTTCCACTGATGGCTAAGTTTCTCCGATCCCCTCAGGATCAAGTCCTCGATGCGAGAACTAGCACCCGTCGGGGCCTCCTCTCGGGCACCGATTTCCTGAGTCAGCTGACTCATCCCCTGGAGCACGGCGTCCATGGTGTTCGTCCTGCTGATCGTGATCCTGGGCGCCCCTCCCTGCACGTCTCCCGGGGCGCTTGTTCCCCCACCGCGCTTCGTGGAGAGACCCACCTTGATCGCTGTCAGTTCGGCGATCTCAGCGCTCGCCCCTAAGCAGGTCGAAAACTCAGTGAAGGCCCTCGACTCCTGCCCAGTCATCCAAGAGCTCTCCAGGAGATCTGGGACGTCAGCGGGGACCGACGTCTCGTTCTTGTTCGGGCCGTGGGAAGGCCCCACTGCGCGCTTGACCTACGAGCGCGTGGTCATCTGTGCCTCGAACGCAGCCTTGGTCACTTCTTGATCCAAGCTGGCGGCACCCATGCCGCCTAGCGGGGATCCACCCGCCATTGAAGCATCTGGCCAACAGAAGACGATGTCATGTGAGCAAGGCGTGCGTCACGAAGGACGGATTTTACCCGACAAGACAAGGCTTACCCGCCCCTCTGGCGTATCAACGACGCCGGGTCGCAGGTGAGCTGGGGAGGCCTCGGGCGCGCTCCCCACGCCGCTCTGGCGGTGATTCTCCATCTCCGCCGAGATAAGAGGGTCCCCCCCCCCCTCCGCGAGTTTCGGCGCTGGTGCCGTGTCGTCTTCGGCCGCGTCTTGCGGCCTCTTGTTGGCCTCCGGGGAAAGCTGATCCCTGCAACGACACTCGGTCATCTTCCTCGAAGCACGGTCTCAACAACGAATGCGGAAACAACACCCAGGGCGAAGAAGCAGACAAGCAAGGAACTTACCCGCGAGCATGCTTGCATCCTAGCGACGCGGGGACCTCCACGGATCCACCACCTGACCTGACAGAGGAGTCATGGAGGCTCAAGGGCTGCATGCTCGCTGCAACGGAGGGCTCCTGGGAAGGAGGCGGGTGCCGAGAAGGCGCGTCGCTTCGGGGCGCCAGCACGAAAGTGTCAGCATCGATCTCCATGTCCATGGGGCCGCCCTCTTCATCGACCACGCTCATGGGCGGTGCAGAAGGGCTCGAGACTGCAGCGGCCTCTGGGGGTGGCACGAAGCAGGTGCCCTCGCCTCCGTCTCCTCCCCCGCATTGTCGTCCTCTTCATTGTCATCGTCTTCTTCATCGTCATCGTCTTCCTCATCATCGTCAGCCTCGTCATCAACTTCGGCTTCAGTTTCCTCGCCGTCGCTTCCTTCGTCTGAGCCGGAAGATTCCTCCTCGGATTCTTCCTCCCCAGCAGACTCAACGATCCCCCCATCCTCGTCAGAGATGGGGGGAGCCTTAGTCTTGCGAGTCTTAAACCCGGCAGGCTTGGGCCCGAAGTCAGTCCTGCCAACAAGGCCGAGGGCGCTGCACGCCGGCATCGACGCCAGGATCTCTACCTTTCGCGGATCTTCGCACAAAGGCTGAAACCCCGCGGGCAGTTGATAGTCCGCACCGGGGGGTGAAGATCGCCTTCATGCTGGTTCGGAGGGAGGAATCCTCCATGTCAGAGCTCCTCAAGCACGATGGATCCTTGGGACCCCGGAAGTCCCAGGCCAGATGAGGCCGTTTCTGCAAAGGGGCTAGGCGGTGGCGAAGGGCGTGGGCAACGATGGCAGCCCCGGAGACCCCCTGCTTTCGCAGGAGCCTGAAGCGGGCCACCGCCGCCGAAAGGTCTGCATCCTGCGGGCTTAAACTCCTCCATGTCAGTAGATTCACCGGTTATACGTCCAAAACGTATCTATAATTTTTGATTGTTTCATGCTACTTTTATGCCTTTGACACTTGTTTTTATATTAAGTTTATGATTTATTTGGACTAACCTATTAATAGTTGCAAAAGTGCACAATGTTCTCATTTTCCACTTTGATGTGTAGGAATCGCTTGGAAATTGGCAAAAACGCAAAAGGAGACTTGTTTGAGGTGGAGTCTGACTTTCCTGAAATCTGTCCCTTCAAACAGATTTCAGAGATTATCCGTTTGAGACCTGAATCAGATGTCAACTGAAGATCTCACAAAGGACAAAGTTGTGTGAAATTTTCATAGCTTTAATTTAAGCCCAAGAACAGCCCAATCGGAGGTTCGTAGCTCCGGTAACCCCGTTTTACTGAAGGCCAAATATCTGATTACGGGATTCCGAAAGTTGGTGATGTGATTGACTCCACCTCTTACCAAACTTGGAGGATTCGACCAAGCCACAACTTTGGGACCTCATTAAGGATGTGAGGGGTCCCTAGGAAGGTTCTAGAGGTGCCCAAGAGTCCTTGGATCAAGGGGCCATCAATCGGAAGGCCGGGAAGCATTGTCTCCACCTATATAAAGAGAGGAAACCCTAATTTTGGGGGCAGCCACCAAAAGCCATGAATTTGCCTCCCCCTTGGCTCTCATCTACAAGGGGGAGGGCTCCTCTACAGCACCAAGAAGTCATGGAGGAAGGGGGTTAGGGGCGGCACACCCCTTGTGGCCGGCCGGCGTAGGAGGAGCCGCCTGCGCCACGCCGCCGGCTGCCGCCGCTGCCCCGCTTTGCCTTTTCCTTTATGGCCGCCGCCTTCACCGCCATCTCCATCGCCAATTCCTTCTTGTATACAGTGGTTCATCCTCCCACACACCTCTGTACCCCTCTATGTAAACATGGTGTTTGATGCTATAAATCATTATCCTTTGATCTATGTCATGTTTGTGTAGTTTCTTTTGTCTTATGGTTGAATTATTGAATATCTTTGGTTGATTCGAGTTGTATGTTGATGTGGTACAGTCCTTTGGTGCCATTATATTTATGCATGCATGGATCATCATCATAGAGTTTGTAGTATGTGTAAGAGGAAGGGGAAGTTTTGCCGGATTGACAGAAACCTAAGAACTCGAACCAGAATCTTACATGTATGAGATAAAGAGGACCTTAAACTGAATACTATGGTTGGGGAAACCTTAATGAATTGCTAGTATTTGTGGAAGCTTCTTAACGTTCCAATTATATAGTATGTGTAATCACAAATAGTTGAGTACATGTATATTTGCCTCTCCCGCATAGAAAACTGCATCGAAGACAATAAACCGAGTAGCTTCACTAATTAATTATGGACAATTCCGCCACGCCTTCCACCACTTTTCCACACTCATGGTTCCGTTACTTTATGTCACTTTATGTTACCTTATTGCTGCAACAACTAACTTTTACTCTCTTGTTATTTAACATCTTGCAAAGCCATCGTTTCACACCCGTTTTGTTCCTATAGTTTTATTTATTAGATAGAGCAAACGTTTGGTGCGCGTAGAGTTGTATCAGTGGTTGATAGAACTTGAGAGAATACTTATCCTACCTTTAGCTCCTTGTTGGGTTCGACACTCTTATTTATCAAAAAGGCTACACACGATCCCCTACACTTGTGGGTTATCAACCGGGTGCTCCTTTGGCTCTGCTCCTACGGTGACGGAACGAAGGGAGGCGGCGCTCGTTGAGAAGGAGGAAGGCGGGGCGTGCTGGGCGGCGATTTGGGAAGAGTAACGGCTATAGTGCCACTGAATCGTGACTTATAAGGCATCCCACACGTCATGTCGCGGCCCCACTACTCCGGCTGACACGGGGATCGAGGAGGCGTTCCGCTTTGGGCACTTCCGCCCGTTGGATTCAAGATAGACGTTGGTAATCCACGCGGATCGCGGCAAAGACCCGGGGGCTCGCGCTGTTTTCCCGTGAAGCGCGGCCTCAACATCCAACATCTGCGTGACAAGACAAAGCGCTGGGGACCCACTTTTACCAATCTCTTTTGGTCATAGCCCCGGCAGATGAAGAGCGTACCCGCCGGGACTATGCCCGGGGGCTACTATCGCAACAGTGGAACATGGGGTTCCCCTAATGCGGCCAAAGTGGGTCCACCGCATGTGGGCCCACCAAGAAGATGGACAAGGCAAGGAGTCAAGACCGGTAGATGGGCCACCCCGCCTGCCCCACGGGTACCTGACAAGCGCGACATCGACAACCACGGCGGAAGAACCAGGTACCTTCCGGCGGGGTGACCTCCAACCCGGCGAAGAACGTGGAGACCCGGAGCCCAAACGCCCGGCAGGAGGCCAGGCTCGCTCCCGGGTTTCCCCTCCGTACGGTGAAGAGGATAAGCTTGCCAGCTCACGCAGGAAGCTCCTAGAAGACTTGGGCGCCAAGAAGGTGAAGGCGCCGCGCGAGGACATGGCCAGTGGGGTGTCAGCCCCTGTCCACCCCGCTTTCCAAAAAGTGGACGACCGCACCTAACCACTTAGAGGAATATTTGGACAAGAAGAGGCCACGTCGCCTCCCTAAGACCACTGGGGGTTTTTCCCACCTAAAACCCCCCATGCTCCTTGCATGCCCCTATGGGATCCCCTTAGCCTATAAAAGGAGGACCAAGGCATGGTGAGGAGAAGGTTCGGGCTAAGCTAAGGATAGGGCAAGATCAGAAAGAACTCAAGCCAAGACTAGCTAGGGCCAAGAGGCTAGAGCGAGAGGTGATCGCCTCCGGGTAGGATCTGCTCGTCATCTACCTCTAGCCACAACCTTCCGGGTTCTCACCCGAGACCATCCTTGTAAGCCACACCCTGATGATCCACTCAATCCAGACATGCAGGAGTAGGGCTTTTAGCCTCCGGGCGGCCTAAACCTGGGTAAACTCTCTGTGTCCCTGTGTTGCTTGCTTGTACGTCGATCGGAGAGCTTGGCGAGGTACTCTCGAGGAAGGTGTCTTCCAGCCTCCTTCGCGCCCCGTGCCGAACCTAAAAAAGGGGTATCCTTTACTCCAGGTGTCCGTGATCCGAGACACGATATGCTAATTCATGACAAGTGTTATCCTGTGGATCGTTTGTTTCGTCTTTCTTGCATGCTAAGACAAATAAGCGCAAGGTGTGTTGGGAATATGCCCTAGAGGCAATAATAAAATGGATTATTAGCATATTCATGTTTATGATAATAGTTTATTATCCATGCTATAATTGTATTAACCGGAAACATAATACATGTGTGGAAAATAAACAACCAGGTGTCCCTAGTAAGCCTCTACTGGACTAGTTCATTAGTCAAGAGATGGTTAAGGTTTCCTAACCATAGGACTTGTTATAGTCACTTGATAATGGAGTCATATCATTCGGAGAATGATATGATGGACAAGACCCAATAATAAAGAGTTGCAATTAATCGTGTCACACAGTTTCATTGCCAACGCTTTTAGTATATGCCAAGTATAGTTTCCTTAGACCATGAGATTATATCACTCCCGCTTACCGGAGGAATACTTTGTGGACATCAAACATCGCTTCATAACTGGGTGATTATAAAGGTGGCTTTCAGGTATCTCCGATGATAGGTTGTTGGGTGATATGTATTAAGAGTGGGATTTGTCCCTCCATGTGACAGAGTAGAATATCTCTGGGCCCACTCGGTAATATAGCATCAGGAAAGTTTGCAAACATGTGATTAGGAGTAATCACGGAGATCCTATATTATGGACGAGTAAAGAGAATTTGCCAGGTAACGAGATGGAACTAGATATGGAGATATCGACGATCAAATCTCGGGCAAATTAAATATCATGAGACAAAGGGAATCGTATACGAGATTAAGAATCTTCGGCATCATGATTCAATCGATAAGGAACTTCGTTGAATATGTAGGAGTCAATATGGGCATCCTGGTCCCGCTATTGATTATTGATCGGATCATGTCTACATGTTTTCGAACCCGTAGGGTCACACACTTAACGCTCTGATGTAGCTAGGATTTGCGATGAGATAATTGATGGTATGAACGAATGGTGTTTCAGAGTCTTGGATGAGATCCTAGACATCACGAGGAGATCCGGAAGAGTCCGGAGAATAAGATTCATATAAGGAAAGTGGTTTCTGAAGGTGTCGGAAAGGTTCCGGGATTTTCCGGCAGGGTACCGAAATTTTCTGGAAGGTTCTAAAAGGGTCTAGAAGTGGGGCCCACCTAGGTGTGGACCTACATGGGCCAAAGTGGTGGTGCAGCAGCCAGATGGGCTGGCCGCACCAACCAGTCAGCCCACCAAGGGCAGCCGGCCAGGCCAAAGGAAGGCCCAGGCTGAATCCCTAAGGTACTCGGCTTGGGGGCCAAGGCAGCTAGCCGGCCCTAACCCTAGCCGCCACATATATAAGGGGAGGAGGGGGTATGGCACAAGGAGATCAATCCCTTGCCGCCTCAAAACCCTAGCTGCACCCCTCCACCTCCACCTCCACCCTTGCCACGCCACCCCTCCCGGAGGGCTGCCGCATCACCCTCCCCTCCTCCTCCTCCTCCTCCTCGTGCTTGGCTTAGGGGAAGCCCTGCTCATGGAGATATACGCCATCAACACCACCACACCATCGTGCTATTGAGATCCATCTAGCCACTTCCTCCTTGCTTGCGGGATCAAGAAGGCGGAGTCTACATCGAGCCGTACGTGTGGATACCGCGGAGGTGCTGCTCGTGCGGCGCTTCATCGGATTGGATCGCGAGGATAATACATCTCCTCGCGACTAGATACGTCTAGTTGCGGGGATCGACTAGCCAACCCCTGCACCGACAAAACGTCTTGTTCGATCTTCAAGGGTAAGAGATTGGATCTCCACTTCGCTACTTGCATCTAATAGATCTAGATCATGGGGTTTCTTCCGCTTGTTATGTAGGAAATTTTTTGTTTTCTATGCAACGACCCCTTCAAGGTGCACATCCCAAGTGTTGAGTCGGTTGTTCCTTCCACCATTGTTCCTACAATTCAAACTACATCCGTTGAAGTGAGCATTACGGCACCTCCAACATGTGAAACGTCGCCATCGACAGTACTTACACCATATGAGTTGGACATATACGGTAATATTGAAGGTACTGATGATATCGCTCCACATAAGACTTATTTATACTCCAGTGATTCAAATAATTCTTGTGCCGATTTACCGACTGATTTGGGCACGCCGTCTATTTTAGAGAATCATATTGCCATTTCAAATGTGCCAAGTGATCAGACAATTGAATTGACTATTGTTTTGAGTTATCCTATAGCTGAAATAAATTCTTCCATCGAATTATTTGTTGATAAGAATGAACCATGTGACTTGATACTTAAGTATCATTTGGATCATATAAAATTGATTAGGAATAATGAAGTCTTGGGTAGAATTTCTCATGATAATACTTTGTTTTCTGTTACAATGTATCCACCTATGTCTTTGTCACATGCTAGAAGTAAGATAGCTGAAATCACATAAAGAGTGTTTACACCCTGGATTTTATATTTAATTTGATCGGAGAGTATGGTGTAGACAATAAATTTTCGGTGCATAAAATATGCGTAACATGTGATGACCTTGCTGTTATGAAAAAGAATATTTTGGTGCAAATGCTTCATCATTTTGATAGGACCTCCAATGTTGGTATTGTTTTTCTGCCAAATAACTTGTCTCATGATTACTTTTGTACACCTGGTGTAACAAGTAATTTGGATAGAGTTGATTTTATTTACCTATTTTGGGATGGTTTAGTGATAAGTATTGCAAATCTGATTATGTGAATAAAGGCTTCACTTATATTTGCAAACTGCGTTGCAATAATTTGATGTGGTTTACTCTGGCTTTATATTTCACAAGACTTTGCGATTATGACTATATAAATGTGTCATTTGTTGAACAATTAAGAGAAATTAAAATGGATGACATATACATATACCATGCATACACCTTGTCTCTTTTGTTATTCCTGTTTCGGAAGAAACAACGCCGAGGACGGCTTGATTTTTAGGAAAGTGAGGATGATGAGGACATGACTAGGCCGTATACGACCAACAAGACCACTACTTCCTCTACATTTGATCAAGAAATAATGGGAAAACGAAGAGACATGATTAGATGCTATTCAAGAAGTCTTCCCACGCCACCTTGGTTCCAAGAGAAGATAGAGACCAAGTTCTTCACGTTCTGGACACAGATTCGGACTACAGGGATACACCTGACTTCAAACGATGATCATTTTCGCATACAGACTTCAAATTGGTTGATTCTTGTTTTGCTGGAAAGAGCATCTCGTGAACTTTCCAACACAATTGGTCGCACCTCCAAATTAGTTACGAGAAAGAAACGGCGGCCAAAACCATACATCACTGTTGTAACAGCCCCGGATTAGTACCCTAAAATATGGGCCAAATTTTCACTTTTTGTTTTGCATTGCATCATGGCATCTATTTAAAATTGCTAATTTAAAATAAAGCAACACTTGGAAAATTAAAAACGAGGGAAGTAAACCCTTCCAGATTTTTCCAAACCAAATACAATACTCAATTTGGTAAAACCAATTATTCTTGAGTCTCCAAATTGTTCAGGAAACTCAAGGATATATTTTATAAATAATTGCCAAAGGCTAAATAATTAACAAGCAACTAAATAAAATTGAGGTTTCACTTTGGTTCAATTCAATTTATATTTTTGGAACCAAGTTGAACTTCCCCAAAATATTCAAATAAAAATATGGGGTGTTTCACTATTATAATATGAGCCTCCATAAATATTTTCACTATTTTTGGAAATGCCTAAGTGCTCCAAATAAATATGTTTTGGAAATTATCAAATTTGACCTAAACTAAACACTGTGAACATTTGTAATGCAAAACATTTTATTTGGCCACACTAATTTTTGTGGAGGTGCTAACTGATATGGGGAGCCTCTGTGATTTTTCTCAGTTTTTATAAAAATTGTTTAGTGCCTGAATAAAATCAATACAGAGGTCCTGGTTTTGTTTTTGAAAAAGGAAAGGAAAAAGACTGAAAATCTGACAGGGGGCCACCCCTGTCATCCTCCCCACTCTCTTTCTTCTCCCTGTGCTGACCGTGCCCATGCCGCCGACGCCGTCCTCCTAGCGCCATGCTGCGCTGCCCCCTGCCGCGCTGGAGGATAAGGAGGGCACCGCGCCCTGCCCGCTCTCTCCCTCTCTCTCTCGCCTGCTTCTCCTTTCCCCGCGGAACCCTAACCCTAACTGGAAGCGAGCCTGTCCGCCACTTGCCGCCGTCACGGCCGCCATCGATTCCGGCCGTCCCGGAGCACGCCGACACCACCATCAAGCTCGCCTCGCCGTCCTCTTCCTCCTCGAGCTACGAATCGGGCCGGGAAGCCCGGGACCATCGTCTGTGTCCTCGACTTTCCCCGCGTCCGACCGCCGCCGCCAAGCACGCATCGCCGCCGTCCGTCCGCCCCACGCTGCGCCATCCGCGGATTCATGCTCAGGGTGAGCTTCCCTGCCTTCTGGACCCCTCCATGCCCTCTCTATCCCTTCCGTTCGTCCTGGCACCGTAGACCGACCGGTTGCCGCCGCCGCAGCTCGTCGTCGGGACACCTCCCGGTGACCGTTGAGGCCCGTGGCGCCGCCACCGTCTCTCTCGCGGCGCGCCGTTTCCCCTGCACCCCTACGCTCGCCCCCTCGCGCGCTCGCTCGCTGCGTCCGTGCGGCACCACGCCGTGGTCACCGCGCCGGCACACGCCGGTCGTGGCATTTGACCAGCACGCGCGCGTGCCCGGCTGCCTGGCCTGGACCCCGGCCTCGCTCACGGCTTGGGCCAGCCACGGGCCGGGTCATTCGGCCACCCTCCCGGCCTGCGCCCCAGCCTGGGCCGGCCAAAGGCCGGCGCCCTCGGGCTGGTGCCCGGCCTCCAGTCCGGCCTGGCCGGCACGAGGCCGGCCCGTCTGCATTTTTTGGTTTATCCTTTTTAAGAAAATGAGACAAGTTTAAATAATTCATAACTATTTGAGAAATGCTCCAATTTTGGCAAATCAAATACCAAAATGATCAGAAAAACAAACCCTATGTGTTGGAAGCTTTGTAATAGTCTTTTGAAGTATTAATCTTGCTGTTTATATATGATTTCCAAAAAGGGTTCGAATAACACCTAAGTTGGGAAAATCATAACTTATTAAATATTTGTCCAAAAATTACGAATTAAATATCAAAGTGATCAACATGTCAAATGCTATCAACTTATACACTTATCTCGTCATGATCACAAATCTTTACTTGATGATATTCATAATTTGATTAAATGAATTAAATTCAATTATTTAATTAATTTGTTAGTTATTCATCGGTGCTCCGAAATTTACAAATAAAGTACCAAGTTGCTCGGAATGACAAACCCTACCCTTTTCATGTCATGTTCATGCATATTGAGCCACTTCTCTAATAATTTAATAATTTATGACAATTGTGGTCATTAAGATAAATATGGAGTCGTGTCCAAATAATTACGCTAATTATTTGGAACTCCATTTAATTTGCTAATTAAATTAAATGATAATATCCTTGCATCAATTTGACATGTCATCATGTGATTGAGCATTGTACCTTGTGTTCTTGTGATTTATGTGTTCTTTGTATTTCTTTGGGTATCGATAGATTCCGGAGTCGAAGGTCTCTCTTCCTACCTCGACGAGCAGTACTACGCGCCCGGCAGCAAGGCAAGAGATAACCTAACCTTCTTGGCATTCTAGCATCCTATGATTTTATCAAATTATTTTATCCACCATAATATTGCATGCGGTTCAAAGGTCTCTTTTATTCAGAATATAGAGAATCCTATGATTGCATGTTTTTCCCCGAGCCAATCACATGTATCCCTACCTATGAACCCTAGTGTTGATGTGTTGGCCGGATACGAATAGAAATTGTTGGTTATTTGCTTAGCCATGCTTAGAAATGCTTAGATGAAATACTAGTTATGTCCGTTGTTGAATTCCATAATTATTGATGTGAATGGAATGATTCGGGCATGGTGGATATATGTGATGCTTAATTAAATTGCTAAAGGCTTGGATGAGTTGCCCTCGGGGAGGGTGTGTTGCCTCATTCTTGCCGCCTAGGCTGAGAGTGCTTTTAGCTAGAACCAAGAAAACGAGCGTGCTTCCGGAGGTGGGGGCATATGGAACCCCCTTTGACCGAATAAGTTGTGAGGGGCTTGTCAAGGGTCCTCTAGTTTGCTATTTCCATTTGCGCGTGAGTTGTGTGGGTGGAAAAGAAACGAGGATGGTGGTGTTTAGGATGTGGCCGCGGGGCAGGGCGCTGGGAGTGCTGAACCTGTCCTTCCGCACACTGATGGTCCTTGAGTAAGCCTCATGCAATGTAAAGGTCTAACCGCGCCCACTCGCCGGCCTTCCCTGGAAGAGGGCCAACTAGGTGAGCCGGACGGTACCGATGGGTAAATTAGTACACCCCTGCAGGGTTTAATCTTTTCGAAAAGCCGTGTCCACGGTTATGGACAAACTCTTGGGAAAGGCGGATTAGCTCATAGATAACGTTAACCTAATTGATATGGCAGCTAAAGGTTGCATAATCAACTTGTGATAAAGGTTCATTTCCTCGAGGGTGATTCGGGGGAGTGCCTTTGGTGGAGATGAGTGGTTTGGTTACAAGTAGGTTCGCCGAGAACCAAAGAGAAAAGTTTACTCTCTTACCCCCTTTGTAAAACTATTCTGAGTAGACGAATGCCATGTGTCATTTTGTTTCGGTTTATGGAAATTAGCTTTATGCAAAAGAAATACATATACAGCTTTAGAGCCTCCGTCAGTCATTGGGCCTATATCGCCCTACTAAACTTGCGAGTACATCGTACTCAGTCTCTCTTTGCTGCCTCTATGATTTTGTATTTCAGAGGAGGACGACACCGAGCAGCTAGGTGGGTTCTTTGTTGACGCCGACTACTAGTCTGGGGTTCCCAGGTGGCAGCTTGGGACCGTGGAACAAGCTGGCTTGGGTGATGTTTATTGTAGGCCTCTTAGGCCATATATTTGCTTCTTGTTGTTAGACAACACTACCCGCTTCCGCTTGATGTATTGTTGGATCCGTGATCCTTTTGATGTGTAATATTTGTATTCTTCTCATTATATGAGTTGCTATATGTTTTGTGTCGTAGAGTCATGCAATGTACCAGTTTGTTCCACAAGTCTCGATCTCTGTTTTATACATTGATGGTTGTGCCAATTACATAGCCTCTCTGTATAACTCCGGGGTCGGGGCGTTACAACTGTTGCAGATACTGGGCCAGAATTTCAGTCAAAAGCTGCTGCGTCACCTCTAATTGGACCCAAAGGCCTTGTACGAATTAGGGTTCAGTTTTGGGTGTCTTGGGGCATGCTCCCACCTCCTTGGCTGCCACCAAAGCCTCTCCTCCTTATATACCCCCTATAGGTCATCATTTAGACTTGGATTTTGTTTAGTTAAAAGTTAGCCAATTGCTACAACTTACTCGGTTTGTGTCCAACGACCAGATCAATACTGTTTTTCGGAATCCCTCCTTTTCAATAAAGCTCATATTTCATCAGCAATTCTTGATTGCATCTTTGGTTCTTACTTGTTCCTCGACCGCAGGTAGAACTAGACCTATTGGTCGGGCCGATCGGGCTTCTGCAGGATTGGTAACTCCCGGAGATTGGTTTAGCGATTGCGTAGACGCTGCGTACTTATACGTGGAAGTCGGATCGCCAGGGTCGAACTCCACCAGAATCGACGTATCTCATCTCATCGAAAGATCGGACTACTAAAGGCATATCACGAAGGTACAAAAAAGAGCAACTTTGGGTCGGACCTGGTCGGGCCTTTGTGTAAACTACCTGACTACCCAAGCCCGAGCCTAGCCGGAAATACACAATGGGGTTGAAATTTTAGGCACGAGTCCGACCTGAACATAAGCCCGACCCGACCTGGGCCGGATTCGGCTGGGTCTTCGGGCCGGACTGCCCATGCCCAACGTACTCTCTCCCCATGCACCACACACGCATAGCTCCGGCTCCTCCACATTATACCGACAAGAGATTCACGACAACCACGACCATGATCATGGCGAGGTGAAGGGAGGAAGGGGGAGGGTGAAGGAGCGGAACGGAAAGAGGTGAGAGCCATCGCCACTCGAAAACTTGATTTTAATGTCAGACCGCTTTCTTATTTATTGAGTCACCTTTTTTTGAGGGTTTTTTTTTGAGTCATAACGTTTTTCTTTTTCTTTTGAGACATTTGAGTCATAACTTGTGTGGCCTTGTGAGGAAGAGGGAAGGATATCATGGGCCAGGGAAGGAGAAATGGCTCGAGAACGGGAAGACGTGGACTGAAAAAATGGGCTCGGCCCAACGAGGAAGAGGTCATGAGCTAAAAAAAAAAAACGTTTGTGCTTCTGCTCCCAAATCCACCGCACCATCCCTCCCGGAGTCCCTCGCCGCCGAAACCCCTTCTTCCCTCCTCCCCCCTTCCTCTCACACCGTAGCGCGCCTGCCATCTCGGAGCTCGGCCGGTCCTCTCCTGATCTTCCTGCTCCGATCCCCTCTGCTGCTGCTGCCGGTGTTGCGTATCTCGGCTCGGACGCGATTCATTTTGTTGGTAAGGAAAGCCCTAGCTTTGCTCGGATTGCTCTTCGTTTCTTGCTCCGGTCCCCTCTTCGCCGCTAGCAATCGAATCCAGCCAGATCCCTCTCTTCGAGATTTGTCTCAGATGGCCCCGTTTCTTTCTACGGGTAGGGCGGACTGTTAAGGCACATCCGCCCTCCCATGTATTTTGGCCTCCATTTCGTTCGACTAAAAGTGCGACTTTTGAGATCCCGAATTACACTGCTAATAGCACCTTGTTTCCAGGGAAAAATTAGGGGGTTCAGCTGAACCCCCATGCCCCGTGGCAAGTCCGCTCCTGGGAGGAGCTGGAGCTTCTGCTAGTGTTGGGGCTGGGCAGATAAAGTCAGGGAAGGAGGAGGAGCAGGATGCTGAGTGTGGTGCGGGTGCACCTGCCGTCGGAGATCCCCATCGTGGGGTGCGAGATCACCCCCTACGTGCTGCTGCGCCTGCCTAATGGCGTCATCTCCACCGACGACGTTCCTGAGGCTGCGCCTGTTGATGGCCACTTCATGCGATACCGATGGTGAGCGAGCAGCTTGTAATTGTGTGACTTTCGATTCAATAGGGATATGCATTTTGGAATTCTTAGCTCTGCTTGTGTGTGTGTGTGTGTGTGTGTTGGTACTATTGATTTTGACCAAAAGATGGGGCGTTTAAGTATCCGTTAGACTGGTAGATGCTTAACCACTTGGTAAAGTTCTTTTTTTTTTAGTTCTTGCATATGAAGGGCAGCTGTTTGAATTCAGAGCATGAATTGCTCTAACAAGCCAATTGTTGTTTTCGAACGAATGGAAACCCATAGATTACAAAATGCCAGTGCTTGCTAACCATGAGATTGTGATTTCCAAAGTTAATAATTGTCATGTATTCATCTACCTATTACTAAGTTGAGATAACTGAGTTTTTTTTAACAAATGTGCTACCAACAAATGTAAAAGTGTGAACAATTTGTGTACTACTTGATCTACCCAACGGGTACCCAATGGGTATGGATACCCGCCGGGTATGGGTATGGGTATACTTTCATCCCCGCGGGTAAGGGTATGGGTAGAATTTTGTACCCATAGACTATATGGGTATGGGTATGGTATTGCTCTACCCTGCCCATACCCTACCCATTGCCATCCTTACTCCTGAGGCATAAATATACTGTTGGATTGGGACATAATCCAGCACAAACACAGAAATTGCGTCATTTAAGCCTATTACTGAATCACATTATTGAGTTATTGCATGTCAGGCCGTTATGGAGGCTAATGCAGATTTTGGTAATAATATGTGAGCTATTTGTCGAGCAATTCAATTGACAATCAGATTTTTTTTCTTGATTAGAATTATGGACCAAGAGATGATAGCATGATAGGAGTCACGGTTGAGATGAAGGCTTTTTTGTTTTGAGGAATGCATGTCAGTTGTTGCGCAAGG
Organism: Puccinellia tenuiflora; assembly: GCA_012064385.1. Taxonomy (NCBI): domain Eukaryota; kingdom Viridiplantae; phylum Streptophyta; class Magnoliopsida; order Poales; family Poaceae; genus Puccinellia; species Puccinellia tenuiflora. The sequence goes on along the minus strand of QRDG01001778.1, from coordinate 508,327 downwards.
ATAGTTGCAGCAGTCTTGGATGTGTTTGGAGCATTTATTAAATTTGTGGGATTACATTGGCTCATCTAACTAATATTGTGGAAATACAGTATTTCCAGTGTGCTATCAATTTGATAACTTGATTAATGTGATTCGTGGATTATGATATATTTCTTGAAATACATCACTTGGTGAACTCAAAGGAGGCATGCTGCTTGATTTTAGACTAAATTTCGGTGCCTCTGGAGCTTGAAAATGATTATTATACTTCTTTGGTGTTCCACATTAGAGATGGTAATGTATTAGGTTTAGTGCGGCTGAATTGCAAGTTTTTTCACTTGCTTGGGAGTTTGAACAAGCGTTCTTTTTTTTGTTCTGTTGAATTGTATGTCTCTGCTTTGTTTCATCTCTTACTGCCCCTGTCTCTCCCACCCCCAACCTTACAGCATGCTCTTTCTGTGTTCTAACAAATTAATATATTATTTAAGCGAAACCACTTAGCATATATTATTTAAACAAAAACAGTTAGCAATATTTTAGCAGTGTTTTAGGTAACTTTCAAAAAATCATATAATGCATCAGAGTGTTCTAAAAAAATGGCTTATGGACTGTGTATAAGGGAGGGTTGCGCTGCCCTTTACACATGTAATTGAGCTCTTTAGGCTGTATAATCAGTTAATCACCAGTAGCTGGCTGACCAAATGAATACCGGTTATTGATCTTAGAGCCTTGTTGTATATGATTGAGTATGTTCATGCATGTCAAGCGTATCTAAATTCCATTTATTAAAGAAGACTACATGTTGAGACTTTAGACCCTCAGATATTTGTAATGGTGGAGCTGGTTCTATTGACATTCATCGATTTTGTTGATTTGGGTTTTGGCCATCTTGCATTTTCATGTTGTTTGCTTTTCAATAACTGGCTTGATAAGAATCTCATAGTAGTAGTACTACTACTACTACTTAGCAAGCTGAGATAGAAAAAAGTTAGCAGGTTGTGGTACTAAATCAGGCGAAAAAAGCCAATGGCAGCAAAACACACACACATGTGCAAGTAAACTTGTAATCTGAATTTTTGTTGACAGTTGCGTCATCTACACTATGCTGTTAATAAAAATTGTGAATGTTCATCACAAACCGACTTCCAAGATGTTGTTAGCTGGTCACCGTGAGCTGATATATGCAAAAACATTAGCTCTTAGGTGTTCTTTCTTGTCTTTATTTTTTCGAGTTATGTTCTTTTAAGCTTTCTGTGTATAATTAAGCATATTTGGTTTTTTCCTTGAAGGTATCGCATACAAAGCGATCGGAAAGTTGCTATCTGCAGTGTGCACCCAATGGAGCAAGCAACAATTCAGTGCCTAGGTTGTCTGAAGTCAAAAATACCTGCTGCTAAGAGCTACCATTGTTCTGCTAAGTGCTTCTCTGATGCGTGGCAGCACCACAGGGTTTTGCATGAGCGAGCTAGTAGCGCTTTAAATGAAAATGGAGCTGAAGAGGAGGAGCTATTTGGTAGATTTGGCAGTGGTAGTTCTGGGATTCTCAGTTCTGGGTCTGGGTCAATGTCAAATCTTGGACAAAGCGCTGGTATTAATAATGGTCCTGTACCTTTGTATCCCTCGGGCTCTGACAAGAACTCGGGTGAAACTTGGTTTGAAGTGGGACGATCGCAGACATACACACCAACTGCTGATGATATTGGGCATGTTCTAAGGTTTGAATGTGCTGCGGCGGACACAGAAAAGAAAGTACCTGTAGGGCCTCCAACTTCAATTATGACATCACGTGTGATTCCGGCACCAACTCCTACTCCACGCCGCCTTATCCAAGTGAATGGAGATGTTCTGGGTCACTTAGATATAGACAATCAGACATCCTCTTTCGGGACATTCACGGTGCTGTCCTATAATATACTTGCTGATGCATATGCTACAAGTGATACATATAGCTACTGCCCAACATGGGCACTTTCATGGACTTATCGAAGACAAAATTTGATGCGCGAAATTATTGGTTATCATGCTGATATCATATGTCTTCAGGAGGTATCATATGTTAACACATCTTTTCCACAATTGTAATTTTTGGTGACCTACTTTTTCCTTTTGCCCATCATATATTCAATTAATGAACTGAGAAAGTCGGTTGGTTGCATTATACAGTTCTTTACAACTCATCACTGAACTTCCGAGTGGTAACTCTGTTCAACAACCTACATTCCTGTATCTACTCTTGTGAACTGTTTGATTCTATATCCGAGTCTTCACTTCATTTGCTTGTTTTTAGTGATGTTGGATTTGACTTTGTGATAGTTTGCCTGCTGTTTGACCCTTCACAACATCTTTGTGCCTATGCATCATGAAGTATTCCTTGAATCTTCTTACAAATATATTGCGTGCTTTGCATGATTGACTCTTTAGTTGAACTGATTCATATATTAAAAGTTCTAAAAATGAACTTCCTTTAGATTGTAACAGGTGAAAGTTATGCCAAAATCTACTGCTATTATATGCCAAATTGTACTGTTTTTAGGTACAATTGAACCACTTTGACGACTTCTTTGCACCGGAGTTTGATAAACATGGATATCAGGCTCTTTACAAGAAAAGGACAACAGAGGTATCTTTGAGTAGGGCTTTATTGTCACAAATTGGTCTAGTACCTTCTGATATCTTATTATACTTCATTGTTGTCACAGGTATATGCCGGAGTTCCTCACGCCATTGACGGATGTGCTACTTTCTTCCGTAGAGACAGATTTTCACACGTAAAAAAATACGAGGTACTTCCACTGTAGGTTTACAGCTACTGAGCTACCTGGTAAGTTGCAGCTATCTAATATTTCCTGTACTTGTGTAGGTCGAGTTCAATAAGGCTGCACAGTCTTTAACAGATGCGATTATTCCACCTACCCAAAAGAGAGTGGCTTTAAGTCGATTGATTAAAGTAAGAATAATTTTACAAATAAATACTATATGCTATGATGATTCTTTACCGACTTCTGATTATGACATGCTCTGCTTTCTTTGAAGGATAACATTGCACTAATAGCGGTTTTAGAAGCCAAATTTGGCAACCAAGGAACAGAAAACCCTGGTAAAAGACAGCTCCTTTGTGTGGTATGTCAATCACCTTTTCTCTTTAGATGTGTATACAGTAGCTCTGTCACTTGTGAGATATGACACTATGTTATGTGGCATGTCATTCTTGTAAGGAAGATTCTACATTTGGTCCCTCAATTATTGCCACGGTTTAATTTATACCGTCAACTTCAATACTGTTTAGTTTGCAGCATTCTACAATCTACACTCATGACATTCAAATTAGGCTTGGAAGCTAGTTTCATTAGTAGTATTTGTAACACATATTTTTGAAACCACCCCCCTCCACATCATCCTTTCCTCCTTCTCAGCTTCGCCATTAATACCACTCCCTCCTCGACCATCCTCTCTTTATCCGCTCCACACATGAGGCAGCAGTGTGGCAGTGTGGTGACATGGAACCGCCTCTCCACTCTCTCTGAACCGGAGGTGTGATGGTGAGTGCAAATAGTCCGAGCAGCTGCTGCAAAAGCCATATCAGACGCCATGGCGTGGCTAAGGAAGGAAGTGTCAAGTAGAGAGAGGTGACAAATCATGCTGACATGGATGCAATGTCACATAACTCACCCACAAATACTGCCTTGGGACATAATTTTGAATGTTTTGATAGTTGAGGGGGCAAGTTAGATGGTTTTGGGACATAATATTGAACGATTTTCATAGCTGAGGGGACAAGTTAGACAGTTCTGAAGATCAGGGTATACGTTAAACCTAGGTGATAATTAAGGGATCAAAAGTATACTCTTTCCTTTATGTTTAGCTGTTGGACTGCCAGCAGCATACTGCAAAATGGCATATGAATTTATATCTTCTCCTGTACATTAGGAATTGAAAGCCGTACTCTTATATAGAAAACTATATCTATGTAGAATGACTGAAATAAGTTAAGATGCATGGAAAGTTGGAAAAATCAATATTTCGATGCCGGAAGTTTTGGCATTTAGCTCTAGTATCTAGATTTGAGGCCCACTTCAGTACAAATGCCCATTATATATTGTTCTTTCAGCTTCTGCTGTCATTTGTTCACATGTTATGTGATTATTCATATGTCATGGGGTCTCATTATTCCATATTGCAGGCCAATACACATGTAAATGTCCACCAAGACCTCAAAGATGTAAAGCTATGGGAGGTCTGTATCGTCAGTCTCTGTATGCTAGCGCTCTGCAAGATCTAAAATTTTCAGATTGACAGTAAGTTGTTTTTTCGCAGGTTCAAACACTCCTAAAAGGATTGGAAAAAATAGCTAACAGTGCGGATATTCCAATGTTGGTCTGTGGTGATTTCAATTCAATCCCTGGGAGGTGCATATCAAGATTACATCAGAGCAAAAATTTTCATTTTCATGTTTTTTTCAACTATGAGTTTCTAAGTGCTTCTTGCTTTTCAGTACTCCACATGGGCTTCTCGCGATAGGCAAAGTTGACCAATTGCATCCAGATTTGGCCATCGACCCCCTTGGAATTTTACGTCCTGTGAGCAAGTTGACACACCAGCTTCCTCTGGTACAGTAAACCTATCATGGCTTGTTGAGTCTCTTATTTTTTCTTGTTCAATGTTCTGATCAAAGGTTCTACTTGTAGGTTAGTGCGTACTCTTCATTTGCAAGAATGGTAGGTGTCGGCTATGATTTGGAGCACCAGAGGAGGAGGATGGACCCAGGAACAAATGAGCCACTTTTCACGAATTGCACAAGGGATTTCACTGGAACCGTCGATTACATATTTTACACAGGTTGGTGCCTGACTCATTGTATCTATATGCTATGTTTGCAGTTTTGGTATCTCTATTGTTCTTGAACAAGCGTTTTGTAAGGGGATATGTTTGATGATGCCACGATGATCAATTGATTATGTTGTATTATTTCAGCGGATTCGTTGTCAGTGGAATCTTTATTGGAACTTCTGGATGAAGAGAGCTTAAGAAAAGACACTGCTCTTCCTTCACCTGAATGGTCGTCAGATCATATAGCGCTCTTAGCAGAATTCCGGTGCAAGCCTAGAATCAGAAGGTGATGCTTTAGGTATGTAACAAACAAGGACACCACCGATGTCTAACTGCATTCTTGTAGAACTGTATTTTCTTCTTGCTCAAATAGCAGGAACTTACAAGTAAGATTGGGTTTTCATAAGGCGATATGTTCTGCATTGTGTCTTTTAGCCCTGTCCCTTGGTTAAAAGGGCTAATGTCCACAGAGACCTTTGCATCTCTGTGGTATGTCTATAGTCGCAAGTCTGTAAGTAGTAACACGCTACGATAATTTATTTGAATGTAGACACGAGACAGTGTTCTTGTTCTACATTCATTGTGGCAGATCGATTCTTTTAGATGTTGCTGCGGGCATAAACTTCTTATTTTGCTGATTAGCGGTCATGTTGACTGACTTTACCAGGTCGCATAGGGAGGATGGTTAGCATCAGCATCCATGCTGGAGGTTTAACTTCCATGGTGGAAGGTGGAAGTTGAGGGGCGGCACACGCGATCGGATCCTCGGGGAAGCAGCCAGTAAGTCTTAGGAAGCGGCCTTGGGAAAAGGGAGGCTCGTGTAGTGTTGATTATTACCCTCTTTACATTTCAACTCCATGATATTTAAGCCGCCCCTTTGTAATATTATACTTTATATAGAAGGGAAATCCTTGAGAGAGAAATATTGATAATAGATTCTCACGACATGACTAGATCATTTTAAGCCTTTTTTTTTTATTATGCCAGCAATTTTTTGCTTGCTGTTGACTCTTTATTTATTCCTACAAGCTGTGACTGATCCGTAACTGTTCTGCACTTATACTGATGGGAGTGTAAATTTCAGGTATTTGTGTAGGTTTTGGGCCAGAGAATTTCATGGGTTGTGGCAAGATGGCTGTTTCGTACTAATATCTATATTTGGTTGCACGTGTGGAAGCTATAAGCATCTCCACCGACACCCATATGTCAGGTTTATGGGGTTTCGGAGACATGTCAGACACAATGGGACCTCACCTAGAGGAGTCCCCCAAACGATTTTTTTTTAGATCGGATCATAGCAAAAGGTGCAAATTTCATTAAAATTTGATTGCTTGTTACATGAATTTGAATGAAAATTAAATAACAATCCCTAACTAGGCGGAGATGTAGATAACGCCACCGTTGTTGGGCTCCAGCTTGGGTTGTTGTTACGGGTTCGGCTCCTGCTCCCTCGACCACGCCCTCTCGATGCCTGGCACGGAGACGGTCCTACCTCCTGCCACGGCCAGACCGGACACTCCTGCTCCACAATGTTGTTGCTGGGCTCTGGCTTCAGCTCTAGTGATGAGTGAAGCGCAAGGTAGTAGCTGGGGGAGTCCTGCGGGTCGAGAGGTTGGCGGGTCAGAGGTTGGCGGGTCGGTCGAGGCGCGTTGTTCGTAGAGAGGAGGAGCGTCGTGGTGAACCTTGGCGTGTCCTTGTTGTTGATGGCATCTTGTAGGGGTGACGGAACATGCCACTCTGGGGAGGTCCTCCTGTTGGGGTTGTGGTTGTGATGTGCATGGTGGCGAGCTGATGATGATGTCATCGCCTCGTCATGTCCCGGGCTCCTTGCGTGCGGAACTTGATGCTGCCACTCCGATGCGCGATGTCCTCCTTTGGCGTGGGTAGCAGCGGTGGTGGCTCGGGCGTGACAAGCGCTCGGGTGGCCCGCTGTCGTGCCTAACATCAACGCCCTTCAGTATGTGGTCGCGTGCCACCAGCTCTTTTGGCGCTCGTGTGCCCACTTCATATTGTCCCAGCTTTCGAGGGCCTCGTCCCTCTCCCGAAACCGGTCCAATCATATCTCGTAGTCTTATTGGGTTGCGTCATGGTGTCTCATCGTGTAGGATGTGTAGGGTGAGCTCCCTTCCACTAGGAAGCGGCGGCACGACGCAGCTCGCTGGGCTTAGCTGCTACCTGTTCGGAAGTCAGTAGTCTAGTGGCACGAGAAGATTGTACCGCTCGAACATGCACGCCTTGTTGAGGAGGAGGCTATGGTCCTGGTATCCGTCGCCAGATATGTTGGCCTCGTTGTTGTGGGCCATTTGCGAAGGAGGAGGGGGGGATGGTGGGCGTAGGACCGATATCAGTGACGCTCGCCTGGGCAATTCGAACCAAGGAGGTCATATGTCCACTAGTTAGAAATGAACAATAATTGCGGTAATTCATTTCTTGGCAAGTTAAAAAGGTGGGGTCAACTAATTCAGATCTTTCTATAAGAGTAAGGATACCAAGGAGGGGGTGGCTTTCAAAATGCATTTGAAATGGGAAACGCTGTTTCTCCCTCGGGGGATGGAATGTGTTCCATCCTCCTCCTCCATCGCGCGCCGCGTGTCGCTAGTAGGCCCTAACTCCCGACCCCCGGTCTTATCCTTCCGCATGGCCACAATTTTTTTCCCAAACCTCCTCCTTCTGTCTACCTCTACACTCCAGCAGCGGGCTCCCAAGCTGCTCCTTCTCTTTCCTATACCTCCGCCAGTACCATGCGCCGCCTGATGTCTACTACACGCTTCTATTCTTGTAGACTTGTTGGGCCTCCAAGCGCAGAGGTTTGTAGGACAGCAGCAAATTTCCCTTAAGTGAGTAACCCAAGGTTTATCGATCTCAGGGAGGTATAAGGTGAATGTATCCCCTCTCAAGCAACCCTGCAATTAAGATACAAGAAGTCTCTTGTGTCCCCAACACACCTAATACAATGGCTAATTGTATAGGTGCACTAGTTCGGCGAAGAGATAGTAAAATGCAAGTGATATGGATGGTAAAAGGTGATTTTGTAATTCTGTAATAAAAATGGCAGCAAGCAAACAAGTGACAAAAGTGACTAAAAATGATGTATCAATGCTTGGAAACAAGGCCTAGGCTTCATACTTTCACTAGTGACTACTCTCAACATCATTAACATAATTAAACACATGATAGTTCCCACAAAAACACGTGCATGGTAGACGTTACTCGGAGATCATTCTTTCGTGGATCAAATAGGATGAGAATTACGTAGGGCTACGAAAAGCACACCTTAAAGTTCGTATTCCACATCTATGGACACTTCATGCTGTCACTATCCGCATCCAAAGATAGTACTACCAAACACCACAACCTATTTCTTGAATAGTCTTTTTTTTAATAACACAAGCATCAAGAAACCTCATGATCTATTCAATCCAACAATAATAAAGAACAAACTCATGATGAAGATCCCTCTAATCTTGATGCATAGAGCCACACACGGTACCCTCACTGTCACCGTGGTACCGTGATCATAACGGTGACTCCGCAAATTATACTAGATAACACCACTTGAGTAACATCGTATCCATTACACATAGGGAAACATCATGTATTCAACTATACTAATAAAGCTCATGATCACAACGAAGATCACATCATGGGAGAGAGATAACCACATAGCTACTTGTATAAGCCTTAGCCCCGGTGAGGGACTACTCCCTCCTCATCAGGGGAAGTAGCGGTGTTGATGGAGATGGCTCCGGCGGTCGATCCCCGTCCCGGCAGGGTGCCGGAACAGGACCTTCTGAACCCCCGAAACTTGTCGGCGATGGCGGCGGAGCTCTGTATCGTATTTGGGAAAATCCTTCAGGGGTTAGGGTTTTTTCGTCGGGGATGATTTATAGGCCAAAGGGCGTCACGAGGGGGTCTCCGAGGGGCAGGGACCACCTCCGGCCGCGGCCCCCCTTAGACCCGCGGGTGGGACCCGCCCCTGGCCTGTGGGTCCCTCCCGGGGTCGCTCTTCTGGCTCCGGTCCTTATTTCCTCAATAAAAAATCACCGTAAATTTTCGTCCAATTCCGAGAATATTTTCAGAAGTAACTTTCTGCAACAAAAACAGGACAAAAACAGGGAACTGGCACTGGGCATCTTGTCAATAGGTTAGTCCGACAAAATGCATAAAAATGATGTAATATGGTATTAAAAACATGTGACAACATCACAAAACTAGCATGGATCAATCAAAAATTATAGATACGTTTGACACATATCACCGCCCCGCCCTGCTCCTCCCCCCTCCCTGCTCTTGCTGCAGGAAATTCGTGAAGGAGGCGCCCCTCCCGTGCTACTCCATACTGCTACAACAATGGCGGCGACTGGCGCACCAGCGTGCTGCAATCGGGGAGCTGCGAGCACGGTGGCCGGGGCTGCTGCAAGGGGAGCGGTGGTGCTCCCACCTCCCCATGGATGCCTTCTTCTCTCCCCGTCATGGATCCCCTTCCTCTCCATCCATCGTGGATTTTACTACGATAATGACATGCGGTGGTGTTGTCACCCGGCGGTGGTGCTGCTGCGAATGCCATACAGTGCTGCTACGAGCAGTGGTCGACTGGCCGGAGGTGGTCGAACCCCATTGGCGACGGTGCTACAAGCGGTGGGGGCGCTAGTGCTACCGACCGTCGGCGGTGGTGCTGCCATCGGCCACTCGCGGTGCTACCGTAGGTATGTGGCTTTGCTACCATGAAGGCCGACGGTTGTCGTGGTATTGTCGAATCTAGCCGCGGCAGGGGTGCCATCGAGCTAGGTAGAGCGAGGGGTTTTGGAGAAGTTGGGGATTCCGGCTTCGGGATGGACGCAAGTTTACCCAGCTTCGGATCACACGACGGTGGCGTGATCCTACGTGCTGCTATAAATCACTATATAGGCAATATCGCCGAGTTACAGTGAGATCTCGCCGAGATTGAGGTTCTCGTCGAGATGACTTGTATCAAGAGTGCGTGCCCTAAGGCGTCCCGTAGGCCGGCTTATAAAGGCGTCCGGCCTAGGGCTTACAGGAGAAAACCTACCGACTAAGTCAGAGTCCTAAACTAATCCGGCTTGGGCTTTGTCTTGTGGGCCAAGTCTTCCGCAATACCAGCCGCCTTCTGGAACCTTCCTTAGCCGGATGGGCCTCCTGCGCTTCATCATACTGGGCCGCCCGATAAGCCGGAATACGGCTTATCACCACTATGGGCCACCCTGGTATTCTGGCTTAGCTCCATATCCGTGAGGATACCCGTTCGGCATAACCCCAACAGTAGCCCCCGGAAAGCTTCAAGTACTTGTTCGGTTGGCTTCATCTTCCCGACAAAACTCCATCCGGGAAGTTCTTCATCCGTCTCTTAGTCTTGGAGCATTCCTAGAAACTTTGCAGAACATGCCGAACTTGTTTGCCGATCTCACAGTGCCGGCTTATTATGTCGGAGAAAACCACTTGAGCACGTTCTGACACGCGTCCGTCGATTTGACGACTCTGTCAGACTCAGTAGAGTGAGTGGAGAAGCATCTTTGAATGTAGGGGCTAACAGCGTTTTTCCCGCGCGAGAATCGAGGAGTCGAAGGCAACCAAACGTCTCACAACGGCTCGATCCGTGACGCGTGGCGAAAATCGTGTCTTCTGACCGTTGCGCGGATCTCGGCGCGTCCACTATAAATGCCGGACGCCTCGCCTCCGCCGCTGCCACTCGCCATTCGCAACCCTAGCGCGCATTTCCTCCAGATCTCAACTCCCCCGATCTCAAGTTCTTCCTCCAAGCTCCATGGCATCAAGCGCTCCAAACTCTCCGGTGATTGAAGCAACACCACTGGCTTCGGCTCCGCCGATGGGCGGCTCTCTTTCCGCGGCCGCCGCCGCCGTCACCGAGCCATCCGCCGCCGCCACCGAGCCCTCCGCCGCTACAGCTGCATCCTCCCCGTCTCCGGTGGCCACCTTCACCGTGCCAGGCCGCGATGAAGTGGCCTTTGCGAAAGCCGCAGCCGAAGCCGCTGCCTCTGCCACTCAAGCCCCCAAGGCTTCTGAAGCCGCAGCTGAAGGAGCTAGTGCTGGAGAGGAGGATGAAGAAGAGGAAGCCGGCAGCAACAAAGGTGCTGCCAACAACCCGACACATAATTGGGTTGGCTCTGCTGTAGAAGAAGGCGAGCTCGAAAGCATGGCGGCTGATGGCGTCCTTCCTCCGGCATCTTCCACTTCGCCGGCTTGGAGATCCGCCTTGGACGACCCGTATCCAACCCCAGTCCGGGACGAGCGGGTACTTCTCTCCTCCCACGTCTCTAGGGGTTTTTCTTTGCCGCCGTCGGCATTTCTGATAGAAATATTCGACCACTACGGCCTCCAACTCCATAACATCACCCCGAACAGTTTGCTATACATCTCCGGCTTTGTAGCTCTATTTGAAGGTTACTTAGGTATAAAACCTAGGCTAGACTTCTTCCATAGATGCTTCTTAGTCAAGAGGCAGACTGTCAACAAGGAGCTGCTAGTGGTCGGCTCAATCAGCTTCAACTGCCGCCGGGATATCGACTGGTACCCTCAGGTACCAATCGTTGATTCGGCAAAGGGATGGGCATCGACCTTCTTTTACTGCAAGGACGTGGCACCGCCGAACCGGCTGGAGGGCCTTGCCCCCTTCACAGATATAGCCGGCACGCCCATGCCGTCCTGGACGAAGAAGCCGTCGGCGAAGATGCCGGCAGACCATGCCGCCATTCAGGCGAAGATTTCGGAGTTAACCTCCGGCTCTCCTCCCCTAACTGGGGAGGACACCATAATATGCTGGGTCAAAAGACGGATCCAGCCCCTCCAGCACCGTACCCGCCTTTTGTGCGAGTACACTGGTAATGCTGATCCCATGAGGACCAGCGAGAAAGACATGGATGAGGAGCTCTACCACGCGCGCCTCAACCGTCTAATCAAAGCCCGGCCCAACGAGGGTCGGCAATATGAAGAATCGATGCCGATGTTCACGGCATCCAACCCTCCCCCAAAGGTACTTTGCCGGAAACAAAGTTCAATTCTTTGAAGGGATTTTAGCTTTATAGCCACAAGCTGACTTGTTTTATTCCTCAGATTCCAGGCCTTTCTGCTTACTGGATCAGCTGGCACGTCGTCGTCCAGCAAAGTGATCCAGCGTCCCGTTACTTTTTCTTCGGCTCAAGCAGAGAGCCGGAAAAGGAAGAGCCAGTCTATCACGATTGGCGCCAAGTCATCTGAAGATGACAATGCTCTTGCTGGGCTCAACATTCCCAGCAAGAAGTAAGTCGGCTGACAACGCTTTTCTTCTTGCTTTGTTATTGAGCCGGCATTGCTGAACTTGCCCCTTATATCGTTGCAGGATAAAGAAGGGCGCACCCCTTAAATCAAAGGTATGCGCCACGCGGAAGAAGGCGTCTCCCGCCGTAGCTCCTGCCACTCCGGTTCCGAAGCCGAACCCCGCCGAAGAGGGCGCCCGCACTGTGGTGGCAGGTCCTATCTTAGGGAGAGCCGGGACTACCCCTCCCTCGCAATGGACGGAGATGACGGGAAAGGTGACATCACCTCCTTCCCCACCAAGGGCTGAAGCTCCGGCTAATGACGCCCCGACTTTCCCTCCAATCAAGGCAGAAGCCTTTGACGCGGAGGGGTATATTAAGCCGGAGTTCATGAACCGGTTTATGCGCGTCCCTCGGTTGCCCCGAAAGAAAGGAACCACTGTCAGGGACGACGAGCCGGACCAGACCAAAGCCTATGACACCCTTGATGTCATAGAGATCCTTGAGGACCAGCAGCAATACTTTACTGAGTCCTTTGATGCCGGCATGTCCCTTCTGCGCGAGCACTTCCAGGTAAATATCTTCCCCAGTAGCCCCCGAGCACTATGCCGGACTAAATTAGAGAAGATAGCCGACATAGTGGTCAGAGTCAAATGCATCCACCTAGCCCCCGGCATTTAGAGTGCCTTCATGTAGCCACATTGTCATCAAGCTTTAGGCTTTTAGCAAAACTCCTTACGCAGATTCATCGAGAAATTGGCGCTGAAACCATCACTTCTTTGGGTTTGCGAAATCAGGAGATGCGCCGACTAAGGGCAGAGCTGGCCAACAAGGACACCATTATTGCCGGGTTTGAATCAGACCGGGTCATGTATCAGGGTAACAATGCCGAAAAAACTATCAATTTCTTGCTTCCAGCTTTATTTGTCTGCTAACAATATGTTTGCCGCAGATGCCATCAACAAGGCCAAGGAGTTCGCAGACAACGTGGGAACCGTCGACCAGCTCCGCAACGAGAACATTGAGCTGAAAAAGCTTAATGAATCGATGAAGACAGAGCTGGAATCGGCTCAGAAAGCTCTTGTGCAAGCCGAGCAAAATCTGGAGACAGAGAGGCAACAAAGCAAAGATTCCCTCCGTGAAGTTCAGGACCGGCTTGACAAGCGTCTGGACGAATCACTGGCAATAGACAACCAGCTTCTGAGTAAGTTTTATACTTAAGAACTCATTTTTGCTGCGTTTGTGTCTGCCTGCTTAACAAGTTAACTTCGCCTTTTACAGCTCCGGCCGGCTTGGGCCATGAACTGACAGCGGAGAACCGGCTTGACCGGATTTTGGAGATGGGGGAGATTATCCCGAAGATACTTTCTTCGGGAAAAAATATTGTTGAAAAATTCTTTCCCGGCAACCCCGAGTCTTTGGCGAATCTGGCAGATTTGCCGGCCGAGCTGGACGAGGCAACTTCGTTCTTTGACGAACGGCTCCGATCCAGCGCTCGCGGAGGTGCGAAGACGGCTCTGGGCTTAATGATGGCGCATTACCCAGAGGCTGAAGCTTGGCGGGTGGCATCCGGCTTTCCTCTTGAAAAGGAGGACGGCTCACCGCTTGATGACCAAGATCGCAAGAAGATTCTTCACTCCGTCTCCGGCTATGCCAGCAAGATTGCCAAGATGGTATCATTGACCACCATTTTCAAGGAAGTGCCGTGCCCGCCAACGCCCGTCCAATCAGATGATGACGGCGAGGAGGCGAACTGATATTAAAGCCGAATTTGCTCGTTCGAGCCGGCTTCCCTGAAAATGTAAACTTTAGATGTAAGCAAGTCGAACAGTGTGGAATATTTTGTAAATAACTGTCTTTTGCCATATTTAACTTATCTACTTTTGCAATTTTGCAATTTTTATGCCTCAGTTCAATCTGGCCTTGACACCTTAGCCTTTAAGTGCCAGCAAACCTATTGCGAAGCAAACTTGCTGAGCAACAGGGTACACAATGACCAATCTGTTTAGACCCAGATCAAGTGCCGCCTTTCGGTGCCGGAACACTTTGAAGCAACCCGGCGCAAAAAGCTATCAGACAAACGTTATTTGGCAAAACTTTGTTTTTTCATCGCCTTAAGGCGGATCCAACAGAGAAGAGAGTTTACCAACTAGCAACACAGGCAATTTCGGGTAAACAGATAATATCAATAAGATCATTGGGAAATAAGGGATGGTACAGATTCTCGAATTCGACATGAGAGAAACCAATTTTTATTTCATGATCACATTGACATGGTTACAATAGAATTTGCTAAGTGTAAAAAGGACGTAGCTGAGCGATATTCCACGGACGTTTCGTCTCATCTAAGTCGTCATCTACATGCCTTTTCCTCTTTCGACCTTTCTTCCTGGGATCTTTCTTTGAATCCCTTAAGTCGAGGAGGTAATATGACCCGTTTTTCAGAACTTTGCTGATAACGAAAGGCCCTTCCCATGGCGGGGATAATTTGTGCTGCCGGCTTTGCACAAGCCGAAGCACTAAGTCGCCCTCTCGAAAAGATCGACTCCGCACTCTACGGCTCTGATAGCGACGTAGATCTTGTTGATAGATGGCGGATCTTTGGAGAGCTAACTCTCTTTCTTCTTCGAGGACATCTAAGCCGTCTTGACGTGCTTCTTCTGCGTCTTCTTCGACGTAGGCTGCGACTCTAGGCGAATCGTGGATCATGTCGGATGGGAGCACCGCTTCTGCGCCATAGACAAGGAAGAAAGGGGTGAAGCCGGTTGATCTATTTGTGGTAGTACGAATACTCCATAAGACCGCCGGCAATTCATCAACCCAAGCGCCGGCTGCTCGATGTAAAGGAGTTTCAAGCCTCGGCTTAATACCCTGCAGAATAATGCCGTTAGTGCGCTCTACCTGTCCATTGGATTGCGGGTGTGCCACCGATGCCACATCGAGTCGGATCTTTGATCGGCTGCAGAACTTCGCTAGCTCACCGACGGCAAAGTTTGTGCCATTGTCAGTGATAATGCTATGCGGTATGCCGAATCGAGTTGTAATCTCGACGATGAACTTTGTAGCTGTAGCTCCGTCGAGTTTCTTGATGGGCTTTGCCTCCACCCACTTCGTGAATTTGTCGACCGCCACCAGCAGGTGGGTTAAGCCTCCTCTTGCCGTCTTAAAGGGTCCCACCATGTCGAGCCCCCAGACCGCGAACGGCCAAGTGATAGGGATCGTTCGGAGCTCCTGAGCCGGCAAGTGAACCTGCTTTGCGTAGCGCTGACATCCTTCACAAGTCTTGACGATGTTGATAGCATCCTCTTTAGCCGTCAGCCAGAAGAATCCGTGCCGAAACGCCTTGGCGACTAACGCCTTTGCCGCCACGTGATGCCCACATTCGCCGGAGTGGATTTCTTCTAAGATTTGCCGTCCTTCCTCTGGAGAGACGCATCTTTGGAAGATGCCGGACGTGCTCCTCTTGTAGAGTTGTCCGTCAATAATCGTGTACGCCTTTGCTCGACGCTCAATTTGACGGCTTAGCACCTCGTCGTCCTTAGGCAGTTTCTTATTAACCAAGAAATCAATGTAGGGTGTGGTCCAATCTGGGGTTACCAAGCACACCTGAACTGATTCTGCCGACAAAGGGTAATCTTCATCGCCGCCTTTGATGGACGGCTTGTGAAGGTGATGGAGGAATACGTCTGGTGGCACTGCCTTTTTCTTGGATCCTATTCTGGCCAAGGCATCAGCAGCTTCATTGTCATCTCGGGAGATATGTCGAACCTCTAAGCCGGCAAAGCATCGGCCGAATTCGTCGACTGTTCTTCTGTATTCCGCCATTGTGGGACTCTTCGTGTCCCAACATCCATCAAGTTGCTGCACAACCAGATCTGAGTCGCCATAGCAAAGGATGCGCTGTACTCCCAATTCCTTAGCCATGTGAAGACCATGAAGGAGAGCCTCATACTCTGCTACATTGTTGGTGGCGTTGAAGTGGATTCGGAGGACATAACTGAGCTTATCACCCTTAGGCGATTTTAGAACTACTCCAGCCCCCGAGCCTTCCTTCATCTTCGAGCCATCGAAGTGCATTATCCAGTACTGAGAATCCGGCAAAGGTGTGCTTTCCATCGCCTCTGTCCAATCTGCAACAAAGTCGGCTAAGACCTGAGATTTGATGGCGGTCCTCGGCTTGTACTGGATGTCGAAAGCTGCTAACTCGATGCCCCATTTGGCGACTCGACCCGTTGCGTCGGCATTGTTGATGATTTCCCTTAATGGAGCCTTGCTGACCACCGTGACTGTGTGATCATGGAAGTAATGACGCAGCTTCCTGGCGGCAAAGAATACGCCATAGGCTAACTTCTGGTAGTGGGGATAGCGCTGCTTCGAATCTGAGAATACCTCGCTAATAAAATAGACGGGGCGCTGATCCGGCCATTGCTTTCCCTCTTCCAGGCGCTCAACTACAATGACGGCACTGATAACAAAGTTTGTGGCCGACAAATAGAGCAAAAGTGGCTCTCTTTCCTTCGGAGCCGCCAAGATTGGAGCATGCGTAAATGTATACTTCAGCTGAGCTAAGGCTGCTTCTGCTTCCTTCGTCCAGACGAAATTATCCGACTTTTTGAGGAGTTTGTACAGAGGCAAAGCTTTATCTCCAAGCCGGCTGATGAAACGGCTTACAGCCACGGCGGAACCCGTAAGCCGCTGTATGTCCTTCAGACAAGTCGACTTCTCGATGTTCTGAATCGCCTTTATCATTTCCGGGTTAACTTCAATTCCTCTTTGGGAAACAATGAAGCCTAGAAGCTTGCCTGCGGGTACACCGAAGACGCATTTTGCCGGATTAAGCTTCATCTGGTACTCCCTTAGGTTTGCAAAGGTTTCCGACAGATCGGCGATGAGATCGCCATGCTTCTTCGACATGACTGCAATGTCGTCGACATAGACGTGAACATTGCGGCCAATTTGCTTGTCCAGACACCGCTGCATACACCTTTGGTAAGTAGCACCGGCGTTCTTTAAGCCGAACGGCATTGTGACATAGCAATAATTGCCATACGGCGTAGTGAAGGATGTCTTGATTTGATCTGACTCCTTCATCTTTATCTGATGGTAACCCGAATAAGCGTCCAGAAAACATAGCATCTCTGAGCCGGCAGTTGAATCAATGACCTGATCGATGCGCGGTAAGGCGAACGGATCCTTAGGGCAGGCTTTGTTTAAGCCGGTGAAATCAATGCACATACGCAGCTCAGAGGTGTTCTTCTTTGGGACTAGCACGGGATTTGCCAACCAATCAGTGTGGACAACTTCACGAATGAATTTGGCGGCTGTGAGCCTTAGGATCTCCTTTCCAACCGCCTTGCGCTTCTCAGTTCCGAGCCGACGAAGGCCTTGCTTGACCGGCTTTGCATCTTTGTTGACTTTTAGGGAGAGTTCGGCAAGTTTCCTCCGGACACCTGGCATGTCAGATCGTGACCAGGCAAATATGTCCCGGTTCTCACGGAGAAACTTGACGAGCTCGCCTTCCTATTTGTCGTCGAGACCGGTACCGATGATGGCCTCCTTTGTCGGATCCTCCTTTGAGAGCTTGATTTTCTTGGTGTCATCCTTTGGCTTGAAGCTTGAGTCGACTTTAGAGGACGGCTTTTCAGTCGCCGGCATCTCATCGGGACCAATTGTTTTCTTGAGATCCTCCAACTCTTTCCCTGCAAATTGCTTGTTCCGCATGGACGGCATTGGAGGCCTCGCATTCCTTGGCTTTCTTGAAGTCTCCCTTAACTGTGATGATGCCATTGGGTCCCGGCATTTTCAGCTTGCTATAGATGTAGCAGGGCCGAGCCATAAACTTGGCGAAAGCCGGACGTCCAAAGATTGCATGATATGCACTTCTGAAGGGAACCACCTCAAAAGAGACGTCCTCAGTTCGAAAATTATCGGCTTCACCAAAGGTGACCTTCAGGGTAATTTGCCCCATCGAGGAAGCTTGTTGTCCCGGCACAATCCCATGAAACTTCACAGTACTGTGGGTGCGTTGTGACTCGGAAATACGCATCCTCTTTAACATTGCGGCGTAAAGTATGTTGATACTGCTGCCGCCATCCATGAGTACCTTTGTCAACTTGTACTTGTCGACTATTGGGCTGACGACTAAGGTGTAGGTGCGCTTTGCAGGAACTCTATCCGGGTGATCGCTGCGATCCCATGTGATGGGTGTGTCAGACCAACCCAGATATTGAGGAACTGCGGGCACCGTAGCGTTGAGTTCTCGCCAAGCCGCCTTTTCTTTGCGTGAAGAATCTGTTGCCAGGTTGACAATGAGACTTTCGGCATGCTTAGGGAATTTGCTGCCTTTTTCTTTGGAGGCAGCGTCATCCGACTCTGAAGCAGCTTCCTCCTTCTCTTTGTCGTCCTTCCTGGATTTGCGCTTGTTTCTTGACTTGCCGGCCTTGGGGTCCTTAGCGATGTCTCGATTAATGTGACATTGCTGGAGCGTGTGGGAACTTGTCCCATCTAGCCTCAGATGATGGACACAGGGGTTGTGCTTGATGTCTTCATACTTCACCACTGGTGGCCGGGATGATTGGTTATTTGCCGGCTTCTTGCCTTGCCACTTGCCATTGCTTGAGCCACCCTTTCCAAAGGCGGCAGCGACCTCATGAGAAGGGCCGGCTTGGTCTTCAATCTTCTTTTTCCCGGACTCGCATCGGCGGCTTTCGGCATCTTCCCTGTTGTCATCATCGGCGGCGGCGTACTTGTTTGCACAAGCGAGTAAGCCCCCCAAAGTTTCCGACTCATCGCTGTAGATCATGAAGCGGAAAGTCGTCTCCTTCCTCAGAGATTGCTTGAAAGCATGGATCGCCTGAGTTTCTGAGACGCCTTTGCAAGCGTTCTTGATTTCACTCCATCGTGAGACGAACTCACGGCTAGACTCGTTCCTTTGCTGCACGCACCGCTGTAAGTCGAAAATCGACTTTGGGCGCTTATATGTGCCCTGGAAGTGCTGGATAAAAACATGCTTCATGTCACTCCAGGTATGAACTGTCCTTTTGGGCAGACCTTCAATCCACATGCGTGCCGTCCCGGTTAACATCAGGGGCAAAAATCGCACTGCCGAGTCGGCGCTGCCTTGATATATGTCGCAGGCACTGACGTAATCTGAGAGCCAGGTCTCAGGATTAGCCGTACCGCTGTACTTCTCAACCATCTTTGTTACGTTCGACAAAGTGGGAGGCAGAATTTGCTCTCTGATTGTTCTGCCAAAACACTTGGGGGCCCAGGTACTGGGCATCTCTGGCCGAATTCCTCTCCTCGATTAGGCTTCGAACATCATTGGCTGATGGCGGTTTAGCAACCGACTTTTCTTGTCTTGGTTCTTCCCTGTGACGGCTTTGGCTCGCCCGGCTTGCATTACGCGGAGGGCTTGGAGTCCTTTGTCGTCGTGGAGGGGGTATGTATTTGGAAGGGTTATCTCCCTCTTTGCGCGGTGGAGGCGGTGGTGGAGGTGGCATATGACCTCTGTTGTCCTCCCTTCGGGGTTGATTGTCCCCTTCACGTCGTCGCTCCTGACGGGGTTGCGCCGCCTTTTCCTTGCAAGGGTCCTCTTTTCGCTCTCGGCTCCGATGTCTTTCCCGACCAGCCTCTTGATGGCGTGAAGAACCTGTCCGAGACTCCGCACCCCTAGGCTGCTTGTCCTTCGGATCCTTGCTGCCTTTGATGTGACTACTTGAGCCGGCCGGGTCATCGTCTGGGTCGGCCGGGGCAGCAGCTATTGGCTTGTTGGCGGTTGACTTGCAAAGGCGAGAATCGTCAACAAGCCGTCCTGTTTTGACTTGCGAATCGTTTTGCTGCTGCTGTGCAACCTCCAGTAGATAAGCCGAATATTTAAGCCGAGCGTCACGATCCAACGATTTATCGAACATGACTTCTTGGGCAGCCTCCATGTTCTTGGCTGGGGTATTGAAGTAACACAGATTTGTCACCGGGTCACGTCGGTGGTGGTACTTCCTCCAGACTGAATCTACATGATCGGCTTTCCACTTGCTACGGAAATCCAAGCTCTTATGCAGGTTCTTATCACGAGCCGGACGGAAAACATCGTCAGCCCCCTTTTCCCTCTGCTTTCGGATGAACTCCGTTTCCTTGTTTGTGAGCTCAACTTCACGCTCTACTATCTGGGTGGCTTGCTCCTCAAGTAGGGCGCGGCGCTTCTCGATGTCGTCCAGCGATGCGTTCGGAGGGAGTGGCGTCAACAGTTGCTTGTAGTTCGCCATCTTTCTTTCGTGCTCCCTCTCCGCCGCCTCGCCGGTCTTGGTGTTAATGTCGTCTCCTCCAGCCGGTACTCTATCTGTCCCCTTTAGTGGAGCAAGTGGCGGTACGAAATCCACCTTGAGATTTCCGGCTTGCGGAGTTTTTTCTTCGCCATTGGCGGCTTTCGAGGTGTTGGGGTCTTCATTAGGATCCGAGACGTTTCCCATCAAGACCTCGACAGGGCGTCCCAAGCAGGATGCAACCTTCCGACTGAAATCGTCGGATTTTCCTTCAGATTCAGGGTCTTGCTCCATAGGAGCGGTGTCCACTGATCCGGCTTCTGAATCTTCCTCCATCTGCAAGGCAGGGAGGATTGACTCAGGTAGTGTCGTCGACTCGTTTGAGCCGGATTCTCCAGCCATGCCGACGAAGTGGAAACCCGGCGCCGCCCCTGAGGTTGCGTCATCTTCGGAGTCCTCATCGTCAGCATCAAACGCTAGATCCAGATCAGCTAGCTCCTCAGAGTCCAGGTCCGATCCGTCTTCAAAGTTGTAGGGGTGGGCGGTGGGCAAACTCGATGTGAAACCGAGATCGTCCAAAGCCTGGGCGGTGAAGCCGATAAAGATGTCGAAGCCACCGATGGAGATAGTGGACCAGCCGGCGTGATCCTCCTTTGCCGGCGTCCAGAGGCCATCGTTGAAGACGTGGCCGGCTCCCGATTCGTCGAAGTAGCTCACCATGCCGACCGCGATGGTGTCGCCGACTCCGCCTGCAGCTCCTGGACAGATCGAAACCCCAGAGGTCTCCTGCCCCACGGTGGGCGCCAACTGTCGTGGTATTGTCGATTCTAGCCTCGGCAGGGGTGCCATCGAGCTAGGTAGAGCGAGGGGTTTGGAGTTGGAGATTCCGGCTTAAGGATAGACGCAAGTTTACCCAGCTTCAGATCACACTACGGTGGCGTGATCCTACGTGATGCTATAAATACTATATAGGCAATATCGCCGAGTTACAGTGAGATCTCGCCGAGATTGAGGTTCTCGTCGAGATGGCTTGTATCAAGAGTGCGTGCCCTAAGGCGTCCCGTAGGCCGGCTTATAAAGGCGTCCGGCCTAGGGCTTACAGGAGAAAACCTACCGACAAAGTCAGAGTCCTAAACTAATCCGGCTTGGGCTTTGTCTTGTGGGCTAAGTCTTCCGCAATACCAGCCGCTTTCTGGAACCTTCCTTAGCTGGATGGGCCTCTTGCGCTTCATCATACTGGGCCGCCCGATAAGCCGGAATTCGGCTTATCACCACTGGGCCACCCTGGTATTCTGGCTTGGCTCCATATCTGCGACGATACCCGTTCGGCATAACCCCAACATCTGTGACCTCTGATGTGTATTTTACTATCTTTCTCATTATATGAGTTGAACTATGATCTCTTTATGTCATAGAGTTTGTGATGTGCCAGATGTTCCGCAGTCTTGATCTCTCTATTATGCATTGATAGCTATGCCAGTGATCATGGCATGATCGAGGTGTTGCATTGCCGATGATCCATTCCAAGCACGCCTGCCAAAGGTTTTGGCCTGGGAGTGGTAACCCCAATAACCTTCGATCGTGTAGCATGGCCTGTGGGTTACGTAGCATCTCTGTATAATTCTGGGGTCGGGGCGCTACAAATTGGTATCAGAGTAGGACTGCCTGTAGGAAACCCTTTTATTGGTCGATGTCGAGTCTAGTGTTGGTGAAAATTATTTATAACCTAAAAATGAGTTGTGAAAACCATCTTAGGATTCTTTTTACTCCTTACCCAATTTGCTCCATCTCTGAGTTATCTTACTTCTATTTGTTTTAACAGTTGTGTCAAAGTTTAAGGTTCTCGGGGTTGGGTTCTTACCGTCCAATGTATGTCTCGAGTCTTTTGCTTTTGTTTGCTCCCGCCGCGTTGACATGATGTCACACGTGGTTGTCTTGTTCAGTTTACTTGTGTTAGTGCCATCTCAAGTCTCTATACCAGGGAGGACGCTAATGCTCGATCCTAAATATTCAGAGATGGATACTAACTATGTCCTTGTTCAAATCTCCAGAATGGCTCCTACCCGTCGTGGCAGCCAAAGCGATGCTAAGCCACCGCCGCCACCCTCTATGGCAGAGGTTCTGATGGCCATTGAAGAGAACTGCCTGCGCAACGAGCGTCTGCTCGAGCAGTTGGTGCAGCAGGGTGCACGAAGGAACAATGACTGCAACACTCTCACTGAGTTCCTGCAGTCCCAGCCTCCGACTTTCGCTTTTGCTAAAGAGCCCCTGGATGCTGATGATTGGCTGCGTACTCTTGAGCGCAAGTTCGCCGCACTGCATGTTCCGGCTACTGAACAAGTGAACTTTGCAACCTACCTCCTAAATGGAGCCGCTGGTTCTTGGTGGGAAAGCCATGTGGCTATGTCTGCTGTTGGCCATGTCTTCACCTGGGTTGAATTCCGCACTGCCTTCCGTGCTGCTTACATTCCTAAGCCCATCAGGGATGCATGGATCTCCAAGCTTATGGGCGGGAGTTCAATCACCTGTCTCGCTACACCCCGTGGGATGTGACCAACGATGAGGACAAGCAGGATCTGTTCCGCAAGGGAATGACTCCGCGGCTTCATTATGAATTGCTACCATTCAAGTTCACGTCCTTCCAGGAGCTGTACAACCAAGCTCTCACTCTGGAGCAGGAAAGGAAAGAGCTAGAGTCATCCAAGAGGCTAGCTCTAGTGGATAATCAGAGCTCCTCTTCTTCTGAAGTCAAGAAGCGTAGGGTCTTCATGCCTTACAGCACGATGCCCCATGCCCCTTTCATGGCAAGGCCCTCAGGATACATGCCGCCTCTGCCTCGCCCAGCTACTTCGATCTTGGGTGCGGTTGGAAGTAGGTTTCGTCCTCAGCTGCCTGCACCACCGAGGCTCACTTGCTACAGCTGTGGCCAGCCGTCTCACTACTCAAGGGAGTGTCCTCAGAAGGCACCTTCTACCGCAACACCTGCACCAACTCCCTCTACACCAGCATCCAAGGCTATGACTGTCAGCCGTGGTCGTCTGAACCACGTCTCTGCTGAAGGAGCTGAAGAGGACCCCGGTGTTCTCATGGGTACGCTTCGAATTAATGAATATCCAGCTTCAGTCTTGTTCGATTCTGGAGCATCGCATTCATTCATATCCATACTTTCGTACATAGCCACCACATACATTTGTGGTCATGGACTCCCCTCTAGTGGTTAAAACACTAGGCTCTAGTTGGCAAACTAACTGGATTGCTCCGGAGGTCCAGATTTCCATAGGCTATTGGTCCTTTCCGTTCCCGTTGATAGCCCTGAAGTCAGATGGTCTAGATGTCATTCTAGGCATGGACTGGCTAGTCAAATATCAGGCTAACTTGAACTGTGCTGCCAAGTCTGTCACAGTGATCCACCCAACCGTCGGGCTAGTGAGTTACTGGTCCCCTTCATCCGCTACTCCCTCCGCTGCCACTCCTCTCTCTCCGGAGATCAGTCTATACTTTATGGAAGGTATCACCCCACCTGAGATGCATGAGGTAGGGGAGGTGTGTGATTTCCCTAACGTCTTTCCTGAAGAATTGCCTGGCATGCCACCTGATCGAAGTGTGGAGTTTATCATCGAATTGGTTCCGGGGACTAATCCGATTTCCAAAAGGCCTTACCGCATGCTAGTGGAAGAGTTGACTGAGCTGAAGAAACAAATTGATGATCTGATGGAGAAGAAATTCATTCGGCCTAGTAGCTCACCCTGGGGTTGTCCTGTCATCTTTGTCAAATAGAGGGATTCTAATGTTCCTCATCTGGTTGTTGATTATCGGCCTCTGAATTCGGTAACCATGGAAAACAAATATCCTATTCCCCGGATAAATGACCTCTTCGATCAGCTAGCTGGTGCAACTGTATTCTCCAAGATGGATCAGAGGTCAGGCTACCATCAGATCAAAATCAGGAAGGAGGATATTCCGAAGACGGCTTTCACTACCCGTTACGGTTTATACGAGTATACCGTCATGTCCTTTGGTCTCACCAATGCCCCGGCTACCTTCATGATGCTCATGAACTCCATCTTCATGGAGTACCTCGACAAATTCATCATAATATACATTGATGACATCCTCGTTTACTCCAAAACCGAAGAAGAGCATGTTGAGCATCTTCGGCTAGTTCTAACGAAACTTCGTGATCATCGTCTCTATGCTAAGTTCTCCAAGTGTGAGTTTTGGTTAAAGGAACTCATCTTCCTAGATCATGTGGTGTCAGCTGGTGGAGTAGCTGTAATACCTGACAAGATTCAGTCAATTCTGGATTGGGCGACTCCAAAGTCGGTCAAGGACATTCGGAGCTTCCTTGGGTTAGCAGATTATTACCGCTGATTCATCGAAGGCTTCTCCAAGATAGCCAAAGTGTTGACTGACCTTCTCAAGAAAGATAAGAAGTTCGTATGTACAGACAAAGCTGAAGAGAGCTTCCAAACCCTAAAAGTCAAACTCACGACCACTCTTGTGCTTATCCTTTCGGACACCAACAAGGACTTTGTCGTCTTCTGTGACGCCTCTTTACAAAGCTTAGGCTGTGTGCTGATGCAAGAAGGTCATGTAGTAGCATATGCTTCTCGCCAACTTAAACCGCATGAGCACAACTACCCAACTCATGATCTAGAGCTTGCTGTCGTGGTTCATGCTCTGAAGCAATGGAGACCCTACCTGCTGGGCAACCATTGCGAGATCTTCTCAGATCACCAGAGTCTGAAGTATCTCTTCACCTAGCCAGATCTAAATCTCCGACAGAGAAGATGGTTGGAATTAATCAAGGACTATGATTTGACCCTCAGCTATCAGCCCGGCAAGGCAAACGTTGTGGCAGATGCGCTGAGTCGCAACTCTTATTGGAACACCCTGATGGTTGAGAAGGCTCAACCTGCTCTGCATGAAGAATTCGCCCGTTTGAATCTGGAAATTGTTCCTTCCGGATTTTTGGCAAACTTAGAGATCAAATCCCATCTTCAGGATGAGATTAAGGCTGCCCAACATCAGGTTGCTGGCATCCAAAAGATCAAGAAGAATATCGCAAGTGGGAAAGCTAAATGTTTCTCCATTGATGACTCTGGCGTTGTCTATTTCGGGGACCGTCTTGTGGTTCCCAAGAGTGGGAGTGTGAAATGGGTGATACTCCAAGAAGCACATGAGTCTCCCATATCCATCCACCCTGGTAGTAACAAGATGTACCAAGATCTCCGCAGCAAATTCTGGTGGACTCGCATGAAGCGAGAAATTGCTAAGTATGTTGCTGAATGCGACGTCTGTCGCCGTGTGAAGGCGGAACATCAAAGGCCAATGGGTACTCTTCGCCCCATAGCTATTCCCGATTAGAAATCTGATGAAGTGGGTATGGACTTCATTACCGGTTTCCCGAGGTCACCAAAGGGTAATAATGTCATTTGGGTAGTCATTGATCGTACGTCCAAGGTCGCCCATTTCCTCCCTGTTCGCGAGGATATCAACTCCAGTAAACTGGCTGATCTGTATATGGCCCGGATTGTTCCCTTGCGTGGGATTCCACTAAGGATTATCTCAGACCGTGGAAGTCTATTCATGTACAAATTCTGGCAGAACTTCCAAACTGCTATGGGAACCCGTCTCAACTTCAATACAGCTTATCATCCTCAGACTGATGGTCAGACTGGAAGGGTAAACCATGTTCTGGAGGACATGCTTTGGGCATGTGTTATCTCCGCCGGTAAAGGTTGGGAAAAGTATCTCCCCCTCGCCGAGTTCTCCTACAACAATAGGTATCAAGCTAGTCTGCAGATGGCTCCATTTGAGGTTCTCTACGGACGAAAATGTGAACTCCGCTAAATTGGTCTGAAACCGTAGAAAGACCCCTCTTGGGTCCGGATGTGATCAATGAGGCTGAACAGAAAGTCCGTATCATTCGAGAGAATCTCAAGATTGCTCAGTCTAGGCAGAAGAGCTACTATGATAAGCATCATCAGGAGGTTCACTATGCCATTGGTGACAAAGCCTATCATCGAGTCTCTCTCCTCCGAGGCGTTCATCGTTTCGGGATCAAGGGAAAACTGGCACCTCACTTTGTTGGTCCTTTCACTATCCTGGCTAAGAGAGGTGATCTCTCCTACCAGTTGGAGCTCCCGGAGAAATTCCCGGATGTGCATGATGTGTTCCATGTCTCTCAACTCCATCGTTGCTTCCAAGATCCTATTCGTGGGGTTGATCATGAAGTGTTGGACATCCAGGAGGATCCGACTTACCGTGAGCATCCTGTCCGCATCTTGGATTAAGAGGAAAGGAAGACTCGTAACCAGACCATCAAGTTCCTCAAGATCCAGTGGTCTAACCATTCTGAAGAAGAAGCAACCTGGGAACGTGAAACTAGTCTTCGTCAGGAATACCCCGCCTTCTTCACTCAAGCCTAGAATCTCGGGACGAGATTCCTGTAAGGGGGGTAGATTTGTAATAGCCCCAGTTTGGTACTAAAAAATTTGAACCAAATTTTCACTTTTTCATTGCACTTGCATCATGGCATACATTCTAAATTGCTAAGTTTAATAAAGCAACAATTGGAAAACATTTAAAAGGGAAACAAACACCTTCCCAAATTTCCAAACCAATTGCAATTGCTCAATTTGGAAAAACCAAAATATTATTGAGCTTCCAAATTGTCCAGGAAGTTCCAAGAGTGCAA
Source organism: Puccinellia tenuiflora (assembly GCA_012064385.1). Classification (NCBI taxonomy): domain Eukaryota; kingdom Viridiplantae; phylum Streptophyta; class Magnoliopsida; order Poales; family Poaceae; genus Puccinellia; species Puccinellia tenuiflora. The sequence goes on along the minus strand of QRDG01001778.1, from coordinate 481,289 downwards.
TTATAACTAATTGTCAAAATCCAATTCTTTACATGTGGTTTTATAAAATGAGGAAATCAAAATTGGTGCAAATCAATTCCTATTTTTGAAACCATGTTAAACTGTTCAAAAATTCAAAATAAAAAAATGGGGAGCTTCCTTATCTTATTGTGAGCCACCCTGAATTTTTCTATAATTTTTGGGCTTATGTAAATGCCCCAATTAATTAGCCAAAGTCAGCTGGACCAACTTGTAAATAAACTTTTAAGCAGCCAGGGGGTTTTATGCAAAATTGTCTTCTTCTTCACTGTGGCGACAGTGGCCGCACTGGCGCCATGCCGCCGATGCCCTCGCCCCTGCGCCGCGTTGCGGGCCCCCCTCCGTGGATAAGAGGCCACCGAGACGCCCTCTCTCACCCCCTCACTCGATTCCCTCGTTTTTCTCTGTTTCCCGAAACCCTAAGCTTACCGCAACGGACGCCGTCAGCCCGCCGCTGTCCCTCGCGTGTCGCCGCCACTAGGAGCACCGCAGAGCAGACCGAAGCGGGGCAAAAGCTCCGCCTCGTCATCATCTACCTCCCCGCCGAAGGAATCGACGCGGGCTGGCCGCAATCGACATCGCCGTCCGTTTCTTCTCCGCCTCCGGCCGCCGCCGTTCGAGCACGGCATCGTCGCCGTCCGGCCTCCCCGGACCACGCCGTCCACGCCTTCACGTTCCTGGTGAGCTCCGGGTTCGAATGGGCCTCTCCTTTGCCTCCCTCTTGCTCCCTACCGTGCTCACGCCGTAGACCACCACGGGCCGCCGCTAAAGCTCGCCGCCGGCCATGCTCCAGTGACCCATTTTGGGCGGAGCCGCCACCGTTCGGTCGCCCTCATCGAGGCGCGTCCAATGCACCCATCTGCGTCATCCCGCGCGTTTGCAATCAAGAGAATCGAGCTCAACAACGCCGCGCCGTTCGTGGCCTCGGCTCGGTCCAAAACGTTTCGTCGGTAGTACTGGGTAGTTTGCCGGAAGTACCGACCGTAGGTTGTTTCGGTACTGGATACCCACGTTTTATCCCGGAAGTAGCTCGGAAGTTGCTCCGGAAGTACCGACTTGACCGATACTACCGGGCAGTTTACTGGAAGTACCGACCGTAAGTCTTTTCGGTACTGGATACTTCGTGTTCTATTCCGGAAGTAGCTCAGAAGTTGCTTCGGAAGTACCGACTTGTTCGGTACTACCGGGCAGTTTACCAGAAGTACCGATCGTAGGTCTTTTCGGTACTGGATACCTCCTGTCATATTCTGGAAGTGGCTCAGAAGTAGCTCCGGAAGTACCGACTTGTCTGGTACTACCGGGCCGTTTTCCGGTAGTACCGAGTCAACTAATTAATATTTGGGAAAATCATAACTTAATAAATTTTGATTCAAATCTTGCAAATGATATACCAAAATGATCAGCAAATCAAAGGCTATCTAGTTATGTTAACTATTCATTTCAGAAATACATTAGTTAGCCTTTATTTATTTACTTATTTTTGAAAGGAGGTGCAGTAAAGATGAATATGATGATTGGCAATTATGTCTCTGAATTTTTATTTATTTAACATAGAGTAGTTTTTGTTTTCTTCACAAAATGCATCTATTTCCTTTGGCAACATATTCGAACAACAAAAATGCTTTATATGTGCATGCATCCTAAAAGGGAACACAAATGTCCTAACCAATATAATTATGAAAGATAAATAAAAGAAAATGTAGAATAGGTTCATTTAGTTAATATTTCACATATTGTTTCTTGTTATGCATTTTTATTCAGCTTTTGGCACTTTATTATGCTTAGATTCGTCATATAAAATAAGCTAATTATGAATCTGATTTCTGAAATCAAAGCCTTAGTAGGCACACACAAAAGACTAAGCAGTTATTTTTGGTAAGAGTACAAAATTACACTTTTGTTACTTGGACACAAACTTGAAAGGTTTTGCATGTGACGGAAGCATTTCAATCAATATAGCCACCATGTAGCTTTGCCCAATGTCATTGATACCGGTACCGAGTTCTGGTATCATGTAATATAACTTAGTTCTGCTCTATAACAAAATATTGAAGCAATCGGAATTGTAGGCTCCACATTCTGGAACCATGTATCGAGCAGTGCTTGCACTGTCTTTGCCTCATTGGAACATGTACTCACATATGATGGCGTTGAAGTTTTCGCATAGCAACGTCCATGTCTTTTCTCGTTACACCGGACTCGATTAGTCATCACCACTCTTAAACTTCAAGTTGTGTTATCCGGCAGAGATATTAGCATACATTCAATAGTAAGCAGATTGAAGAGCTATCCTCGCTAGAAAAAAACTGTGCTGATGTCGACAGTGAGAAAATACAATGTTATAGTGCCCATTCTAGTCTGGCCTATCTATAATATCTATAAAGTTCATCCCCACTAAGATGCATTTAATGTTTGCAAGCTGAAACCTGGTGCATCCACATCACTCCTATTATTCCTGTCCGTCATATTTGACATCTATGGTCTTTAGTTACTTCTGATTGCAGCCTCAATCCGTAGCGCTTGCCCATCCATCATCTCATGCGGCTCGCCAAAATTTATTTTGCATTGTTTCCCGTCTACATGCAGCGGTGCTGCTGGCTTTTGCTCTGCACCAATATTTAATCCAGTCCCATCATCTTCCTCGCGTGTGTTGTCATCGTCTCCCTACCACACATTTAGTCGTCCTTACGAAAGAAAAAATACACCGTGTGTAGAGGGGAGAGCAGCGGCCAGAAACGTCTGCGGTTCGGTTTCCATTGTTCTAATGTTTAACGTTGCAGTTAATTTTGGTGCGTCCTCTAATGCTCCAATATCTAGCTCCCACAATTATATTAGCCGTGTTGCTCCTCTCGGCTCCTGGTCCAATCTCCCTTTGGGTGCCTATCGCCATTGCTCGCCCCTCCAACTCAGTGGATTGTCGTTTCAGACGCCTTCCTTCTCCACGAGTTGATCGAGTACCTTCATCTTGACGCTGCAGCTCGCCGCAGTTATCCATAAAGAAGATGACGCGCCCTTCACACTGAATCTGAGTGCCCTGCATGATAGTCGCGCATGCAGTTCTTCACCGCCCTGGTGTGTGCCAAACCGTGTTGGCCAGTTGGATCTACTTCGGTCATGACTCTTGCATGCTTTGGTTAAACATCACGAGTTCTCCATTGTAGGTGAGTTTCGCTACTCGAGACTCGAGAGAACAGCAGGATGCAATCGTGGACGGCCTTCTCAGCATATTTGCAACCTCGATCAGTATATTGTCCTTGCCTATGCGATCTCATTAACCTGATGATGTATTTATTAGTCCCTCCACAGGTACATGCTCTATTCCCTTCTGATTTGTTCATGTATCAAATTATGATTATTTGAAACTGATTATCTTAACCAGTGATAAAGTGATTATCTTATTTTGTTTGCACCTACATTATATCTGTTTTTTGGTTGGGACATCTGAAAGGTCCAGCAAGAATCCTCACATCCAGAAACTACCTGAGCAGAGATTTCATCTCTCTTAATCCAGATAGCTGAATTTTTACCCAACCAGACGTGTTTCATTTGCAGGTAGTCATTTGTAACAAATACAACAAAATGATCATACGAGGCTCTGGAGTATATAATTGATTTCCTTTAGTTGGGTCAAGTGAGTATTTATGAGCAAGGTTGTGCTTTTCGTTGGCAGCACCTCTGTGTGTGTGTGTTTTAGTTTTGCAGACATGCACTGGATTAGAAATTTAACGGAGTTCTTCACCCCTTGCATTTATTTTCTTAATACTTTTGAGCCTATGTTTCCATTACTACAGGTATTGAAAAAGCGAAGTTGTTCGTGTACCAAAAAGGCTCAGCAGATTGACTGTTACATTTTCTGTTGTGCATGCAGTGTGAGTGGTAAGAACGGCTGATCCTTTATCTTCCATTGCCTTCTTTCATTGCACTTTTTATATTTTGCATGCATATCATATTCTAAACAAAATTTGTGTTTTCCTTTTCTTACTATGAATACAGTGATGTGCCCGCGTGTTCTAATCTTACATGCACTCTACTATAAGTAGAATAGGATAGTTGTTTTTGAGATTAGTAGAAAAGTCTATTTGAAGGATTAGTTAGTAGCTTCTAAAATGCATGCAATGTTTTGTAAGGTGATATCCGATAAAGGAAGTGAGCTTATTTGGACAATAGCAAATTGAATTACTTTCAAGAATGGAAGACATATAAGTCATGTCGGCTAAATTCTATAAAAAATCGACAATTGTGTCAATCTCCCATTATTTATTTTCTGCTATTACATTTTCTGTTTCTTCCGTTATGCAAGCCTATAGGTTGTATGTCATGCTAATATCTTGCAGCAGCGGAGTTCACCTTCTTTGCTACATGAGTACCGTTCAGAATAAGGACAAAAAATTCCCGCAGCAACGCGCGGGGTACCAACTAGTTTATGAAGTGTGTCTGGCCTAGCCTATGAATTGTGTCTGGCCTATAAATATCAAAGCAAACCACATAATAATTAAAAGAGAGAGAAATGGAACTGGACCTTTATAAATCCCAAGTTCATGACCAAATATGCGCGGGCTTTCACTACGTACCTTCATTAACTGATAAATTTAAATGAACCGAATATCTTCATGATCTGACATGTTGGTATAGGTAGAACTAAAAAAAATATAAAATGACATCCAATTTTCACCTAATATGTACTCTAGGTAAACTAAATAAATGAACATGAACCCAAATTTTAACCTACTATATACTCTTTACATCCTAACATGTGAAAGAAATTAGCTTTAGATAACTTTTGTTTGTGTCTTTTATACAGAGAGATACATAATAAATGAGGTGTTCCATCTGAAACCCAAATAAGAACTTACTTTTGTGTCTTGTGCAAATTAGATTTACTTTGGCAGGCTAGTTGCAATGAACATCTGGTGGAAATAAGATTAACTTTGGTAGTCTAGTTGTACTGAACGTCTTGTGCATATAAGATTAACTTTGGCAGGCTAGTTGTACTGGACGTCTTGTGCATATAGGATTAACTTAGGCAGGCTAGTTGTACTAAATTACTTGTGTTAATTTCAAGAGACTAGTAATTTTTCATATTGGGCTGTTGATTTTACTCTAAAGCATATACTTTAATTTGCAGGCATGACCTTATGTCATACTGGTTAGGGTCAAACCGGAAGTTCCTGAGTAGTACTAACTTGTATGCCATGATGATCATACCAACTGGAGATTACTGATGTGTGCATACACGTACCTGAAAGCCAGAAGTTGTTCGAACAAAAGCAGTCAATGAAAGTTGTTTTAATAGGCATGATTGCTTAAAAAATGCGAGCAGACACCGATACCTGAAATCAAAAGGCTGGACATGGAGCGCTGCGTGGCTCTCATGGTCCCAGATTTCAATTTCGTCCTCCAATGTTGTGGAAGAGTTAGTTAGAGGCGCCATGTTGCTTCTCAATCTCGCTTTTGTCAGATCAAAGTAAAATACGGGAGATGCAAATCGCAAGGGATGGTTCTCAGGCCGTCTTACGCTGGTGTAACCCGAAAAAAATAATCACTACTTTGGTAACAGATTTAGCGAATATTTTGACAATAACCAATGCGTAAATATCCTTTCTATATATAAACATGTGAATAATAACAATAAGGGCACTCTGATAGCATAGATGAAAACACCTCATCGTATTTCTTAGAAGAGGCAGCTCTAAAATCGAAACATTAGGACTGCACAACAATGATCATAGATATTATTAAAAGCAAGCAAATTTAATTAATGTGTGGATTCCTTGGTTGCACCCGTAGGAAATGTTCTATATTAGAACTGCATCCTATTCCAAATGGAACAAATGAACCATGTAAATAGAAACCTGTATAACTCGAGTAGGCCTTTAAAGCTGCTTATGTTTTGCACAGGCAAGAGCTTTAAATCTTACTGAAAAACTACCCGGGAAACATACACTAAACTAATTCTGATTTTGAGATAACGGGGAGTTTATGATATATGAAAATTCATTTGAGGTTATTGGAATAATAACTAACATAATAACATCCAAATCACCTCGATGAGGAAACGTGTAAAGTTACCTTTAAACATCAATTTTATTACAACGTGCAGATTTCCACTGACCATGATGGAAATCAACCTTGCTGCTTCTCTTCTGCTCCCTCGTCATGAGCTTTGCTGAAAGACATGTACAAAGTGATTTTTCTTGATCAGACATTACAGATCGGAGGTTCTTGAACTGGATGTAGAAAAGAGGAGGAATTTAGCGTACATGGTTGCTTGCCTAAGGATTGGTGCCAGGATTCACGGGAGACGAACTTTAGTAAGGTCCAGCGAGAAGGCGGATACATTGTTGCCGCTGGACTAATTACATACCTGCTTGGAAGCAGCGATGTTATTGAGAGGGACGTGCCAAACAACGATTGTGGAATTTGAAATCGAGAATGGCATGCGGATAGGACCTGCATGGAGAGGCGGCGGAGGAGAAAGATCGCCGCTAGGCGACGCTCGCCGACGCGCCAATTAGTAATGGGGTGTAGGGCAGATGAACTGTGAGGGAGATGTTCTTTTAGACAGCGGCGACGGAAGGGCTTTAGTTTTGGATGCGTTGGAAGATCTCAGGTGAAGAGGCAGGCAGGTGGGATCGTCAGAATTCTATCACAATTCACAAACCGACGATGCTGCACGACAGGAATAAAATAACCGGAGGAGCAGCCGAGGTGCGGCAGCTGCAGAATCGAAGTTTCGAACTCGCGATCGATGAGGTTCCAAAGAGAAGATGAAGGCGAGGAGTTATGTGCACGGAGTGTCGCGGTTAATCCTACCGTCAAAGATGAATCATAGTTAAATCTAATGGATGAAGTTTGCTAAACTCAAGGATTGACGTGGAGGCTCCTACAGTGCCTCCAATTAGTAAATATAAGATTTCACAGCATGACAACAACTTTTCCTTTGATGTCATTCTCGAAATGGTTAAAGGAAATAAATTTGAATAACCGTTTAATTCACCACTTATTCATCGTTAATTGGAAAATTGCAAACGAGGTACCAAAATGATCAGAAGAAAAATACCTATCTAATAATGTCATTTTCATGCATATTTAAACCACATTTTTATACTGTAATAGTTCATAAGCAATGTGGTCATTAAATTAAACATGGGGTTGTTTCCAAATAATTGCACCAATTATTTTGGCACTCCATTTAATTTGTTAGCTAAATTAAATGATGATATCAGTGCTTAAACTTGACATGTCATCATGATTGTGCATTGCACCTTTTGTATTCCTGGTATTTATTTGTTCTCCTGTTATTGTTGTCGAGGTTCCCCCACCATACCTCGACGATCCGTGCTATCAGCCCCGTCAGCAAGGCAAGAGATAACCTAATCTTCTTTGCATGTCTCATCCTATTGTTTTACACAAGTATTTTCTCCATCATAATATTGTATTCGATTCCAATGTCAATTTTGTTTGATGGTTAGAGTGTCCTATTAATTGCATAGTTCCCTACACCATTACATGTTTCCCCTCCTATTATCCATAGGTTTTAGGTGTTGGCCTGAGTTAATTCATATATGCTGAATATATGCTTAGCTATGCTTAGCCATGCTTAGTCGAATGCTTAGTCGTCCGCTGATTATTTCCATTATTGTGAAATTGATAGAATGTTTGGATAAGGTGGAAACTTATAGTACTTAATTAAAATGGTTAAAGGCTTGGATGAGTTGCCATCGGGGTGGTGGTGTTTTGCCTCATTCTTGTCGCCTAGGCTAAAGAGTGCTTTTAGCTAGAACCAAGAACCGAGCGTGCTTCCATCGGCGGGACATATGGAATCCTTACTAACCGAATAAATTATGCGGGCGTATCCAAGGGTACTCTAGTTTGCGCTTTCCATTTGCGCGTGAGTTGTAGGTTGGATGAAGGCGCGATGAGGACGGTGGTGTTTAGGTTGTGGCGATGGGGGCAGGGTATTGAAATAGGCACTGAACTTGTCCTATCATCACGATGACCCTTGGATAGTCTCATGCAAGGTAAAGGTTTAACCGCGCCCGCCCTGCCGGCTTTCCCAGGAAGAGAGCTAATTGTACAGGCAAGGGGTCAGACAGTACCGGTGGCTAAAAACAGTACACCCCTGCAAGGTTTAATCTTTTCGAAAAGCCGTGTCCACGGTTATGGACAAATCTTGGGAAAGGCGGATCAGCTCTTAGAAAACCTTAACCTAAATAAAATTTGGCATCATGGTTTTTAAAAGGTTCATTTCCTTGAGGGTGATTCGAGGGAGTGCCTTGGTGGAGATGAGTGGTGGTTTCTGGATACTGTTGGCTCAATGTGAACTGACGAATGAAAGTTTACTATCTTATCCCCTTGTGAAAAACCTTCCGAGTAGTCGATACCATGAGTCATGTCTTTAAAAAGGAGAACTAGCTTTATGCAAAACAACTACTATACAGCTTTGAAGCCAATCATCTGAGCGTATATAGCTCTAGTAACTTTGCGAGTACGTCGTACTCAGACTTGATTTGTTGATTATTATTGTTTCATAGGAGGACGTCACCGACCAGGAAGGTGGGTTCTTTGTTGACATCGACGAGTAGTCTGGGGTTCCCAGGTGGCAGCTTGGGACGTCACGGAACAGGCTGGCTGGGTTATGTTATTGTAGGCCTCTTAGGACATAATTTGGATCTTGTTGTTTAGACAACTAAATTTGCTTCCGTATGATGTAATGTTGGGTCTGTGACCTCTGATGTGTATTTTGCTATCTTTCTCATTATATGAGTTGAACTATGATCTCTTTGTATCATAGAGTCTGTCATGTCGCAGATGTTCCGCAGTCTTGATCTCTCTATTATGCATTGATAGCTATGCCAGTGATCATGGCATGATCGAGGTGTTTCGTTTCCGATGATCCATTCCGAGCACGCCTGCCAAAGGTTTTGGCCTGGGAGTGGTAACCCCAATAACCTTCGATCGTATAGCATGGTCTGTGGGTTACATAGCATCTCTGTATAATTACGGGATCGAGACGCTACAGGTACCAAATTGAATCCAAGTTGGAGTCATGAAATGCTTTACTTCCTCAGGCTTCAGTAGCTAATGCACCCCTGACCACACCATCTACAGATCGCAGCATCTTATATAGTCAGTTGGATGGAGCTGCTCTAGCAAGCATGGGGATGTGATGTCAAGCCTGCTTTTTTGGGGATTGTCAGCGCTTGTATGACCCAAACTAAAAGACAAGAAAGTTTCTTACGTGTTTTATTATACAAAGATCTAAATTGGACAAGACTACACCTGGCCCGTATTCCATCTTCCTTGGGCCGAACCGTCTATCCGTCTATCCTGTTCGACTTCTCAAATCGTGACTCACTTCACCAACCCCCAGACCATATTCCCTCTTTTTCTTAGTTTCTCTTTGTTGCAGTAGCACTTTCGTGGTTGCACCTAGCGCAGATGTGAAGCTTCAGCAAATTAAGTTGTAATTATACTAAACTGTTTTTCTAATTTTCTTTTAATTATGTGCGATGTTGTCTCAGGCACACAAAAAAATGATGTTTGCTATGTGTTTCTCTACATTGAACAGTATTTTGGCAACTCTGAACACCAACACTTTAAATTTTGGATCAGCCAGTCGCGTGAGATGAGAAAAATTACCAGGCGGCGAAGAACCAGAGGAAAGGTTGGAAGGAAGGCCGTACACCTGCAGACGAGTCTTGAGCACGTCCAGCGGGCATAGCACCGTCACCGAGATGACCCCTAAGCAAGCAACAGAAGAAAAATCATCAAATCGCAAGACTCAACAAAAAAAACCAGCACAAAGGAATTATGGCCGATGCGAGGAGTGGGAAAACTTACCGGCTGAACCACCGGCAACAGCATTGCAGGCCGCCTCCCAGGCCTTCACCTGTGCACCGTGGCCCTTGCCCTCCGACATCGCGGCAGGGGCGCCTATCGGAATCGGGAATATCAGAATAGAGAAGGAACGATCCGCCTCTCCAGCCCTGTAAGTTGATCTTTGGAATTGACAGCACGCAGCTAGCGGCAGCTAGAACAAAGGCGGAATCATGGGCTTGCGCTCCGGCGGAACAGCGGGGCCGGATCGGAGAAGTGGCGGGCGGGCGGGAGCTTCGAATGCTTGCTGGTGTTGGGAACATGGGTGGTAGCGGAGGGGAAGCGGGGTGGCGGCGAGGTGGATGGGCGACCCAGCCGACAGTTTTGAGGTGTCGATGGGATTTGATTGATGGGTGCTGCACGCAGCCGTGCAGGAAATATGACACGTGCTCATACAACACGGCGAATCCACATCGAGGTCTACGTGATTATTGCATTTACATGTTGCAATTATGTTAGTTCTTGATAAATTTTGAATCCAAATTTTGTACAAATATTTTATAATGCATTTCGTTTATTGAAAGAAAATTACTGCATATGGAAATTTTATAATTTAATCATTAACAAAAAATAATGTATTAGCAAAAAAATCATGCATTAGCAATAATTTAGAAAATAATTATTCATGGATTGGGATAACATAGGTGTCAACGGTGTCAGAAAAAAGATGCTGGCGTGTTAAGGTGGACTTGCACACAATCACAAGCAAACTACTTTGCCCCAACGAAACAAAGAGGTTGTCAATCTCTCTGGCTTGTCGAACACAAAGAATTAAATGTGCAAATGTAAAATATGAAGAGAGTGGAATATGACCAGCGAGCAAATTATGATAAAAAGTTATTAAAACGGTTGTAAACAGTGTAGAAAAATAGGACCGGGGTCCACAGTTCACTAGTGGTGTCTCTCCAGAAAATATACATGATGGGTAAACAAATTACAACATGGCGATTGACAGAATTGTGGGCGCACAACAAAGCTATCATAAAACAATATAGTTCACTATTTCATCTAATATGGTCATTACGTCAAAATACATAGACCGTCATCTAACCGCATATATGACTAATAATCCACCCCGGGATCGCTATCCAGCATGTCACCCAGAAGTATTAAGTTGCAAGAAACAGATCATTGCAATAAGCAAAGTGCATAATGTAAGCAATGTAAATAATACAAGGAAATCACACCGCTGTTTTCTCCCTAGTGGCAATAGCACATCTTTAGTCTTGATCGTTTTTATGTCAACCCGAGCTCAGACAAAAAGAGTCATGAACCCACTATCTAGCATAAATACTCTCTCATACAACACTAATAATTACTTGGCCAAAGCATCCACTAGCATGGAAGAGCATGCAAGATCATAGATAAAAACATAACACATAGATGAACAAAAGTAATTATTTCCACAATTCATCGGATCCATGCAAACACATTCATGTAACAGTTACAGATAATATGATCTTGATCATGATAGGCAGCTCACAAGATCTAAGCAATGTAGTACAAGGAGGAGAGACAACCATCTATCTACTACTATGGACCCGTAGTCCCGTGGTGGACTACTCACGCATCACTCTGGAGGCAGGCATGGTGATGTAGAAGCCTCCGGTGTCGATTCCCCTCTCCGGAAGGGTGCCGGAAAGAGTGGCAGAACCCTCCCGAACTAGGGGTTGGCGATGGCGGCGGCCTCGGACGTCTTCTGAAAAATATGATCGGGTGCTAAACATTGCTTTTACTAAACACATTACCGATACTCTTATCAAAGCTAGGGGAGAAAAGATCCAACTTGAAAGCTCCATTCCTAGAAAATTACAAGATAGTTGGGAGCCTACTATTAAGATGAAAATAAATGAATTTGATTGCAATGCTTTATGTGATCTTGGTGCTAGTGTTTCTGTTATGCCTAAAAGTTTCTATGATATGCTCAATTTGAAGCCTTTGGAAAAATGCTATTTGAGTGTTCATCTTGCCGATTCTTCTAAAAAGAAACCTTTGGGTAGAATGGATGATGTTCTTATTGTTGTTAATAATATTAATGTCCTATTATCTTAGGGAGACCGGTTTTGAGAACCGTTGGTGCTATTATTGATATGAAAGAGGGAAACATAAGATTTCAGTTTCCTCTTAGAAAAGGGATGGAACACTTCCCTAGAAAGAGAATGAAGCTACCTTTTGAATCAATCATAAGGTCTAGCTATCTTGATTTTTCTAAGGCCTCCGAAAAGACTTGATATTTGGCATTGCACCTAGCAAAAAGGCGTTAAAGAAAAGCGCTTGTTGGGAAGCAACCCAATTTTATATTCAGTTTGTTTTTACTTTTTTGAGTCATGGAGTTGTTGCTTCTGTAGCAACTTCATTGTATCCTTGTTTTTAGTTTTTGTGTGCCAAGAATTAGCCTCTAATGCTTAGAGAGTGCAAAGTTTTGTTTTGCTATCCAGAAACAGATTCTGAGCTCCTGATGCAGGAAAATCCCAAAAATCCCAGAATATTATCTTCTTCTGGAAAGTTTTGACAGCAAGCCTTATACTTTTATCTATCTTTTATTAGTTTTTAGTTTTTTTATTTGATCCCCGTAAGTCCCTCTAAAAAATAGATCTTTACAGACTGTCCAGTTTTAACAGATTCTTCCTTTATTTGTGTTTGCCTCTTTTATTAACGTCATTAGTGGTACTTTTGGATGGAGTGCTACCTTTGAGGCTTAGTAAACAGTAGCTAATACTAAATCAAGTTTGTACAATTTGTCTTAGTGGAACAAAAGTGAGTTTTCTTTTATAGGGACTAACCCTCTAATCAGTTTATGCAAAGTTTTGTGTGCAGGGAGTTTTTAGGTTCCATGGGAGAAGATGATGAACGAAGTTGAAGGATGGACAAACACAAGCTTGGAGATACCCCCGTGACATCCCACTGAACATTCAAGAAGACTCAAGCATCTAAGCTTGGGGATGCCCAAGGCATCCCCTCTTCTTCATCGACAACCATCAGGTCGTCTCCGTTGAAACTATGTTTTTATCACTTCTCATATTATGTGCTGTTCTTGGAGCGTCATTTTATTTTGCTTTCTATTTATTTTAGTTTGTTTGCTGGTCAGGTACTTTGTTGGATCCTTGCTATCTTGTGTGGGAGAGAGACACGCTCTGCTTTTTCATTAGAATACTCTTGTGCTTCGCTTATATTTTGTTGAGTATTCTTAGCTTTGTTTTCTTTTCAGGTCTTTTGCTTCGCTTATATCTTTTTAAGAGCTATTAGTTGCTGTTATTAGACTCTCTTTTGCCTCACTTATATTTGTCTAGAGAGTTGTTTGTGGTAGCTTGCTTGATTGGTTGGAATGATAAAAATGCCGTGCAAGTGGTAGTGGTGTGATGAAAAACTTGTATAGTCGTGTAGATCTTCATGTTTGAATAACTTGAAACTTGCCAATTGTTTTGAGATGTTAAGTGAATTAATGCTTAAACATGCTGGTTATTTAAGTTATGTCTCATTAGTGAAGAACTACCGTTAAAGCTTGAATTTATAAAGTTTCGTCATGCTTGTAAGTTCGATAGGCAAGTGTTTTCATCAAATGAAAGTTTGGTTAACAAGGGAGATAGTGTAGAGTTTTTGTGGTTATGCTTAATGTATGTTCCATAGTCATTCTTGTTCCGGTTGCTGGTGCTTGTTTGCTTTGATATCTTTGCTAGCCAAAAAACTCTGTACTGAGCGGGAATGCTGCCCGTGCATCCAAACTCCTTGAGCCAAATATCTTTCCAACAGTGTCCATCATACCTACCTATACATGGTATTTCGTGCCATTCCAAGTAAATTTGTCATGTGCTACCTTTAAAACTTCAAAATACTCAAATTTGTGCCTATGTTTTTAAGCTCATGAGAAGTAGTAAGGAAGTTTGTTATATCCTGTGTCAGGCAAGGTCATTTCTTCCTCTTTCACCTGGTGAGCGTGGATTACGCGCTCACTTAAATTTGACGAGAGTTGGCAAGGGTTCACAGCCCACAAAATATAAATTCAGCATCATTAATATCTCCTTCACACAATGAACCTGAGAAATCGGTCAAACATTGGCTAGTGATAAACAAAGGAGAAAGAGGAATGTACTCGTTCCTATATGGGAGCCACTCTCACAAGTCTAAAAGCCTTGCTTGGTACGGGGGACTAACGGATTTCTTTGTTGTGGATTCGTTAATGAAAGCATGCATATCTCAAAATCATTTTACTTCTGTTAAATAAAATAAAATGATGTAACACATGATTAATCTCTGCTTTCCTCTGCGAAGGGCCTTTCTTTTACTTTATGTTGAGTCAGTTTTCCTCTTCTTTCTGTCTATTCAAAGCAAGCTTGCAATGCATCTTTGTGCTTAATCATGATTGCATCTTTGTGCTTAATCATGATTGTTTCTGTTGACTTTATCTATAAGATAAGCATGTTGAAAGTTGAAGCAATGTTGAAACTTGCATCTTCCTTTGTGTTGACTTCAAACACTTTTGACAAGAAGATATTTCCTTGAAGACTTTCATGTGATTATTAACCTATATGCTTTCATGTCTCCAAAGTATTATTCATGAAAGGTTTTACTTGAATGATGCAACTTTTTTATTCATTGTTTGCTTGATTATCAAATATAGAAAATTGTTTTGGATAACTTTATTCATATCATAAGCTTTACAGTGATGTTTGATCAAGGTTATGCTAGTAGCATGTCTCATCAAAAAATATTTTTGTACATCACTTACCTACTCGAGGATGAGTAGGAGTTAAGCTTGGGGATGTTGATACATGTCAAATGTATCTATAATTTTTGATTGTTCCATGCTACTTATATGTCATTGTTACATGTTTTCATTACTCAATTACATCATTTTTAGGCTTTTCTTCGGACTAACCTATTGACAAGATGCCCAGTGCCAGTTCCCTGTTTTTGCTATTTTCTATTTCAGAAAAATTACTTCAGGTAATATTCTCGAAGGATTTACGATGATTTTTTGTGGCAAGATAAAGACCTGGACCAAAGGGGAGCCGGAGGGGCCACCCAGGGGCCAGGGGCGACCCCTGGCCGCGGCCTGAGGTGGGGCCGCGGTGTAACATCCCAATCTTATATTTGGATGTTTTGCATTTAGATCATGTGCATTTCATCATGGCATCATATGAAAATCTTGCATTTGCTTGTTTGCATCAAATCTCCAAAAGAATACTCCCTCCGATCCATAATAAGTGTCAGAAATTTAGTACTAGTCTAGTAAATAGTTTGTACTAAATCAACGACACTTATTTTGGATCGGAGGGAGTATTTCAAATCGCTATTTTGGTTTTAAACCAAGACTCATAAAGCTTAATATATATGCTTATAGTTTTGAGTAGAATTACCCCAAGTTTGTCATATATGACAGGGGACAATTTTACAAATATTACAAAATTGGTTTGACTCAACTCTGAGTTCAAAATCAAAAGTTATGAATAATTTTTTTTCAGAAAATGTAAAAATATAAAATATAAAAAAAACGTTTCGGCAGTAGCTGGGCCGTAGCCCAACTTCTGCGATGCGCGCTTGCGCTACCAGTTTAGCAGGCCGATTTTGGCCCAAAAATCTGGCCAGCCAACCACCGAACAGCCCATGCTTTTCTCTCTCCCCATGTCCTATTTGTTTCTTTTCTTTTCCCTGACGTACGGGACCCACATGTTAGCAATCATCTCCTAGCTCGGGAAGAACTCCAGAACAAACACGAGTTCGTTTCTTGTACTGAAACCGACCGGAAAAATCTCCCATTTCTCTCCGGTTTCTTGCCCCCTGCCCACGAAACTTCGCCTGTATAATCCTCACGACCACGCCATCCTTTCCCCTCTTTTTATTTTCGAAACCTTAGCTCAAATCGATCTCGATTTGAGATCGAACTTCCGCCGCCAGCCGCCATTATTGAGCTTGAAAAGGTGAACGCCGCCGTGAACTCGGACCATGATACGTCTCAAACATATCTATAATTTTTTAGTGATCCATGCTAGTTTTGTGATATTGTCACATGTTTTTACTGTCATTTATATTATTATTATGCATTTTGTCGGACTAACCTATTGACAAGATGCCCAGTGCCAGTTCCTTGTTTTTGCTGTCTTTTTGTTTCAGAAATTTACTTCTGGAAATATTCTCGGAATTGGACGAAAATTTATGGGGATTATTTTTACGCCATGACGAAGACGGAGTCCGAAGGGCAGCCTCGGAGGCGTCCCACAGGGCACACCCGGGCACCAGCCGCGGCCTGGGGGTGACCCGCGGGTGGGGCCCGCCCCTGCCCTGTGCGCACCTCCTTGGCCCCCTCCGACTCCTATAAAATCACAATTAACCTAAAAATGTTGAGGCGGTGATTATTTTCCAGAAACTCGACTCCGACGCGCTGTCACCAAGAACCTTAGTTCGGGGTCCAATCTGAAGCTGATCCGGCACTCTGCCAGAGGGGAGATCGATCCCGGAGGGCTCTTCATCGACATGCCTTCCTCCGGGATGATTTGTGAGTAGTCTCACCTTGGACTATGGGTCCATGGCAGTAGATAGATGGTAGTCTCTCTCTCTTGTGCTTCATGTCTTATGATCTTGTGAGTTGCCTAAGATGATCAAGATCGACTATTGTAATGCTATGTGATGTGTTTGTTGGGATCCGATGGATTACGAAGTTATGTTCAGATTGTGCATGATTCTTATATGAGTAATTCATGTTCTTGCATGCTCTCCGATGTGCGTAGTTATTTTGGCCAAGTGATTGTGTGTATCTCCAAGAGAGGGTATTTATGCTAGATAGTGGGTTCATGCCCCCTTTTGTTCCTGGGCACGAGTGACATAAACGTCTAAGGGCAAGGGTGTGCTGTTGCTAATAAGGGTAAAACATCGGTGTTAATGTCTATTTTGATATTAGTATTGCTTACATCATGCACTTTACTTAATGCAATTGTCTGTTGGTTGCAACTTAATACCGTTGGGTGACAGGCTGGATAGCGATCCCACGTTGGACTATTTAGACAAAGACGCAGTTGGACTCAACGGTCTTTGTTCCTTGTCGTGATGCCTCCATAAATATTATCATGTACTTTTTGTCATAGTTAAATTGGGTTTGTGTCATAATCTTGTCAATTGCCTAGCTGTAATTCGTTCACCCATCACATGCATATTTTATTTACTTGAGAGACTCCACTAGTGAACCCATGGACCCTGGTCCATCTTTTTACATTGTTTTCAACTTCATTTACTTGCTTTTAATTATCATTACTCCTTTTGTCACTTTTCATATTTTATCTATTTCATCATACAATTAACTGCTTTGTGTTCTGCGAGACCGGAGAGATTGACAACCTCTCCGCCGTTGGGGGCAAAGTATTTGGTTGAGTGTGTGCAGGTACACGTCTATTGAAGGTATCCCTAAGCGCCAGAGATCTTCATCATTCACCTCGTTGCTGATTTCAAAGTCCTACTGGTTCGATAAACCTCGGTTCTTAATTGAGGGAAAACTGCTACAAGCTGCAATTCCGCCTTCGCTTGGGACACCACCCAATTATCAATATCCACCATCAAGCAGTTTTCTGGCGCCGTTGCCGGGGACTTTGGAGCTACAGCAAGGGGAGTCTCACACTCTTAATCACTTTACTTTGTTTTTGTCTTGCTTGTTTTATTTCTCGTTAGCTTATTTTTCTTGTTGCAAAATTTTAAAACCCCAAAAAATTAGTGTAGTCTTTATTTTCGTTTTGTTAGTATGCTTAGTTATTTACTTGTTCTCAATGGTTAACTTCTTTGAAACTAGATCTTATTGGCAAGGCGGATTCACAGAGGATCAACAAGAATATTATAAGGAATACCGCTTGTCACAAAAAGGGATACACTTATGGAAAATAATTAATACTCTGAACAATTATGCTACAGACTTGTGCTTAAATTATGATATATCTTATTGCTGTGATGAGTCTAGTTGTAGCATGAATTTTAAACACCTTCCTTTTCAATGTACTAGTAATAATAATGAAACCTTAGCATCTTATGCTAAGGGAAACTATGATTTTTATGATGTGGAACCTATTGAAGAATTTATTGCGTGGAAGGGTGCTTATGAAATTTCTTTTTTGATTGAAAATGATGATGATGCTCCTTATAAATATGAAAGTTTTGCTATACTTAAATATTGCATGGATAATTAGAAAGATGAAAATTGTTATATTACTGAATGTCTTGAGGGTCTATCTCCCCCAGAAGAAGAGACTAATGCCGTACAGGAGCCTATGGAAGAAGAAATTGTTGAAACTGGAAGCTCATTGGATGAAAACGAGGAGGAGAGTAACAAACAAGAGGAGGAAGAGTGGAGTAGCTACCCATCTCTACCTTCTAATGAGAGTAACTCTCTAACTCATACATTATTTAATTGTCCCCCTTCCTCACAAAAGGAGAATAAATGCTATGATCCCATTGCACTACTGCAGAAAGGCTTATAGCCACCAGATGGTTAGTGACGGGCAAAACTGTGCTTGTCACTAGTAGGTATTATCAGTGACAGGCAAGAATATGTCTGTCACTAGTACAAAACATTAGTGGCGGGCTCATGAAATTAGCTGTCACTAGTATTTTTTTACGAGGCTGGGTGAAAAGAAAAAATATTTAGTGACAGACACCTATAAATACCTGTCACTAGTATTTTTTCTGTAAATTCGTACTTGTCTATGTGAACCAATAAATAGTAGCTTTTAACCAAATATCTAGCGGGAAAAAAAACATGACGGGACATGCCAAAGAAAACTCGCCGGACTCGCTAATCTAGTGGACTTGGCCACGATCATAAAATTTTGCGGTAATCTAGTGGAGTTGGCCACGATCCTAAAATTTTGCATCGCGCATTTTCTCCATAACCATCTCCAGTTTTCTCCCGAGCCCCTCCTGTGCCCCCGCCGCCGACGCCGCCAGTCATCAACGCCGACGCCGTGCTGCCAGTCCTCCTCGCCGACGCCGCGCCGCAACGACTCCGGCCTCCTACGCCCTCGTCGCACGCCCCCAACGCCCCCGACCCCGACCGCCGCCTCGCAGATCTTGCCGGCTGACCTCCGCCCGTCCGTCTCCTGCCTCCTCCTCATCCCTAGCCGCCGTGGAGCTCGTCCCCAGCCGCCGCGGAGCTCGTCCCCGACCGCCGCCTGTCGTCTTGACGGCCGCCTCGCAGATCTTGCCGGCCGCCGGTCCGCTCGAGCTCGTCCACAGCGAGGTGAGCTAGCTTGCCTGCTTGTCGGTCGCCGGTCTGCTCGAGCTTGTTCCACTGCTTCTTGTGCTTGCCGGTCGCCGGTTCGCTCGAGATCGTTCCACTGCTGCATGCCTGCTTGCCGGCCGGTCGCCGGTCCGCTTCGTTCCGCTGCTGCTTGCCTGCTTGCCGACATGTACAACAAGTGCAGCTACTACTTGCTGTTGCTTGCTAGTGCTAATTGATGCTTGCTATTGCTTACTGCTTGCTACTGTAGATTGTTGACTGCCTTATGTGCATATTCTGGTGTATATTGCTTGAGTAATTGTATAGTCATTTTTATAAAAAGAACTTGACTAGTCTGTACATACACAATCCTTATCTGCTATTCATTGTCGATTATATAATGCAATCGTAGACAATGGGGTACTTGGTATATCCAGATTGTTGCTCTCTGCTTTTGAAGCTAATAGGGTGTGCGAGAACGGAACGACGACATGGGGGGCGGGGGCGTTCCTGCGCAATGCCGCCGCGCAGACACTGTACATGGCCTCTAGCTGCAAGCTGATTCCTGTAAGTTGTACCAGATTCGCTGATGTAGGCCAATTTTAATAAATATCATTGAGAAACGATGCTCTTAGATAGTTACATTTCCATGTCATGGGTTTAGTATTTTGGATTTTCTATCTTCTGCAGCCTAATCAAGTTTTACTCCTGTCAAGAGAAACAAAATAGAGTTGTACTTCTACATTTCACTTTCATCGCTATGCTGTAATACTATGAGAACTTTGAGTTGTTAGATAAGAGAGAGTCGTTGATCCGCTTGTGTCAATTATGAGTTGGCCCCAAAAGAAGAGTATATGTGCCCAACCGATGCTAATAAATTTTGAGATTTGAGTTATAGTAGCAAAAGTTCTCTGATGGTCTTTATTATACTGCTTTTACCCAGACGATTCAGCACTTCTTCCTGGACTTTTGGGAGGTGGTCTTCTGCCATTCTGAAGATAACTTAAGAACCTTCTTCTACTCTTGGTTAACCAACTTAAGTAGGTGACATTTTTCTCCACATTTATTATTGAATTATTTTGCATGCCATGCTCATATCGCTTTTGTGAGCCCTAAAGATCTCTTATTGTTTCATTCTTGGTGATACATAATTTGCAGATACTGTTGTTCCAGACGCACATTTAAATTCCTGATTGATATCACGACGGAGATCCTGGGCAGTTATCCGCCTTGTTTCCTCAGATATTATACACATGTATTGATCTGTTAGCATATTGTGGTATAGAATTTCTTTGTGTGGTTTCTACATAAGATATATGCAGTGGGTGTTTTGTGGCTTGTGAGTTGTGAGGCTTTAGTTTTGACCAGGCTTATGAAACGAGCTTTGCCGAATTAACTTCTAGTTCATATGTTCACTAACCGAACTCAACCATGAGTAGCTTTCTCTGAATTCTCCTTCTTTCTCTGTAAATAGCACATTACCAAGTTAGTAATTAGCATGTGTAATAGTAATTAACTTTCATGTGTTTGTTTTTGTTCCCTGTTCCCTGCAGTAGTGTTTTGATTTCCTATCTAGGCTATCTTTTACTTTCATTGATCTGGTATGTAGGTCTATTACCCTTGATACTTCGAAATCAGTGAATCTATTTAGGACAACTAATTATGAAGAAACTTGTAGCTAAATGGATTTTAATGTGTAATGTACACTGACATGCAAGTTACTGCTAGCATATATTCATATACTTCATACTTGTACCATTTTCATATTTTAGGTGACCGGACTGAAGTCTAGGAGCAAACTGGTAATACTATGCTGTTGGCTTCTCCCAACGCTGGAGAACTTACACCTGCTAACCATTCGGACGTGCTGGCGGTACTACAACTGAAGATTATTTTGGAATGCCACTAACATAGTGGTTATTATAAACTATTGTGCATTTGACTTTTCTTTTGTCAATTCTTTCAACTCACGATTTAGGAATCAATTAGTATGTCTTTTGGATTGCTCAAATATTGTGAAGTGTTGTGCTAGCTGCTATGTTAAATTGACATTTGTGAGCAAATTTGAGATCTAATACATGGATTTAAATTTTTTTATTACCGAAATTCAAACCAGTGACAGGCAGAATAATTGATCTGTCACTACAAAACCCATAAGGCTGCGACCTTCCATCGCAAGTAGTGACATGCATTTCTTTTGCCCGTCACTAGTTTACACATGCTAGTGACAGGCATGTGCAAATGCCTGTCACTGGTGCACTTACTAGTGACAGGCACTTGCCCGTCACTAGTAACCTCATACCAGTGACTAGTCATTAGTGACAGGCGCTTTGCCAGTCACTAATGTGCATTTTCAGCATGTCACTGATAGACTATTCTGTAGTAGTGTTGATTCATTTGAAACATCCCTTTTTAATAAAAATGATCTTGTTATATATGATAATCTGTGCTATATTGATAAATCTTATGATAATCCTTTATTTGCTACAACCAATGAGATGCATGATAATGAGGAGTTGTGTTTAGAAAGTTCTTATGATAAAGCACTTGATGATGGTCCTAGATTACTTGACGATAAAAATTATAATGCTATTGAAAGTGGGTTTAATCTCACTATTTTTGAGATGGACCGAAATTATGTGCTTGTAGATCATGAAAAGCCTGTTTTAAGTGATAATTATATTGTTGAGTTTGTTCATGATGCTACTGAAAATTATTATGAGAGAGGAAAATATGGTTTTCGGAGTTCTCATGTTACTAAAACACCTCTCTTTATGCTAAAAGTTTTGAAGTTGCACTTGCCTTACCTTCCTATGCTTTATGCTTTATGCTTCATTGATTTATTTTCTTACAAGATGCTTATGCATAGGAAGAGGGTTAGACTTAAATGTATTTGATATTTGCGTCATGATGCTCTCTTGTGCATTTCAACTCTTATTCTTATGTGTGCATCATTGAAAATACTGGGCCTAGATAAAAGGCGTTAAAGAAAAGCGCTTGTTGGGAGGCAACCCATCTTTTATTTTCAGTTTGCTTTTTTATTTTCTTGAGTCATGAAGTTATTACCTCTGTAGCAACATCATTGTATCTTTTTTTTTTGGTTTTTTGTGCCAATTTTAGCCTCTAATGCATTGAAAGTGCGAGGTATTGTGTTGCTGTCCAAAAACAGATTCTGTGCGCCTGTTGCACGAAAATCCTAAAATGGCCAGAATTTTATCTTTTTCTGATAATTTTTTAAAGCAAGACTGATACTTTTATCTATCTTTCGTTAGTTTTAAGTTTTTTTATTTGAGCTGCAGAACTTCCTCGAAAAATTCGATCTTTACATACTGTTCAGATTTTGACAGATTCTGCTTTTATTTTGCATTTGTCTCTTTACCATCATTATATGTGACACTCTAGGGGTGGAGTGCCACATTGAGGATTAGTAAACTGTAGCTAATGTATAATAAAGTTGGTTTGCAATTTGTCATGAGTTGAACACATGTGCATTTTAATTTATGAGCACTAACCCTCCAATCGAATTATGAGAAGTTTTGTGTGAAGTGAGTTTTTAAGTTCCAAAGGAGAGGAATATGAAGAAATCGAGGATGGATCAAAGCTCAAGCTTAGGGATGCCCCCATGGCACCCCCTCTGAATATCAAGAACCATCAAGAGTCAAATCTTGGGGATGCCCAAGGCATCCCCTCATCTTCATCGACTATCATACGGTCGTCTTCGTTGAACTTCGTTTTTATCACTTTACATATTATGTGCTATGCTTGGAACGTATTTTTACTTTCAGTTTTATTTGTTTGTTTGCTGGTCATATCTTTGTTGGATCTTAGCTTTATTTGTGTGGGAGAGAGACACGCTTCGCCTTTTCGTTTGAATACTCCTTTGCTTCGCTTATATCTTTTTGAGTATTCTTAGCTACTGTCTGTTTTCTAGTAAGCTCTCGCTTTTAGCTTTTATCTTGTTTAGAGCGGCTAGTTGTTAAGTTAAACTCTCTTGTTCTTCACTTATATCTGTTGGAGTGTTGTTTTGGTTGCTTGGTTAATGTGTTAGATCGAAAAAATGCTATGCATGTGGCAGTAGTATGAAATAGAAAAACCTGCATAGTCTTGTAGATGACTATGTGGAAAATTTGATACTCTTCAATTGTTTTGAGGCACTAAAATAACTAATGGTTAAAATGTGTTGGTTAATGGTGTTAGAGCTGATTAGTGGCGAGGTGTTATTAAAGCATGGAGCTGTACTTTTCTGAACTAAACAACCTAAGTCAACAATGCTAATGTGTCATGAATTCTACTAAGTTGAAAATAAGTCCCTAGTGGGTAGTTACTGCAATGGTCGGGGAAGCCAACGGGGCACTTGTGTCGCCGCCACGATCCCTCTCGGGGTGTCTCTAACCATTTGTGGAACATTGAAACTGCTAGTTGTTTGCAATATACAAAATGCATTGTGAGCTTTGGTTTTTGGCACTTCCACTTCCATATTTTGCTAGACTCTTCGGTGCTGCGCAATGCCCTCTCTCACATTGAGATTGGTGCATACTTCGAGAGTACATCCAACTCCGTGGGAGAACTTCATCCTGTTCTCCTACACATAAGCCAACTATCTTCCTCAAAACAGCCACCATACCTACCTACCACGGCATTTCCATAGCCGTTCCGAGATACATTGCCATGCAACATCCATCATTACATTATGACCTGATGTTGTTCTTCATTGCCATATAGTTTGCTTGATCATTTGAGTTAGTGTGCAGCGTGGCTTGCCACATGTTCTACATTTTTTCCACACTACGCTCGATCATGCATATCTTCTTTTATACATCATGTATTAGTCTTATGAGTTATGAGTACCAAAAGTGTGATGATCATCTTGTAAAAATAGAGTGTTGCCCCTACCTGTGAGCATATTGAAAAGAGTCCAAAGTGGCCACATAAAAGAGTCCAAAAGAGACCAATGAGAGAAAATTTAAAAGAGCCACGGAGGCGACAATTAAAAAAAAAGAGAAATATAAAAGAGAGAGGGGGCAGCACTACTATCCTTTATTCCACACTTGTGCTAGTAGCACCTACACTTCATTATAGAGAGTTTTCATGTTTCATTTGTATAACTATGTGGGAAATTAACATTATAGAACTTGGCTTGTATATTCCAAGGATGAGCCTCCTCAAGTGAGCTCTAGGTCTTCATGAGCAAGCAAGTGGGATGCACCCCCACTAGTTCCATTGGAGAGCTTTCATATACTTATAGCTCTATGTGCATCCGTTGCATGCCAATCACTACTCCTCATACAGTGTCAACTACGGGACTTCCTTCTGTCTTGGGGTTACCTTCTCCACTGTTTGAGCCTTTCTTTTTGACCTTCCAAACCTCCATTATTGTTCTCTTTGCCATAACATCCTAGTGCCAAAGCCACTTCTTACTTGCACTAGTTGAGTAGACTTCGAAACAGTTGATTTATGAAGTAGATGGATTAGGACACCTGACTTGAGCTTGGCTATTTTCATGAATGACTAATTAGATGCTTTTAAGAATGATTGATACTTTACATTGGAGACATAATTCGCAATTCTTCTTTCTAAACCTTATGTATGGTTCCATGTCTCCAACGCACTTATTCATGAAAAGTTTCTAGCATTTGTTAGCTAGCGTTTGTTAATCATTGTTTGCTTAATGTCAACTATAGACAATTGTTTTGGATCACCTTATTCACCTCATGTGATTTGCATTACTATCTTGATCAAGATTGTGTTGGTAGCATGTCTCATCAAAAATTATTTGGTATAACTTACCTACTCGAGGATGAGTAGGAGTTAAGCTTGGGGATGCTGATACGTCTCAAACGTATCTATAATTTTTGTGTGATCCATGCTAGTTTTGTGATATTGTCACATGTTTTTACTATCATTTATATCATTTTTATGCATTTTGTCGGACTAGCCTATTGACAAGATGCCCAGTGCCAGTTCCCTGTTTTTGCTGTCTTTTTGTTTCAGAAATTTACTTCTGGAAGTATTCTCGGAATTGGACGAAAATTTACGGGGATTATTTTTACGCCAAGACGAAGACGGAGTCCGAAGGGCAGCCTCGAAGGCGTCCCACGGGGCACACGCGGGCACCAGCCGCGGCCTAGGGGTGACCCGCGGGTGGGGCCCGCCCCTGCCCTGTGCGCACCTCCTCGGCCCCCTCCGACTCCTATAAAATCACAATTAACCTAAAAACGTTGAGGCGGCGAATATTTTCCAGAAACTCGACCCCGACACGCCGTCACCGAGAACCCTAGTTCGGGGTCCAATCTGAAGCAGATCCCAGCACTCTGTCGGAGGGGAGATCGATCCTGGATGGCTCTTCATCGACATGCCTTCCTCCGGGATGATTTGTGAGTAGTCTCACCTTGGACTACTTGTCCATGGCAGTAGCTAGATGGTAGTCTCTCTCTCTTGTGCTTCATGTCTTATGATCTTGTGAGCTGCCTAACATGATCAAGATCGACTATTGTAAAGATGTGTGATGTGTTTGCTGGGATCCGATGGCTTATGAAGTTATGTTCAGATTGTGCATGATTCTTATATGAGTAATTTATGTTCTTGCATGCTCTCCGATATGCGTAGTTACTTTGTCCAAGTGATTGTGTGTATCTCCAAGAGAGGGTATTTATGCTAGATAGTGGGTTCATGCCCACTTTTGTTCCTGGGCACGAGTGACAGAAACGTCTAAGGGCAAGGGTGTGCTATTGCTACTAAGCGTAAAACAGCGGTGTTAATGTGTATTTTGATATTAGTATTGCTTGCATCATGCACTTTACTTAATGCAATTGTCTGTTGCTTGCAACTTAATACCGTTGGGTGACAGCCTGGATAGCGATCCCACGGTTGACTATTTAGACAAAGACGCATTTGGACTCAACGGTCTTTGTTCCTTGTCGTGATGCCTCCATCAATATTATCATGTCCTTTTTATCATAGCTAAATTGGGATTGTGTCATAATCTTGTCAATTGCCTAGCTGTAATTCGTTCACCCATGACATGCATATTTTATTTACTTGAGAGACTCCACTAGTGAACCCATGGCCCCCGGTCCATCTTATTACATTGTTTTCAACCTCATTTACTTGCTTTTAATTATCATTACTCCTCTGGTCACTTTTCATATTTTATCTATTTCATCATACAATTAACCGCTTTGTGTTCTGCGAGACCGGAGAGATTGACAACCTCTCCGCCGTTGGGGGCAAAGTATTTGGTTGAGTGTGTGTAGGTCTACTTCTGTTGAAGGTATCCCTAAGCACCAGAGATCTTCATCATTCACCTCGTTGTTGATTTCAAAGTCCTACTTGTTCGATAAACCTCGGTTCTTAATTGAGGGAAAACTGCTACTAGCTGCAATTCCGCCTTCGCTTGGGGCACCACCCAACTTATGAATACCCACCATCAGACCACCCGAGCCCTTCTAACCCTGTCTCTCATCTCGCCCACTCCTTTTCTCACCTGCGTGATCCTTCTTTTTAGCAAACCGTGCACCAGAGCTCCCGCAATCTTAGTCGGAGCACCGCTGGAGCTTGAGCTCGAGATCGTCACCGTTGCCGCAGATTGGATCCATGGGAGCCGCCGCCGAGGGCGTCACCGACACCGCCATGAGCTCCTTCACCTGCTGGTCATCGTCATCGAGCCGGAGGAGCTGCAGAACAAGCCGCCCGTCCTCGACTTCGCACGCTGCCGTCGGTCACCGGTGAGCACCGCCGCGTCGTCTCGCACTTGTCCACGACAGTCCGATCCCGATCGGACGGTGTAGTTTAGATCCAGCCCGCGAAGGGTATCAGTCAATCAGATCGCAGCGCTTGCATCGGCACGACGTCATGCTGATGTCAGACCTAGTCAACCCGCAGACAGATCTGTCTAACTCGTTTTAAAATTCCAGAAAATCATTAGAACTTGTAAAATTCATAGTAAATCAACCATAAGTCAAAAAATTAAGTTTAATATACCACAATTCTCAGAAAAATAAGATCTATCCAGATCTGTAATAAAATTTGAGTTTCGTTAAACTTTATTTTTCTATAAATTGCTAGCAACTTAATTAATCTTGTTTATCTTGTTGCATTAAAATATTTTTTCTCATGCATCATATTATT
The DNA here is from genome assembly GCA_012064385.1 of Puccinellia tenuiflora. NCBI lineage: Eukaryota > Viridiplantae > Streptophyta > Magnoliopsida > Poales > Poaceae > Puccinellia > Puccinellia tenuiflora. The sequence goes on along the minus strand of QRDG01001778.1, from coordinate 454,072 downwards.
TTAGGGCAACCAGTGAACTAAATCTCATTACTTTGTACTATATTAATTGTCATGCGTTCATATGTGTATGATTGTCTTGTTTCTTATTGGTGTATCGCTTGCTATCGTGTAGACAACGACGTTGGCAACAATTGTTGTTGTATCTGCGACGATTGTGTGAACGGCTACTCCGACTCTTAAAAGGCAAGTGGTGCAGTCCATGACCTATTTATTTTCTATGCATGTAGTTTATTTTCGTAGAATTGCATGTGTAGGAGTTGGTCGTAAGCTAAGCTATTAGGCGATCCACTAACACCCAAGTGGATATCCATATATATCCTTGTAGACTAGTTTTCCTTCAAACCATCGTTCATAGTTGCTTAGACGTGGTTGTGGGATCACATGTTATGGAAGATGTTCTTGTCATAGTTGTTTCTTTTCAAGTCTAATAAAACAAATTTAATTAAATTGATGTCTGGGTGGTATTGTTCTGTTTTGGTGGAAAATAGTTGAGTGGCTGCTCGGGTCCGTAGTATCTGAGTAGGTGCACTTGTGTTCGGCCACCCAGTTTCCCGAGAATGATTGTGGAGTCTTTGTTCAGTACCTTACGAGTATAACCATATGTCGATATAGGTATAGGCTTCGTTTTGAATAACTAAGTAATAGACACTCCGGTCCCCGTAGCTAGAGATGTACCTTAGGTTGGGAACGGCGCGGTGGATGGCTTGGGGGTTTACTACCCAACGGTCTTGGTTTAGCTTTCTCCCAACCTCTATACAAAATGCGTGTTTTGGTAAAAGGGGCTAGCTGGACCATGTGGGTAAAGTGTACAACACCTTCGAAGGTTTTAAAATCTGAGTACTTAGCCGTGTCCCCGGTTACAGACAATTTGAGCCAGCTAGACTAGATCCTACAAAAATTCTCACTCATTCCAACTTCTATAATTAAAATTTTGATGGATGACCAAGGGTAGGAGCACTAATTTCTATCGGTGTTCAATGATTGTTTATCTTTATTGAAAAATTGTTTACCAAAATTGATAGGGTAAAAATTGCTGTTTTATGCAAAATAGCCTTCAAGTCCACCTAGCCCAAAAGCATGTAGTAGCTAGGTTGAGTTTTTATGAGTCCTTTTGCCCACTTGCCAGTACAAAACCCATTGTACTGGCCGTATTTGTTGCAGCTGCAATTCCACATGTTGCAGGTTTGTTGCGTAGGTCCTCGATACTTCACTCAGCATGCACCGCCTGTAGCACAAGTTGATGGGAGCATCTTTTATCGTTTATCTTTCCGCTGTGTTATTTATTGGAACTATTTAAAGTTAGTTTGAGCAAGCTTTCATGGAATGCAAGTTGTAAGGATATTAATATTTCTGGATCATTTGCGTTGTAATAATGACATATGCAGTTTTGATATTCATTTGTGATGAGTGTGCTAGCGAGTCGATCCGGACTAACACCATACTCATAGACGTGATCCACATTATTGGGTCAAGTCGCTACACGCGGGTGGGACCCGCTCCTGCCCCCTGGACGCCGCCTCGGCCTCCCTCGACGCCTATAAATTGTCTTCTGACCTAAAAACATCGGGGTGACGATTATGTTCCAGAAACACATCCCGACGCCACCGCCACCTCGAACCCTATTTCAGGGAGATTCTGAAGCTGCTCCCGGCACGCTGCCGGAGGGGAGATCAATCTCGGAGGGCTCTACATGCCCATGCCTTCCACCGGGATGAAGTGTGAGTAGTTCCACCTTGGACTACGGGTCCATGGCAGTAGCTAGATGGTTGTCTCTCTCCCTTCTGCTTCATGTTCATGGTCTTGTGAGGTGCCCTACATGATCAAGATTGACTATTTGTAATTCTATATGATGTGTTTGTTGGGTTCTGATGGATTATGAAGTTATGACCAGATTGTGCATGATTCTTATATGTTAATTTATGTTCTTGCATGCTCTTCGATGTGTGTAGTTGCTTTGGCCAAGTAATTGTGTGTATCTCCAAGAGGGAGTATTTATGTTAGATAGTTGCTTCACGCCCCCTTTGTGCCTGGGCACAAGTGACAGAAATATCTAAGGACGAGGGTGTGTTGTTGCGACTAAGGGTAAAGCAGCGATGTTTACGTCTACGTGATTATAAAACATCATACACTTTACTTAATGCAATTGTCTGTTGCTTGCAACTTAATACCGATGGGTGACAGGCTGGATAGCGATCCCTAGGTGGACTTTTTAGACAAAGATGCAGTCGGATGGCGGTATTTGTTCCTTGTTGTGATGCCTACATGAATATTACCATGAACAATCTGATATAGCTAGATTAAGTTTGTTTCATAATTCTGTCAATTGCCCAGCTGTAATTTGTTTACCCTTCATATGAGTATTTGATTTATTGGAGAGACACCGTTAGTGAACCCATGGCCCCCGATCCATCTTTTTACATTGTTTACAACCTCGTTTACTTGCTTTCCATCATCACTTGCTCGCTGGTCCGTTTTCATAAATCATTTCACTACACTATACGTTTAACCGCTTTGTTTTCAGCAGACCGGGAAGATTGACAACCTTCCTGCCATTGGAGGCAAAGTAAATGTTTGAGTGTGTGCAGGTCCACGTTCATCACGGTTAAGCGCCAGATACCGTCAATGTTCACCTCGTTGTTGATTTGAATGTCCTACTGGTTCGATTAAACCTTGGTTCTTCACTGAGAGAAAACTGCTACTTGCTACATCCACGCGTTCTCTTGGGGCACCACCCAACTTTTCCATTAATCATCACGCAGCCGGGTGGGCTGCCGGTCGACGCAAGCTGGTCCGGCAAGGTCGGTTGCTTTTCCTTTCTTTTTCTTCTGTCTAGAAAATATACTACGCCGGAAACTCCGTATCTTTTGCAAATGGAATCCGAATTCGATGAAATGCTACCCAATAAAAAGTTGGAATATTGAAAACAAGTAAGGGAGAAAATATCACACAAAAATAAGTGTGGAACCTTTCTCAAAGACAAACCGGCAATATTTCCAGTATCAAAAACACAATAGAAGACGCATATGAAAACCGTTTTCGATGAACTTGGGCTTGTCATGACGAGCAAGGCAAGCACCAACCACTCACGTATATAAGAGCCAAATAAGAACCAATAAATATGATGCCAAGGATGCAAAGGTTTGAGATCTTTCCGAACAATACGATCAAGATACTCGCTCGAGAGCCCCTCTTGATAGTACAACTATCGTATAACCTGGTATCTCAACTAACATCATGATACCGGTAAAATAGAAACCCTATCAAGATCATACCTTTGCCTTGCGCATAATCCACTTGAGGTCGATGATGACTATCTTGACATTCTCAAGTTGGATCACCTTTGTTGATTGCACTCCGCTTGGTGAAGACTCACATATTGCTTCCCCATACACCAAAACGAAGAGGCACTTTTCGGCATATCTTCACTTGGCTATTATATTGACGATGACTACCATATGACGCCATCCTCCATGGGTTACATAGGATCTCCCTTACATTGCTACCCCATGGATAAATACCTAACCCCACATAGAGATACAAGCACATAGATCATGGGTTAGTTCACAAGGCTGTATTGACAATTACTTACCATACCATGAGATCATACGATCCCTCATGTTACATCATTAGCCCCGTGTTGATCAACTTGCACTTATCCTTGATCAACATATAATCTTCTTCATTTAGCCTTGACTCCAACATATGGAGATCAAGCATTGCTTATGGACCAAACCTACAAAGTTACTCAAGGCACACATTAGTCCTTAAGGATTGTCATTAATTACCAAACCACATATGGGGGCAACCATGCTCTTTCAATTTCCCCCATTTTGGTAATTGATGACAATCCCTTTTAAGAGGGTTCATATAAAGAATTAAGCATTCTTGCAAGACACACCATGCTCTTTCAATCTCCCCCATTTTCATAATTTCTTCAGAACTTCTCTCTTGTGATGACTAAAGAGACTCATTTAATTTGTTGCTTGTTCAATATGAATAATCTTGCTCGTCTTACTCAAATGTATTTATCATGAGGATGTCGCCAATTATGATCTTATGAATACTCTTATGTGACACATTTTCGAAAAATTTACTAAACCTTGAATATGGCAGTTTGAAGGAGAAAAAAATCCCTACCGTGCTAGGGTACCAAATGACCAAGGGATGGCCACATGCTGCCCGTGCCCAAATTGTACTGCATCCTAGCGTTTCTGGTTGAAATGACGTTTCATCTGGTCGTGTCCTAGTGTGCAGCACCCTAGCATCTGTCAAGCTGCCAGCCCAAGCAACGCAATGCATGCTTCACTACACGGATTCTCCATATCGATAAAAGTACTGCACGTGGTATAAGAAGGCTGGTTGACATGCTAGCCCCACTTCTGTTGGCCCCGAAAGTCAGCGACCTAACTGCAGGGGTACAATATGGGAGGAGATCTCCTTCCATGCATGCATCGACCAATGCGCGCCTGACCAGACTCGATGCTTCGTGTCTGGCCCGGTCGCCGCTGCTCAGCTTCCCTGGACGGACACTGATATGGGGTGGCCCGATCTTCTCAATGAGCGGTGGTAGATGGATGATGATGGTAGATAACTTGCGAGATTCTGACGAACTCTCCGGCTGCTCCCATGTTGCCAATGCAACAGCTCTTCAACCCAATGGATATTCGCGACGCCTCAAACCGATGCAACGTAGCCTCCGACCACGAAGCGGTTTCTACAATCTACTAATTCCCAATGGAACAACAGATCACACTCAAACTTTGGTAGCAAGAACCTCCAGATCGAAACAAAGTGGAGGGGTGAATTCCCGATCGAAGCAAAGAGGAATTCTAGTATAGATGAATGCTTAGCAATCCAATCTGGGGTTTAATCAAAATGTGGTCTAACCTTTGACCTAGCCGCCGCCCCACTATATATAGGTGTCCTAGGGCTGGGGTGAGGCTCAAACCGACTCAAACAGGGTTTGGTTTGACTCAAAAACGAATACAAACCGACCAAAACTGGCACGCAGGCCTCGCGACGACCGGCCTGGCCGGGCTGGAGGCCCGGCTGAGGCCGGGTGGTTCTGCCGCCTGGCCGGCCTAGGCCGGGCTGAGATTTGCATGGCCCTTCGGCCGGCCTGGCCGGGTTGGAGGCCGGGCTGAAGGCCGGCCGCTTCAGCTGGATGCCCGGCCTAGGCCCGGCTACGCCGGCCTTGGTCTTCCGTGAAGGCCAGGAGCTTCAGGTGGTTGGCCGGCCTAGGCTGGCCTGAGCCGGCCTCAGACGTGTTGGAGGCCGGTGGCTTCTGGCACCTGGCCGGCCTGGTCGGGCTGGGGCCGGCCTCAGGCCGGGCTGCCTGATTCTCTTCGTCTTTCTTCCTTGCGCATGCCTCCCGCTCCTCCCTCGCGCCATAGGTGACGTTGTGCTCCATTGCTTGTTCCTCCTCTGGCCCTCCTCCAATGTTTGTGTTATAAACAACCTTGATCATACACAAATGCATAGACTTAGGCAGTATAAAGGTCTCATTATCACAAACATCATATTTGATTAAGAGTGAGTTCACCTGTTGTCCAAGTAGCTTGGCACGGGATCTTGTCATCGGTCCAATCCTCACTTCATTGGGCTTGTCTTGAACAGCAACATCCTCGATGGAAGAAAATGGTAAAGGACTAGGGATGTCCTCATCCTCCTCCCCCCCCCCCTTGAAAAGGCGTCGACCTCGACGCGTCATGGTCTTCTCCAGCATATGGCGTCAAATCAGCAACATTGAAAGTATTACTGACGCCAAACTCAGTTGTAGGAAGATCTATCTTATATGCATTATCATTTATCTTGGCAAGAACCTTGAATGGACCATCACCCCGCGGCATCAACTTGGACTTGCGCTGAACAGGAAATTTGTCTTTACGAAAGTGCACCCAAACCATGTCGCCGGGCTGAAAGATCACCTCCTTTCTCTGCTTGTTTACACGAGCTGCATTGTACTTGCATTTCTTCTCAATTGCCTCTTTAGTCTTCTCATCTATCTTCCTCACAAAATACGCACGCTTCGATGCGTCCATGTTGACTCTCTCATGTAATGGAAGCGGAGTAATTGGTTTGAAACCATACACCACCTCAAACGGACATAGTTGCGTGGTAGAATGTACCGCCCTGTTATATGCAAACTCCACATGTGGCAAACAGTCTTCCCACTCACGCAAGTTCTTCTTGATCATGGCTCGCAGTAACGTTGATAGTGTGCGATTCACCACCTACGTTTGGCCATCAGTTTGGGGATGACAAGTGGTACTGAACAGCAGCTTCATTCCCAGATTGCCCCCAAAGTGTCTTCCAAAAATAGCTCATGAACTTGACGTCTCGATCAGAAACAATCGTCTTGGTTACTCCATGTAAGCGCACGATGTCCCTGAAAAACAGATTAGCAATATGCGACGCATCGTCGCTTTTGTGGCAGGCAATAAAGTGTGACATCTTAGAAAAACGATCCACTACCACAAAAATAGAATCATGTCCTCTCCTGGTTCTAGGCAATCCTAACACAAAATCCATGCTTATGTCCACCCATGGAGTTGTAGGTGCAGGAAGAGGAGTATACAAACCATGAGGCTTCAGTTTGGACTTTGCCTTGTTGCATGTGATGCAACGCTTAACAAACCTGTCCACATCCCGCCTCATCCTTGGCCAATAAAAATGATCAGCCAACATAAGTAATGTCTTCTCACGTCCAAAATGTCCCATCAAACCGCCACCATGAGATTCCTGCAACAACAGCAAACGCACGGACGATTCTGGCACACATAATTTGTTAGCTCTAAACAAGTACCCATCATGCATATGGTATTTTCCCAATCTTTAACAACAAAACACTTAGCAAAAGGCATGGAAAAATCAGTATCATTAGCATATAAATCACGCAAACTCTCTAAACCAGGAACTCGAACATCTAAGTGTGTCAAAAGCATGCTTTTCCTAGAGAGTGCATTAGCAACCACGTTATCTTTGCCTTTCTTATACTTAATAATGTATGGGAAGGATTCAATGAAGTCAACCCATTTAGCATGACGTTTATTCAAGTTTTATTGGCACTTCAAATACTTCAAAGCCTCATGATCAGAATGTATGATAAATTCTTTTGGCCACAAATAATGTTGCCAAACCTCAAGAACACGAACAAGCGCATACAATTCTTTATCATAAACAGGATAGTTCAATTGGGCACCATTTAATTTCATCGAAAAATATGTAATTGGTTTACCCTCTTGCATCAACACACCTCCTATTCCAATGCCACTAGCATCACATTCAATATCAAATTGCTTATTGAAATCAGGAAGCATAAGCAAAGGTGCAGAAATTAAACGATATTTCAGGTCATCAAAAGCGGCATCTTGGGCTGTGCCCCAAACAAACTCAACACCTTTTTTAGTTAAATCATTCAAAGGTGCAGCAATAGAACTGAATTCTTTCACAAAACGTCTATAAAATCCAGCAAGACCAAGAAAGCTTCTTATCTGACTAATATTCATGGGAATAGGCCAATTTTTAATTGCTACAATTTTGGATTCATCAACCTCTACTCCATGCTTAGAAACAACAAAACCCAGAAATATAACCTTATCTTTGCAAAAAGTACATTTAGCAAGATTACCATAGAGCTTATTATCACGCAACACTTGGAAAACTTGTCTAATATGAGCAGTATGTTCAGATTCATTGCGGCTATAAATCAATATATCATCAAAATATACTACCACATATTTACCAATGAAATGCCTCAAAACATGATTCATCAATCTCATGAAAGTACTAGGTGCATTAGTTAAACCAAAAGGCATCACTAACCACTCATAAACCCGAATTTTGTTTTAAAGGCAGTTTTCCATTCATCTCCTTCTTTCATCCTAATTTGATGATAACCACTACACAAATCAATTTTAGAGAAAATAACATCACCACTTAATTCGTCTAGCATGTCATCCAAACGGGGAATAGGGTGTCTATAACGAATAGTGATGTTATTTATCGCTCTACAATCTACGCACATGCGCCAAGTACCATCTTTCTTAGAAACCAAAATGACAGGAACAGCAGAAGGACTTAAGCTCACACGAATATACCCTTTGTCAAGAAGCTCTTGAACTTGTCGCTGTATCTCCTTTGTCTCCTCTGGGTTGGTCCTATAGGGAGCTCGGTTTGGAAGTGTTGCTCTGGGAATCAAGTCAATTTGATGTTCAGTACCTCGCAATGGAGGCAAACCAGCGGGCACTTCCT